>CM062632.1:13001793-13709293 GCA_025617555.3 Puccinia polysora
AGAAAGAAGAAATCTAAATAAATCTCAATACCTTTGAGGAGGTGGACAACTTAGCTTGAGTTGTGCACCATGTTAATGGAGAGAAGAAGAAAAAATTAAAATTCAAATTAAAAAACAACCTACTGAAACAAATCAAAAAAAATAACATTCAAAAAAACAAAATAAAATAAAATAAATAAATAAAATTTAAAAAAATAAATAATAATAAAAATCACAAAAATCACAAAAGTCACAAAAAATCACAAATAATCACAAATAATCACAAAAAAAATACAAAAAAAAATTAAAAAAATGAAAAAGATATCCTGTAACATATTTGTGTTCTGCGCACTGAAATTCTTGGTCCTGCCCTACTATATGGGAGTGAAAACCAGTGCACTGAGTATCAAAAGTCTGATGTTTTATGGTGTTCCACAAACATGGTTTGTAGAGAGGATGAGCTTCTGCTTGAGGAGCAAAATAAAAATTATAACAGGATTTTTGTAATTCTTCCACCCAAATTCAAAATTTCAAAAAAAATTCAAGATTGAAATAAAATGAAATCAAATAAAAATCAAAAATAAATGAAAAATAAAAAAAATCAAGAGCATTATTTTTCTCATGAAAATTACTATTAAATACATGATCATTATATGACCCCAGGGCATTTTGCATGCATGGGAATTTTCTTGGTCTGGGTGGTTTACCTATACTGGTGCTATGAATTTAATGAGGTGGAGGGGGAATGCTGCTGGGCCACATTGGATTCTGCCAGCCAAAATTGTTGGTTCTGCCTTCCTATATAAGATTAAATATCAGTGCTGTCAGTATCCTCCAATTTACTGTTCAATGATGCTTCACAGATCCAGTTTTTATTGAGTATGAGTTTTTGTTTTAGGATAACAATCAACATTCTAGAAATTGTTTTGCTCTCACTAAAGTAAACATTCAGAATACAAATAAAATTCCATTTTTTATAAAATATGGATCATCAAAAGAAAAAAAAGGGGATTGAAAGAAATTTCAAGAACTAAAAAAAAAATCAAATGAAAATAAGTTAAACATAAATTGAGGAAAAACAAGCATAAAAGAATGGGAAATATTTTTCAAGAACCCTGGCCCAGTTTCAGTCAATCATTTAGGTGCTGGGGTTGCTTTCATATTGTTTTTATCATTCTTTTCTACTATTCCCATGAAAAAAATACAGGAAAAAATTATAAAACCAGTTAAAAACACCACTCCTTTTTTAAGATAGGGCCCTTTGAAGATTTTAACTGAAGCATCAATTATATTTTCTTTCAAAATTTTTCATTTTTCTTCAATATTTAACAAAAACAAGATTTCAAAATTTAGAGCACCCCATTTACCACCCATTTCATTTGAAATTATTTTCATGGTAATATATATTTCATGGGGTTAAAGCCTTGATTGAAATGATCTTCCTTTTTCAAATTTTTAATAATATTCTCAATATTTGACAAGAAAAAAACCTTAATTCCTTATTTTAAAAAAATAGTGAAAATTATTTTATTTTCAAAATCCTTTTACATTTAATCCACTTTCAAGAATCCCATTGCATATAAAACTAATTCCAAGAAGATATTTTAAAGATTTTGAATTGATTTTCAACAATTTCAAGTCTTGGAAGAACCAAAAAATGAAATTAGAAGTAAAATAATGTCAGCTTGCTACTATTGCAGAGCAAGCTGCAAAAGTAACAGAAATAACATAAAAATAATAATAATAAAATTAACCTAAGAAGGATTAGTAAAACAATGAACATTACTGCAAAGATGAATTCTCCACCCAAAATTAGGTAGGGTCACTCACTGACCCCACCCTTGAAATCCAACTCCTTATATTTTTAAACAATTAAGGAAAGAAAGACCAAAATACCACAGCACCCCTATTGAACTTTTTGGCCAATTAAATATTTCACACATATCGTCACGTATAGTTTTCACACCTAAAATTCATTCAGAATTGAGGTTTTGTGTATATTTTTAGGAGTTACAGACGTAAATGTGTTCTGTTACAATTCCCGCACGCAGCCGCAGCAGCCAAAACACCCAGGGGCGGCTGAGCTACAGAACTTTCAGCCTTCAAAAGAAGTGTACGCAGCCCCGGGCCTCTGACAAGCACACAGCTGCGGGGACTACGGGTTGACAAAGTGACAGACGGCCTGAGAAACTTAGGTGCTGCGTAAACATGCTACAACCCACACGGGAACATTCTAAATATGTAATAAATGTTTTTGTGGTTAGTCAATAGTCTAAAAGTACATAAAAGTAGATAAAAATACTTAAATAACCTTTGTACGTATTTTTCATTAAATATAATTCAAATTACCAAGAATGTCGAAAATAAGACAATGACAACTTCTAAAAATATATTAAAATACTTTCATGTACTATTATGAGAATTTCTAGCCATTTATACCTTTTTGACATACTAAGAAAACTAATGATGTAAAAATATTACATGAATACCCATGACTTAAATTTTTAATTAATTATCATAGTAAATGAACTGAAATTTGAAAATAAGGAGTAAAATAAATATCATGACTTTACTCCAATTATTTAACACTAAATGAGAACTCACCTGACATCAGAATATCCGTAGGAATCTTTATAAAAATAATTATTACCTTACTGGGAACATTTAATAAGGATAATTAATTAAATAATACAGAAAAACGACTGATTAGTGTTATTCACACATCCAAACATCAACTATAAAGTAGAATAATTCCCATACCCTGTGGAATTAGATGCTACCCCGTGCTACAGCACCAAGAAAGCGGGACAGGCTACCATTGGTTTCCCTGCTAGCCTCAGTGTCCCTTCCTTTGGGCCCCTGTACCCCCTCAGAAGGATAATATTGGGACTCCCAAAAGCTATAAATAAAGAGCTCTTTTGAGGATATTGATACCCAGAGACCCAGTTATATTTACATCCAGACAATGTGCCAAGGTAATCAAATACTTATAAGAGATAGGTAAGTGATTTATGGCTTAGTCTGATTAATAATATCCGTCCTCAACCTCTTTTTATCAATTTAAACTGCTGAACAACCTTATAAACCCAGTATACAGGTTTAACCCATCAGTGCATGTCCCAAGCAGATACCCTAAGGATTTAATAATATAACAGTGAGTTTGATTATCCTTTCTCTGTCATGGCAGCTTGGTTAAAAAGCCCTGCCACTCCACCTTGTATATTATATACATATTATGTTTGGGAAAAATATCCTTTAAACTAAATAGCCCAAAGTAACCAGGAATACGTGTTTTCATACTGAATCCCTGAAGGGAGGTTTTAAAGATCCCCAATACAATTGTGGCCCCTCTATAAAAATATTTAATAATCAATTTATCTATATTGATTTATAACAAGAACCCATAACCAAACCAATTAACCTTGCAATAAGCTTTATCCAGATATTTTACGGATTTTTGCTGCATTTAATAAATAATATATTTATTATTTATTCTATCACCTCACCTCTGGTAGCTAAAGCATAGCAAGGGTCTTGGCATCCAGGAGGGTAACAAACAAGAAGTCCCAAAAATGCATTGAGACTCTTTTTTCTTATTTTCTTGGTTTTTGCACATATTTTTGAAGGTCTTGAAATAATTTGAAAATTCTGAATGATCATTCATAGGGACTTTGCATACTAATTTACAAGGCTGTAGTGTTCTTAAGTTCACAAAATAAAATCCTTGAAATGCCTGTGTTTCCAAGCAAATGTCTGTGTGAGCAGAACATTGGGGGAATGTAAAATATCTGTGTATGTAAGCCTAACGGTAGTGACAAAAATAATGGCCAGCATCAAAAAAATAATGATAATCAAAAGCATTGAAAAAAATCAAAAACAATCAAAAATAAAATAAAGGGTGATTTTAAATTCACTTCTCCAACCGTGTTGTAGTTTTGTAGGGCCCTACATGGCTAAAATAAGACGTGGGGGCCCATAGACGACTACAAAGGGCCGTTTCAAACACGCGCAACCCCTGGGGGTTGTGCAAAAGCAGTTTACCCCCCCAAACATGGCAATTTCAGGCCGTGTATCCACATAAATGGCTCAAAAACACCATTTTTGGGGGTGCACCTCCCCTCGAAGTTGTTCCAGAATTTTTGGAACCCTCTGAACCACACTTGGGTTCCATCAACCCAAATTTGGGATCAACGCATACTTTTTGGGACTGTTTTTTCCACACGTAGTGATTCCAAATTGACTTTAAAGTGAAACAAAAGTGAAATTTAAGTGAAAATTTAAACACTATAAAAATCTCCAAACAATTATTTCTCAACTCAAAAGTGAGCAAACTTTGTTTGTTCAATTGAAAGTTGGATTGAATACTGAAGTATACCGCTGCATTTTTTTGCATGGGAACAGTGGAAAGCCCTTCTTCTTCTGACATGACTGCGTGGAAGGTCTACATTGATAGTGCCATCAACAAAGCTTTGGAGAAAGAAAAAAAGGATTTGGTTAATGAAACATTGGAAGCCCCAATTGCATCCTCATCAAGGGTGACAATTGAGGAACAAAATGTTTCACAGTGGGGTTTGACCTCTGGTTTTGAGTAACATTTTATGTTACTGGTCTTTGCTGTATTTAATTTGATTGAAACTGATGGAGTGCATGGCATCAATTAAACTATGTAACTATGAAAGATCCACTTGACACACCTTCTGTGAGAGCTTTTCCTACTAGGGATGAGGAACAAAAATATTTTCAAAAATGGGCTATGAAGCATGGTTATGCTCTGACAGTTTTTAACTCAAAGAAAGATAAATATGTGGATTTAGCCTGTGATTGCCATGGTTCCTATTCAGGAAAACTTCTTACCAAATGGTCTAGAAAAACTCACACAAGGAAGGTTGGGTGCAAGTTTTCAATCCATGCAATTTGCAAAAAGGCAGACCCCTTGTGGCAAATCTCCTATAAAGAAACGCAACATAACCATCAACCATCCTAAAATCCCTCTGTGCATCCAGGAGAATCTCTGGGAACCCCTTGGATCTACTTAAGGAAGGCATGAAAGATGGGCTCAATACATTAAAAATTAAGAGAAAATTGATCAAGATTGATGGGCAGGATTATGTTGATGACCAAACAATCTATAACACTAAGTGGAATGTAACGCTTGCAGAACTAAAGGGGAAAATTCCTATGGAGGTACTCTCTTGAAGAAACAAGTTGGATTCACTGGTCAAAGTTCAGTGTAGAGGGTCACTTGGAGGCCCTGTACTTAGCAAATCCTGAGGCAGTAAATATTTTAAAACAATTCCATCATTTTGCTATGTTGGATTTTACTTATAAGACAAATAAGTGAGAGAATTTGAGTTAAAAACCAGGACCACTGGAGTTTTTCATTTCATTCAATGTGTTCAAGCACGAGTGAGAGCAAGAGTTAGCATGAGGATGTGAAGAAAGGAAAGAACTAAATGAACATGAAAAACAACCAACGTGGGTGTTGAAGGCTTGAGACCTAGGAACCTTGTTGAATCAGGAGGTAGGAAATTCAAGGAGACTAGGTGGTGGAGGGTATGGAGATGACGGTGAGGTGATGACCAAGTTGATGGGATGGAAGGAATCTGGATTTGTGTCAATGTCTGGTCAATGGAGAAGGTTAGTTGGGAATGACTTTAGATCAAAACAACTCTTTGTACCAATGGTGTTAAAGGTCATCTGACCATCTTCGTATTGTTCTAGTGTTGAGGTATTCAATTGTGTAGGGATTATGGACAATGATGGACTAGTGGATTGACAGGAATGGTAAATGGAAAATAGAATGAAGAAGAAAGATAAAGGAAAATGATGAATCCAAACCAGAAAGTCAAGCCAAGTACAATCTCTCAATCTATGAAGGCTCTGGATTGGATGGAGTGGTTCATGCAATACTCTATTGATAGAGTATTTTCAGTGAGCTCTATCAAATCTCTTCTTGAATCTCTTACACCCCCCCTTGCTTGGATATCAATTCAAGTTGTGAAATGCTTGACCAAACGGTCTAATGAGGATTTGGCGGCCGCCTTGGTAAGTGCTTCAGCAACCATGTGATCAGATGTGATGAGTTGGATTTTAATCAGTCCTGATTTTGTGAGAAAAAGTATTGGTAGGAAAACCAAGACCAGTCTGCATTTAGAGTGGGAACATGATCAGAAAAGAAATGAAAAGACAAGAGTTTTTGCAACGGAGAATAGGAAATGAAACAACACTGACGGGAGTCTTTCAGGAGACGGTTGGAATACAACTAGCTATGAGAACAGCATAAGATGACAAAGAAAAGCGCCTTGAACAATCTGGAGCAGATGGTTAGTATGGATCATAACCAGTAGAGTCAGATTCCTTCTTACTTGGCTTGAGCTGGCTGCTGGCGGACACTTGATGGGTACACGGATGGGTACTTGAGTATGGTCAGTAGTTGGATTGTTGTGGTGATTCTTAGGAGTTGAGTTTTTGACTCTCAGCTGGTTGCGCTCAGGGGCTGCCCACTCAGATTTGGAGTCTTGGCACCCAATGGGACATGTGGGGCGGCAAGAGTGAGAAACAGGAAAAACAGGAAACAGACATGGCGGCGAGAGTGAGAAACAGGAAAAACAGGAAACAGACATAAAGGAACTTAGATAGAAGATAGAAATAAGAGCCAAGAGTGGAAGTCACGACAATAGTGGTGCTTCAGCTCAACAGATTTCAGGTCTTCTCTGATACCTTTTCTTTTCAGGTTGATGAACTTGGTTTTTGAGTTTGTCCCAAATTTAATAATTTTATCTTCTAAACCATTGTACTCAATAAGGTGAATACTTGGAGTCATTTGGCGTGCGTCAATTCTCCGGATCTCACCAATCAAATTTTTGATCCAGCAACATTCAAGTTGGCCTTTGTTCAAGGCGTTGCATTCCGCTTTGGTGGATGAGTAAGTGATGTTTTGTTGCTTTTGACTGGTCTAGAACAGCGGTGCCTCATAGAGTGAACACAGAATGCCAGATTGAGACTTTCAAGAGCTGGGGTCATTGCCCCAGGTGGCATTGCTGTAACAGATGAGATTGGGACAATCTTTCTTCTTTGACAATTTCAATGTGGTGTCTTTTGTAGCATTCAGGTATCTCCATGTTTGTACAACTTTGTTGCAGTGTTTGATTCTGGGTCTCTCTGACTAGCAAGCAAGGCTTGAGACAGCAAAGGAGAGGTCTGGTTGGGCTAATCCAGCAATGAAGTTAAGTTTCCCAATGTGTGATAGGTAGTTGATGTTCAGAGCTAAGAATTCCGAGTGTTCCTCTTCCAATGCCGGAAGCAGATGAAGTCCTGGAGTGTGAGGAGTTGAGATGGGCTTGCTATTGGTCATATTGAGTTCTTCAAGACCCCAAGCAATATGTAGGGGTAGAGATAATGAGATCAAGTTTTTGTCGCAATCCACTTTCATACCAAGAATAGTATTTGGTTCGTGACTGGTGGAATTAGGGAATTTCTTCAGGAATTGATCCTTGAATTTGTTTGTGTTTCCAACCACTATAATGTTGTTGACGTGGAAAAACAAGGAGGAGTTAGAGCTGGTGTGGTTGTAGAGACAAGGATTGGAATCCAAGGGTTGGTATCCTAGAGATTCAATCCACTGGCTGAGCGTTCTGTACCAGTTTCTGGGCGCCTGTTTGAGCCCATAGAGTGACCTTTTTAATTTTAGGATGGGAGTTTTTTGGTTGCTTACTTTTGGTCTTTGGATATACACCTCCTCTTCTATCTTGGCGTGCAGAAAATCCCGCTTTAAGTCTAATTGAAGAATTGGGATATTCTTTTCCAGAGAAAACAAAAGGAGAGCTTGGAGAGAAGTGGTTTTACCGGTTGGAGCGTAGGTCTCAAAGTAGTCTATGCCAAATTTCTGATTGAACCCTTGTACGCAGAGTCGGGTCTTGCAAGCAGGAGGTTTGCCATGGGTGTTCTCCTTGATTTTGAAGACATAAGTTGTGTTCAATACGTTTTTGGGTGTCAGACCAAAGTAATCTTCCCAAAATTTGAGATCTTCACATGTGCCTAGTTCTTTCCCCACGGAGATTGCCCATGGTGGATAGTTCAAGGCTTCATCAATATTCTTGGGCACAAATTTTTTGATAAAGCCAAATCTATCTGGTTTTTTGAGAGTGTCTCTATTCCTGAGGGAGCAACCAGTGTTGGATCTTATCAGAATCTCATTTATCTGCTCTTTGTTGTTTTCTTCATCCAATATTTCAGAAGATGTTAGAGTCTCTTTGATTTTTATGGTGGGATCTATTTGAGTGAGTTCAGGTTTGGGTTCTTTGGTGTTTTATTTGTGAGTTGGGTTCTCAGGCGTAGAGTTTGAATGGATTGGTTCTTCAATAGCATTGATTTCCTCAGAGCTGAACCTGGTGGCACTGTCGTTGTTTTTACAGATTTTAATATGTTTTGATTGAATGATTGCTCCCGAGTTGTTGATGATTGTGTAGGACAACAGTCAAGGTATGTATCCAATAATTTTTCCAGGGATCCCCTTTTCTTTAAACTTTTGGAGGGTGGATTTTTCTTTCAGATTCAGGTAGACTACAGGAGTTCCCAGCGGTTGGAGATAGTTGTTAGGTAGTTTGGACCCATGCATCATCTCCCAAGGAGATAGCTCACCATTATTCCTAGGGATCTGGTTGAGTGCTAAGGAGCATCCTTTGATAGTTTTGTGCCAAAGATTCAGTGGCAATTTGGATGTTGAATGAGTTGCACGTACTGATTCAGTTATTGTTTGTTTTGCTCTTTCAGCACGCCTGTTGTGTTCAGGGTGATAGGGTTCGGAACAAATCCTTTTTATCCCTTTTTCCTTGAGGAAATTGGTCAAAGATTGGTTTACAAACTCTCCTCCTCCATTGCAACAGAATTTGTTAGGGTAATAACCTCTCTTATGATGTTCTTTATTGATGATAAACTTGATTAATTCAGAGGCATTGCTCTTAGCGCAAAGGGGAAACACGGCTATATACAAGGAGGAATTATTGACCAAAGTGAGCAAGAACCAATGGTGACCTTTTGACATGGGAGTGATTGGTCTCATGAGATCAACCTGGATTTGTTTGAATACCTTGGAGGCAGTGGTGGATTGTTGAGAAAAGGGCAATTTTGTGATCTTACTGAGGTCGCATCTGGAGCAAGAGAATTGCTCTTTGACTTTGACGTTGATGGATTTGCCAAGATATTTCTTGATTTGTCCTAAACTAGCGTGTCCTAATTTCCAATGCAGGATTTCTACCTCGTCAATTTTCATGAGATACATTGATTCTTTCGCGGGAGTATCCAGGACCAATAAGTTGTTTAGGATTGATCCTTTGTGGAAACCAAAGGGGCAATACCCCTGAAGTTGTCCTTGAGTTCCGGAAGTTATTGATTGAAGCATCTGTAAGGAGATTGGATGCAGCCAGTCAAGAGAGAGAGTGAGAGAGAGAGAGAGTGATAATAAGATGGGTTCCTTCCTTTCCAATCCAATCCAATCTGATGTGATGATCTGATGTGATGATGTGATGATCCAATTTGATAAATTGATGATGCTCCAATGTGATGATCTCTCCTTACAACCCGGATTTGAGAGTGAAGTATTTAAGTCCTCCCTCTCAACCCTAACCTAAGTACAACTGCAAGTAAGCAAGAATGATGGAATACAACCCCTAAGCACGGAACCCTAGCCCAACCCTATCCCTCCGTCCCCCGTCCCGTAACCAATTCTCCACCTCCCCTGCCCCATTCCCCGTTGGTGTTGCCCGCTGGTTTGTCCTTCTCATGATGTGTCCGCCCAACAACCCATTCCAGGTATCTGGGGCATACTTGCGTGATCCAATCCGCGCGTCTTGCTATGCGCAATCCGCTTGATCCGTGCAAGCTGTATGATCCGCGCAAGCCGTCTGATCAGCGCAAGCCTTCCGATCCGCGCAAGCTTTCTGCTCTGCGCAAGCCTTCCAATCCGTGAAAGCTTTCCAATCCGCGCAAGCCGTCTGATCCGCGCAAGCCTTCCGATCCGCACAATCCGTCCAATCTGCGCAAGCCTTCCAATCCGCGCAAGCTTTCCAATCCACGCAAGCCTTCCAATCCGCAAAATCTGTCCAATCTATGCAAGCCTTCCAATCTGCGCAAGCTTTCCAATCCGCACGCAGCCTTTCCCAACTCGTGTCCATGAAAGAATACCACATCCCCCCCCCAACTTGAGTTCTGTCCCCAGAGACCTCCCACCATCTCACCTTCCGTAGTTGCACCCCCTCCCCCACTTGTTGCGACTACCCCACTCCTCGCCAGCAAGTACACTACCTGAGATCCCGGACTTCATTCCAATTGTTCCAGCCGTCCCACTCGCAAGGTTTGACGCAATGGCAAACAACGCTGATGGACTCCTCCGGAGGTTCCTAGCCACGCCGCATGGTCACAACGCCAACTCCCGGCGCAAAATTCTGGCCTCATTCCGCAACTTGGTTGCCGCTGCTTGCTTGGACGCGGTGAAGATGATGAGAGCTGGACCAACTTAGACGGATTGCCCCCCCTCCCTTCCTTTCCTTCTACTATCCTTTCTCCTTTGTATTCAGCGCCTATACACAAAAAGACACACGTTGCGCAAAATTGAGTAGCCTTTGGGCTTGTCAGTCCCTTAGAGAGAATAAGAACCGCGCGCAAGATCCGCGCCTTGGAGAGAGAAAATCCGCGTGAGCAAGAGAAATGGGAAAAGGTGAGAAATCCGCGCCAGTGAGAGTCTGAAAGTGAGAAATCCGTGCCAGTGAGAGTTTCCGCAAGAGTACATGGGGAGCCCTTGACACGCCACCGCGTGTACGTGATCCTCAAGAGAGACAGGAAGAGAAAAAAAAAGTAAGAATGAATAGATAAGAAGGAACAAGAGAAAAAAAAGTTTTTTTTTTTTTAGTTTTTTTTTTTTTTTTTTTTTTTTGAGCCCGCATCCTGCGTCCCAACTCCAACCTTCCACCCCGCGCAAGCTTCCCCCCCCAACTTTGCCGCTTTCCTCAGCCATCTGCGCCCCCTATACTCATCACCAGATCCGCGGCGCGTTGCCTCAACCAATCCCGCAGGGGCCTCGTTTGCCAGCCGATTCCTCAACCTTCCATCCCAAGGCACCTTCCGTCGCTAGCGTCCCTGCCAATCCGTTGTCCTTTTCCCCAGTTGTGCCATTGGCATCCAATCCCTCCCCGTTCCACCCCTGAAGCCCTGCCACAAGCGTCTGCTGCACCAATCACAAGGCTCTTGCTAGCCGTGATGGCTGCTCGCCCGCTCTGGGACCATCTGTCCCGCACTCCGACCCCCCGTCCATCCATTCCTTGTCCATCCTTTCCGTTGTTGCCACATCCTTCTGCCCCATCCTCATTCTCGCCACCGTCAAAGGGGTCCAGCTTTGGTTGCCATCCTTTGGCGCATGGTTTTTCCCTTCCGCCGCTGCCCCTACCCTTTCCAAATGCGCGCTCCCTGCCGTCAAGGAGGTCCGGCTCGGGTCGTGATCCTCTGACGCGTGGTCTGTCTCTTCCGCCGCCGCTTCTACCTCTTTTGTGAGATCCGGCTGACGTTCACTGGTTCCTGGGTGGCACGGAGAATCTGTTCCCTTTTCCTTTGTCCTCCTTGCCCGCTTCTTGTCAGCAGGCTGAACTGGTTCCACCAAGACCCGCTTCCCCAACACATACCCCACCTCCACTGGGGAAACCAATCCTGCGTTCCAATCCGCAGTCCGGGACCTGTGTCTTGTCCGCCAAGGGTTGTCGTCCTCCCCATTTGCGCACATGCGGGGCACAGACGCACTGGGAGACTGAATACTCTCCAGATAGGCCTCAAGGCCCCTTGCCACCTCGGCGAGTTTGCTAGCCCAAGAGATGGTTGCCGGTGGTGTGGCCGGAACATACTCTGCCCTGTAGTACTCCAGTTCCGCGTAGTCCAATTCCGCTTGCAACCGGATCCCGCCGCGCGCGCCTGCCTTTTAATCCAATTCGGCGGATAGCTTGAGATTTTCCTTCCAAAAGCGGGAGCCGCGCCTCCCCCATCTTGCCAGCATGTCCTCCTTCAGTGCCGGCCAATCCAGGTTCAGCTAGCCTCCCATCTCCTCTACGTCCCAACGCGCTTCCGCGTCCTCAATGAACAGGACGACATGGCGCGCCTTCTCAAGATCCAAAGCGCCTTCAGAGTCCGCAACCATTTCATACCGTGAGATCAATCGCTCCACTTCCGCAATGTTGCGTCGAATATGTGGGTAAATCCATGGGGTAGGGCGGCGGCTGTGGGAGGAGGAAGGAAGAGAAGCAGCTGTTGGTAGCATCCGTGAGTACCTTCAAGAGACTTTGACAAAAGATTGTTCCCGGCCAGACCCCCAGATGTGGAAACCAAAGGGGCAATACCCCTGAAGTTGTCCTTGAGTTCCGGAAGTTATTGATCAAAGCGTCTGTAAGGAGATTGGATGCAGCCAGTAAAGAGAGAGAGAGTGATAATAAGATGGGTTCCTTCCTTTCCAATCCAATCCAATCTAATTTGATGATTGGATGTGATGATGTGATTATCCAATGTGATAAAGTGATGATGCTCCAATGTGATGATCTCTCCTTACAACCCGAAGTTGAGAGTGAAGTATTTAAGTCCTCCCTCTCAACCCTAACCTAAGTACAACCGCAAGTAAGCAAGAATGATGGAATACAACCCCCAAGCACAGAACCCTAGCCCAACCCTATCCCTCCGTCCCCCGTCCCGTAACCCATGCTCCACCTCCCCTGCCCCATGCCCCGTCTGCGTTGCCCGCTGGTTTTTCCTTCTCATGATGCATCCGCCCAACAACCCATTCCAGGTATCCGGGGCATACCCGCGTGATCCAATCCGCGCTTCTTGCCATGCGCAATCCGCTTGATCCGCGCAAGCCGTCCGATCCGCGCAAGCCTTCCGATCCGCGCAAGCTTTCCGCTCCGCGCAAGCCTTCCAATCCGCGCAAGCCGTTCGATCCGCGCAAGCCGTCCAATCCGCGCAAGCCTTCCAATCCGCGCAATCCGTCCAATCTGTGCAAGCCTTCCAATCCGCGCAAGCTTTCCAATCCACGCGAGCCTTCTGATCCGCACAATCCGTCCAATCTGCGCAAGCCTTCCAATCTGCGTGAGCCCGCAGCGCGCAGCCTTTCGCAACTTGCGTCCATGAAAGAGAACCACACCGTGCATCAGTGATTTTTCCTTCCATCTGATGGTGAATCAAGGATAGCGGGCAGAGTTGTCTACCAAGATCTGACAGTCATCCTGCAGGAACTTTCCAAAGGATAACAGATTCAGTGTAGCTTCAGGAACGTAGTATGCATTGGTGAGCTTGAGATTGGTCTCTCCAAATTTTAGGAATGCAGTTCCTCTTCCTAGTATCCTAATTCCGGCCCCTGGCTTGCTGTTTTTTATGTGTTCAGAACCATCAAGAGTAGTTAGTTGACTGAAATGTTTTCTAGAATTGAGAAGATGTACGGAACACCCCAAATCGAGGATAAAAGATGATTTATTCAAGGAGTTGACAGTTTTGGCTCCCCAGAAGAAGGTGAAAAAGTGAGCAAGATTGTCCTCTTTCTTCTCCGCTTTCTTCCCTTTTTGGTTAACTGGCCTGAGATGAGGGAATTCCTCCCAGAATTTTTTGCGTTTGTGGTTCTTCACTCTTTTGTTATGAATCCCATTTGTGCATCAAGGATAAGATATATTGACTAAGCTAAGATCAGTTTTTGATTCTTCCTTAGTCGCTCAAATTTTTTTTTTATGTTGGATCAGGTGATTGAGGACATAATTGACGGTGATTACTTGGCTCCTGTGCATAATTTGGGATTTCATAGACTTCAGGGAAGAAGGAAAATTGAACGGTACCAGATAGGCTAAGATGTCTGATGGCAGCTTGATTCCAACTTCAGAGAGCTTTTTCAGATGAATTCAAACAGTGGTCACAAATTTTTTGATTTTCTGTTTGTTGAAAGATAGGTACAAAAAATTATTGAAAACTCGGGCTTGGTTAGCAGACTGAGATGAGGCAAAATGGGTCTTGGCCGCAATCCAGATTCCACAAGCACTGTTTTGGTTCTCTGATGTGATTATGTTGGAGTGAGTGGCAGCCTCAAGTCTTGAAAGCAAATATGCGGTGATCTCCTGGTTGAGGTCCTGGTCAAGTTCTACTGCCTTGTCCTCTTGATTCATGAGAAAAAGTATTTTGCGTAGTCAAAATAGATTTTGAAACTTCAATTGCCAGATTGAATAGTTATCCTCATTTAGGAGTGGAATAGATTCATAGATTCCTTTAAGAGCCAGTGCCTTGGACAAATCTCCCCCCGGTCCTGGTGTTGATGATGCCATTTTGGGGTATGGTTGATGGAGCTTTGGCTTTTAACCATTAGAGAATTTGAGTTAAAAACCAGGACCACTGGAGTTTTTCATTTCATTCAATGTGTTAAAGCACAAGTGAGAGCAATAGTGAGCATGAGGATGTGAAGAAAGGAAAGAACTAAATGAACATGAAAAACAACCAATGTGAGCGTTGAAGGCTTGAGACCCAGGAACCTTGTTGAATCAGGAGGTAGGAAATTCAAGGAGACTAGGTGGTGGAGTGTATGGAGATGACGGTGAGGTGATGACCAAGTTGATGGGATGGAAGGAATCTGGATTTGTGTTTATTTCTGGTCAATGGAGAAGGTTAGTTGGGAATGACTTGAGATCAAACCAACTCTTTGTACCAATGGTGTTAAAGGTCATCTGACTATCTTTGTATTGTTCTAGTGTTGAGGTATTCAAATGTGTAGGGATGATGGACAATGATGGACTAGTCGATTGACAGGAATGGTAAATGGAAAATAGAAGGAAGAAGAAATATAAAGGAAAATGATGAATCCAAACTAGAAAGTCAAGCCGAGTACAATCTCTCAATCTATGAAGGCTCTGGATTGGATGGAGTGGTTCATGCAATACTCTATTGATAGAGTATTTGCAGTGAGTGCTATTGAATCTATTCTTGAATCTCTTACAATAAGTACAAAAACCTGCTATTGCATGTTGTAGTAAAGACAGCCAATTGGAAGACTTTCACAAAAGCTCTTGTTTTTATAACAAGAGAAACTTTTGTGTTCTATAGTTGGCCTTTGAATGCATTAAAGGAGTTGGCTTATGATCCCAAGGGACTTCCAAAAGTCTTTGTGATGGACCATGAATAAGCTCTGATTTTTGCTATTGAATCTAGTTTCCCTGAGTCATCAAGACAATGTTACACTTGGCACTTGTCTAAAAAACATTCAAGCACACTGTAAAGTGCGCGTTGTTAATGAATTTTAAGGATGGAAAAGCTTTGTGACTCTGTGGGAAAAGTATGGGGCCTCAAAGACCAAGGAGGAGGCGGAGGTCAATGATGTGGAACTCAGAGTAGGTCCAAATCACTGCTTCTTATTCTTCCTAGTTTTGGGTTCTGACCTTCCGAATTTTAAAGTTTTTCTTGAAAGAATATGAGGATGTACTTGAGTATATGGAAAAAAAAATTTTCCCTATCAAAGAGACATTTGTAACAGCATGGACTTGTATAAAACCAGATTTTGGAAACAAAACAACATCTTGGGTTGAAGGGGCCCATGCAACTCTCGTACAATTCCTTGCAAACTCTTTGGGAAACCTGTTGGATGTTTGGAAAAGCCTTGATGGAACCATTTCAAATCAAATTAAATTGGTTCATGTGTCAATTTATAGCTCTTGAATTAAGTTAGGGAAAGTTCTTCCTTCCCAACTGTTACCATTGGGTTACAAATTTTCTTTAGAGGCAATTTGTCTTATTAGGGAACAATTTGAAAAATTCAAACGTGATCATGATGGCAAAGTGTGCACAAAGTCATATTGCAAGACTTGGCTTGCCCTGTTCCCACCAAATAGATGACCTTCTAGCATGCAGAGAATCCATGGTACCCAAAGATGTCCATCCTCAGTGGAGGTTGGACTATGAACCTTGAAGTTCTAGTTCCGTAGTTTGGCTTAAGTTGGATTGTTCAAGTTGGATTGTTCAAATAACTATTTGATTAATGCTTTTTGATTAATGATTCCTAATTTCCCAATGGTTGATCCTTTTGAATTTTTCAAGTGCAATGTTGATGAAATGCTAAGCATTCTGCAGTCATGTGAAAAAGGGAATGCAATTATCTTCAGATCTCCAAATCATGAGAAAAGCGGCCTCTTGAAGTATATCATTCAGAAGATTACAAAATATTGATCAAAGCCAAGACTTGAACCTAACGTCTCACAATCAAGTAGGGGCAGGCCAAAATTGACAGATATGCAGCAAGAACCAGCTTGGTTTGAAAATTTTGAAAAACAACTCAAGTGGGAAAAAAAGACAAGAAGGGTTCCAAACAATAAAAGACAAAAGATTACAAGTCTTTTCTTTTGGGTTATGTTCATTTTTTGGTTTAATGAACTTAGTTACTAACTAATGATGAATTGTTAGTTAAATTTTGCAGGATCTGAATCTGAATTTCTAAGTTCAGAGGAAGAGACTGAAATTGAATTGGGATCAATTAATTTGGAATCAGAATCCTCTTCAGAGGAAGAGAAAGTGCACAAAAGCTCAACCAAAAGCTCATCTTTTGTGAGTATTCATTTAATTGATCTTATCTGATTAAAGAAAAGAATACTAAGTTAGTTTTCATGATAGGAAAAAAATGTGAAATACCTTAATCAAATACCCAAGAAATTCCATAAGTTCTTTCCTGAGGTTTGTGATCCAATTGGAGGTGGGAATTGCAGATTTAGAGTCAGTGCTAAATATCTTGGTTATGAATAACATGGTTGGTTTAAAGTTAGGCAGGAAATGATTGAAACATTAGAGAAACATAAAGCATGCTACATTAAGATCCTTGGTGGTGCAAAGAGGGTTGAAAAGATTAAACAAGTACTTGATGTTGAAGACATCAATGAAAACATTCCCTCCTCAAAATGGCTGGCTAAAAGAGATATGGGTCAAATCATAGCAGACATATATTCCAGACCTATATGTTTCATTTCATTGGAGTCATGTGATACTTATACTCCAATGAAAAATGGTGTTACTTATCAATCAGATGCAATGTTCATTTCCTTTGTAAACAATAACCACTGGGTTCTATTAGTACTTGAGGGAGAAATGATTCCAATCCTGCCTATTGTAGCAAAACCATGTTCCTTATTTCTAAAAAAGCCTCTGTTTGGGTTCATCATCTCAAATATCAACTGCAAATTTATTCTAGATTATAGATATTATAGAATAGACTTTGACTTCATATAATCATTGGGTTTCATATAAATTTAAATTCTCATGCAGCTAACAAGTTCTATTAATATAAAGGGTTATCACATTTTGAACAACATTATGTTGAGTGCTTTGAGTTAAAATCTTTATATTGAATGTTTTGAATGAGAGTTCAATGGTAATTTGGTTCAACTTTTGTTGGGCTGATTCCATCACAAGCTTAACTTATGTTAAGCTTGGGATGGGATCAGCTTAACACAAGTTGAACTTGTTTTTTTTGGTGTTTTTACTTTAGGGCTGGTCAAAAGACTTGTATTTTTTTGGGCACTTTTGCTTTAGGGCTGGTCAAAAGAGTTCTTTAATTTTTGGGCCCTTTTACTTGAATGATAGTCAAGTTGAACTTACTTCTCAAGTTGAACTTACTTCTCAAGTTGAACTTACTTCTCAAGTTGAACTTACTTTAGGGCTTGTCAAGTTACTTGTATTTTTTTTGGTGTTTTTACTTTAGGGATTGTTGAGTTACTTGTCTTTTTTTTGTGTTTTTAGTTTAGGGCTAGTCCAGTTACTTGTTTTTTATTGGGTATTTTCACTTTAGGGCTAGTCAATTGGATAGTCCCAGTTTTTTTTGTTTTTTATTTATTTACTTGTTTTTTTTAACCAAAAAATTAACATTTTTTGATTTCTTTGATTTTTTGGTTTATTGCTGTTTTTTGGAAGGTTTATTTGATTCATGGGTTATGTTCCCTTTCATTCCATCTTTTTTGGCTCACCCCAGTTTGGTGGCATGTGGGATGCCACAAAACTACATTTGAGCAGTGTACAACTCAACATGGCTTGAATGTAGTCGTGTGGGATTCAACATGCCAGCGGACCAGGCTGGGTTGGCTGCGCAACTCTTTGAGCCATGTGGGGTTGTACAAGGCTCAGATTGGACTGTGTGGTTTACCACACGGCCCCTTTTGAACCGTTTTCATGGCTCAATGAGCCGTGAATTTAACATTTCCCTAAAATAAAATAAAATAAAATAAAATAAAATAAAGAAAAAGAAAATAAAAAAGGGATAAATCAAAAATATAAAAATTAAAATGAAAAATTGAAAGATAGTGAAACCAGAAATTAAAAATTGAATTTTCAAGTACTGGTGAAAAGCTCAGTTAAAAAAAAAAGTAGTAAAACTAAATTTGATTTAAGGTATAATTAATCATCAAAATGTTGATTTGTTTTAAAATTTGGGTTATGGGTCTGAAAGCATCCAGCCCACTTTTTTTGCAATTTTTAAGATAACTTTCTGAACTTTTCTTTTTGAAAGATCAGATAGGTACAGTTACTGGGATGAAATTTGTTCTTGAAGGAGAAACCAAAAACAAAAACAGTTGTCTAGAAATAAGAATCAAACTTCCTTTTTTCAATTAAATTCATAACAGTTAGTTATGAAGCTTGATACAGACCCAATAATATTTTCATGAAAAACAGGTCTGAACCAAATTTCTCAACAGTTGTAAAAAAAATGACATCAAGAATAAATAAATAAATTCCCAATTTCTCCTGTTATGTAAGGACTTTCAATTCAATTCATGCATTTCTAAATATTATGCAGCAATATTCTGAGGCCATCCAGGAATCAATTTGATGTTTTACTCCAAAACCTCAACAAATTCAAAACAAGTTTCACTCACCTTCCGGCAGGTGCAGCCAATTTTTTGATGGTGAATCCTGTCCTTGGTGAGCAAAATTGCAACCCACAAATTGTGAAATTGGATTTTTTTCATGCAATCAGGGTGAGGACAGCTTCTGAACATCTCAACCATCATTTACTGGACAGATTTGATCACAACAATGATTGAAAAAGAATTTTAAGAGAAATTGACCACTGTGTGCATTGGTAGTTGTTGAGAAATGTATTGCAAAAGTTGTGGATGCACTAGATGCCTAGATGTCTTTACAAAAAAAAGCCTTGTTGTCACAGGACCACCCCACGTACTATAGGGCAATCTTAGATGATTGTGAGAGCAAAAGGAAAGCTGAGTGCAAGGGAAAGTGCAAGGTAGCAAGGGCTAACTGCAAAGTGCAAACTTATGGTGGAGTAACTTAACACACAGCAAGAGGGATGAATGTTCCAATGGAAGGAAACCAAACCCAAGCCCAATTTGATGACTGAATTTAGTAAATGCAAGAACGTATGAAATTGACTAACTGAGGAGACAATCCTCAGGCAAATGGAATAGCCTTTATAAGGTAATCTGAGATGACTAGATACAATCTGATGGATGGTCAACTAAAGTTACAAGCGGTGAGGCAATGAATGAAATGGAAAGAGTACAAAATGAAATGACAGTATGAATTTTTTCCAAGGTCTTAGCGTAAGTGCAAGACAATAGAGGACAAATGCATTGGAATGTAACGGTTGAGACATGAGTGAATGACGTCAGAAGCAATGTGAATATGGAGTGTAGTTTATGCAGTGTAAGGGACTAGTCCATATGCAAACTATACAGTTGAGATGGTTTGACAAGCGTGAGTGCAATTAGCAATAGCATGTGACCGGAAATGGAAACCCAAGGGTTATTGATACCCAGGGTGAAAAGGGAGGTACCCAAATAGATGGTTCACCAAGGTAGAGTTGACTGAAAGTTTTGCAAGTCAATGCTGAGTCAGTTGCCAAGAATGGAAGGTTGTTATTCAAGCCAGAGTTGATAAGCGGAAGGCACCATTGATATTGTGCTTCTAGTTTTTCATTCTTATGGACTCAGGTAGATGGTACTTGAAGAAAAAGAGTATGTCAAAGTAGGAAGACAATAACCCTTAAGCTTGAAGTGTGACAGTTGCCTGGGTATAAAGACGCAAGCTCCTGCAAGCGTTCAGACAGTTTTTTCATTGATTCCAAAGTTGTTACAATTACGGTATACCCATTAATCCTTACTTCTTTGCTTTTAATATATCCATAATTAATTATGTTTTCATTATTGCTCCACCATTGAAAAAACTGCATTCAACAAAACAAGCAATGTGTCCCTAGTACACCCACGCCAGGTATTCAAGACAAGTGCAAACAGTATTGCTTGCGCAAGGTTGCTTGTATATTCCCTATAAGTAGCAAGCCGTTTGTAGATGTCCCAGAAGTGTCCAGAAGGGAGGTTCAAATTCAAAGTTCCATGCCGCAAGTTAATTATCAGATATGGCCATTTCCAGAAATTGAGTTCTTAGATATTTGGAACCCTGGTAAGTCAAGGCTTAGAGACTAAAAAAAAGTAGAAAAATAGAGAAAGGGAGAAATTGAACTCATATAATCCTCATTGATGTAGTACTGCCACAGTTCCAACAATACACCACCAATACGCCACTGCCGCCACCGCCATGTACTCGATCAATTGGGTTGGAAGTGCAAAGCAAGGTGCAAAGTGAAGTGCAAGCCAAAGAAATGCAGACAATCAAAGAGGGAAGGGGAGGTGGAACTGGAGCAAAGGGAGGAAAATGAGGAAGAAGGAAACGGGATAAAAGGAAGGAGTGGAATGGAGCAGGAGGTGGAGGAACGGGGTGGAATGGAAAGAAAGGAGATGGAAGGCCAAAAGGAGGAGAGCCAAGTGCAAGTCAAAGGGCCAATCAAAACCTATGCAAGGCAATTGACTGGCAAAATTGGAGAAATTTCATCAAGGGGCCAAAGGAAGAAAGCTCACAAGGAACTCATGGAGGAAGGTGGATGGAATACCCAACCAAAGAGGGTTTGGACTGCAAAGTGCAAGGAAATCTTCAAAAGACATCTGGTGACGCAAGTGATGATCTTTCAAAGATTTTCTTCTTTGGTAGATGACAAAGACTTAGAAGAATTGAGGTCAATGGTGGAGGAATTGAATGAGAATTGGGAGAAAGAAGAAAGGGGAAAAAAAGGATATTCTATAGAAATGTATATTTTTTTATTTTACTATGTTATATATATATATATCTTATTTTACTATGTTATATATATTTATATATATATATTATTTTACTATGTTATATATATATATATATATTTTTTTGTTTAGGAAAAATAGGATTTTTGATTTTTAAATAAAATGTAAAAGGATAAGATTTGTGAAAAGAAAAAAGGAGATGGATATGAGAAAGGCAAAGGAAATGAAATGAGGAAATGGGACAAGATTAATGGGATGGAATGGGATGGAAGTGTGGAATGGGATGGAAGTAATGTGATGTAATGGGAGCTATGATTGGCAAGGTTTGCAAGGGTAACTTGAATGGAAGTCTTAAACAAAATTGTGAGAGTTGCAAAGGTGATGGTCTGGTTCCCATGAGGTGTGATCTTCATCAGACTCAAAGCCAGTCCATTCAACAAGGTATTGAAGCTTTCCTTTGCGTAACCTGGAATCCAGGATATGGCTTAATTCCAACTCTAACTGATCATGGACTTGGACCGGTTCAGGAGGGGGATGAGTCTTGCCCGGGTATAGGACTTTAGCTGGCTCTATGAGATACATGTGAAAGACCAGGTGGATACCTTTTCATTTTGCAGGTAAGCTAAGTTTAAAGTCATTAGGTGAGACTATTGATTCAAATTTGAAGGGGCCACGCTTTCTTTCAGAAATTTTTTGAGTTGGTTGAGTACTGCAAATATTGCAAGCATTGAGCCATACCCAATCTCCTAATGCAAAGGTTGGGGCCAAAGTGTGAATTCAATCTGCTTGTTCCTTGTAGCGCTGGTTTTCTGCTTCAAGGTTGGTTCAAAGTTGTTATTGAAGGGATTGGATGTGGTTAAGGGAATTGGTAGCAGTTTGAGAAGGTGCTACGTGAAGGGAAGAGGAAGTTTGGTTTCTACCATAAAGAGTCTGGAAGGGCAACTTTTTGGTGGAGGAATGAGTGGAGTTGTTGTAGGCAAATTTGGCTAATGGGAGCCATTGTGACAAGTCATCCTGTTGGTAGGAGATGTACATTCAAAGATATTGTTCAAGGATCTGATTGATCTGCTTGGTTTTCCCATCTGCTTCCGGGTGTGAAGCTGTTGATACATTGCAAGTAATCTTCAAATTTTGACACAGCAAGTTCCAGAAGCTAGAAACAAACAAAGATCCACAATCGCTAATTATGTTATCAGGGATACCACGTTTTGAGAATACATATTCTATAAATAAATTAGCTAAGTCTTTCAAAGAGGCCCTCACATGACTGCAAAGAAATAAAGCCATCTTTGAGAAGCAATCTACTACCACTAAAATAGCATCATAACCACTAGAAATAGGTAATTGAAAAATAAAGTCCATAGAAAGCAAGTTCCAAGGAATTGGCAGAATTGGAAGTGGCTGGAGCAGCCCATACTTCCGATGTTTTTAGGGCTTGTTCCGATTGCAATCATAGCACGCTTTAACATAGTCTTTTACTTCATTGGTCATACCAGGGCAATAGAAGTCTTGTGAAATCAATTGGTAGGTTTTATCCTGCCCATAATGACCAGCAAGTGGGGAATAATGCCTTGACTCAAAGATATCTAACTTAATGCAAGGATTATCTGGTACTACCATACAATTTTTATAAACTAAATAATCATTTTTGTAAATACTATAATCACTATCTAATAAGTTCCCATTCTTGCAAAGTTTGCTGCACTTGAGGTTAATGAGTTGAGCTTGTCATAGTTTGGAAGCCAGATCTCAAAGGTGAGTGATGATTGAACTGAGTTTGGCAGACTGGGTTGAGAAAAGTGTCCTAACATTTTCAAGATTGTTATTGGAAAAGGTGCTCCCCCCTCCTGGGTAAACGTTGTCCCAATGTGACAAAGCATCAAGGACTACTTCTTGTTTCCCAGGATGGTACGTGATTGTAAAGTTGAACTTGGAGAGGTATTTGGCCTAACGTGCCTGTCTGCATGTAAGGACTTTTGAGCTTATGAAATATTTCAAAAAATTGTGATCAGTTAAGACCTCAGAAGGTTCCATAAGGCTCAAAAGTTATGAACACCATTATTTCAAGCAAAAAACAATTGCAAGAAGTTCCTTGTCATGAATCTCATAATTAAGCTCTGCAGCGAGCAATTTGAAAGACTCAAAAGCTACAGGGTGAAAAAGAGAAGAAGAGGAAGACAACCACAAGATTACTCCGGTGATTGCATAGTCACTTGCATCTGTTTTGACAATAGTGCAAGCAAGCTTGTTAAAGTGAGCAAGTATTGGAGCATTCATAAAGGCTTTCTTCAGAGCTTCAACTTTCAAAGCAGCTTGTTCTGTGAAAAAAAATGAGTGTCTTTGTGAAGAAGTTTAGTGATGTTTATGGTTTTCTTGGCATAATGCTCAATAAACCTTCTGTAAAAATTACTGAAACAAAGGTAAACTTGAAGGGATTTAACAGAGGAAGGTTGGGGCCAGTCCAACATGTGTTGGCTTTTGGCTGGGTCCATCAATATTCCTTGCTGCAAGACTATGACACCTAAAAATTGAAGAGAAGGAGTATGAAATTTGCACTTGGAGGCTTTTGCAAAAAGGTCACTCTTTCAAAGTCGCTGAAGCACCTCTTGCACATGTGCAATGTGATCCTCAAGAGTTTTTTAGTAGAATAGTATATTGTCAAGATACACCACAGGATATTTCTCTACAAGTTCAGAAAAAATGTCATTGACAAAACGTTGAAAATTGGAAGGAGCATTGCAGAGGCCAAAGGGAATGATGGTATACTCATAACTCCCAAACTTTGTTCTCATTGCGGTCAAATACTCATGGCCTTTTGCAATGCAAACTAGGTTATAGGCGCCTCAAAGGTCTAACTTTGAGAAATAAGCAGCTCCATGAAAGAGAGTGAGGAGGTGCAACATAGGTGGTACTGGGTAGGCATTCTTCCAGGTTACCTGGTTCAGTTTCCTATTGTCAAAACAAAGGAAAATTCGACCATCTTTCTTTGGAAAAAATAATATGGGTGAACCAGTTTTTGAATTTCTTGGTTGAAGAAATCCTTTTGATACATTTCCCGCAATGTATTCTTGAAGCCCAATTGATTCCTGCTTTGGGAGAGACTAGACTGGTCCGGGTACCAGTGGTGGGCCAGGAAGTTCAAGCTTATGATTGAAAGGACAGAATGGAGGAAGTTTATCTGCTTTAACAGCTGAAAAGACATCAGAAAAGTCACAATTAACAGAAGGTAAAGACTCTCAAATTATTTCTAAATTTTCAATCTTTTCATCTTTGAGCACAGGATTTGAAGTGCTTGCATGATGCAAGAGGATTAGGGAGCTCAAAATACACTGTTTGGTTGGTGCTTGTTTCTCTTTGAAGAAACAAGGAAGAGGTAAGTCAGAAAAATAAGCAATAACTCCTAAATCTGAAGAGGGAACTTGGGAATGAAGGTCAGGATATTGCAAATCTCCTGGCAGAAAAGTGTAATCCAACTCAATGACAGTGTCAGGTAGGCTGTTTAATTCCTGTTTGACAAAAGGGTTAGTTTCCTGGGGTTGCAAGGTTCAAAGGTTAATGAATCCTTCTTGCCAATTCACATCTGGATTCCATTGGACTAGCAAATCATGGACTAGAATGGTATCATCCATTCTGGGAATATCCAAGACAAATAAATCCCATTTGAAGCTGGGGAAATTGGAGAATGCAAAGGTCCATTTTGCCTTTTGGGAAATCCAATGAGACGGCTCAGTTGCACTTCTTACTAAATAGATAGGAAAAGTATCCATCTTGGAATGCATAAGGTTTTTGGAAGTGGCAAAAGATTCACTTATAAAAGAAACATTAGCGCCATAATCAAGTCAAACTCAATAAGGAGAGTTTTTGTAATGGAAAAGGAAAAATCTTGAACTTGGAGCACCTAGTGTCATGCAAGTGCAAAGATTGACTTGCTGTAATTTAAATAATGTATAGCCTTCCTTGCAAGTGTTGGGAAAACTACAAGCTAATTTTTTGACTGTTTAGCCATTTCATGCACTAGCCGCTTTGCACAACTATCAACATCATTTTTACCTCCACAATACATACATAAACCATTCTTTTCCCTCCTGAAACGTTTCTCATTCCGGAGCATCCCAGTTTCTTTATCCAGGAACTTTGGAGTTTTGGAAAAGGATTTTCCTTTTGAATTGGAGTGCAAGGTTGTATTTGGTCTGGATTGCTTTGGGTTCTTCAAAGACTGTTTTGAGGATTTGTCTTTCTTTGGATTTGAAGTTTACAGTCCATGGTTGTTTTGTCAAGAGCGGTTCTTGTTGTTATAACCATTATCAAGCTCAATCACCCAATTGATTAACTGCTGAAGGGAGGTTGTCTTATGTCCCCCAAGTGCAAGTTGTTTGATTAGGCGTGCCGGTAAACCTTTTCAAAAATGAAATAAAAGGGCTGCCTTGTTCCATTGGATGCAAGACTGAAAAGTTTGAAAATTGGAAATATAAACAGAAGCTCTACTATTTTCCTTCATGACTAGATTATTGAGTTTGTATTTGGTGTTTCAAACTTCATTAGGGTCGCCAAACAGTGTGAACAGCTGTTTCTTGAACTTTTTCCAATTTTTGAGAATACAAGTGGGGCTAGTATTATCTAATAGTTCAAGGTAAGGTTCAAACCACTGCAAGGCTCTTCCACCAAGGAAGGAAGATGCATTCATAACTCTAAGTCTATCAGTAGGGAAATTATGAGGATTGTTTGAGAAGATGATTTTGCAGGACTGTAGGTAGGATCTAAGCTTATGAGGGTGTTTCCCAGTAAATTGATCAGGCTGCTTCATGCCCTGGGTGCAAAAACTAGGACCACTTGGACCAGATATCAAGGCAGTTTGATTGAGTGCCTGGATCACAGTTGTGAGTAAGGTTGAGGCACCAGGTTTGGGAGCATTAGTGCAAGCCCGTGATCTACCATGAGTCAAGGTTTCATTGGAAGATTCTTTGATTTCTTTGAGAGGTTGCACTTCCTCCCACAAGGGAGCAAGGGGATCATTGAGAGGTTCAACCAAAGGAGATTTAGAAGAAGGGAAAGGATCTAAAGGTTTTCTGGCCCAAGAAACGCTTGATCTCCCTATCCAATGGATATCATCATTCTAAGGGGTGAGGGAAGCGTTCCCGGTTGATCAAGTATGTGACATTGTAAAAGGAAATCTATTATAGGTAGGCAAGCTACAATAGATGAGTTGAGTTAGTTAATTTACTGTCACACAACCACCCCATGTACTATAGGGCAATCTTAGATGATTGTGAGGGCAAAAGGAAAGCTGAGTGTGAGGGAAAGTGCAAGTTAGCAAGGGCTAACTGCAAAGTGAAAACTTATGGTGGAGTAACTTAACACACAGCAAGAGGGATGAATGTTCCAATGGAAGGAAACCAAACCCAAGCCCAATGTGATGACTGGATTTAGTGAATGCAAGAATGTATGAAATTAACTAACTGAGGAGACAATCCTCAGGCAAAGGGAATAGCCTTTATAAGGTAATCTGAGATGACTAGATACAACCTGATGGATGGTCAACTACAGTTCCAAGCAGTGAGGCAATGAATCAAATGGACAGAGTACAAAATGAAATGACAGTATGAATTTTTTCTAAGGTCTTAGCCTAAGTGCAAGACAATAGAGGACAAATGCATTGGAATGTAACGGTTGAGATATGAGTGAATGACATCAGAAGCAATGTGAATATGAAGGTGTATTTTATGCAGGGTAAGGGACTAGTCCATTTGCAAACTATACAGTTGAGATGGTTTGACTAGCGTGAGTGCAAACTAGCAATAGCATGTGACTGGAAATGGGAACCCAAGGGTTATTGATACCCAGGGTGAAAGGGGCGGAACCGGAATGGATGGTTGACCAAGGTAGAGTTGACTGAAAGTTTTGCAAGTCAATGCTGAGTCAGTTGCCAAGAATGGAAGGTTGTTATGCAAGCCAGAGTTGATAAGCAGAAGGCACCATTGATGTTGTGCTTTTAGTTTGTCATGCTTATGGACTGAGGTAGATGGTACTTGAAGAAAAAGAGTATGTCAAAGTAGGAAGACAATAACCTTTAAGCTTGAAGCATGACACTTGTGGTGTTTACAAACCCAGCTCAATAGCAGGCATGGATATACATTTCTCACCTGGAAACACACCAACAGGTAGCCAATTAAAGCCAAGCGCTTCCTACTGCCCTTCTTCATCTATTTGATTCTGATGTGTTGTATGTGTGTTGCATGCGCGCATCGACTTGTAATGTTGACTCTTTAAGAGGATACACATTATGTGAGCTCCTATGTGGCAGATGCGTTTTGCGGCCTTTGCGAAAGATGTGGTTTTGAGGATCATCATTAGCTGAGATCTGGATCAAATTCTACAACGATTTCTACAACACTGGAAGAAGAGAAAAAAATGACGTCATGAATCCTAAAGGCCTGTCCTTGGGAGTAAAGCATCGTGTGTGCAGCCCCAGTATGCAAACAAAACAAGGGAGAAACAAATGCAATGCGAAGAACAGCAAGGCGAAGGGTTTTTCTTCTTGTTTTCGAGTTTCGAGTTTCATAACGACAAAGAGGCATCATTGATACCATTTCAGTCCTAGACAGTCTGCAAGATTGCAGGTAACCCAACCTTTGTCACGAAGGTTTGGAAAACTAAGTTTGAAAGCCTCGATAGATTCAAAGCTCAATTCGTGCTCAAGGATAATTTTACCGACGTTGGCTTCATTCGGCCCTTGGTTGATCTGTTGATTGATCATGTTGACCGATTCCGGGACACCGAAGCCATTCATTGGTGGATCCAAAAAGTCACCCAATGCAAACGTCTGATTTAGAGACCAATCCGATGAATCACAATTCCAAAGTGTCGTCGTCAAGCCAAAGACGTGCTGCAGATATATCCAAAGCGATCAAGAGACAAAGTTCAGCCTTCAGACATCAATCCAAATGGTTTTCTTTTCCATCCTCAAAATGATTGCCACCTAAAACCGGGCAGGAAAAAATGAAGGCCATCTTCGGATCACCTTTGCAAGCGCCCTAACGCGGTTATCCACATCACCGTACGGGGGCCGGTAATACAAGGGGACCACGCCGGTAAGATCGTGGATGATTTGGATCGTCCAACCTAATTCTCCCAAGATCTCCAGATCACTCAACGTCGTCAGATGAGCATGGGTCCAGGTGTGGACAGCGAGGTGATCGCCTCGCTTCCATGCTTCGATTGCTAGTTCGGGGTAATCACGCACGTTCGATCCCACCTAGACTCGAAAACGAAAAGAAAAGAAGGAAGGAACGATTACAAAGCGTATACGGTGCGAAGTTGTTGAACGCTGAATTGCATAGATCATCAGTCACCCAGAAGTGAGTTGCCGTTGCACGATGATCATCCAAGAAACGGTAGAGCGAAGCACTGGGGGGAAGTGGGCCATCATCGAAGTTAATGGACCAGGTACGAGGTTTACCGAACCAAATGTCTTGGAAGCCGTAGCCATGATCCTCCTTTTCACCTCTTAAGCAACTCGCTCTTCGATAACTGCAGATTCCATTGGGATCATGGTTAAAGATCGTCCCATCTGGATATTCAGCCAGACCGTTCTTCATCGACAGTTTAGCCTGAGGATTAGTCCAAGTCGTCGATAGGGGTGAATCAGGTCGATTTGAGGATGAGATCGAACGAAGGTAATCGTAACGTGCCACCCAATTCGGGAGAGGCTTAGGACCGGCGGGTTTGGAGGGTGGATACAAGGATTTCCAATCCTGAGACCCAAGCTTGGGCCGAACGAGCCCATAATAGTTAGACCATTCTCGGATCGTTGGGGGAGGAGGACGGTGCCATTTGATTGGGTGTGAGGGATCGATGTCATCAGATAGACGTATCAAGCCGAGATAGGTTGAGATGATGATGATGATCGACAGAAGAGTGATCAGGGAGATAACGACCAAGGCGGTGGATGATTTCCTCGAGAGGGGACGATTGAACCTGAGTCGGTGTCGTCGATGAGTCGAAGTGGTGGCCGGCAGTGAGTCCGATTGTTGATGGTGGTCGTAGATGCGTTGTTCGTCTTCTTCTACCGAGTCAAGCGATCGTCGGCCTGGGGATGCTTGAGATTTCCTCAACAGACTAATTTCCTCCGAAGATTCTTCCGCCTTTGATTTCGATCCGGTTAATCTCGAGAAGTCCATGCTGTTCAATGGGAAGATGAACCTCAGGGAGGTAGCCAGAAGGTTCGAGCTGGAGTGTGTACCTCAGGATGCTCAGTTTGAGTACCGATCGATTCATGACAGCCTCCTTCGGTCCTGTTGAGGAAGGAACTTCGACACGATCAAGCATTCATCATTTAACGGCTGAATGGACGCGATGGTTTCCGGTTTGGCTCCAAGAATTCGGAACACGCCAGAATTGGAAGTTCCTCAAGTCCACCCATCCTTTCTTCGATCGCATGCCAATCCACTTCGATTACCTTATCAATCAACTGTGCGCAAGGGTATTTCGCTCGATTTCCAGTCGCAAAAATACAGCAGTTTACAACATAAATAAATTGCTGTTGGATTCTCTCCCTGGAAATGAAGAAAACCAAACCACGAAGAGTTATTAGAGCCATGACTCTGTTGAAGATGATACTCAAAATCTATACCAACAATAAGAGTTCCTCAACACATTATTTCTTCCCAACTTTCCTCCTCATAGCTTAACTCTGAAAGTGGGTGCCCCTATAATTATTTTGAGAAACATGGACCATACAATTGGGCTTTGAAATGGAACTCGCTTGATTGTTGTCAGATTGGCAAGGAATGTTATAGTTGCAAAGATTGCAACTGGTGATTCAATAGGAAGACTGGTTGCCATTCCCCAAATCCCCTTGGTTACTGACAAGGTCAGACAATTTGTAATGTTGGTCTATATCTGCAAGATCCAGGGTTCAGCCATGGTTAGTTACATGTATCATTGTCAAGGAGCAGGTCCAGCCGCTCAAGTACAAGGGTAGTGGTCACACACAGAGCTGACAACCAAATTTCATTTGAAAGTGGTAACATTGTTTAAAATGAGGTTTTAAATGCTATACATCCCAGAAACTGTTTAATTGGAAAATGATATTGTGTTTGAGGTTACTCCTACATCAAGAAATTGCCATGTACGTATTTTTCAGTGTAATGCTGATTTTATTGAAAATTAAAAATGACATGTATTTTTTAACTTAATCATGATTTAATTTGAAAATTAAAAATTGTCTTCCAATCAGCACCCAAGTATTATTAAAGCCCAATCAGTCCCCAAATCAAATCCCAGAAACTGATGTGCTTGAAATGTATATTTTGTTTGACTTACTCCTTAAATCAATAAATTGACAATTGCTTAAAAATGGTTTAATGGAAAATTAAAAGATGTTTTTGTTTTTCACAAATTTCCAATCAACCCACATTCCATCCTAATTATTCAATTCCAATGAGTCCTCAAATTATGGAGCAATACTCTAGTTATTTAATATTATCAGTTTCAAGAATACTGCCCTGTTGTTTCATGAATTTTATGCTTTTGTTCAGAGTTTTTGTCATTTAATGCTTTTTTCATCCATTTTATTCAGGTTTGTTCCCTTCATCTTTTGACACATTTGATACCTTTTTAATTCTCTCAGACTGTATCACGCTTTTATCAACCTAAGTCCATAACTTACCTACACTATATATTTACTTTTGACAAGTTACACTTGTATTTAGTCTTACTTCCCATATCAACAGATTATAGTGCAATATGTGAAATACTTAGAGCATTCACAATTGTTAGTCAATAACTTCTTGTTAGCTAAGCCCTTGCCAGTGAAAAAAATAGTAAGCAAGGGCTTTAGCAAGTGTGAGGGACAATTGTGGTTGCTAAGCCCACTTGCCAGGTAGCTAACAAGGGTTGACCCACAATTGTCCACCCCTCAACAACTGCTTGCCACCACTAGTTCACAGGAATATTGGCAGGGGAAGGGGATATGGGACTAACCTTGGGTGGATACTTTGATGGTTGGACCTTGATGATGATGGATGGACAATGGTGTGCTGATGATGATGGAGAGGTGGATGTGGTAGAGTTATGGAGGGGGCTGTAAAACCTGGCAAGGGTGGGGGTTAGCAAGCTCCATAAATTCTTGTAACTTTGTCAATTTTTGACCAAACTTATGGAGCTTGCTATGTAGCAAGGTCCTATTTAGGACACAATTGCAGCTTGTGCTTGGTAAACTTAGCTAACAAGCGGGTTTACCAAGACAATTGTGGATGATCTTAGAACATCTACTAACATCTCAATCAGTCTGCTCAATAAGTGGACTTATCAAGGATTTACCCAATTGGGCCACCATTGTGGGCTTGATAGGGCTCAATAGTTGTCCACTGGACAAAATCCTTGACAAGGATCTAAAAATTTATGGATCCTTGTTGAGGCTTGAAAAGCAAAATCTTGTTGAGTACCAATCTACATTTTTTCCCCCTGGCCCTCCCCCTCCATAACTGCACCCTCCCATACTCCCCCCCTTTGTGACTTGATCACTTCCATCAACAACCCCCACCCATTTGATGTTGCTTAGAATCATTCTTTTTTTTTGAAATTAAAATGATGCCAAAGCAATCATTTTTGCGCTGTTTTGGGGTGGTCTCAACCCTAATGGAGCAGGGATCTGTGGAAGGGACAATGGTGGGACCCACTTGCCAACTGCTCAATGACTGTTGTGTGGGCCGAATTTATTGCAACAAGGGTGTGAAATTGGGTTTTGAAAGTTATCCACCCTTGTGGGCCTTGAAAAATTGTCAAAGTTGTTGCCAATTTTGTTGAGACAATGGTAGATGCTCTTAGTCCACTCAATAAGAATAGCAACTACTAGAAAAATCTATTTCTTTAATTTTCCTCATCCGTTTCCTCTTTGTATAGTCTTCTACTGGAGTATTGCCCCAAAATTTGGGGAATGATTGGGATTTGATAAATATGTGATTTGGATTAGGAATGAAAAATTTGGGGGCTGATTGGAAGTTACTGTTTAAGTTTAAAATTAACTAAGGATTAAGCCAAAAAAATAAATGTGATTTTTAATTTTGAATGAAATTGGGTTTAAGCTAAAAAATATTTGTCAATTTATTGATATAGGGGTAACTCAAACACAATATACATTTCAAATGAATAAGTTTCTTGGATGTGTAGCATTTAAAACCTCATTGTAAAAAATTTTATTACCCCCAAATTTGGGGAATAGATTGGATTATAAAATTGAAATGGGAAATAGGACATTTGTCAAATAATTTTAATAAAGTGGGCAATCTGGTGAATGAATTAAAAAAAATTGCCCTGGTGTTTTTCCCCCAATTTGGGGGATGCATTTAATAAAACCAATTGTAATGAAAAAATATGGCATTTTTCTAAATAATTCCAATCAAATTGGAAATTATATGGTAAAATTAAATATCAAATGATCAAAATGACTAAGCAAAAAATCTGAAAAACCTTTGAGCATAATTTCTTTTTGAGTTTTCAGGAAGAGATTCATTTATACTCAAAAATTAAGGGTAAAAATTTTTTAATCTTTGTCATATCTATGTTCATTCAAAAAGGTTTGAGTTTAATTGAACTAATTCATTTTGATATCATTCTTCAAAAATAATAAAATTTACGGTTTTTTCATTTCACACATCAGTGTGAAGACTTACTTCCCCCCTGGTAGTTTTTCAAAAAGACTACCAAGAAATCAACTACATCTTATTTTTAAGTTTAATTAATTAATTATTTTTATTTGATAAGATTTCAACAATATCCAGAGCCCTTCATTTGAAACTTCATCAAATCCTTCTGACCTTTGGCCACTTTAAGTCTGTTGCCAAAGAGGGTATGGAGTAGCTCTGTAAATTGATACCAAGTGTTGAGTAGAAAGAAGCACTAGTTATCTGAATGATGAGCCAGGTAGGCTTGAATACAGTGACTTGCATTCCAAGATAAGTAGGATACTGAAAATAAAACCTTCCTTTGATCCACATTAAAGGTTCCCTTGTTGTTTGCAAACATAATTTCACAAACCTGGAAAAAGGTCCTGAGCTTAGGGGGTTGATTGCCTTCAAATTTGTCAGTTTCATTCATCAATGGAGCTTTAAAGGTTCTAGAGTGGGAAATACTGGTGGTTAAAGGATGGGAAGTTTTTTCCACAGCTGAAGGCGTTGTTTGAAGGATGGCTAGGAGAGTAGGATCCACAGTAGGTGGTTGAGGTGGAGCTTGACTTTGAGGGGAAGGGATTTAAGTAGAAGCCAATGGCTGAGGAGCTTCTTCCTGGGGTCCTACAGTAGGTGAGTTAATATTACCAAGGATCTTGGAATCAAAAAATAATTATTTTCTTTTGCAATTTTCCAATCTTTTGGAAATAGGTATCATGTTGGGATCATACAAAAGAGAATATAGTATGTAGCCTTCTTTGTGATATTGACCAATTAAACTATTATAAAAAGTTCTAACAACCAGAGGAGCTGGGGACAGAGGAACTCTTGGAGGAGCCATGGAAGGATACCAGTTTCCATGGAATTGGATGCTGCTGGAATTGGGAGGTAGAAAAGGTCCTACCACATCCTTAGGCTTGAGGGGTGGATTGATCCTGATCTGGAATTTCAAAAACAAAACCACATCCCCTTGCTGCTCTGTCAAATGGTGGAATAGTGATGATGGATGGTAATTTATGTCAAGCAGGCATGATTTCCAATTATGCCATAGGCACATGAACCAAAGAAATTGCCCATAGAAGGGAGATTTGGAAACCCATTGGCCAAAAATAACAGTCTTGGGGTGTTTTCAGACCTGTTAAAAGCCCCTCAAACCTTGTCAAATTTCATCAAAGCCAGTGAAAGTTCATTAAACCCAGTCAAAGTGGGTCAAAGCAGGTCAATCCTGGTCAAAGGAAACTGAAGGAAAGTCAAAGAAATTCAAAGATAGTCAATGTCTAAAAGTTTGTAAAACTTTGATGATGTTTGTCAAATTCTGTTCAAGTGCATCAAATTGGCTTCAAAGTGCATCAAAGCCATCAAGGTGTTTCAAAGTTGTTTCAAATGTTGTTGATTTTGGTCCAATTTGGCCAAGTAAAAACAGAAATTATTGGAACAGATATTTCCCCTGGGAGTAGCCACACACTGCTTAGAACTCCATTGGAAACATGAATGGTCACACTGTTTGGCTCAAAGAATGACTGGTCCACAAAATGCATAGCAACTCATATCCAATGTTCAAAATATATGAAATTGGTTTGATTTGAGATTGAATATAGACAAGGAGAAGGTTAGTGATAATGGGAAAGGAATAAGTGCAATGTCACAGCAGCCCCATACATGCAAGGGGTGAATGGCCCAGGCACCACTGCCCACAAAACTCAGGATCCAGAAGATTCTATTGCAAGGATTTGTCATGCCAACACCTAACTCAGTCTACCCACAGAAAACTCATCCAACCCTCAGTATAATCTACTTGCCAAGGAAACTAAAAATAAGGGACTAAGGAGACTTATGTCAGCATATCCCCAGTAAATACATATCCTCAGGATCTACATACGCTAGATATCTACATATAGCCTAAACCCACATAGTATAAAGATATACTGCAGAGGCTTGAAACTACTTAATCTCCCAGACTTGCATATCCTTGCACCTCAGTCACTCTGTCTATCCCATATTCCATCCCAATTTATCCTTTGGGAATCCTTATGTACATCCTCCTGCAGATTGTCTCAAACAATCTCCCTACCTTAGTACATAGTGTCATGACTCCCATGTACACTATACTCTTTCAAATTTTAAGATTCCAACCTAGGCAGCTCAGACCTGTGGAGTTTTCCCAATGCACTAGACAACCTATCCCAATGTAGTAGCATTAACTGAATAGAAATCTCTGCTACCTTGACTAATCTAGTCATTAAATTTGAAGTCTGAAGACCTTAACCTGTTCAGCCTCTAGCCAGCCCCAAACGTTTGTCTATAAAAGCTGGTCTCCTCTTCCTCCTTCCTTATTGTTCCCAAACAAAGCAGTTTGCTAATTCTTACTAGGAAATCCAACCAGCAAGTGTCATCCAAGCACTCTTACCTTAATGTCTCAATTTCTCTGCTCCCTGTAGCATCCCTCAGTAAACATTTTGTCAAAAGCCTGCTTTGAGTAGAGTAACCTTGTTCCAAGCCCCCCTTGCACACTGGAAGCCATTGTGATGGGATGAGGGATGGAGTAAGGAAAATGATTGATGAATTAAAAGGGTGAGATGAATCAAAGAGTAAGGTTCTGAAGGAGACTGCTTGACTGAATACTTTGAGGCTAACACTAAAGGGGAGTTGGGATGATTAAGGCAGGATTTTTGGATTTCTTGTGCTGGGATGAAACCTACTTGAAGGGAAATAACCACTAATAATGAGTATACAAACCCCTTGGGGGGAATTAGTCCAGGAGGAAGGGGGAGGCCGGTATTGGTGAGAAGGCCTTGAGGAGTGAGTGGCTGGGGCTGGGGCTGTAATGCCCATTTTATTACATGATGACATATTGGGCTGGAGGCGGTGATTGATATATTGGGTTGTGGCCTGTCAAAGAAGTTATGGGATGTGCTGAAGTGAAAGTATGGACTGAACAGCCGGGAGTATGTACTGTGAATATACAGTTATGTAATTTAGGTACTTATCCAACCAATTAGCTTAAAGAAGAGATGGAAGATGCACGGAGGAATAGAGAGAGAGAGGGAGAGCCAGGGAGGTTCTCTAGGAACTCCTGGGGATGCAGGGAGATTCTTCAGGAGATGGAGCTAGTAGATCCAGGAGTAGAGGTTGGTTGTACTGAGGGTTGAGAATGGCTGAGGGGACTGAGTAAGGAGATTAAATTTGTGGTTATGAAAATCTTTTAGTTTCTTTATCCTTTGAAGAATTCTCCAATATTTTTGAAAAGTATTTTTGATCTCATCTCCAAGGGAATTGCAAAGGTGGGATGAGTTTTTCTTCCATTTGGTAGATTCATGGAAGCTATTCTGGTTCCGGAAAATGCCATACGTATTCCACCTGTTGGTCTGGTAGAAGCCAGAGAGCATTTTTAAAAAAAGATTTTTCCCAACCCACCAGGCCATAAATAAAGAATTAGGAGGGTTTAGAATAATTGCATCAATTTACTATGAGCTCAAAGATGTTCTTTTGTTGACTATGAAAATGATGATTTTTTTGAGAATATTTTTCATTTATAGCAGGATTTTTTTCTTCAGAAAAGTTTCAGTTCCTTTTCATTCTGTTAATCTGCATTGTTTTCTCAAATCTTGAAAAATTAGGAAGAAATTATTAAATATTTCTTCAAAATTTTGAAATATAAATTGGTTGGGTTTCTGATGTTAGCAGTTCATTTTTGAGAACTCTCTTATCTGTAATCCCAGACTGAATTGAATATTCCACTCTGAAATGGAAGCAATCATTTCATAGGAAAAGTGGGTTTTCTGGCTGAAAAAGTGCCCATAATATTTCAAACAACTTTCTTAGTTCAAAATTATGAATATCCCCATTAGATTCTTGCATTTACTTTTGAAAATTATGCTTTTCCTCAAGTAAAACCTTGGATTTTCCTCTCAGAATGTTGCATAGGAAAATTTACTGAATTTCTTTAGGTTTTCAAATTCAGTAGCACAAAAAAAATGATTCAAAAAAACCTGAATGTTGGGATATTGTTGAATTATGGTTTGGAACATGGCTCTCTATTTCATTTCTTTCTTTCTTTCTTCTTTTATCTCTTTTAGCTTCTCCACTCCTCAGTAAGGATAGGTTTGGGATGTGGGAGTGTGAAAACAATGCATATTCATCTATTGGGTTGCCTTGCGTCTCTTAATACTGGAGTTTAAGTCTCTGAAATCAATTTTACACCCAGATTCTCACTTCTATTCCTTCTTATCATTTGATCAGGATCACTCATCATATACATCAACCTCAATCAAGCAAAAAGTGAAAAAGGTTGGTTGTTGTGGAGGAATCAAGATAATTTGGTGAAACCTTCACTCATTCATCCAATTCCTCCTCTTCTCTCTCTGACCCGGAAGTTGAAGTATTTTCATTTGAATCCTCTTCTCATATAAATATCAATCATACCTGGGCCTGTGTGTCAGGCAGAACAAGTGATCTCTTTTTTCATTCTTGCTTCTGGCAATTTCCATGTGGTTGGCTATGATGTTCTTTTGTGTCTTCACTTTCTACTTTTCAGCTTACTGATACCAGGAACTTTGCCTTTGTTTAGCTACAGCGAGTGATATTGGTGTTGGAATAATAATTCCAAGATAATTACATGAAATGCTCAAATGATTGATTTAGAAGCAAGTGCAAAGTTTGAGTGGTTTGGTTTGGATTAAATTGATTTAAATATATTTTTCAAGAGGGGCCACATTTTATGCAAACAGGGAATCTTTATTGGATCAAAACCTCTCTTCAAGGGGCTCTTTTGTACTGTGTAAAGACCTTGGGACAATGAGGTCCTAAGTGATTACTCAAAAAGGGTTACTCAAGGGGATTGGGTGGACTTGTTGACTCACAGAACTTATGAATGGAGGCAAGGAGGAGATAACTTACTAATTTCAGCAGAAACTCCAAGAAACTTGCAGAAATTCATGGTTGAAAGGGTCTCAGGACAATTGTTGGGGATTATTGCTGATTTTCTTCAATGGAATTAACAGTGGGTTATAATTAATAATTATACTGTCAGAATGAGGTCGTAAATCACTTTTTTATCTTGAATAAACACTTTATCACGGATGGCAAGGGGCCTGGATGGATTACTTAAAAATCACTGGTTTTCAAAAAATCTAAAGAGGTGCTGTTTATATACCTTACTAGGGTAATAAGACCTTCTCAGGGCAAATAGTGAGGGTTTTGCTTGTGTGCTGAGGCTGGCAGCCTAGCCAGGGGCAGTTTAGCCCATACCAATAACTTTTTCAATCAGCTGTTTTCAGATCTGCCAGCTTTATGTCAGTTTTTAGCTGCAAAAGCTGTCAGAGTAAAAATTTGTGAATTTGTAATTTTTGACTGATTCATTTATTTGAATAGCTTCATTTAAATTTTATGCATTTAGAAGGGTGCTAGCTGCTTCTATGGCACTTGCTGATTAGTTTGATAATTTTTGATAATTTTTATGGAAACTTCTTGATGTGTGTTGTGGTCCTTGAAGTTGTCCAGTTTTCAGTTTTTAGCTGCAAAAGCTGTCAGAGTAAAAATTTGTGAATTTGTAATTTTTGACTGATTCATTTATTTGAATAGCTTCATTTAAATTTTATGCATTTAGAAGGGTGCTAGCTGCTTCTATGGCACTTGCTGATTAGTTTGATAATTTTTAATAATTTTTATGGAAACTTCTTGATGTGTGTTGTGGTCCTTGAAGTTGTCCAGTTTCCAATTTGTCATTTTTTCATTTTTGGTTATTTCCATTCTTTGTACAACTTTATTGTAATTACTTTGACTAATAGCAGGATTTAGTAGATTTTCTAAGACCCTCTGGTCACTTTGATAATTTTTAGTTATTTTTATGACAATATTTTCATATTTTTCTGGAATTTTGAAAATAAAGATTACTCCTTTTTGTGGCATTTCTCATTATTTGTATTTAAATTTTAAATTCTTTGTATTTTGAATTTTGTCATTTTTATTTAACAATTTTCATTTTTAGAATAGATAATATGCATACGTTAAATTTTTACATATAAAGCTACTCTCTGTCATAGTTGTAGACAGTTAGTGCAGTACCTGCCAGCTGTTTGGCATATTCTGAAGTCTGGCGCGCGCAGGAGTTAGGTCAGCAGGGAGAGGGACGTGGGAATGCATTTGGGAATGTTGAAAAAACACATATCTGTCCATAACTCCTAAAATATACATAACAAATCAATTCTGAATGAATTTTAGCTGTGAAACCTATACTTGACAATGAATGTGAAATATTCCAATAGCCAAAAAGGGCCACCATTGGGTTTTGTGATTTTTGGATTAATCTTGGTAATTTTATTTTAAATGGGAAGAAGTTCAAATTCAAAGGTGGGGTCAGTGAGTGGCCCTACCTTTTTTTGGGTGGGGAATCCAAATCTGCAATAATATTGATGAATTTCCAACTTATTCTTAAGTTAATAAAATATTAATTTTTACAGTTATTATCCATTTTATTTTTGGTACTTTGAAGGTTGCTCTGTAAAATAGTGGCAAGCTGAAATCAATGATTCTATTGATTCAAGAGATTTTTACTTAACTCTTTTTTGTCTTTCTATAATTAAACCAATATTTTTGTTATATAATCCTACTATTCCTTTTTTGAATAATATTTGCTACTTGTTAGGTTTCTCTGAAATAGTAGCAAGCTGACACTAACTTTTTCTCTTCTATCTCTGACACCATTTTATAGTTCTGGTTTTAATTCATTCAGTTATCTTGAAAATTTTAATGAAGATTATTCACTGAAAAACCACTGTTCTAAATTTGAATGATTAACTGTGTAAATTCTCCCTATTTTGTAAAATTTTTGAAAGTTCCTGTATTTTTTTCTGAGTGGATGCAATTTCCAGTATTGTGGAAAGTCAGAATATTTGATTCTCCTTACAAAATCATTAATTGAATTTATGTTGTAATATTATTTGAGGATATTTTTTCCTTGGGTTGATCTTTGAAGAGAATTATCAAGGGCTTCATACGGCTCAAAGAGAACCATTCATGGCCAGAAGTATGAATCTCAAACATATACCTGAACATATCTTAAAATTCATGTGCTATTGTTACTTTTCCCAAAGGTAAGGATTGAAAAAAACAACACAGGAATTAATTGTAGAATTTAATTTTAATCCTCTTCTCATATATATATAAATCATGTGTAGGTGTGTTTGTCAGGCAGCACTAGTAATATTTTTCTTCATTCTTTCTTCTGGCCATTTCCACATGGCTGGGTATTATTTTCTTTGGTTTCTTCACTTTCTACATTTTTCTCTTCTATCTTTGACAAAACTCTATAGTTCTGGTTTTAATTCATTCAGTTATCTTGAAAATTGGAAGAAAATATTACTCACAATTAACAGTCAAAAGTTGAACCTGGTATTCAGTACCAAATCCCTTATTCAAAATACTCCCCTTCCAATCTTGGACAAACAGCAAACCAACCATGACCCACTCTCTCATGAAAAATATTCTCAAGGCGCCTATTGAAGCTATTGCGCTACTCACCTTGGCCAACTTTTCAATTTGACTTAATCAAGTAATGAATATGATGGAACTACAAGAAGATCTTTACAAAAAACTAACAAGGAAAAGAAACAACACAAGTGGAAAGCTGATTGGGCTTAATGGCTTTAAAAACATCCTAAATGTACAATATTAACTTCCAAGCTCAATACAACCATTCAAGCCAACATAATAATGCGTTAGAATGAGAACAATGATCTTCCAATTTGGGCAGATATCAACTAATAATTTGTCTCAAATCAGGCCTTTAATTGGTCAAGGATCATCAAGGAGTTTGAAGAAACTCCTTTTTCTCATTTGAATATACCTTGATTCATTACCAACACAAAAACTGCTATTCCCTGTTTGCATGAAGTTGGCATAGACCTGCATACAGACACTATCACTTATCTGATATTAGAAAAACTACCCTAAACTATGCAAACAGTGAAAAAAAAATCACACATTAATACAAGAATATCACTCCAGATCAAGCTTGGGACCACTTCCAAATTTTCAAAAGCAACCAGTTTCTGAACAGTGGTGCTGGAAAAGACAGAAAGGATGAAATCAAAAACTTGGTCTCCTTTCTCAGATCCAATGTCAAATCCTGAAACAGCAACTGGCACAACCCAAAGGCAGCTCACCCTGAAGGGAGATGCTGAAAGCTTTACCCTCATCTCAGACCCTACTTCCCAAAAAAGAATAAAGTGGGTTCTTCTGATGCCATGAGGGATGATACCTCAGTCAGCTCCTTTCACAGAAGCTCTATTTCCCCTAATGAAATTCTTTGTGGATTCAGAGTCTTTGAGACACATATTATCTGAGCCAAAACTCCTTTCTGACCTAGATCAATCACTGACTTGACTCATCTCCTTAAGCTCAGGAAAAAACTCCCTCACATACAGAGGAAATGGGTCAATTAAACTTTTGGATGAAAATTGTCTTGATCTCTCTTTCTCCAATGTCTTTTACTCACCCAAGTCTATGGAAAATCTTCTATCAGCGCACACCCTTGTACTTAGTGGTCTCTCTGTTAACTTATGGAAGGATGATGTTTTTAATGAAAAAGATGATTGGATAAAGAAAGGTGTCTAAAAACTCTTTGTTACCATTTTCAGATTAACTGATGCAAATCACATAAATCAACTCTCACTCCTCAATTGGGATTAAATACTCCACAAATTTCTTGGGCATGCAAGCTATAGCAGAATTTGGAAAAAGCTTGGATTACAGGTAAGCAAACCTTCAAATTGCCAAGAATGCATTATCAGCAAGATCTCCAGGACCCCCTTCAATAACAAGCATGGCCTTGTGGGGAGACCCTTTCAAGAGCTGCACTGTGATTTAGTTTGACCCATTACACCCATAAGCTACCACAGTGACTTGTACTTCTTAAATTTGGTTGATAGCTGCACCAAACATTTACTGTCATTTCAATCAAGAGCAAGAGTGATGTTTCAAGCACTCTATGATTCCTCATAAATGTGGAATTGAAGAGGTTAAACTATAGTCCTATGATTCTCTACTCAGATTGTGGAACTGAGGTCTTGAGCCTCAGCCTTTCCAACTGATGCAGGGAAAGCAACATCAAACAAACCTTCTCTGATTCTTACTTTCCACAAAAAAATGGTTTGGCAAAATGTTTCAATTGTTTATTTTAAGAATCTTTGCGCACCCTCCCCTTTGACTCTTAGCTTCAAAAGAAACACTGTAATGCCATGATAAAATCATGTGCCTTTGCACTCAACCAAATACCCTCTCACAGGTCAAAAAAGTTGCCTTAGGAACTCTTCAAGGGTAGAATGCTAAACCTTGACTAATTCTGTCCAATAAGGAACCTTGTCAACTACATTATCAAGGAAAGGTAAACCTTCTCAAAGCTACAACCTTGAGGACTTGTTAGAAGACTGATATTTTATAACAATCACTTTTTATTGTACAAGGTTCTGACAGCCAAGAACAATATCATCAATACTAAACAAGTAAAAATGTTTGAATTTGAAAGTGACCTCAAGAGATTCACCAACAATATAACAAAAGGCAATTGGTGTGAAGAATTGGAGTCTTTTAAATCCATAGAAACCAACCATCTTAAGGGTACTGGTCCTGCCCTTAATGTTTGAGTCTTTACTGGTGTTTTGTATTGTTCTGTTAATGTTCTTCACAAAGATTCTCTTCCTCCTGTGGATTCAAGCACCAAAGATGACCAGCCTGAACATTCATCCACAAAAACTCATCAATAAAACTTACGTGAAAGGTTTCAAACCATCAGAACTCAGAAATATTCTTAAACCTTTGTCAATAATCAGGAGAATCTTGATTAGTCAAGCAAGAGGATAATCAAACTCCATGAGATAAAATCCCAAGAAGTCTGGGAGGATACTGAAGTTGAACCTGAATTTTTTCTAAGAAAAATGTGGTTTGAAAAGGTCAAACCAGCTACAAAATTCTCTCCAGAGAAACAAAAATCATGGCTGTGCATTCTGGGCAATCTTCAGACACCCGGACTAGACTTTGGTGACACTTTTGCCCCAACTGGTAAATTTACTGCTCTCATTCTCCTCCCAATGAGTGTCCTAGAACTCAACCTTGAGATTCAGAAGTTTGATGTGAGATTAGCCTTCATCTTTGCTCCTCTGAATGAAAAAACTATATTCTGAAGCCAAAGGAAATCCACCATTTGTCTGAATTTTTTAAGTTACAAATATTGCTCTATGGTCTACAGAAAGCACCATCCAATTGGTATAGAAAGCTCACGGGATGGATAGAGGACATAGGCTATGTTCCTTCAACCCACTGATCTTTTTCTCTGCACCCAATCAACTTGTTTCTCATCTCTTTTATTTAATGTGGACTACTTGATTTCGGCCAGGGAGGTCAATTGGTTTGAGGAGAAATTCCTTCTCCAGTTTCCTTGTTCCACAACATACCCACCAGACATAATCCTTGGGATGGATTTTTCTCAAGTTGACAGCACCATCACTCTGAATCAAAACAAGGTTATATTGAAATTTCTCAAATAATTCAACCTATGCAATAGCAGACCAGTCATGACACCTCTTAAACTGGAAATAAAACTACTTCCAGCCTCTAAATAAAATGAAATTGAATTTAGAAAGCTTGGTAGGAACTTCTGAAAAGACACCAGTTTTCTCAATTATCTCTCCAGCCAAAAACAAACCAAACTTTCAGCGTTTCCTTCAATCCTATCCCAATTCAATCAAAAAAAAGGACTTTCTCACTGGAAAGAGGTAACACATGTAGGAAATACCTTTTGCGGACATAATATTTATCTCTAACACTGCATCCAGATCCAACAAGCAGAAAATCCTTGTGTGTGCAACCAGCTAAAGTTGGGCAGAAAATCCAAACACTAGAAAGTCTCAGAATAGTTAAATAATTTTCTTGAAGTCCGCACCAATTGCTTGGAAGAGTTGGAAACAATCAAAAACCAAATTTTCATCCACTGAGGCCAAATTGAAAACTTGAACCGATGGGGAACAAGAATCACTCTGGATTGAAAAGTTCATTTGTGATTTTTGGAGAAAGTCAAGCTTACCACCCTCAAATTTCCTAGTAAACAAAAAGGGGCTAGTCAACAAGATTCTGCACTTTATCTCCCAATCTAATACCAGATAAATAAACATGAAGATGAAATGGCTGTGCAATAAATACTCCCTCAGTAAAATCAAACTCACTCTCATTCCCACTGAATCAATGGTTGCTGAATCACTCACAAAAGCTTCAAGAAAGCATGACCTTCAAATTCCTATGTGAAGATATTTTTAGCTCAGGTTGCACTGAATTATGAGGGGGGGGGTGTTGGAGCATTTTTGAATTATGGCTTGGAACATGTCTCTCTATTTCCTTTCTTTATTTCTTTCTTCTTTTATTTCTTTCTTGTTTTATTTATTTCTTATTTTGTTTATTTCTTCTTTTATTTATTTCTTCTTTTATTTATTTCTTCTTTTATTTCTTTCTTGTTTTGATTATTTCTTCTTTTATTTCTTTATTCTTTTATGTCTTTATTCTTTTATTTCTTTATTCTTTTATGTCTTTATTCTTTTATGTCTTTATTCTTTTATGTCTTTATTCTTTTATGTCTTTATTCTTTTATTTCTTTATTCTTTTATTTCTTTATTCTTTTATTTCTTTATTCTTTTATTTCTTTATTCTTTTATTTCTTTATTCTTTTATTTCTTTATTCTTTTATTTCTTTATTCTTTTATTTATTTATTCTTTTATTTCTTTCTTCTTTTATATCTTTTATCTTCTCTGATCCTCAGTAAGGACAGGCAACAGATTTGGGAGTGTGAACACAATGGATATTCATCTATGGAGTTGCCTTGGGTCTCTTAATACTGGAGGTTAAGTCTCTGGAATCAATTGGGCACCCAACTTCTTACTTTTCTTGCTTCTAATTGTTTGATCAGGATCACTCATCATATACATCAACCTGACTAAAGAAAAAAGTGAAAAATGTTGGTTGTTGTGGAGGACTCAAGATAATTTGGTGCAACCTTCAATCATTCATCCAATTCCTTCTCTTCTCTCTCTGACCTGGAAGTTGTAGTATTTTCATTTGAATCCTCTTCTCATGAAAATAACAATCATATTTAGGTGTGTGTGTCAGGCAACACTAGTAATTTCTTTCTTCATTCTTGCTTCTAGCCATTTCCATGTGGTTGGGCATGATGTTATTTGGTGTCTTCACTTTATACCTTTGCCACTTCTATCTCTGACACCATTATATAGTTCTGGTTTTAATTCATTCAGTTATCTTGAAAATTGGAAAAAAGATTATTCACTGAAAAACACTGTTGTAAAGCTGGATGATTAACTGTGTAGATTCTCCCTATTTTATAAACTGCCTGAAAGTTCCTGTATTCTTTTCTGAGTTGATGCAATTACCACTATTGTGGAAAGTCAGAATATTTGATTCTCCTTAAAAATTTGTTAATTGAATTTATGTTAAAATATTATTTTAGGATAGTTTTTGGTGTGTTGATCTTTGAAGATAATTATCAAGGGCTTCATATGGCTCAAATAAAAATATTCATGGGCAGAATTATGAATCTCAAACCTATACCTGCACATATATTAATGATGAAATTTAGATGTATTTTCTTGGAACTGAAAACCAGCAGACTAACTACAGAGGTCAGAAATTGTGAGGAGCAGACATAGACACATGAAATGGAGAAGAGATAGGAAAACCAACAGCTCAGATTTATTTGATTTGTAAGAGGGAGATCAGACGGCATAGAATGTGTGCAGAATCAAGGTTGACAGAATCAAAGCAGCAGAGATGGAGGACTACAAGCAATGATACTAGTCTGTCAGAGATGTTGAGTTAGAGTTATCTTGAGGATTAGTCTCTTACCAGGAAAATATCCATGGAGGATGTTACTTGATTAGACAAGGGTGATTGAAGAAGTTGAGTCGTACAGAATGCCAAATTGGTAAGAGTATATTAAGTAATAGACAGTTCAAGAATAAGGATTTGTAGATGAAATGTAAAGAAAAAGAGATGGAAGAGAAGAAGATAGATTGATAAAAGAAGAAGGAAAGAGGAAAAGAGGAAGAATTGAGGATGAGACCAAGAGGAGGAATCCGCTGGAAGGAAGGGAAGAAGAGAGAGAACTCCTGAATCCCAGGAGCGGCCACCTGGGTCCGTTCATAGGGGTGAAAAGTTTCCAGACATGTCACACAAACTTGAATCAGTTCACATGGTTAGCTAGGCGGGAGTAGGAGAGAAGTTTGACATAGAGGAGAGGTTTGACCGCAATCTTAACACCCAAGATGACTGGTGAGAGATTGATCCAGGAGATTATTCAGCAGTTATGTTGAAAATTTTCATTTGAAGAAGCTTCAAGGCAATTATTGAAGAGGATTTTGTAAGGGAATCTGAAACCATGTAATGGCTTTGAATCAGATTGAGTGAGAACTCCTTGTTAGTTTAGTCCTCACCCAAAACTTTTGTTTTGATATCTATGTGTCTGGACTTTGAACACAATCCAAGTTTCTTAATTTTGTTGTCCAGACCCTTGTTGTCAATGTATAGAGTGGGTCTTGGTTCAGTAGTTTGATCCACCTTGCTAACAAGGTGCTTGATCCATTTGACTTCCAAATAGCAGTCAAGTAATGCATTCAATTCAGATTTGGTAGAGGAGTATGTGATTTTTCTCTGTCTAGTAGAGTTCCAGACAGCCGGGCTGCCTTAATGAAGAATAACAAACCCAGTTTGGGACTTGTGAAATATTGGATCATCTCCCCAGGTAGCGTCACTGAAACTTGAGAGAATTTCTTGTTTGCGATCACATTTGATGGACAGTTTAAGATCTTTTGTCTTTTTGAGATACTTTCACACTTTCTTGACTTCTCTCCAGTGAGTAATGCCGGGCTTGACATTAAACCTTGCCAGGCTAGACACAGAGAACAAGATATCTGGTCAAGAGTATTGAGCAAGGTGATTAAGAAGTCCAATCACCAACCTTTAGTTGATATTAAGTTGACAAAATTGGGCGTGATCATTGTTGGAAGCAGGTTTGAGATTCAGATTCTCAGTCAATGGAGTGTGCATGTCTTTACAAGAAGACAATCCAAGTTCTTCCAGACCACATGAAATGTGGTTAGTCTGACTGAAGAGAATTATGTCACCTTCAATCTCCATGAGCATACCAAGAATTGTGTTGAGAGGATGACACAAAGGATTCTTGAATTGTTCAAGAAAATTGGTTTTGAAAAGGTTAGCATTGCCTATATGAATCAAATCATGGACATGGAATTAAATTATTTTTCCCATTTTAGAGTTAAGATAGAGACAGGGATCACTAGTTGATTTGTAGTATCCTTGAGACTTTATCCATGATTTCAGGGTTTCATACCAATTCTTAGGAGATTGTTTCAAGCCGTAGAGGAATTTTTTTTAATTTCAAGTAAGGAGATTTCTGGTCTGACCCTTCTGGGGTCCTTATAATGACATTTTCATCAATAGGAGCATGAAGGAATGCACGTTTGACATCAAATTGAGTGAGCTTCATTTTATTCTTCAAGCCGTATACTAGGGCCACTCAAAGTCATCCAAGTTTACCAGTTGGAGCCCACGTTTCATTGTAGTTGATACCTAAAATTTGATTGAATCCTTGAACACAGAGTTGAGCTTTGTACCTAACAGGATCCCCGTGGCAGCTCTCTTTCACCTTGAAGAACAACGTAGTATTCAAGATGTTATCTGGAGTCCTGTAGTACTCCTCCCAGACCTCCTGGAGTTCTATGGAATTTAGCTCCTCTTCAGCGGCTTTCTTCCACTTGGGCCATTTGGCACATTTGCGTGCTGCTTTGTATGAAGGAGGCTTGTAGTAGTGGTGGAAACCGTATGATTGAGGACTTCTTGTTTCCCGTCTAGGTCTTTGAGAAATAGATGGAACAGGAGGTTCTGGGATTGTAGAGGGTAAAGGAGGGTGAGAATCAGAAGATGAAGAGCCTATAGATTCCAAATCTTCCTTGTCTAGATCCAATTTGGAGAGTTTGTTTTGGGATTCTCAAAAAGCAAATTGTTTTTCAATTGAAGAGAAATTGGATTTGTTTGATTTGGAGGAGAATTGACTGAAGAGATCAACCCCTGGCAATTCAAGATGAGGAAAATTGTTGAGAGGATATTTGAGCAACTGTACATTTTTGGTTTCAAAAACCGCACCAGATGAATTGAGGATCAGATGAGAATGAAAAACCAGATTTAACCCAACTAAAATCCCTTCTAGTCCCTTCTCATCAAATTTTCTCCCTTTTTGTAGAAAATTTGCAAGATAAATAACTGAAGATCCTACATGTTTCAAATAATTATTAAGGAGCTTCTTTCTAAACATAATTTCCCAAGGGGATTGGTCATTACCTTCCCTAGGGACTTGGTTCAGCATGAAACAACAACTTCTGACCACAATGTGCCAGTAACCCCTATTCAACCTGGATGATGAGAAAGTTGCGCGCGCTGATTCTATGATTGTTTGGTTGGTTTGTTTGGCTTGACCGTTATGTTGAGAGTGATAGGGTTCAGAAGTAATGAGTTTGATGTTCTTGGACTTGGCCAATTCTTTCAAGATATTATTAGTGAATTTGTTAACTTTGTCTGAGAAGATTTCAGTGGGGTAGTAATTTAACCATTTAAATTCCATCTTGAGGATATTGATGATGAAATTAGGAGTCTCTTCTTTGGATTGTGTAGAAAATTTAGAAAATTTAATTCCCTTTCATGCCTGGTACTCGCGAGAAATTCCATTTCATGCCTGGTACTTGCAGGACAGCCTGCTTGTCCCGATTCTCTTACGCAAATATCACTTGTCTGTCAATGCTCAACCACCCGTGAATCAACCTCCAGCGCGCGTTGATGGGAGGCATCATTTTCCTTGCCAGATGGAACTCAACCAAACTCCAAGAATCTTCAAGATCTTTCCTCCCAACCAACTCGCCTCTCAGTTGACTTATATTTCTTATCTTCATTCCCTTTTTCTTTTTGTCTTTTTTGTTTTTTTATTCATTGTCTTGCTTTTTCTTTTTCTATTCTTTACTTCCAAAATGCTCACAATCTTCATCAACTCTATTAACTCTTACATTTCTGGCAAGACCGTCACCACCTCTCTTCATTAAAGGTCTCAATATCTGATTCTCTCCTCTTCAGCCTGCCTTGACTATCTTCCATTCTTTGTCTTCTAGTCTTTCAGCCTTCCTCTTATTCTAAGTCTTAAAACTCTCTACAGTAAAAGCTTGCGCTTGATCCCTCTTAAATTTATCAACTCAATTCAATTCAACCAAAACGGTTAAAAGCCAAACTCTCAAAAGCTTACCGTGATGGAGGGATCAAGCTCAACTTTGTTTGATGGATTCATTCAAATTATGCTAAAGGCCACTCTTGAAGCTATTCCAATTCTAAATGAAGCAAATTACTCAATTTGGAAGGACAAGCTATCTATTCTCTTTGAACTAAAAAATGTCAAAGTTGCGCTGGAAGATGAATAACAAGAACTAAGCAAAACTGAAGACATGGAAGTACGGGTTATCATATTATCAAAAATTGATTTGGTAACACACGCAAACGTGGTAAACGCTCTAAAAATAAACTTGGCTAAATTACTTTGGAAAAGAATCAAGGAACGTTTTGCCTCCTTGAAAACAGCAAATCATGCGAGAATCTTCAACTAATTTCTCTACCAAGAATTCAGAGCCAAAATATTGCGTCATTCATAACCCAATCAAAAATTTTGATCAAGAAAATGGCTGATTTAGGAATTGAATTACCAGACAATATTGTGGCATACTTAATTCTATTCAAATTTCTTTCTCAACTCCATCCTCTTTGAAAACAAATCATGCACTCCGACAGAGACATATCATTAGAATTGGTTTTCAATCACCTAACCAAACTAATCAACAAAACCAAAGCAAAACAAAGCAATTGAAAACCTCTCAAAACCGCTCTTATTGCGTCAGATTAGAAAAAAAAATTGTTCCTAAAGATCAAAGATGCAAACAAGGATTTCACAATCCCAAATCACAAGATCATCCAGAAGACAGATGTTGGCATAAACACAAGAATTTAGCCCCCAAGTGGTGGAAGGAAGCCCAAGCAAAATGGAGGGCGCAATTTGAATCTAAAAACAAGGAGGTAGCACATTATCATGCTCTGATCACTACCTGGATTGAAGAAATTAGTGCCAAACATCAAATCATCCTGGACTCTGGAGCTTCCTGTCACATTTTCAATTCCAAAGAATATTTCATCAAATTTTCCTACTGCAAAGGCAAATCCATAAGCACTGGAACAGAAGGAGCAAACCTACCTATTCTAGGGAAAGGAACCGTTAAACTCAATTTGAAATCATCTGAAGTGACGCTTTCAAACTGCTTATTTGTTCCAAATCTGGTAGTTAATCTCATCAGTACCAGCAAATTAATAACTAACAAAAACTGCGTTTAGCATTCCAGAGGACAATCCTTTCAACTTCTCAACGGTAGGTAGTGGCTTTCACTGGATTTATCAAAAACAACCTCTTTGTCCTCAACCTTCCTAAAGCAATCGGTCGTGGATCAAAAATGTCTTACCTTACTCAAAATGTTTTCTCCAATGAGAAGCTCAAACATCTCGATCAATCACTCTGCCATGCTAATCCCCGTTGACTCAAATTCCTATACCCCAAAATTCCCAAAAAACAAATAGAATTGTTTGTTTGCAAAGATTGGGCCTTTGCAAAAGTCACCAAATCTCCTTTCAAAAATACTGCTTCTATTTCTTCCAAACTGATGGAAAAGATACACATTAACTTAATGAGTCCAATAAATCCTGCTTCTCGCAACGACATGAAATATATCCTAACTATAATCAACAACTTCTTGGGTTACTTGTCAGCTATTCCCTTGAAAAACAAATTGGATGCTTGCCAGAAACTCATTTCCATTCTCAATTTTGAAAATAAATCTAGAGGCTACTTTCCATCAACTGTTTGTTCAGATGGCGGAGGAGCTTTTTGTTTGAATCTATTTTCCAACTTCTTACAGGGAAACTCAATCCAACATCTTATTACAGAGCCGTATAATCACAAGCATAACAGAAGGGTAGAAAAAGCCAATAGAACTATTGCAGAAGCAATACAAACCACCCTCAGATCTTCTAAGCTACCTCTTCAACTGTGGGAAGAGATTTCAAAATCGGTCTGTCTCACCATCAATAAAATTCCCAAGGCAAAGGATGCAAAATCTCCATACAAACTCTTCACTTGGAAGAATCTTCCTATTGAATTCTTTCAACCTATTGGATTGAATGTAGTCTATCTAGACATGAACATTCCTCAAGGCAAAAAATTCAGAGATAGGGGAAAGACGGGAACCCTTGTGGGTTACAATCCTTTCCTTTTATTGTACAGAATACTCACCCCAAATAATTGAATTTTTTGTTCTAAGCATGTCAAAATTTTATCCTCTCCAAACCACTCTCCTTCATCAACCAACAAACTTTTGATAGAAAAAGAAATCACTCTGGTTTCTGATCTGGATGATGTTCCATTAGTTCAACCTCTCAATTCAGAGACACTTGCAAGTTCTCAACCTCAATCATCTCCAGAAAACAAAACCAAAATCTCCCCTTCTAACAAGTTGGAGGTAGAAGAGCAAATTAATGAAGAACTGGTTCCTCAATTATCTAATAAGTCGGTCCGAGTTCTCAGAGATCTCTCTAAATTAAATAAACCTCTATGGTACAGTTTTCATCATTATTTCGTTCCCAAATCCTTTGAACAAGCCAAGAAGTGCTCCAATTCCTCTTTTTGGGAATCATCAATGGATGTTGAACTCAACCAAATCAAATCTATGAATGTTTGGGAATATTACAATGGTCCTGAACACATTAATCCACTAAACTCTACATGGGTATATTGCCTCAAGGATAACTGACACAGTGACCCTTTAATATACAAAAGCCAACTTTGCGTTCAAGGATTTGATCAACTTTACGGTCTAGATTATCAAGACACATTCTCACCTACGGCAAAAGCTGCCTTGCTACAAATTGCTCACATATTTGGTCTTTCATTCTTGCTTCCTATAACTCAATTCAAAGTCAAGTCTGCTTTCCTTCATGCTGATCTTCAAGAAACTGTTATCATAAAAACTACCAAGGGTTCCAAAAGAACAGCCAAATATCTATTGCTCAAGAAATCTCTTTACGGTTTGAAAAATCTCTGGCTAATTGGTTCAACACTTTAACTTCTTTGATTTGCAGCCAAGGATTCAAAGAATCCACTGCTGATCCCTGCCTCTATCTACACACCAAATCTAAATCTGTTTTATTCTTCCATGTAGACAACTTAATTCCAGTCGTTAACGGTGTGGAAAGAATATTAGGTTATCCCCCTATAATTGTCCCAAGGTTCGGAAGTTAATGGTTCCCTGCGTTTGAAAGGAGATGAGGATGTCCAAAGTTGCACTCAAATGAGAAATAGAAATAAGAGATAAAGAGATAAAGAAAAGTAGAGAGAGAGAGAGAGAAATTGCCAATCCTTCAATCCTAAGAACTTTCCACCTGGATGTGTATCCGGTATGAGTTCCTTTAATCTCTTGGTGAGATGAGTGATCCAATCCGATGATGTGACGTGATTCTTCCTCCTCCGCATCCATCCATCCATGCCCCTCCTCTAACCCGGAGTTGGGAGTGAGGAGAAGTCCTCCCCCTCAACCCTAACCTAAGTACACGCGCAAATGACAGTATGACAAAGAAACAGAAAACAATCCCGAAACAGAAACCCTAGCCTCCTCTCCCCACCTCCTCCGTACCAAACTCCCCCCGTCGTCCGTATGCCGTTCCGTTCATCCGTTTTGTCCTTCTCATGACACGGTCCTTGCACCGCGCCCTACTAGGAGCCCCCTGCGCCTGTCTGTATCCGTTTGTCCGCACCCGTCGTGGGTGTTCGGTAATATCCGGCATGATCCGCATGCTTGCGGGCGCGCTTCATCCGTTCCTTCATAGCCCGTGGATTTCTCCGCCCCTACGTATCCAAACCAGCGCGCCCGCAAACCTAGTTGAGCGCAGTACCTTCTGAATCCAATCTCCGGGGCGGATTGCCGCCCACGCCACATTCAATGCTGAGCCTGACCCATCCACCAGGTGCGGAGCCAAACAGCGGCTGCTGCCGCTGCTGAGCACTCCGCATACCCTAATGCTGAGCCCGCTTGCCTCCAATGCTGAGCGCACAGCCGCGACGCAGTCCCCAATCCGTGTCTATAAAATGACACCACATCCCCCCCCAACTTGAGATCTGTCCCCAGAAGTTTCCCATTGCTTCACCATACCACCACCTCCCCTACTTCCACTCCACCCCCACCACTCCCACTACCACCTTCCCCGTCTTCCCTCCTCTCCATTGCCATCATGCTCCCATGGAAGTCCTGCGCCCAGAACAGGCACGCGTGTTCAATCATCCCCGGTGGACGCGCCTGTGTTGCTTTCCGTCGCGGCCTTTGTTGCTGCTCGCTTAGCAACAGCATCCCTCAAGCTCCCCCCCAATTTGGATCTTGCCCTAGGCCACGCAAGAGGGCTCGTCCGGACCTGTTTGTGGTTTTGGACAACAAGTCAATCTTGGAAGGCTTGTGGACACCACCCGGTTCACCTCCATCCCGCTGCCCCCAAGCTCCGTCACCCATCACTTCGCATGTGAGCCGCAACTTGGCATCACCTCTCCGCCGGGCCAGACCTCCGCAACGGGGAAAATACAAAACCTTGGAGGAATGGCGTGCGGCAACCCGCGCTTGGGCCGCTGCTGTCGGTGTGAACCAAACGGTACCCGACCCGAGACTCTTTGGAAGACCTGCGGCCGCGCCAGCACCTCCCCCTCCTCCTCCACGACCGCTGACACTGCCCGCGCCACCAGCGGACTTGGATGAGAGGCCTACAACCCCCAACGCCCCTCTTCCTCCTTCACCAATTGTTGTCCTGTCATCATCTCCAGCTGGACCAATCCCCCCTGTTGGTTCCCCAGAGGCCCCATCTTCACCGGCTGCTCCTCCCCCCAGCCCTCCGGAGATCCCGGAGATTCCGATTGTAATGGCGCTCCCGGCGGCCCGCTTTGAGGCTTTTGCAGAACGGTCAACCACAATGCTTCGGAATTTCCTCGCAATCCCCGGCGCACAATCCTAGGAATCCCGGCGCAAAATCCTGGTGTCTTTCCGGGCTTTACTGGTGTCCTCAAGGGCGGAAATAGAGGAAATGATGAAGATGGCTTAGGCGCATTGCCCCCCCTTTTCCCCTTCTTCCTTTCCTCTACTTCTTCTCTTCTTGTTGCTTGTACTGCGCTTCCCTTTTCCATTGAGAAAATACATGTCTCCGCGCAAGTTCCTAACCTTCTGAGAAAAAGTGCGCGGCGGCGCTTTGAGAGAGTGAGTCTGAGATTGAGTCCGCGCCCGCGCGCTTGCTTTGTGAGCAACTGTAAGTGACTAGCCGTTCCAAAAGAGGCACCTGGAACGCCCCAGAAAAACTGCCACACAGTTCCCCGTACCCTTACTCTAACAAACACAACAACCAAAACACCAGCGCGCGCCACGGTAAGGGAAGAGAGAGAGAGTAAGAGAACAGACATTCTGAGGTGTCTAGTTGTCCCGGATGTGAACCGGCTAGAGCACCCCCTCACCAAAATAAAGCTTATTCCCATACCAGCCACCCATCCTTGAGATATCCTGAGAGAAAGAACAAGAGAAAAAGAAACCAACAGAGAAGAAAAATAGAAAAGAACACTTTTTTTTTTATTGCGCAACGCCCGTAGACCGCCCGCAAGTTGCTCTTTGTCCCGCTTCCCCCATACGCGGGATTGCCCACGCGTCCCGGTTCCGCGGGGCTTGTCCTCGCGTTTACGGACCCGGCTTCATGCCGCGCCAGCGTTTCCTGCAAAAACCCCAAGCCAGCAAAGACCCCACAATCCAGATAAGAAAGAAACATAGAGAAACAAACATTCTGGGGTGTCTAGTCGTTCCGGCTGTGAACCGGCTAGAGAACCCCCTCACCAAATCAAAAAATATCCCCTACCCCCTCTACCTGCCCCCAACTTGGCCACTGTCCCCAGCTGGTCGCAACCGCCTACTCCGTTGCAACGGCATGGTCTCCGCTTCTCCGCCCAAGGACAAATCCCCGGATCGCGTTCCTACACCATTGCCGCGCTCCACACTCCCCTTGTCAGATCCTTCACCCCCTTCCGCCGTTTTGTCAAACAAGGTAGATCCTCCCGCAAAGAAGCGCTTGACATGCAAAGCCGCCGCCTTCCGTTTCAGCAGAGTCCCGTCTAATTCCTCCAACTGATATCTTCCGCCCTCAAACTTGGACAACATGCGGAACAGGCCGTTCCACCGGTTAGCAAACAACTTCCCCCACTGAGACTCCAGACTTTGGTTGTACAGGAGAACCAAATCCCCCTTCTGCAAGGGATCCCGGAGGCAATGCAAGCAGCGCTCGTCCCAATAGCGCACCGATGCCGTCCAAGTCTTCCTCAGCCAGTCCAGGGTATTTGCAAGAATTTGGTCCCATCAAAGGAGCTGTTCAGCGCGAGCCTCAAGAAATTCAGTGGAAGTCTTCACCTTCCACCAGTCAACCCTCAGGAACTTCTCCAACTCAATGTCCACCGGAAGAACGGGGCGCTGCCCGAAAAGTAACTTGTACGGCGAGGAGCCTGTTGACCGCTTCACCAAAATCCATTCCGCGAACAGCACCATTGGAAGGGTCTCCTGCCAGCACTTACCGTCCTTCCCGCACATCTTGACCAGGGCATCCTTGATTGGCTTATGCCTGCGTTTGATCATGCCGGCCCCCTCGGGATAGTACTCCGTTACTCGGCCAAACTTGGCTCTGCAACTCTTCACCAACTCGACCAAACAGCCGCAAAACTCAGCCCCTCCGTCCACTGTGACCAGACAAAGCAACCCGTACCGCGCGAACTAATCTTCCTCAAGAAATAGAGCAACTTTGTCTGCCAAGAGCTTGACCAACGGACGCGCTTCCGCCCAACTGGACAGGTTGTCCCGCGCGACGAGCAGATAGGCAAACTTACCAGCCTTGATGTGGACGACATCAAGCAAGACTCAACCAAAGAGGGCGTCTTCCCCTGTGGGGTTTCTGACTTCCTTGGGCAGTCTTGGGCTCCGCCGTTTACAGGCTTTGCAGGACGCCAGCCATTCCTGCACCGCACGCACTACACCCGGCCACCAGAACTGCTCTTTGACCCGCCTCCGCGTCTTGACCTCCCCTTGATGACCAAGATTGTTGTGAAGGCTCCGGAGGATAGCTTCCTGATCCGCCCTTGAAGTGGTTACCACAAGAGGAACCGGAGTCTTCCGCCGCCAAAGCTGCCCCTCCTGTACGTAGAAATTCCCCGCCCGCCGCTTCGCCCATTGCATGTCATTCTCTGTAGCTCCATTGGGAAAACAAAGGTCCCGCAAGTAGTCACAAAGGATTGCGTACTGCCTGGTCTGCCGGAGCGGCAGCTGAACGCCTGCCTCCACAACCCCTACCTTGACAACGGGGTCTCCACATTGAGCAGTTCCGCGTCCTCAAACGCATTGTCCCTTGGATACCGTGACAACGCGTTGGGCATGGTGAACGCTTTCCCCGGAACATGAACAACAGCAAAGGATAAAAGTTGAAGAAACGCCACCCACCTGGTCATGGGAGCGTTGGGCAACGCCGGGGAATTGATCATCCGCGCCAGCGCCTCCGCGTCCACCAAAAGCTCAAAATGGACCCCCCACAAAAGATAATGGAGCCGCTGCACAATCTTGGTGACCCCACACAACTCCAACTTTGGCTGGGAGTACCTGCTTTCCGTCGGAGTGAAGGTGACCAACTCGTAAAGTACCGGCCTATCCTTGCCGTCGTCCTCTTGAGTGAGAACCCCCCCGCGCCGAATTTGCTGGAATCAACCGCTAGCCTAATTCCTCCCGCGTTGTAGTTGAGATCGCGGAGCACAATGTCACGTCCCACAATCTCCTTGAGCTTCCAGAACACCCAATTGCATTCTTCCCCCCACTTCCACTCTGCGCCTTTCCGCGTTAATGATCGGAGCGGGCTTGCCACTTCCGCAAACCTCTTGATGAACATACGGACATAGCTACATAATCCCAAGAACTGAAGGATATGCGACACCGTCCGTGGGGTCCGCCATTTGAGGACCTTGTTCTGCTTTTTCTCTGCAATGCGCCGGCCATTGGAAGCAACAACATGGCCAAGGACTTTGAGCGCCGGGACACAAACCGCCAACTTCTTCCCCGACACCGTCAGTCCTGCCTCCTAGATGAAAAACAGGATGCCTTCCAATGTCTGCGCATATTCCCACACGAAATGTCGGACGCCGGGAACTTCAACCAGCTCCGCTCCCCCATAATTGGATTTCGGACCTTTGATGCCCGCGTCGTCAATGAAGATTTGGAATCCCTTCGGAATATCATCCTTCAGGATCCAAGCCATTTGCGCCTGGTACACCGCCACGGAATTGGTCAAGCCTTGCGGGAGCCGAGTCAGCTGCATTCTTCCCAACCCAGTCTCAAATGCCGTTAGAGGCCGCAAGCGAGGATCCAACTTGCGCTGGTCATATCCCCCCATCACATCCACTAAATTGTAATAAGCGCGCCCCGCCATTGACTCAAGGAACTCATCAACGCGAGGGGGCCTTCCTGCGTCCCGGACTGTAAAGGAGTTGAGCCGCTGTAAATCATGAACAATCCTCAACAAATTTCCGTCCTGCTTAACCACTGCAAAGATTGGGCTGGAGTAACTAGACGTTGACTGTTCGTAAAGGCCGGTCTTCACCCGCTCCCGCACAAACTCCAGAAACTGCTCCCGGACCACCCGCAGTATTGGAATCAGCTTGATCTGCCACGGCTTGTGATTGACAGTGGGGATGACATAAGGGTTGCCAATATTGTTTTTCAGGAGCCCCCGCTCTTCCGGTCCAAATGCAAGCGTTCTTTCCCAAAGAACCAGAACCGAAATCAGCAACTCACGCTCCTCCGTACTCAACCATCCCGTTGGGCCAAAATTGAAAGCTGAAATCCGCTCCTCCGTGATCCGCGCTGAACAAGTAACCCACCCCAAAGCCTTAGTCGGCGTGACCCAAGGGTCCCGCAACCAAGCAATTGGTTGAAGCGGTCCGTTCAGTTCCTGGGGCATTGGCTCATTCCTCGGTTGGACCTTCTGTGAAACCGGCTTGTACTTGCCCGCGTTGCACCGCATCATCCGCACGCATCCTTTGCTGTAAGTCCTGCACAGAACAGAACCGCGGCTTTTGCCTTTGCTCACGAGTGTGGCACAATGATAGGGTTTTCAAAGCGTAGTACCCTTGGGCAATGCATACTGAGAAAAGGGACTTACTTCTGCAACTTGCGCGCCCTGCAATTTCCTTCCTCCCCCTCCCTGCTCCTCATTAGTCAACCGCCCGCGCAAAACCGGGGCTTGTTCCGCGCGGTCTCCTTGGTCAACTAGAAATAATCCTCCAAAGGTTGCCCGTTGCAGACCAACTCCGCGTCCGGTTCCTCCTCATACTCCAACACTCTCCTCCGCTTCCCTTGCCAGTTATTGCAGATAGTTGTCTCAAAACTTCCGCCAGAAGAATCCTCCACTGTCAACGCCTCTGTTCCCGCCTCCGTATTGAAAACCATTTGTGCTCAAAACCCAAACATGAACGGCCTTCCCAAAATCACATCCCCACAATCAACCAAAAGAAAAGAAAGGGGCCTACAGACCCTTGCGACCTCGACCTCCTCCTCCTTGACTACCCCATCCACACAACACTCCCCTCCGTTAAGTGCGCGGAGACCCATTGGGCATTTCTGCCAAACCAACCCCAAATCATCCACCATCCGCGATGGCAGCAGGTTCACCATCAAACCGCTGTCCACCATAGCCCACACCTTCCTTCCCACTATGACCATTGGAACATAAGCAAGCGGAGTCCAAACCGATTTTGACTTGCACTTCCAGCGCCCCTCCTCCTTCCACGCCACGTGAACCCGCTGCACCATCTGAGGTAACCGGCCCTGACCGCAATCCTGCAATGCCTGAACCGTCTTGTCTACCACCACGGGAGACACGGCTGCCAGTTCCGGCAAGGTCAGCGGAACCGGAGTCTTGTTACCCATCACCCTTCGCACAATGTCCGCCGCTTTCTTCTTCCCTACAGGTTTTTCTGCCGGCGCCTCGGTTCCAGGCACGCAGGCGGCCGGTTTTGGAACGGCCGACGGGGGTCGCTTCTTCGCGTCCACCTCCATTTTATCGGAGACCGCCACCTTTTCTTCCGTTTCCACTACCCTTACCTCAGCCTCCACCCGAGGTGGTTGCCAAGGTCCGGGACCAGTAACAATTCCCAGTAACGCTCGCGCCGTTGTTCCCGCCTCCTGACCCTGCGTGCGCACCTGCTGCATTGCGGTTGGCTGGCTTGGCTCCATTGGAAACATGTACCCCATCCCCGCCATTTGAACCAATCCCCCGCTGAGATCCTTTGTAAGCTCCTCGCACGCCAATCGCCAATGACCGTTTGCCCTGAAGTACAAGCACCCCCTCGGCACAAAGGTACCAGGCGGCCAAAACCCCTCCACCATGTGAGGTGGAGGCCCTCGCGGCTGCTGCTGGCCCATACGGCTCATGCAGATCTTCAGGTCCTTCATCATTTCCATCAATTTGCTTACCGGAGGGGCTGGCGCGGGTTGAGGAACCGGAACAAGCGTGGAAGTAGGCAGAAACGGGGCCGGAAATTGCGCCGGAGCAGGAACCTGGGGGGCGGATTTCTTTGGTCCTGCTGGGAAGGACTTAGCGGTGTCCTCGATAAGCTCCTCTAAGTTGAGCTCACTCTCCACAGCCCGGCAAATGACACCCAACTCTGGAAGGAGCGCGATGCTCCTGTCCAATAAACGCTTTACCAAGTTGTGATTGTAATGATTCTGCTTCACCCTTGCCCAGAGTTGAGCGCCTAAACCGCCCAGAAACGCGCGTTTCATGGCCCCCGTCTGTCCCGCCAACAACTTGTTCTTTGACAAGTACCAATAGATCCAATCAAATGTTGAGGTCTACTCCGCAAGCTCCACCCGCATTCTGACCCCTCCGCACGCGCTCGCCTCCGAGGCCACGCGGTCAAAATTACTTTCCCGGAACCGAGGTTCGCGCCTACCCCACCGCGTTAGGATCTCCACCTTCAGTTTTGGCCAATCTTGATTCTCGTAGCCTTCCATTTCCTCCACATCCCAGAGCTTCTCTTCGTCCATAATGAACAGGACGACAAGCCGGGCCTTATCAGCGTCCGTTGCACCTTCCGCATCTGCAATAACTTTGTATCTCAAGATAAATTTCTCCACATCCGTGGTGTTGAATTGGATGTGAGGGTAGTCGCGCGGCCTAATGCAAACCGGACAAGTGGGTTCATGGTCACTGGAGACCGATGGGGGAATGGCGTAGCTTGTCCTGGGTTGAGCAGAGGGAGGGGGAGGAAGAGGGATGGAAGACAAGAGTGGGGTCGGAGTAGCGGACCCAGAGATGGAAGGAGAAGGAGAAGAAGAAGAAGGAGCGACTGTAGGGAGGTATGAATAGGACATTGCGCCCAGTTACCTTCGAAAGACAAGAAACGGAAGGTTACTTCCCGGCCAGACCCCCAGATGTGGAAAGCATATTAGGTTATCCCCCTATAATTGTCCCAAGGTTCAGAAGTTAACGGTTCCCTGCGTTTGAAAGGAGATGAGGATGTCCCAAGTCGCACTCAAATGAGAAATAGAAATAAGAGATAAAGAGATAAAGAAAAGTCGAGAGAGAGAGAGAGAGAAATTGCCAATCCTTCAATCCTAAGAAATTTCCACCTGGATGTGTATCCAGTATGAGTTCCTTTAATCTCTTGGTGAGATGAGTGATCCAATCCGATGATGTGACGTGATTCTTCCTCCTCCGCATCCATCCATCCATGCCCCTCCTCTAACCCGGAGTTGGGAGTGAGGATAAGTCCTCCCCCTCAACCCTAACCTAAGTACACGCGCAAATGACAGTATGACAAAGAAACAGAAAACAATCCCAAAACAGAAACCCTAGCCTCCTCTCCCCACCTCCTCCGTACCAAACTCCCCTGGTTGTCCCTATGCCGTTCCGTTCATCCAGTTCGTCCTTCTCATGACCCGGTCCTTGCACAGCGCCCTACTCGGAGCCCCCTGCGCCTTTCCGTATCCGTTTGTCCGCGCCTGTCGTGGGTGTTCGGCAATATCCGGCATGATCCGCGCGCTTCATCCGTTCCTTCATAGCCCGCGGATTGCTCCGCCCCTACGTATCCAAACCGGCGCGCCCGCAAACCTAGTCGAGCGCAGTACCTTCCAAATCCAATCTCCGGGGCGGATTGCCGCCCACGCCGCATTCAATTCTGAGCCCAACCCGTCCGCCAGGTGTGGAGCCAAACAGCAGCTGCTGCTGCTGAGCACTCCGCATACCCTAATGCTGAGCCCGCTTGCCTCCAATGCTGAGCGCGCAGCCGCGACGCAGTCCCCAATCCGTGTCTATAAATTGACACCACAACGGTAATGATAAGACTTGAATGAAATTTCTCTGAACAGAAAACCAGCAGACTGTGGACAATAAGTTAGACTCTTGATAGATCAAATAGGAATTGAGAGAGAGAAAGGAAAAAGTTGAGAGGACCAACAGCTTTGAGTTATTTAGTAAATAGGAGAAAGATTAGACAGCATGAAGTTTTGGCAGAGTTAGGTTGAAAGAGTTTAGACGTAGAAGATGAAAGACTACAAATCAAGTTAGATTGTCAGAAAGATAATGTTAAGTGTTAAGACGTTCTTGAGGATTGAATTCTCACCAGGCAGAGGTTAGTTCACGAAGAGACAAGTAGAATAGGAGAGTTGGATTGAGATGGATTTGAGTAGAGAGGTGTTCATCGAGCGAGTAGATGGGAGTTCATCGAGCAGGGAGATAAGAGTGAGAAAGGATATGAAAGAAATAAAGAGGAGTAAATAGAAAAAGGATGATCAGAAAAAGAAATGACCATCAAGAGGCGGAAGAGATCTCCTCGGAGGAGAGGAGTAGAATCCACCCAGGTCACCTGTAAGGCAAGAGGACCTGGGTGGTACAGACATGTCACGCGGACTTGTCTCAGAGTTCATAGCGCAGAGAACGCGGGGTAAGATACCTCTACAATCTCAACACCCCTTGTGACTTGTGAGAGTGCAATCCTAAAGTTCACTGATGTGTAACTCCGAAGATTGTATCTTGAAGAAGCTTCACAGAGGCTACAGAAGAGGCCTTTGTGAGAGAATCCGCAATCATTGATTGACTTTGAATTAGAGTGAGACTGAACTCGTTGCTTGCATAATCTTCGCGCAATCCTTTAGTCTTAATATCTACATGTCTGGACTTGGAGTGCGACCCGAACTTCTTGAATTTATCATCCAGCCTTTTATTATTGATGTGTAGAATAGGCTTGGGTTCAGAGATTTGATGGACCTCACCAATGAGATGTTTAATCCATTTGATTTCAAGGTAGCAGTCGAGTAACGCTTTTAATTCTGATTTGCTCAAAGAGTAAGTGATATTTCTTTGTCGAGTAGAATTCCAGACGACTGGACTACCGTAGTGAAGGATAATATATCCAGTTTGAGATTTCCGGAAGGTTGAGTCGTCCCCCCAGGTAGCATTGCTGAAGCTAGAGAGAATTTCTTGTTTTGGATTGTACGTAATTACGAGCTTGAGATGTTTAGTCATCTTCAAATTTTTCCATACTTTCTTAACTTCCCTCCAGTGAGTCATGCCTGGTTTGGTATTAAACCTAGCCAGACTAGACACAGCGTAAGAGATGTTGGGTTGAGAGTAATGAGCCAGGTGATTCAGAAGGCCAACTGCTGATCTATAGTTGATGTTGAGTTGCCTAAATTCAGCGTGGTTGGCATCCGAGGCCCGTTCCAGATTTAGATTCTGCGTCAAAGGAATATGGGTGTCTTTACAAGAAGTCAAGCCAAGTTCTTCCAGGCCCCTCTTGATGTGGTTGGGTTGACTCAGAAGGATTTTATTGTTTTTGATTTCCATGAGCATCCCGAGGATAGTATTGGGTGGATGGCAAGAAGAATTTTTGAACCGTTTGAGAAAGTTAATCTCAAAGAGGTTAGAGTTACCTACCTGGATGAGATCATCCACATGAAAGTAGAGAATCTCACCCGTCTTGGAGTTTAGATATAAGCATGGACTACTAGTAGATTCGTGGTATCCTTGAGACTTGATCCACAAAGTTAAGGTTTCGTACCAATTCTTGGGGGATTGTTTCAACCCGTAAAGAGATTTCTTAAGTTTAAGATATGGTGATTTCCGAGTCGATCCTTCTGGGGTCCTTATGATGACAGTTTTGTCAATAGGGGCATGAAGAAAAGCACCTTTTACGTTGAATTGAGTAAGCTTCATCTTATTTTTCAAGCCGTAAGTAAGAGCAACTCAAAGTGAAGCAAGGTTCCCGGTTGGTGCCCAAGTCTCGTTGTAATTGATTCCTAGGACTTGATCAAACCCTTGGACACAGAGTTGAGCTTTGTATTTGACGGGATCGCCGTCGCAATTTTCCTTCACTTTGAAAACCCACGTCATATTTATTATATTATTGGGATTGCCATAGTACTCCTCCCACACATCTTGTGATTCAATAGAGTTCAGTTCATCTTCAGAGGCTCTCTTCCACTTTGGCCATTCAGAACATTTCTTAGATGCCTTGTAGGAAGGGGGCTCGTAATAGTGATGAAAACCGTATTGTTGGGGTTTTATCACCTCTCTTCTGGGTCTTTGAGAAATAGCTTGGATCGGAGATTCAGGGACTGGCAACGTTGGAGAAGAATGGTCGGAGGGAGGAGAGTCTACAGATGCCAAATTGTCCTGATCTGAGTCTGATTTGGAGGCGATTTCTTGAGATTCACAAAATGTATATTTTTTTCTGAATGATGAGGGGTTGGATTCTTTTGCTTCCGGATTAGTTTGAGTGAAGAGATCAATACCAGGTGATTCTAAGAGAGGAAAATTGTGTAGCAGATTTTTAAGGAACTGTATATGTTTGGTTTCAACAATTGCACCGGATGAGTTGAGGATCAAATAAGAATGAAAAGCGGGATTAAACCCAACTAAAATCCCTTCCCATACTTTCTCATTGAACTTTCTTCCTTTTTGTAGTCTATTCGCCAGGTATATGACAGAAGATCCTACAGGCTTGAGATAATTAGTAGGGAGCTTCTTGCTAAACATAATTTCCCAAGGGGATAGGTCATTACCTTCCCTAGGGACCTGGTTAAGCATGAAGCAACAGCTTCGAACCATTATGTGCCAATAGCATTTATTCAATCGAGATGAAGAGAATGTTGCGCAATCTGACTCTATAATTGTCCGATTGGCTTGCTCCGCTCGACCGTTATGTTGAGAGTGATATGGGTCTGATGTAAGGAGTTTGATATGTTTGTTCTTGGCAAATTCTTTCAAGGTAGCATTAGTGAACTTGGTTCCTTTGTCTGAAAAGATTTCGGTGGGATAATAATTTAGCCGTTTGTACTCTGCTTCAAGAATATTGATGATGACACTGGGGGTTTCTTCTTTAGATTGGAGAGGAAAAGCTGCTAGGTAACCCGTAAAGTTGTCCACCAGAGTCAGGACGTATTTATGTCCGGCTTTGGATTGGGGAGTAATCTGACCAATCAAATCTAGATGTATTCGTTCGAGTGGTTTTGATGCGGGTGTCAAGGTGCATGAGAACAGGGCTCGAGTGATTTTACTTCTTACGCAACCATTGCATTGAAACTTATTTAATTCGTCTTTTGAGTATCAATCTTTGAGAATTGGTTTAAGAGTGGAAATTGAAGCGTGTCCATACGTCTTATGAAGGTCGGACAGTGATTGAGATTGAGTAAGAGTAGTGGTGGATGATTGATTGGATAGATTAACCAACAGATTGCTTCCAGCAGTTTGCAGCTTCTCTATTACAAATAGACCATCTCGAATTAGACCTTTAGGAACCGTTTTGTTGTCTCGTGTGATGAAGAATTGGTCATGCTTTTGAGAGAGACTACATCCCTTCTTTGCAAGAAGACCTGGGCTAATTAAATTGATTACGATATCCGGAACGTACAGACATCCTTTGAGAGTAATGACGGAATCCTTCCACTCAAGTCAAACGGTACCAGTTCCTTGTATCTTAAGGTTTGCTTCTAACTTGCCTGTTTTGATTTCCTCTGCTTCATCTTGTAGATCTATGGATGTGAATTACTTGAGATTGTTAAAAATGTGAATGTTTGCACCAGAATCGAGGAGAAGATTTGGGGTGCTATCTGCATTAATCCATAGAGTTAATAGTGCGTGGTAATTGTTCGTGGGTGTCTTTTTCGTCCTATTCTTCCATTCATTTTGCTGTTCGACCCACCATTCAGGGGCGATTTGGGGGTGGAGATGAAAACAAGAAGATTCCGGATGAGGGGCATTTGGATCGTGGAAGCCTTCTTTACATCTAATGCGGATCTTCCTATCTTCTTTATCTGATTTGTTTTTGAACTTGACCAGTGAGACATTGATTGTAGATTTTCCATTCTTAAGTTGCGCCTTACGCTTGTTATTGTATTGGGTTAAGTGATTGAATATAACTTCTACGGTTATTTACTTCTTGCTGTGCATGATTTGTTGTTTCAAATTCTCAAGTGTTGGAGGAAATTTGAATAGTATTAAGTAGGCCACAATGTCACTTGGTATATCTATTCCGACGTCCGCCATGCGAGTAAGAGACTTTCAAATGTCCATTATAAAACCTTCGATGGCAAGTTTGTTGAATGGGGCGTGAAGAAACTGGTTAAAAATTTGTGCTTGATTTGCTGTCTCGGATGAAGCAAATCTACGAGTGATTTCATTGCAAAGTAATTTAGAGGATGTGATATGAGAGGCGTTAACAACATTTTCATGGGTAGTAGCGTCGATTTTGGATAGGATGATTGCCCGGATTTCCCGATCTTGTCTTATTGGTAGTTGTCCTGCATTCTTAGTCATTGCATCCTTGATATCCTTGAGATCGAACAGCATTAGCATTTTATCGCGCCAGATAGAGTAGTTGTCTTTGTTTAATGGAGGAATAGCATTGACGGAGGCTTTGAGAGCAACCTGGTGAAAATAATTGTTTGCTCCCACTGGTTTGTTCATTTTTGATGTTGTAGAGTCGAAATTCGGCTTTTAACCGTGATAAGACTTGAATGAAATTTCTCTGAACAGAAAACCAGCAAACTGTGGACAATAAGTTAGACTCTTGATAGATCAAATAGGAATTGAGAGAGAGAAAGGAAAAAGTTGAGAGGACCAACAGCTTTGAGTTATTTAGTAAATAGGAGAAAGATTAGACAGCATGAAGTTTTGGCAGAGTTAGGTTGAAAGAGTTTAGACGTAGAAGATGAAAGACTACAAATCAAGTTAGATTGTCAGAAAGATAATGTTAAGTGTTAAGACGTTCTTGAGGATTGAATTCTCACCAGGCAGAGGTTAGTTCACGAAGAGACAAGTAGAATAGGAGAGTTGGATTGAGATGGATTTGAGTAGAGAGGTGTTCATTGAGCGAGTAGATGGTAGTTCATTGAGCAGGGAGATACGAGCGAGAAAGGATATGAAAGAAATAAAGAGGAGTAAATAGAAAAAGGATGATCAGAAAAAGAAATGACCGTCAAGAGGCGGAAGAGATCTTGTCGGAGGAGAGGAGTAGAATCCACCCGGGTCACCTGTAAGGCAAGACGACCTGGGTGGTACAGACATGTCACGCGGACTTGTCTCAGAGTTCATAGCGCAGAGAACGCGGGGTAAGATACCTCTACAATCTCAACAGGTAACAACTTCAAAGAAGAATTCTTAAAACATTTTCCCAAATTGTCCCATCACGATCCAAACAGAATACTCGGAATGAAATACGCTAAAGAAGGGGATAAGATTCTACTCTCTCAGCCTAAACACATAGATCACGTTCTTGAAGAATTAAATCTTACGGACTGAAAAGATTGCTCCGTCCCTCTAACTCCCAACATCAACTTGAAACCTGCTTCCAACAAAGAACGTGAAGAATTTAAATTCCTTAACATCAATTAAAGATCCGCCGTTTTTATTATGAATTATATAGCTTGCCTCACAATACCTGATCTAAGCTTTGCTTTTTCCAATCAAGCTTGTTATTGAGAAAAACCTGGGATCCACCACTGGAGAGATGTTAAAAAACGTTGGAAATACCTCAAACACACAAGAAATCTACCTCTTACGCTTCAAGCTTGAAATGACTCAACTCAGCTAGTTTGCTATAGTGATGCTACCTGGAGTGACAATCTTATAAAACAACACTCACAATCCGGCCATCTTACTCTTCTTTGCGGCCCAATTATTGCCTGGAGCAGCTACCAAAAAAAATGTTACTCACTTGACCACTGAAGCCAAACTAAATCCCTTAGTGGACTCTTTCTTAGAAGCTATCTGGATTAAAACTCTTGTCGCAGAAATGTGGTGCAAAGAAGAAGAACATAGTTTACATCTCATAGACAATAAAGGCCTGGATGACAAACTTAAGAAATTTGGTTGCAATTTGAAGACTTGACACATTGACATAAAAAAAAGGCCCTGCGGGAGGAACTCAAAGCTAATAAATTAGTTGTCAAATTAATCCATAGCTCTTCAATGCTCACTGAGGACTGACTAAGGCTTTCCCCAAAAGCTCTCTGTCTTCTCTCATTAATCTCATCAATCACAGCGTTTCAGTCTTACCAGACACAAGGGGTGTAGAAAATTTAGATAATTGACTTCCCTTTCACGCCTGGTACTTGTGGGAACTTCCCTTTCAAGCCTGCTACTCGCAGGACGGCCCGCTTGTCCCAATTATCGTACACAAATATCAGTTGTCTGTCACTTTTCAACCACCTGCGAATCAACCTCCAGCGCGCGGTGACGGGAGGCTCATCCTTTTCCTTTCCAGATGGAACTCAACCAAACTCCAAGAATCTTCAAGATCTTGCCTCCCAATCAACTCGCCTCTCAGTCAACTTATATTTCTTATCTTCATTCCCTTTTTCTTTTAGTCTTTTTTGTCTTTTTTTATTCATTTTCTTGCTTTTTCTTTTTCTATTCTTTATTTCCAAAACACCTCCAATTGTCATCAACTCTATTAACTCTTCCATTTCTGGTAAGAACATCACTACCTCTCTTCATTAAAGGTCTCAATATTGGATTCTCTCCTCTTCGGCCTTCCTTGACTATCTTCCCTGCTTTGTCTTGTAGGCTTTCAGCCGTCCTCTTGTTCTAAGTCTTAAAAATCTCTAAGGTAAAAGCTTGCGCTTGATCCCTCTTAAATTTATCAACTCAATTCAATTCAACCAAAAGATTGGAGTGGAAAGGCAGCGAGATAGCCTGTAAAGTTTTCTACAAGAGTCAAGATATATTTTTGGCCCACCTTTGACTGTGGGGTGATCTGTCCTATCAAGTCAAGGTGGATTTGCTCTAGCAGTTTAGATGAAGACGTAGAGGTAGCTGAGAATTGTGCCCTCATGATCTTACTTCTTATGCATCCATCGCATTGAAACGTGTCTAGTTCTTCTTTAGAGTAGCAGTCCTTGAGTAGAGTTTTAAGTGTAGAGATTGAGGCATGTCATACATCTTGTGGAGATTGGATAACAATTGATTCTTGTTGGATGAATTGGTTGCAGGTTGACTCAAAACGTTGACCAACAGATTATTTCCAGCATTTTGGGGTTTTTTGATCACAAATAGATTATCTTGGATCAGCCCTTTCAGAACCATCTCTTCACCATGAGTGATATGGAATTGGTCTTGCTTTTGTGAGAGGCTACATCCCTTTTTTTCCAGGAGACTGGGACTGATCAAATTGACTTCAATGTCTGGAACGTACATGCATTCTTCAAGCATGATAATGGATTCTTTCCACTCAAGCCAAACAGTACCTGTTCCCCGTATCTTAAGATTTGCTTCTAGTTTGCCTGTTTTGATTTCTTCAGAGTCATCCCGTAGATCAATAGAGGTAAAGTATTTCAGGTTATTAAATATGTGTATATTTGCCCCAGAGTCTAGAAGGAGATTGGGTGTGTTGTCTGTATTGATCAAGAGGGTGAGCAAAGAGTGATAGTTAATGGTGGGTGTTTTCTTAGTTCTTTTGTTCCACTGCTTTTGTTGTTCAACCCACCACTTTGGGGAAATTTGAGGATGGATATGGAAACATGAAGATTTGGGATGTGGTGCATTTGGGTCATGGAAACTGTCAGATTGCTACTATTGCAGAGCAAGCTGCAAAAGTAAAAAAAATAACATAAAAACAATAATAATACAATTAACCTAAGAATAATTAGGAAAACCTTAAATATTATTACAGAAATGGGATTTCCACCCAAAATTAGGTAGGGTCACTCACTGACTCCACCCTTGAAATCCAACTCCTTATATTTTTAATAATTAAGGAAAGAAAATACCAAAATACTACGGCTCCATTATTGAGATTTTTGGCCAATTGAATATTTCACACACATTGTCACATATAGGTTTCACACCTAAAATTCAGTCAGAATTGAGGTGTTGTGTATATTTTACAAGTTATGGGCGGAAATGTGTTTTGTCACAATTCCCGCACACAGCCGTGGCAGCCAATGCACCCGCGCGCGGCTGAGATACACCCTTGTCACTCCGTCGAGGTCGTGTACGCAGCCCTGGGCCTCTGACATGTACGCAGCCGCGGGAATACGGGTTGACAGAGTGACAGGCGGCCTGAGAGGCTCAGGTACCGCCTAAACATGCTACAACCTACATGGGAACATTCTACATATGTAATAAATGTTCCCGTGGATAGTAGACAGTCTAAAAATACATAATATTATATAAAAAGACATAAAGCATCCTTATACGTATTTTTTATTTGATTTAAGTCAAAGTACCAAGAATTTATAAAATAAAACAATGACAAATTATAAAAATAAATTAACATACTTTAATATACTTTTATGAGAATTGCTAGACATCAATATCTTTGTCACATACTAAGGAAACTAATGATGTAAAAATATTACATGAACTCACATGACTTATATTTTTAAGTAATTATGTAAATCAACTGGAACTCGAAAATAAAGAGTAAAATCAATATTATGAGTTTTACTCCAGTTATATAATACATGATGAGAACTTACCTGAAATCAAGATGTACGTAGAAATGTCTATTAATATAATTATGAAATCACTGGGAACATTTACTAAGGATAATTAATTAAATAATACATAAATAGGACAGATTAGTGCTATTCACACGTCCTAATGTCTATTATAAGGTGGAATAATTCCCACACCCTGAGGAATTAGATGCTACCCGTGCTATAGCACCAGGCACACATGACAGGCTACCTCTAGTTACCCTGCTAGCTTTAGTGTCTGTCCCCTTGACCACCTAAAACCCTCAGAAGGACAATATTGGGATTCCAAAAGCTATAAATAAAGAGCTCTTTTGAGGATATTGATGGGCAGAGACCCAGTAATATTCATATCCAGAAGCCGTGCCAGGGTAATCAAGTACTCATAAGAGATAAGTAAGTGATTTATGGCAATGTCTGATCCGTAATATCCGTCATCAAACCTCTTTTTTTCAATTAAAACTGCTGAACAACCTTATAACCCTACTATACAGGTTTAACCCATCAGTACACATCTCAAAAAGATACCCAAAGGACTTAATAATATACCAATGAGTCTCATTATACTTTCTCTGTCGTGATAGCTTGGCTACAAGGCCCTGCAACTCCACTTTATATTTTATATTAATATTATCTTTGGGTAAAATATTCTTTAAACTAAAGAGCCAAAAGTAACCAGGAATACCTGTTTTCATACTGAAATCCCTGAAGAGAGGTGTTAAAGATGCCCAATATAATTGTGGCCCCTCTATAAAAATATTCAATAATCAATTTATTCAAATTTATTTGAAACAATAAACAATAACCAAACCACTTAACCTTGCAATAAGCTTAATCCACATATTTTAAGGATTTCTTCTGCATTTACTAAATAATATATTTATTATTTACTCTATCACCTCTGGTAGCTAAAGGATTGCAAGGGTCTTGGCATCCAGGAGGCTGAAAGAAACCTTCTCTGCACTTAATGCAGACCTTCCCGTCTTCCTTATCTGGTTTTTTCTTGATTGTAACTAAAGAGACATGTGGAGTGGATTCGCCAATCTTGTGTTGTGCCTTGCGCTTGTTTTTTAATTGAGTCAAGTGGTTTATCACAACCTCTTCAGTAATCAACTTCTTGCCATGCATTATTTGTTGTTTCAAATTCTCCAGAGAGGGGGGAAATTTGAAGAGTATCAGGTATGCCAGAATATCATTTGGTAAGTATATTCCTACATCAGCCATACGAGTAAGAGATTTTTGAATATCTGTTATAAATCCTTTGATGGCGTGTTTGTTGAATGGAGCATGTAAGAATTGGTTAAATATGCAAGCTCTGTTGGCGGTTTCAGACAAGGCAAATCTGTGGGTGATCTTGGCCCAGAGTAGTTTCAAATATTTAATATTCAAGGCCTTGACTAAATTGGCATGGGTAGTTCTGTTGAGTTTAGATAGGATGATTGCTTGGATTTCTTGATATTTTTTTAGAGGTAGTTGGCCAACACTTCTGGTCATGACATCTTTGATATCCTTGAGATTGAACAACATCATCATCTTGTCACGCCAGATGGAGTAATTATCTTTGTTAAGTGGAGGAATAGCATTGACAGAAGCCTTGAGGGCAACTTGATGAAAGTAATAGTTTTCTCCCGCTGGTTTGTTCATTTTTGATGGCGTAGAGTTGTGTTTGGCTTTTAACCGTGATGAAATTTAGATGTATTTTCTTGGAACTGAAAACCAGAAGACTAAAGACAGAGGTCAGAAATTGTGAGGAGCAGACATAGACACATGAAAAGGAGAAGAGATAGGAAAACCAACAGCTCAGATTTATTTTATTGGTAAGAGGGAGATCAGACAGCATAGAATGTGTGCAGAATCAAGGTTGACAGAATTGAAGCAGCAGAGATGGAGGAATACAAGAAATGAGACTAGTATGTCAGAGATGTTGAGTTAGAGTTATCTTGAGGATTAGTCTCTTACCAGGAAAATATCCATGGAGGATGTTACTTGATTAGACAAGGGTGATTGAAGAAGTTGAGTTGTACAGAATGCCGAATTGGTAAGAGTAGATTATGTAATAGACGGTTCAAGAATCAGGAGTTGTAGATGAAATGTAAAGAAAAAGAGACGGAAGAAAAGAAGATAGATGAATAAAAGAAGAAGGAAAGAGGAAAAGAGGAAGAATCAAGGATGAGACAGAAAGGAGGAATAGGCTGAAAGGAAAGGAAGAAGAGAGAGAACTACTGAATCCCAGGAGCCGCCACCTGGATCCGCTCATAGGGGTGAAAAGTTTCCAGACATGTCACACAAACTTGAATCAGTTCACATGGTTAGCTAGGCGGGAGTAGGCAAGAGGTTTGACGTAGAGGAGAGGTTTGACTGCAATCTTAACAATTAACATTCATTTACTGGCATTGTTACTGTTCCCAAAGGTAAAGATTGAAACAAACAAAACAGGAATTAACAATGGGGAAGTTTGGATGGGATAAATGCCTTCAACCACAATTATAAATGACCTGTAGCAAATTCAACACCAAAAGTAGGAGGAAGAGAAACTTCTTATATTTGATGAATTTGGGAAGTGAAAAAGCCTTATGAAATTCATAAGATGAGAAAAATTTATTGTGATAATTTCTGGGTTGAGGGGGAAGTGCATCAAATCAAATTCAAATGGAAGGGGGTTTATATCAATTTTCAATTTCTAAAGGAAAGCTTGAGCCAAGTGAGGAATTGGTTTTCATTTAATGTGTTTTCAATTTCCTCTGTTACAGTCCTTGTTACATCTTTTATCCTTTTTATTTTTACATTTTTGGCCTTGTTACATGTGTTTTGCTTTTTTTGGCTATGCATGTGTGTGATAGTAATTTATAAATACATACAAAGATGTGGTTTAAAATTAATAAAAAAAATGAACAAAAACCATACATATGTACATAAATCACACAAATCTTATATAGTACATAAATCACACAAACCTTATGTATATACAAAATGTTTGTTGAAAGGTATCAGAAGTTACAGATATATAAAAACATCAGGTATTATGTGCCTTCTTTTAAAAAAAGAAGACCAAAAAAAAGCAGAATTAAAAATAAAATGGATAGAAAAGGCAGACTGAAAAAAAAGAAATAAAGCAGACTGAACAAAAAAAAAGGAAAGAAGACTTAATTTTCTGCAAGAGGTACCTATTGGGAACTTTGGTAAATGAATACAGACCCAATGACCTCAAGGCCAGGTGAGGTGTGGGGAAATGGGGGGGGAAGCCTTTTTCCCAGTGCAAAACCTTGATTCAGGTAGATACAAGGGCCAAATTCAACTTTTACCTAAGATTGCAAAGAAAAAACCAAAAATAAAATGGAGTTTTAGGGATGTTGACATTGGTATTTACCAAAAATTAAAAAACCAATCTTCTTATATTAATAGATTACTAGGGTAAATTTCCCCTAGTTAGAGGAGGAAGGCTTTTTTCTGGAGGAAAATATTGAGTGAAGTGGATGCATGGCCCCCATCCAATTTGTGGCTAAGATTGTGGAGATAAAAATTGGCTACTGAATGGTTTTTTAAGGAGGTCAATATTGGTATTCTCAAATGCTTGAAAAACTAATTGTTTTCTATTTATACATTTGACTAGTTTATATTGCCCCAAATTGAAGGAGGAAAAATTCTTCCCAGTGAAAAATCTTGAGTGAATTAGATGCACTGTCCCCATTTAAATTCAGGCTAAGTGTGTGGAGGAAGATGTCAGCTACTTAATTTTTGTTAAGGAGGTTATCATCTGTATATTTCAAACCTTGAAAACCAAATCTTTTTATATTCAAAGAGTATTATTTTTCCCCCTCATTTGGAAAATGAATTAAATAAAAAGAAATTCAAATGAAAAGATGCATATTTTTTGAATAATAAATAATTTTAATCAAGTGGGAAATTTGGATAATAGATCAAAAAAAGAAATGAAAATTTTTTCAAGTATTTAAACAGATAAGCAAGTAAAACAATGTGTATATCATGGAAACGTTGGTATGTGATTTCAGTGATGGATAAAATTCAACAACTCATGGTAAAAAAATTAATCAAAAAGACTCACATGAAAAATATGATATTCTTTGAATAAGTCTAATCAAGTGGAAATGTTTGGAAATGGATTAAAAAATATGATGAAAGGTGAGTGATATCCTTCCCACACCTTCATGACTTCAATGCTGGTTAATTCTGATTTCATGGATTTGATCCAATTGGCGCTTTCTTTGCAATGGGAAGCTTTGTAGTAGTTCTTGGGTATGGATTGGACCATGAAGCCATATTTTTGAGGTTTTTGGAGAGTGATTTGATCACTAAGAGTTGGGGAAGATGGCACAAGTAGTTCCTTAGCAACAGTGTTGTCTTCCTCCAAGTTGGACCTTGATGATTTAGAGTTTGAGTTGGAGTGAGGAGAGGATGGATGGTCTAGGGTAAGTTTGTTCTGAGGGCAGTTTTGAATGGGAACCGTTTTGGCGGAAGAAGATAAAGGATTATTGTTGAAGTCAGGGGTAGAGATAGGAGACAAGTGGGAATTTAGAGCACCAATGAGGAGAGGATCCTCAGTAAGAAGTGAATCAAAGAGGCAGTTGTAGTTAGCGTATTTATTCAAGAGAGAAGATGGGAGAGGTAGATTTTCAAAGATTTGGACATGTTTGGAACAAACAATGGACTTGGAGGATGGATGATAGATTTGATGAGAGTTAAGGTCTAAGTTGAATCCAGTCAAAATACCCTCTAGACCATTTTTGTCCAACTTGCCGGTAGAGTGTGCTGGATTGAGAAAAATGGCCTTGGAACCAAGGATGCAGACAAGATGAATTTTTGGAGGAGTTTTGGTCCGGAGTTTGTAGGCTGACCCTTTGGACTTGAAAGATGGAAGGAGATTGAGAATTAAACAAGAGCTGATCAATATTTCATCCCATAGGAATGCGGGGATGTTCATATCAATCATAGCGGTCTGTTCTGCTTTGAGAATATTTTGGTTTCCCCTTTTGGCAACCGGGTTGTGTTGAGGAGTATAGGGTTCAGAAGCGGAGTGTTTGATACTATTTTGGAGAACAAGTTGGAAAGACAATGATTGAAAAATTTTCCACTGTTGTTGGAGTGGAAAATCTTCAACATTTGTCCTTTTTGATTAGCATAGATTCTGATGAACTTCATCACTTTGTCCGATGTGGTGACTAAATCTGGACACCCTGGACCAGATGCAGAAAATTCAAAAAAAGTTTTACAATTCTTTTTATTTAGGTGTCATTCAAAAAAAAAAAAAAAAAAAAAAACCGGAATTTTTATGTATCAGTATCACTCCTCCAATTTCCTCATCCTGCCAAGAATTCCTCTGTCCCAGTGGTCTAGGACAGGGCTCTCTTGGTCTCATCACCTAGGCATTGCATTCAATTCCTTCTCTCTTTGTTCCCCCCTTCCTTTTGGCCGGACGCGCGGGCCAAGACCCGCTCCACCCAAACTTCCATCCCAAGACATCCCTCATCCATCCATCCTAGTCAACCCTCCCATAAATCAGACTCCCATCTGGTTTTCTCATCCGATGGCCTCCTTCCACAGGATCCCAAGAACCTAGGGCCTATTCTTCCATCAGACCAGACACCCGTGTCTACGACCACCAATGAGGCAGCAGCGGCGGCGGACCCTTGACTGAACCAAACACCTTCCCACTCCCTGACAAGCCTGCCTCCTCCTCCTCCTCCAGTCCCAACTTCTTCTTCATCCTCTTCCTCATCCACTCTGACGACAGCCAAAGCCGGTTAGCCTCTCCCAAGCTAATCATCATCCAACCTCATCAACTACAAAAACCCTCATGTCATCACCCAGAAATCTGTCCAATACAATCCCACCATCAACTCGGAATCCTCCCACCTTTCTGTCACCCATCCAAGTCCGACTAGCCAATCATCTCATTGCTGACTGCGGTCTCTCCTTTGCCCATTCTCTGTTGGCCCATTCATCATCATGCGGTACCATCAGATCCTCCTCCATTTTCCAATCAAGCCATCCCAAGTCAACCTCATCCAACGTCCCACCTACCCGCTTCTCATCCATTTCTCTTCCCACCTTGGGATCCTCAGCTGCCACATCTGTTGGGAGAACCTTCCTGAGTTCAGACGTGCACATCATCAATTCATCGCTCCCACCCCCTTCCATCTTTGGGTGGGGGTGGAAAGCGTTGTCTACTGCCCGCGGACATCCGCGGGTGGTCTGGTTCATTATTTTTTTCCCACCCCTTCCGCCTTTGGGTGAGGGGTGGGTGATCCTGGTGTTGTCGCAGGCGCCCGTCCGCAGACAGAAGCAAGAGAGGTGAAGGGATGAGAAAGATCCCACACCAGTCAGGGATGCTGGATTTCCACCAGCCCGCGTGATCAATTTTTCTGATCATCTGAAAAAAAAAAATACCGCTCTATATGTAGAATCAGTTGTACATAGTCTAACAGGGCCTCCTGCCCATATAAGGAGGGGCTCTCCCCTGCCTTTTGGGAGGGGTATGATAGGGTACCTTACCAGAAGGAGAACACCATCACTACTTTCTTGAAATAAATTATCTGTGGGTTCTCATTCCCCTTTATCTGAGACTGAATTCTGGGTATATCTATGATTGCCCCTTGATCCTTGAGCCTCCATACTCAAACCCTGATCCTTGATCTTTATCAACAAACAATAGCTTTGCTGGTTGAAGAAGAATTCAACTGATTGAATTCTTGAGTGTGTTACACCACTCCCAATCCCTTTCTCCAACCATACTGGTCCTGATCATCCTTTGATTATCTTTCTGGAACCAGTCACATTTGACTGAAGAGGTTTTATTAAGCTTAAAACCTGGAGTGTCAAACCTCCCTTCATTTCTTTTTAAGTTGAATTCCGCCACGCTACTCTTGAGTACCTTGAGAAGTGTTGGGTTATTCTTGTTTGAATCAGTTATTGTTTTGCTTCTAGAGCTTCTTCAAACAATTAGCTTTGTCTTGTGCAGCCACCCACAGTTATTCGGTACCCTTCAAGCGCTTGATTGCAGAGAGTTGGGCAGGTTCATTGAGAACCTGGAGGTTGTTTGGGATTGAGTTGATCTTTCCTAAGCTTCTGCTGACAACCAGAGCTATTAGCTTGTGGGCGTTGTTACTTAAAATTGACTTGTCCTGTTGAACTCTGAACAATCCTTGAATTCTTCTATTCATGTTTTCCCCGGCATCATCTTGCCTCAGATAGTGTTGTTTCCCCAGCTACCAAATACTATCATCTTTATCCTCTTACATTTGGTCCCTTGTTTACCAGGTTCTGGACTTTGATCTTGGTTACACTTAAATATTTTTGTAACACTCAGGAGGGCAGCCTAAACAGCACCTTTCCCCTCCACAGAACTTCCACAGCACAGCACCTTTTGGATTCTTACACCGGTACATCAGATTTGAGTCTGATTGGCATGCATGTCTTGAATTTTGACCAGTTGTTGGTAAGCAGCAGAAAATAGTAACATCCAGAGAGCAAAAGTGGATTGATAGGCCCATAGACATCAGCGTGAATCTATTGAAACAATTATTAACTAGGAGGAAGGTGATTTTGAAAGGGTTGTTTGTGAATTTTTGATTTTTCACAGGAGAAGCAGTCAAGTTGATCATATTTCAGATTGGGGAATTCTTTGGAAAGGAGACGTGTCTTTTCAAGATGGGGATGAAAGAATTATTTGCAAATGGTGGATAGGGAGATGAACAAATAGGAAAGAGCCACAAGATTAAAACCTTTGTTAATGAATAAAAGGTTGTCCTCAATGACACCAGACATGATTTACGTGCCATTGAGGATAATGGCAAACTGATTTGGAAATGTAAGGGTCATGGAGCATCCTTTTTGAATAAGTTGGCAGAGTGACACCAGATTTATGTCAAGATTGGAGAAGTAGAGAGATTCTTGAAGATGGATGGTAGCAGAGGTTTTTGTAATGGTGCCATTCCTTTTCCAAGGGAGGAGATAGGTGAATTTGGGTTGCCAATTTGCACTTTGGTTTCATGGGGATGAAGATGGGGAAAGAAGTTTGGATTGTTGAACATGCTTCTTGAGGCGCCAGAGTCCAGCAGTACTTGGTGAGGACTCAGGATGGGTGATGAGATCATGGCAAAGATGTAGGCAAGATGAGCTGAAGACAATTTTAGAGGATTTGGGGCAGAGTTGGATGAAGTTGTTGATTCTGGGCCACTCTGATGATTTCCATAGTTGGGTCAAAGGTGAGGGTAAAGTGAAGAGAAAACAACAAGTACTGATTGATCACAGAACTAAGAGATAGAGTCGTGACAAGATGAAGAACAAGATCCATGAGAAGCAGGAACAACAAAAAAGAATTGAAGCGCAAGAATTGAAACAAACAGGAAGCATGGCCGATAGGAGCCCTGACGTAGCTGATGATGTTAATGAGCTGGCCAGTTGGTTGAGGTTGGGACAATGGTTCACTTGGGGTTGAGATGATAGGTTTGTGGTTGGATTGGGCCAGCTGTTGTTTCAGCAAAGGGGTGATTTAGTTGAGATCAATGAGCAGTCAGTGAGGTATGAATCTCACCAGGCATTCACAGCATGAAGGTTGGAGTCGAGTTTGAGGTTTAGGAGGACAAGTAGGAGGAGATTTGAGACGGAGTTGAGGCAGAAATGAGAAGGAAAGAAGATGAGACAAGAAAAGAAAAGAAGAGAGGCAGAAAGGAATAAGTTGGGGGAGTGAAGAAGACCCCAAAAGAAGTATCAGGCCGCCTGCTGAGTGTAGGTGAGGCCCAGGCTGAGCTTCCCCGGGTTTCTGGCGCGCGAGTGCTGTGAGTGGCCGGGAGCACCTAACCGGTCAACCGGGAGTGTGAGGAGCAGCTAGTGCGCGCCTGGCAGGATTGATGCTGAGAATTTCAACACGCCCCATGCCTGGAGAGTTGAAGGCCAAGACTGAGAGGACTGGTGAAAAGTGAAGAGAGCTAGGGTTCCTCAAGGGAGGAGAAGGTGGACCAGAGAAGGTGCAGGCTGGAGAGACCTGCGCTTTTGGTGAGAGCATCCGCTGGCATGGCCTTGGATTTGATGAGTTGGACGTTGATGTTCCCCAACTTCAGTTCATCTCTCATTCCCTTGGTTCTCAGATTGAGGTGTCTTGTTCTTGAGTTGGACCCAAATTTTCTGAGTTTGTCCGTCAGCCCGCTGTTGTCAGTGTGAATAGTGATTGCAGAAAGCTTGGAAGAAAAGATTTTGCAAGTTAGGGCCCTGATGCAAGTGGCTTCATGAAATGCGTCCACGAGTGCATTGAGTTTGGCATCTGTGGAGCTGATGGTGATGTTTTTCTGTTTTCTGCTATTCCAAGAAACCACGCATCCAAAGATGGTGCAGAGGTAGCCGGTTTGCAATTGTATGGTGGAGGGATCATCAGCCCACGACTCGTCGGAGTAAGCTTCAGTCAAAGAGGTGGGGTTGTCCACTCTCAGCCGCAGTTTGATGTCCAGAGTTCCTTTGAGATACTTCCACATCTTCTTTAACTCAATCCAGTGAGGCAGGCCAGGCTTGGTGTTGAATCTTGACAGACTAGACACCGCAAAGCTTATGTTGGGCCGCGAATAGCAAGCAATATGGTTGAGGAGACTGATGGCCGATTGATAATTGATGTTTAGGGCCCGGAACTGTTTGAATTCTTCTTTGGTGGCGGGTTTGAGTTGCAGATTTTGAGTCAGGGGAGACTTGCTTGTCCTTGCGTCTTTGAGGCCAAGTTCCTTGAGTCCATGTGCAATATTGTTCAGCTGGCTCAGAAGAATTTCTGGGTCCTTGACCTCTATTTTCATGCCTAGTATTGTGTCTGGATCCTTGGCAGTCAACCCTGCAAAGCAAGCCAAGAACTTCTTTTTGAAACCGTTGCCGTCGCCAACTAAGATTAAGTTGTCCAGGTGAAAGAAGAGTTGGGACCTCCCCTCTTCCGACAGGTAAAGAAATGGATTGCACAATGATTTGTTGAATACTACGTCCTTGAAGCAAGATGTGAGGCTCTTGTAACAATTCATTGGCGCTTGCTTGAGGCTGTAGAGGGACTTTCTGAGCTTGAGGAATCGTGAGGTCCTTTTTGATCGCTTGGGGGTATGAATTATTACTTCCTAATCAATAGGCGAGTTTAGGAACGCACTCTTGACGTGAAATTGTCAAATTTTCTGCTTATACTTGAGGGCAAAGAGCAGCAGCAAGCTTAGCAAGGCGGGCTTTCCGGTTGCAGCAAAGTTTCTGTGTAGTCAAGCCCATCAATTTGATTGAAGCCTTGCACACACAGTCAAGCCTTGTATCTCACCGGGTTGGAATGGCAATTTTGTTTGATCCTGTAGATCCAGGTTGTCTTGAGAGCATTCTTGAGCTCAGGACTGTTTTACTCTTCCCAAACAAGTAAGTCTTCAATCAATCCTAGCTCCTCGTCCATTGCCTCAGTCCGCTCAAGATTTTCCTTGCATCTTTGGGCATGTTTGTATGATTTTGGCTTGTAGTGATGGTAGAATCCGTATCTCTGCGGCGGAGCGATTCGAGAGCAATCTCTTAGAGTTCTTCCTGAGGGTGCTGAGGGCTTTTGTGCGGGTCTCAAGTTTGGCTGAGGTGCTGGTGTTGGCAATGCGGAAGTGTTGGACGACTGATTCCCTGGTTCAGATGCGGATTTTTTTTCCTTGGCAGAGCTGGAAGAATTGTCCAGCGGGTCGCAATATCCCGTCCATGGAGCAGAGGGAGGTGGCGGAGCTTCTGGATCCTTTTCCTGAGGTTGAGATGAGTTTAGATCGTTCGGGCAGAGGTTGTTGTCAATGCTTAGCCCCGCCCCAGGCGTGTTTGGTCTGGGAAAGTGGAGGAACTTGACGTGCTTTGAAGAGACAAAAGAACCATGTTTTGTTAGAATCCGGTATGATAGGAGAAGGGGGTTGAAGCCTACTAAAGTGCCCTCCTTGCCCTTAGAGTCAAACTTTGCCCCTTTTGGCCTCTTGTTGATTAGGAAGATGCAAGGATTTCCAATTTGTTTGAGGTAGTTGGAGGGTAGTACCTTGTTGTGCATTTTTGCCCAAGGAGTCAAATCATTGCCTTTTGCCGGGATGTGGTTGAGCATAAGGCAGCAGCCCTTGAAGACTTTGTGCCAGACCAAGGAGGGAAGACAACTGTCCTTGAGTGTGGCTCTTTTTGACTCAGCTATGGTACGGTTGGCTTGTTTGGCTTGGCCGTTGTGTTTGGGATGATAGGGCTCAGAGATGATGTGAGTGATGAGTTTTTCTTTGAAGAAAAAAGACAGTCTTGAATTGAAAAATTTGTTCCCCCCATTGGAACAGACCTCTGAGGGATACACACCCCGTTGTTGATGTTCTTTCTTGAGAAGGCCAATGATGATTTCAGCTGTATCATCCTTTGAGTTCATTGGGAAAGGGGCCAGGTATCCGCTGGCGTTGTCCACGAGCGTCAGGATGAAGCGGTGGCCAGACTTGGAGGATGGTTGTATGGGTCCCATGAGATCCAGGTGGATCCAGTCGAAGACCTTGGTGGTTCCTGTCAAAGAGAAATTGAATGAAGCCTTTGTGATCTTGCTCTTGACACACTCAATGCATTGAAACTTGCGTATGACTTTGCTCGGAACGTGACGGATGAGTGGGCCAGGCCTGGTTAGAGAAGCATGACCAAAATTTCTGTGGATCTTGAGCAAGGAGTCCTCCCGCGGTGGTGGAAAGAGTAAAAACAAGAGATTTGGGATGAGAGAAAGACTGATGACAAGGCTTAGGCAGGCTGTAGAGGTTTTCCTTGATTGTACCGTTCAGGACCATCCTCCCGCCGTGGGAGACAGAGAATTGATTGTCAAAGGAATTAATGGTGCAACCTTTTCTGTTCAAGTCCTTAGCACTGATGAGATTGATTGTGACGTCGGGGACGTAGTATGCATTGGAGAGAGTCAGGGTGAGGTCACTCCAGTATAGCGTGGCTGTGCCTTTTCCTTTGATGGGGAGACAGGCTCCTTCTTGGCCTGTTTTGATTGGATCGCCTTTGTAGGGTTCCATTTGGCTGAATAAGCGACTGTTGTTCAGCATGTGCATGGATGCACTGCTGTAAAGGAGGAATCTTTGGTTGGGGTCTCTGTGTTTGACCTACAGGTTGAGGAGAGCCAGGTAGTGGGCGGAGGGGTTTTCTGCTTTTTCTCTTTGAGGAGCCTTCTTTGCTTTCCATTTAGCCTGGTTATCTCTCCACCACTCAGGGGCCAGGTCGGGTTGAAGGTGCCAGCAGTCTTTGGCGGAATGATTCTTGTATTGTCTGGGATGAGGGTATCCTTCAATGCAGCATCTTGACTCCAATCCCTTGTTGGCTTGCCGGAGGGGTGGGGTCTTTCCCCCAAAGAGTGCAATGTCTCCTTTTGACTTTGAGTTTGAAATGGATGATTGAGCTATGGACTCGTTATTCAGCTGCGTAAGATGGTTCAGCATGTATTCGACGGACAGTTCCTTGTTGGAGTGCATGATCTGTCTCTTGAAGTTGTCCATGGAGGTGGGAAATTTAAAGAGGATAAGATACGCCACAATAATGTTGGGGAGCTTAATTCCTACCTCAGCCATCTTCTTGAGGCTAACTTTGACTTGAGTGATGAAATTAACAATTTTGTTGGGGTTGAATGAAAGGTACAAGAAGGTATTGAAGACCCGAGCTTGATTTGAAGCTTGTGACGAGGCAAATTTGTGAATAATGGCCTTCCACAGGAGCTTAGCTGAGTTCCTGTTTTTGGCCGTGAATATATTCTTGTGGGCGGTGGAGTTGAGGTTTGAGATGAGGAGAAGCTTCAGCTCGTCATTGATGGAGGCTTCCAAGACCAAGGAGTCATTGTTGATGGCGTGAGCGCATCCCCTAACGTCCAGAACGGCGTCCATCTTGTCTCTCCAGATCCCGTAGTTGTCATCTCCAAGGAGCGGTATTGTTTCGAGAGCGGTCTTGAGCATGGTTTTACGAAAGACATCCATTACACCCAATGAGGTATGTTCCTCTCTTAGTCTTTGAGTTGGTAATTGGTGGAGTTTGGTGAGTTCTGTTTGGCTTTTAACCATGAAGAGAAAACAACAAGTATTGATTGATCACAGAACTAAGAGCTATAGTCGTGAAAAGATGAAGAACAAGAGCCATGAGAAGCAGGAACAACAAAACAGAATTGAAGCACAAGAATTGAAACAAACAGGAAGCGTGGGCAATAGGAGCCCTGACATAGCTGAGGATATTGAGCTGGCCAGTTGGTTGAGGTTGGGACAATGGTTCACTTGGGGTTGAGATGATAGGTTTGTGGTTGGATTGGGCCAGCTGTTGGTTCAGCAAACGGGTGATTTAGTTGAGATTGATGAGCAGTCAGTGAGGTATGAATCTCACCAGGCATTCACAGCATGAAGGTTGGAGTCGAGTTTGAGGTTGAGGAGGACAAGTAGGAGGAGATTTGAGACAGAGTCAAGGCAGAAATGAGAAGGAAAGAAGATGAGACAAGAAAAGAAAAGAAGAGGGGCAGAAAGGAATAAGTTGGGGGAGTGAAGAAGACCCCAAAAAAAGTATCAGGCCGCCTGCTGAGTGTAAGTGAGGCCCAGGCTGAGCTTCCCTGGGTTTCTGGCGCGCGAGTGATGTGAGCGGCCGGGAGCACCTACCCGGTCAACCGGGGGTGTGAGGAGCAGCCAGTGCGCGCCTGGCAGGATTGATTCTGAGAATTTCAAAATAAAGCCACCAAAATTTGCTTCTATTGTGGTTGGCCTGAGGATTATTCCAGGTTGATTGGTATTTGATGGCATTGTTCTTGGTCACCAGAGCTGAGGCACAGGATCTGGCTATAACCTTGTTTTAGAATTGATTAAGGTGTTTCAGGACAAGATTGGCATCAATTTTGGTCTCTCCAAGTGAATGGGTGATTGTTGTTTTAAGGTTTTTGAGTGCTGGTGGAAACTTCTAGAGAAGCAGGTAGGCGGCTATGATTTTTTCCATTTGTATTCCAATCTTGGCGATTTGGAGCAGGCATGATCCAGCATCAGTGATGAATTTTTGAACTCTCTAGGGGTCAAACTGAAGGTTGAGGAGATTACATAAGACTCCAGAGCGGTTTGAAGTCTGAGAAGAGGCGTAGTATTTGTTGATTGACTTCCATAGCTCAAATACATTGGGTGGAAGGTGTTCCTTGACGCAGTTGATGTAAGTGCAATTGTCCAACTTGGCAAGAATATATCCAACTATTTTGAGATTCACCTCCAGAGGACACTTATTGGGTTCAGAGGAATTGAGCCAATGAGAGATTCCCTTCAGGGAGAGGATGGTGGTGATCTTGGACCGCCACAGGGAGAAGTTCAAATTGCTGAGATTGGGAATGGAGTCCATCAGGGCCTTAAGCAGAGATTTCAAGGGATCCATTGGTCTTTGATGGTTGAGAGTTTTCTGGGCACTTTCAGTCGCAAAAAATTGTGGATTTTAACTGTGTTAAGCTGATAAGAAGTAAATAGCTTTTATGATCTACAAAGACCAATGAACTAGCAACAAATTCTAGTGAAAAACTTTGATGGAGGAGCGTGAAAATGAAAGAAAGACAGCTGACAGGATCCTTACCCTGAGTACCTTCTCTAATGTTAGCACTGATAATGATGGGAAGGAAGATAAGGAAAAGAATTTTGAAAAGAAAAAATAAAGAAAGAAATGGATCTGAAACAAAAAAGAAGCAGACAGATATGAGAAGGAGGAAATCAAGAAATGAAAAGAGTAGAAGACAGATATCTCACATCTGATCAGCCTGAGTGATCTGAGTTTACTGTTTGATTTGATTGGAGAGTGATATTATTCAAGTTTTTGATTTTGGGCTGAGTGAGGAATGGTTGAGAGTGATTGGGACAAAGGGTTTGAGGAATAGCAGGTAGCAGGAAGTTGAGTTGAATGGATGGAGAAGGAAGGGTCAGTTAAAAGTGAGAGGAGCAAGTTGACGGAGATGGAAGAGAGGATAAGCAGAGATTTTGAGATAAATAAAGATGAGGATGGAAGTTGAGAGGAGAGGAGATGGTTATTGGACTCCAAATCAGGGGAGAACCAAGTGAATTGATTTTCTCAATTTGATGATTCTGCACTGGGAGTGAGGTGAGTGGTTGTGGCATCCTCAGAGGAATTTGAAGATGACAGCATAGTACATAGAAGATGAAAGCAAGTAGAAAAGGAAGGAAACTGATAACTGCAAAATGAGAGGGAAATGACAACAAAAAACCAATCCACATCAGAAAATCCAAACCAATCCCATTGCCATTGCTTCAGGCACATCTCATCTCCATTGCTTCAAATCTCCATCCCTTCACATCTCCATTGATTCACATAACCATTGCTTCACATCTCTATTGCTCCACATCTCCATCTTCTCACAAACCCCATTATCATCTCATCACCTTACATCAAATCACAATCTTTCTCAACATTTCCAATCAAACTTCCCGCCAGCAAGTTGAAAATGAAAAATAGCTGACTGAACTTTTGTTAGTATTTGACTCTGATTCAGCCTCTGATTCCAACTCTGATTTAGAATCAACTCTGTTGGCTTTAAATGCTCTATTGAAACAGAGATACATGGTTCCAAGAAGACAAACCCTCCAAAACCCTATGTATGAAAGGCAAAAGCTTCATCTCCTCCTCAACTCAAGCTTCCAGCAACTTTTCCATACTCTATTGCCTTCATTCATAACACTTTTGGAGATGATTGAAGACCACCACATCTTCCAGAACAATTCTTGGAATCCTCAAAGCAAACCAGCTATCAAACTGGCTGTTGCTCTTTGTAGATTGTTATCAAATGGAAATGGAGCAGCAATTCATTGATTAGGAAATCTATCCTCAGTTGTTTATGGAACCATTGACTCATACACCAAAAGAGCCATGATTGCTATCCTATCTTTCCATTGCTCATTCCTTTCTTGGCCAAAAAAAGAAGAATGCAAGGAGATACATCAAGTAATGGAAACCAAAGGATTTCCTGGTTGCATTGGTTTTGGTGATGGAACCACCATCCACTTGAGTCAAAAACCCAAGGTAGATGGCAACCAGTATTTTGATTGGAAAAAAACGCAACTGATTCATTTTTTTCCTAATGACTTTGATAATACCTTTGATCAAAAACTGACCAAATAAGTTTTTTCTGTTTGTTTATGTAGTATGTGGCACTACAGCTTGTTTTCAATAACAGAAAGAAGTTCATATCCCTCCATGCTGGCCTTCCAGGTTCTTGTCATGATTCATACGTGTTCAATTGGATGTGGATTGCCCAACAACCAGAGAACTACTTTTACCAAGATCAATACCTTCTGGCTAATTCAGCTTATGCTAGTGGGAAATATGTGGTTCCAGCATACTAAAATTTTTTTTCCAACAATCAAGGAAAAACAAATTTGAACTATCATCTTGCCCAATCATGGGTTCGGATTGAGCATGCCATAAGATTCCTGAAGGGAAGATGGGCCAGCTTAAGGGAAATTCAAAAACAGCTTCAAAATTCCAAATACATGAAGTTCTTCATCCACTGGATTATCACTTGTGTAATCCTTCACAATTTTTTGGCCAGGATCATAGATGAATGGGACAAAATATTTGAAGATGATATTCCTGATCCGCCTCAAGTCATCCCTGTATCATCTTGTCCCTCATCTTCTTCTATGAGAGAGCGGATTCTTCCTATCACCCTTTCCCACTTTGATGAGTAGGATTTGTTTTGAAATAGGTAAAAAATGTTTGTTGTTGTTTTGGTTGTTCAACCAAGAATCCTAGGCTGACCCACTCTGTTTTTTTTTTCTTTTTCTTTTTCTTCTTTTTCTTCTTTTTTTTTTCTTTTTTTTTCTTTCTTTTTTTTTCTTTCTTTATTCTTTTTTTTTCTTTTTCTTTTCTTTTCTTTTTCTTTTCTTATATTTTTTTTTCTTTTTTTTTCTTTTTTTTTCTTTCTTTTTTCTTTCTTTTTCTTTTTTTTTTCTTTTTTTTATCTTTTTTTTATCTTTTTTATTTTTTTTTTCTTTCTTTTTTTTTCTTTTCTTTATTTTTCTTTTCTTTTTTTTTTTCTTTCTTTTTTCTTTTTTTTTTCTTTTTTTCTTTTTTTCTTTTTTTCTTTTTTTCTTTTTTTTTTCTTTTTTTTTTCCTTTTTTTTTCTTTTTTTTTCTTTTTTTTTCTTTCTTTTTTCTTTCTTTTTTCTTTTTTTTTTCTTTTTTTTTTCTTTTTTTTTCTTTTTTTTTCTTTTTTTTTCTTTTTTTTTCTTTTTTTTATTTTTTATTTTTTATTTTTTATTTTTTCTTTTATTTTTTCTTTTCTTTTTTTTTGCAGAAAAAACTGACCCCACACCTCACCCCACCACACCACCCACCTCACCCCACCAAACCACCAGTCCACTCTCCTCCTCACCAACCACCTCCTCACCCACCACCTTTAGCACCCCTGGTAAGCTATCCTCATAATCCTCCTCATACTCCCCATCATCAGAAGCTAACCAATTGTTCCTTCCCCCTCCAGGCACCTTCAGGTCCTCAGGTAAGCTCCCCCATACTCCTCATCCTCCTCTTCCCTCCAACCTAGCTGACTCCTCCCTCTTGCTTGCTCCTTCACCACCCCCCCTCCTTGCTTCCTTTCCAGCCCCACCACCTTGCTCCCCTCCTTGCTTGCCGGCCCCACCCCTGCCCCCCTCCTTGCTTGCCCATTGAGGCCACCTTGGCCCCCCCCTCCTGGCTCTCCCCCTCCTTGCCCGCCCGCCCCACCTCAGCCCACCCTCCTTGCTTGGCCTCTGGCCCAACCTCCGATCTGCTGGCCCCCGCCTCCTTGTCCTCAGCCCCACCTCTCCCCCCCCCTCCTTGCTCGCCCACAGGCGCCACCTCAGCCCCCGCCTCCTTGCCTGCCAGCCCCACAATGGCCCCCCCTCCTTGCTTGGCCGCCGGCACCACCTGCAATCTGCCGGCCCCCTTTCCCTTGCGTGGGCCCCGCTTTGGTGACCAACCCAGGACAACTCATGGAAGATGGAAATTTTTGAATTTTTTTACTTATTTCCCATTATCCCAGCTCTTCCCTGTCCAAGCGGTCTAGGAAGGACTTCCTTGGCCATCCAATGATTTTCCCCTCTGTTCAAATCTCACCCTTGCATGCGCTTTACCCTGATTTTTTGGCCAAGCACACACGGGAAGGCATCCCACCATCTTTCCATCCCTACCTCTACCTCTACCACCTCATCATTTTCAACCATTATCAATCAATCCCAAAGCCTAAATTGTGAGGACCATCATCACCCTCAGAAATATAAAGCCACCAATGACCCTCATTGAGACAATTGGATGGTGATGATGATGATGATGATGAGAAAACTGACAAATGGGAGTGAGAACTATCATCATCCAATCAGATCTAGCCTAAACTCAACACTCACATCCACCCCATTGCAACATCAGTGACAACAACATAGATTTCTGCCATTGACCAATGACCGCAAGCCTTGCTTGGGGCTGTTGGTGACTACAGCTTCAACCAATCCCATCATCCATCACCAATAATCTCCAAGCCAACCCCATTTCCATTGTCATTTCCATTGAAACAATTGCTTGCTTCAATTGATATCAATCCTAGAGAACTGCCACAAATTGTTCCATCAATCAATCCAACTCATCTCTTCCAACAGAAACCAGCCACCTCATTCCCGCTCATCCCATCCCGCCACAATCTCAAATCTAACAACCATTGCAACTTTTGCACAATGCACAAGCAGTCCCTCACATTGATCCGGCTTGGTCAGCTCATCTCTTGGGCTTGCACATCCAGCCATCTGTTGCCTAGGCCATTCAACTGTTGTCCGCACAGCACGCTGTAAATCATCCGCCTACAAACAACATCCTTGTTTGCGGCCAATGAAACCGTCGCACCCATTGTCCACTACCCCTGCCATCATCCTTGATGCGGGCAGGTTTCCATCTTCCTCATCATTTTTTTTGCTTTTTTTCCCATTTCAGGCAGTACCCGTCTCCAATATTTATCTAGAAAAAAAAACAATTACGCACTCATTTGTAATTATCTCTTCTAAATAGTCTACAGGCCTCTAGTTTATAAAAGAAGGGGATCTCCCCTGCATTTTTTGGGACATCATCCATCCAATATATAAATCAGTAATCTAATCATTCTAGAAGGATTCTTTCCCTTCATCTGCAACTTTTGTTCTGGGTATATCTTTTGATTGCCCCTTGATTGTTTGAGCCTCCATACTGAATCTTTGATCCCACCATCTGTGACCTTGATCCTTATTCCCAACCATAGCCTTGCTGGTTGAAGAGAATTCTTTCTGCTGGTATTCTTGAGCGTGTTATACCACTCTTGTTCCTTTTTTCTGACCATACTGGTCTGATCCTTCCCTGATCATCTTTCTGGATCCAGTCACATTTTAATGAGAGGTCTCTTTAAGCTTTAAACCTGGAGTGTTAGACCCCCCTTTATTCTTTGAAATTTGAATTCCGCCACACTACTCTTGAGTTCCTTGAGAAGTGTTGGGTTATTCTCATTTGAATCTGTTATTGCTTTGCATCTAGAGCTTCAGAAAAGTTTGCTTTTGTTTTGTTCAGCCACCCACAGTTATCTGGTACCCTTAAAGCGCTTGATTGCGGAGAGTTGGGCAGGTTAATTGAAAACCTGGAGGTTGGTTGGGATTGAGTTGATCTTTCCTAATTTTCTGCCAATTACCAGAGTTATTAGCTTGTGGGCATTGTTACTTACAACTTCCTTGTTCCATTGAACTCTGAACATAACTTCAACTTATTTTGTTCAAGTCTTCCCATGCACCATCTTTCCTCAGATAGTGTTGGTTCCATTGCTACCAAACATTCCCAAACTCATCCCTTACATTGATTCCTTATTTACAAGTTCCTGGATCTTGATTCTGGTTATATTTAAATATTACTGTAAATCTTAGGAGGGCATCCTAAACAGTACCTTTCCCCTCCACAGAACTTCCTGGGACTTAGCACCTTTTGGAGTCTTACACCGCCCCGCCCCCCTTGGATGCCCCCCTTGTTGATGCCTGTCCTGCAACGCCTGCCGGCCTGGCCAACCAACCCCCCCCCCTCCCTGGTTCCTGGGCCCTCCCTACCTGGCCCCAGGACCAACCCTGACCCAACTCAAATCCCAATACAAACCCAACCCAAAGGCCCGGCACAATTCCCTCACAACCCAGTAATTTTTTTTTTTTGGTGTTTTTTTTTGGTGTTTTTTTTTTTGGTGTTTTTTTTGGTGTTTTTTTTTTTTTTTTTTATTTTTGTTTTTTTTTGGTGATCACATATTTGGTGAGCTTGAGATCAAGTCAATGTTTGGTTTCATTTTTTTTGATCCAATCTTGTTTCACCAATGATGTCCATTTGACTGAATTTTTTTCTTTTTTCTTTTTTTTTTTCAGTCCCTCAACAGCTATTGGTGAATGTCCAATTCTTCTCCGACCCCCCTAAAAATTTTACAAAAACAATCAAATCCTGTCTTGTTCCTCACCCCAATCTAAGTATAGGATTGGGAGGGGAAAAGATGGAAGGAGAGGGCTTTAAAAAAACACAGAGAGGTGGGAAGAGTAGGGCTGATTGCCAAAAGAGGCTTCAATCTTGGGATTCAGAGATTTCTTTGGAAGTTGCTGAGGAAGGTATTAATGAAAAAGTCAAAAACCACATCCTTTGGATCTTTACGCTTCCATTGTTTCTGAAAAGAAAAAGAATAGTCAAAACCCCACCCAGGAAGAGTTTGAATAAGCCAAAAAAACAATCAAATCTTTCTGAGTCTTCCACTGTGAAAAAGTAATTGTACTTGATAAATATGATCACCAAGCCCTGCTTTAAATAATCAAATTTGTGACCTTGGATGAACTCTCAGATCAAGATAAGAAGGACATCAAACTTATCACCACTTTTCTTCACCATTCAAAAAAATTTGTCAACCCAGTTGGTCCTTCAAGAGCTTGTGGTGGAAAAATTTAGTAAATTGGATGGCAAAAATTGATGGACCCCTTTGAGTTATTTGGATGCCATGTGAAGAAATCATCTGTTCAATCTTCCCCTCAAGAGTCTGATTTTGTCAATCTTAAGGCAGAAAAAGTCTCTCAACTTTTAGGATAAATTTTTTTCAATTTGGCCAGACTTCCCTTTGAATCAAACCGTGAAATAATGAAGGAAAATGGCATCCACTCCTTCTCATCACTCAAATTTGGATCTTGGCCTACTCCCTTTGACTTCTCTCCGCATTTTGCCTTCAAATTCAACTCTTTTTAAAACTCACCTCACATTGACAAAGGTAAAATCTGTGAGTATTCCTTTTTACTTGCAGTTCCAACCAGGAAATCAAATGGACAATTTCTTGAAAACATGGATGAATATCAAGTATCTGATGGCCAATTTTTTTTTCCTGACCTGGGATTTGGAATTGACTTCAAGCAAAAAGGTGTGGTCAAAACGGTTTGGGCAGCCAATAAGTACAAGCACTGTACTTTTCCTGCTGTGGAGACTGCCACTCATACAAGAATGGCAATGTCAATGCAAATAAAAAAAAGAAGCAGAAATATTTTCAGGGACATGGGGAGTGGGAAAATATACTCCAGGAAAAAAAATATAAGGAAAAAGAAAAAATATTTTTTTTATTGGTGGGGTTAAAAATAGTCTTAAGCATTGTTGTAATCAAAAATGATTTTTTTTTATTTTTAAGTTTTTCATCAAAGAAAATACATTTAAAAGCCCAGCATTTGAGTTATTTGCTTTAATTAATCTACTATTCTACTGTTACCAATGTATGCTGCAGCTATTGACCACTTATCCTTTTTTTCTGTTTCCAGTTGTTACCTCTCCATTTCCAGTTGTGCTTGCTGTCAATCATTCTCCTTTTCCTCTTTTTGAAATTCTAGCGCAGCCTGTTTCAACTTCACTCAGCATGAAATTTTTGCTTATTAGCCAAAATCTTGGCTTTCTGCTTTTTAAAATCAATAGCCAGTTGACAATCCCAATTCTCCTTTTCAAACTGAATTTTTTCAGATTCAATTTGCAATTTCACTTTTTTCCAGAGGGGAATAGGAATGAGCTTGATTTTGAAAGCAAGGAGAATCCAATGGGCTTACTTGAATCTTGCTTCTCCATGATCTCCTCAAAGCCCAAAAAATTTGAATTGTTTCTCCTCTTTTGAATGCTATTGGGGTTGATGTTGATGGAATTGGAGGCCTTTTGCTTTCCCTTTGCAGAGAAGGTTTGTGTGTGAACATTATTAATCTCATTTGAGGGGGATTTCAGAGGCCCCATTGGCTTGAGGTTTTGGCCATTCAGGAATTGATGAGCATGTTTCTTTCAAATCTAAATCAGTCAGGATTAACTGGACAGAAGAGAAAAGAACTTTGTTCCTTACTTGAGAATATGTTGATTGCAATGGTGATACGGGAATGACATCCTCCTAATTAGCCAAGTTCTGCAGTTCTTCCACCCCAGGAAGAGAGCAATCCAAAGAAGGAGTGGAGGAGTCCAAGGTTGGGTTTGACTCCTCAATCAAACCGGAAGTAGACGTTATTGGAGCTGATTGCGCTCAAATATCCTCCTTGGAATTGGATAAGGGCCACTCATACGTTTAATTGGGATCACCATTTCTAGGCTTAGAATCCCCAGCCAAGTCCTCAGCCTCAACTGAATTGAATTGTTGGGCATCAAAAGCAGATAGGGGGGGGGATTTTGGCCTTCTTTCCAAAGATTTCATCCATTTGAATATAAAAAGGACAAATGGAATCCAACTTATCAACCCCTGATTTGATTCCCTTGGCTTTTTCAGAGTTGGTGATACCAAAGCCGGTGGAGATTAACATGGAGTGGGCCTTTTTGCACTTGGCTTGATGATTCTTGAATTGCTCTCTTGTCTGTTTGGATGACAGATCCAGACTACCTTTTGTTTTATTCTTGAGTTCAATGGCCATCAGGAGATATCCATTGACCTTAGAGGATGGAGGTTGTTCAACGCGTGTCTCATTGTTGGATCCAAAGCAAGCATTGTAGTTTGAAAGAATTTTGAGCCAGTTTACCAGGATGATTTGATCAGCTCTCTTGAGCTGACTTGAGCCTTTGGAAGCTTATGGCGGAGTATTGTTGGATGTTGAGTTCCTGGGGGATGTTTTCTTTGGTCCATTGGATTGTTTAGTGGACTTTCTGGGGGAGGATTGCTGAGGGGCGAATTAAAAATAGTAAGAGGGATGAAGGGATGAAGGGCTATAAGAGTGTTTAAGTGGTGAGAGTGATGATGTGATGAGAGGATAAGAGTGATGAATCAAAGAGAATAGGAAGAGATGAGAGTGATGAAGTGACAAGAGGGATAAAGCAATAAGAGTTAGAATGTGATGAAAGTAATAAATGGATGAGAGCAATGAAGTGATAAGGATAGTGATCCAATGAGAGTTAGCTGGATGTGATGAAAGAAATAAACAGATGAGAGTGATAAACTGATCAAGATAGTGATCCAATGTGAGTTAGCTGGATTTGATGAAAGCAATAAAGTGACAAGAGTGATGTGGTGATGAGGATAGTGATGAATAAATTTTTTTTCCAATGAGGTCAAAGTTAGAAGGAGGTGGGAAGCCAGGGGTTGATGACGTCGACAGGTGGTGGAATCATTTAACTACTTTATTTGAAAAAAACCACTTATTTCCATGTAACTCTGAGACATCTGATGCAAAATAAGTGGGTTTTGTTTGATTTTTAATGGCGGTTTTGAAATGGCCAATTTGGTTTGAAACCCGCCATTAAAAAATGGAGGTTTTGCTTAACTCTGATACACCCAAATTTAATTAAAAAAAAAGGGAAGTGTTCAATTTTCCTCCCATAAAAACCCATTAAAGACCCAAAATGGGTTGTGGGGCATGGTTGACAGCCCATCTGAGCTGTGAATGCTGTTTGAGACCTGCACAGTTGTGAATGAATGTTAACAACCCATTCATCAATCCAGGTTTGTAAGCACCACAAGAATAATAATAATAATAACAGTGATTAAAATGATTAAACTAGATAAAAATGAATGAAAAATTGAACAAAAAAACAATAAAAACTCCATAAAAAGTCAAAAGAAAATCTAAAAATTTTAAAAATAAAATTGAAAAAAAAATTAGAAAACATTAACAATTAAAAATAAAAAATAAAAAAAAAATGTGAAAGCCTCACAGATCCAGTGCCATGAATGAATATTCATGGAGCTATGAATAAATAAAAATAAAAATTTAAAAATTCTAAAAAAACAAAATATTGTGCCCAAAAAAATGCAAAAAAAAGGGTAAATAAAAATGAGAAGGAAAAATTTTAATAAAATACAGACCTGAAGTAATATAGTATTTGAATTAAATAAAATTAAATCAAGTCAATGGAATAGCCATAAATTAAAAATTCCAAAAAAAAACAAGTTCAACTTGTGTTAATCTGATCCCATCATATGAAGTGAAAATTCTTCTTATGATGGGATCACCCTTACACAATTTGAAAATAATTCATTGGAATAACCCAAAAAAAATAACAACCCAAAAGCAATAGGGATATTCCATTGAGGTGGAGTTGAAAGAATTCCACCTCAATGCCATAGCCCTAAAGTGAAAACACCAAAAAGAAGAATTTCAAATTATGTTAAGCTGATCCCATCATAAGAAGTAAAAATACTGCTTATGATGGGATAAGCCAAACACAAGTTGAACTTATTTCCCAACAAAATCTCATTGAAAAAACTCAAAATAATTATTTTAAATCAAAAGAATCAACATAATGATGTTCAGTATGTGATAACCCTTTATATTGATAGAATTACACCACCAGAATCAGAAGTAACTGTTAGAACAAACCCAAATGATGAAATAAAAACCATCATGATGAAATTAAATGATTTCTCTAAATTATAATAAACATTCATTTGAACTTTTAGATGATTGACCCAACGAGAAGCTTTATTTGAATTAAAAAAAGAAGGTTTTGTTAAAATCAGGGGGATTGGAATCATATCTCCCCCAAGTATTAACTAAACCCAGTGGTTAATGCTAACAAAGAAAATAAAGATGGCATTTGATTGTTCTTTTAAACTCATTTTCATAGGATTATTAGTGCAACATGAAGCAAAGGAAGTGAAACAAATTGGCCTGTTTTTAATTTTCTGCTATGATTTGGCCCACATCTAACTTTTTGAGCCATTTTGAAGAGGGAATATTATAATTTATGTCTTTAAGATCAAGTATTTTTTCAATCTTTTTGAACTCTTGTATACCACAAAGTATCTTAGAATAGAATGCCTTATTTTTCCTCAATATCTCTATGATTTCCCTCCTTAATTTAAACAATCCATATTAATTGTACCCAAAGATGTAGCAATGAATCTAAATCCATAATTCCCATTGCCAATATGATCCCAAACCTACCCCAAGAACTTAAATAAGTTCCCAGGTATTTGATTGAGGTATTTCACTTTTGGTTCCTATGATAAAAACCTACTTAGCCATCATTCTAATCACATTTATGGAAGAAATACTCACCAAAGATGAGATTATGGTTGACTTATCTACTTAATCCTCTTCCTCAGAAGAGGATTCTGATTCCAAAGGGAGAGAGGCTAATTTGATTTCATAGAACTTCCATGAAACAGTTAACCTTGAGTTCTGCTGCTTTTAACTTATGCTTAGTGTTATAGATTTTTCTATTTTCAATGTATTCTCTAGCATCAATCTTGCTCAATTTACTTTTTAGTTGAACCATATTGAGCCCATCTTGCATGCTTAACTTCAGTTGATGTAAGGCCACACAAGAGATTCTCCTCAGCTGAGAATTCACTGAGGGGTTTGCAGATGGTTGGTGATTGTGTTAGTAATTTCTAATGGAGAGGCACCACATGGGATCCCCTAATTTCCAACTTGCATGGATCATGAATTGACACACAACCTTCCTCATGTCAGTTTTCCTTTGAAATTTGATGAGAAAAAGCCCTTTTTATACTCCATACCTGTCCCTGGGTAGGTGAACAAATTTATCCCTTTTTGACTTGAATGTAATCAATTTGTAGCCATGCATGGCTACCCAATTCTAAAATAGTTCTTGGCTTCTTCCCTGCTACAAAAGGCTCTCACAGGAGGAGGGTCAAGGGGTTCTGGAACATCATAGTTACATAGTTACCACCGCCACAGTTAAATTAGTTACCATAAAAATAAATCAATCAAATGGCTCATTAAATTTTATGCACCACCAGCAGTAAATTTCATTTATGAAACATCTTTTTCCTCTATTTTAATGTTAGATTAGGATGAAATTGGGCCTTCCAATGCTTTATTTCCCATATCCCTAACCAAATATCAAGCTTCTTTAATAGATTTTTTAACAACCCTTTCATTCAATGCAGCCATGATTAAATCAGGGGGGTTTGGGCTTGCCACTGTTCCAATAAGCAAACAAAAATTCAATGGCACTCGAGTAACCAATGCAATGGTCAATTTGAAAACCCCCAATTCTGCTCACTTTTGGCTTTAGAAAAATAAAATTATCCAATGAGCAAGTTTTATGTGGTGTTTGTGGAAAGAATATTCTTTTCCAATAGGCAGAATGTGATTCCAAGTTCTTTTTGTGGTCTAATAATAATTTCCAAATAAATGCCAAATCCCCAAAGTGGGGTTAAAGGCACTCATATGTGGTCCAGGGGTGACAACGTACCCCTGATTCCCCCCAAAAATGGCCAATTTGGGCCTATTTTCCCCCAAATGGTCCAAAAGTTTTGGGGAAGACACATGCAACCCTGTTGAAAACTTTTTCATCCCCCGGGGGATCAAAAACTACTTTTTGCGGCCCAGAATGGTTTCAAACTACCCATTTGCAACACCCCGGGGGATGCGTAAGTTGTAAATGACTTTGCTTGTGACTTGTTGAGTTGTGAACCTGCGTTCACAACTCATATGGGTCACAAATTTTGAAAACCAGGGCTGTAAATTTAAAACTCTCAAAAAAAAGAATCAGGATCACCTGCAAAAAATATATTTGAACTAAAGGGAAATCTTGAGAATAATTCCAGTATGCAGAATTCCCAAAATGAAATCAAAAATTTGAGGATGTATACCCATTTGAAAAACAGATAAAATTTTCATTGTATTGAACTATGAATCCTTCATTTTCCTCAAAAATGTAAGTGAGAATCCATTGGTTTTTGAAATATTCTCTCAACCAAATAAAAATCATCACATGATTCATAGGTACTGCAAATCACCAAACAGGATCAGCAAAAAACAATTAAGAGGGCTCAAAAGGATTCCATGCATTTAATATGAAATAAAATATCTGCATCTGTCTATTATTAAGGAGATTAATGTTTTAAAATCTGATTCATATATGGAAACATTTTTTTATTCTTCAAGAATCCATTTCCTCTTTACTCTTTTAACCTCTACCCTTTGATAAAACTATGGAAAATCAGGAAAAGGTTTTCCAATTGTTTTTTCATGGTTTTGGAATAGAATTAAATTGATTGATGGTGATAGTTAATTTATTTCAAACCTTTGATCTGTGATCCCAGAATGAACTAAAGCTTCCACCTTGAAATGGAAGCAATAATTCCATAGGAAAAGTGGGCTTTCTGGCTTAAAAAGTCCTAATAGGATTCCAAACAACTCTTTTAGTTCAAAGGGTGGATATCCTCACGATATTCCTGAATTCTTGTTTCTAAATGATCATTTTCCTCAACTAAGCACTTGGAAAAAAATTCATGTTTGAAATATTTGTGGGAAAATCCATCAAGTTGCTTTATTTTATGAAATGAATTAGCACCAACAGTTTTATTTAACAAAAAAATCAGAAACCACATTTATGAATCTTCAAGATTTAAATTATAAATTCCCCCAATTCAATAACCAATCTGACAGTTGCTGCATTCTTTTCTGAGTGGAAGCAATGTGAAGGTTTATAGAAATTCTGAATGTTTTATTGTAATTGAAAAAATATAAATTTCATTTATTTTGAAATATTGTGTAAGATTATTTTTGAATTGTGATTGTATTTGAATGAATTCATCCAGAGCTTCATCTGGCTTAAAAAGAACCTCTTTTTTGAAAAAAAGATCATCATACAGCCTCAAAAAAGAAGATGGAATAAAAAGCATTTTGAATCAAAAAACTCACAAACATGCCTGTGGAGGAGCGGCCCATCTCAAATCCCTAAAATAGTCTATTTAAATAAAGTCTGCACCAACATCATCATTGAAGAAATAATAGCCCTTATCAATGTATTTTTAGAGGTATTCGACCATCAAGATACCAGAAAATTTCCCTAAATTCGTGTGGAATTGGTAATTTTCAACACTTCAAGGATTTCAAGGACCCCAACAGTAAATATATTTGGGAAAGTTTGTGTGATTCCTCCCAATTTTAATGGTAGGGCCAATCTGGGTTCTTCTATATTTGGCATAAATTTCTTTACTGAAAATTTCTTTTGGAAAAAAGGCTTTGGGGTATATCTTCTTAATCTCTGAACAAACAATCATTTCAATTTATTCAGATTTTCTTGGTTGGTGATCATGGTGAAGACTTAACAAGATGTGAGAATGAGGAAGAACTATTTTCTGAAATTCTGTAAAGCGGGTTATTCCCACTTTCAATCAAAATTTTCCATCTGTGAGTTTTGATTTGAACATCTATTTTAATATATGTTGATATTATAACATAGTTCCATTATTAAAATTATGAGATTGCTAAAACTTATGGTAATGAGTAGACCTACAATTTTTTATCAAATAATTATGTCTTTGATGTTGAGAATGTTTTTAAAAAGATTACTGTCTGGGTTTTGATGAATGAATAACCATGTTCTGAGTTGGGTGTTTTGAAATAGTTGATAATTAAGAAAAGGGTGATTATATGTTGTTGGATTGAACCAGTGGTGTTAATGAGAATTCTGAAGAGTTTCATAAGGATGTGAGTGTTATTATCAATTTTGAAGCTAAATTAAAGTTTCTGGAGAGGGTCTTATATGCAAATTTTAAAAGAAACTCTTGTTTTTTTGTGCCAAGGAATCAAGGATATTTAGAATCAATCCAAAATCTGGTTTGTGGTTAAGGCATATGAGGAAATGCAAGAGTAGGTGATACTTATGTTAAAAAAACTAATAAACTGATTGGTGATTGCCATTGAACTCTTTTATATTTATTTCAGCTCCTTGATTTTACACTGAAGGTTTTCTTGTTTCATTAAATTTAGTAAAATACTTGCAAATGTATGTATGTTCAAGGGTTTGTGTAATAATTGGAAAAAAAATCAGAAACAAACCTTAACTTTTTTATAAGTGCATGCAGATCTAGGTGCATGGATTTGTGTGATACACTGGAAAATGAAGCTTGAAAAAACTCTATATTGCAGATGTTTCTATGTGTATGCAAATGGGATTCTTCATACGGAAACTAAAAAAAAAGTTTAAATTTTTTTGGAAAAAAAATTCTACATTCAGCAAAAAAAGAAAAAAAATCTACATGCAGTAAAAAAAAGCCTCCATACAAAAAAACTACTTGAAAAAAAATTTACATTCAGATTTACAGTTCAGAACCTTGATGGCAGTAAATAAAGAGGTTCCACGCACCCAAGGAAAACCATGAAAGTATTTATCAAGGGTGCAGGACCCAATTTTTATCATATAAAGGTAACTAGTCTTTCGCCCCAAATTTTTGGGAGTGTATCAAATAAAAAGAAATTGACATGAAAATATGTGAATATTTCTAAATAATAAAAAATTTTAATCTAGTGGGAAATTTGAGGAATTAATTTAAAAAAAAAATCATGACATGAACAATTTTTCAAGCAATTCAACAGATCAGGAATTAAAAAAAATTTTATATCATGGAAATATTGGTATGTGATTTCAGTGCTGGACACAACTCAAACACTCATGGTAAACCAAACAAATAAATAAGAAGACCCAAAAAATTTGATATTTTTCAAATAATTTTAATCTAGTGAAAATTTTTGAAAAAGGATTGAAAAGAATAATGAAATGAAAAGTTGGCCAAGTATTTAAACAGTAAGAAATTAAAGTAAATAATATTTCAAGGCACTCTTGGCATCCAATTTAAGTCCTCAATAGCATTTGAAACATCCTGGTTAACCATTGTGTGAGATTCACATTAAATAATAATCTTGGTTTTATTTTGGACCAATCTATAACTTAATTATACACACTTTGGTGGGCTAGCCCATCTGGCCAACTTTGTCCAAAAGGAACCTTGGGCCCAATAATTCCCCCACAAGCCCTTCTGGCTGTGTTTGCCCATACACCCCACCAGGCCTGTTATGGCCCATGTACCTATAGGCTTATTTCATGGTTTTTAGAGCCATTTTCCCCAAATACATGACATCCATGCAGGCCCATATGGTATGTGCAATTTTCCAATGGGCCTTAGAGGCCCATATGTGCGTCCCATTAGGATTACACTCATATATGGCACATACATAAGTGCCTATGTATTTTAACACCCTGGACTACTCTAATCCCATCAGAAATCCTGCCTCCTTCCCAACTTAACCCACAAAACCCTTCTCCAAGCTCAAACCCAAAAGCAAAACTGGCATCCTGATAGGCTTCAATGAAATTTTAAGATCCTACCACATTCTATCTGACTCTGAATCAGACAGAAAAATCAAATCTTTGTGAAACAAAAGCAAAGTCAAACCCAGTGAAGGATCAGTTTGAGATGATGTTTAGAGCATATTTTAAAACCAAGAATTAGAAGAAGACAGTCCTGAAAAATCCCCAAATCCAGAAAGACAGCCAAATGCTCCAGCATAAAATCTCAGATAAAGATCCTCAATAGTCAAACCAATCAGATCCATGAACCTCAGAACCCCTGACAAATTCTCCAAGGCCATCAAAATGTTTTTTGCTTGAATTGAAAGGATGGAGGCATGGGAAGATGAAACCATATTCCGTGACCACTTTTGAAGATTTTCATGGTTCTCAAGACCAATCCTTCCACAGCCTCTTCCCCAAAAAATAAAAAGGCCAGAATCTGTATCCAAGCATTCAAAAAAGTTCCAGGTATTGACTTTGACAATAGTTTCCCTCCTACTTGAAAATTCAGAACACTTTTACTGCTTCTTGTCCTATCCATTTTTGGAAAATTCTTCCACAGATAGTTTGATGTGAAGTTAGCCTTCCTGTAAAAATCAATGAAGGAAACCATCTAAATAAAGAACCAATGGGGGTTCCAGAGAACTTCCCCCTTCCTAAAACTCACAAAATCTCTAAGGGCTCAAAAAATATCCAACTAACTGGTACAGCACCCTAACCAACTGTCTCAAAGAGATAAGATAAATTCAATCTAACCCCAATCCCTGCCTCTAACTTCATCAAGAATCAATTTTATTTCTTTGCTTTCACATAGAAAAACTCATTGTGGCTGGAAGAACCCAAAATTAAAATCCTTTTCCCTCAAATGTTTTAACCACTCCTCAGCCCATAGTTGAGATACTCTCCTTGGGATGGACTTGAAGATCGCAGAATCCAATATATCCCTCTCACAGGAGAAATTTATTCAAAAAAAAAAATTTAATGACTTGGGGTTTCAAACTGCAGACCTGTTCTCACTCCTCTTACCACAAGCATCCAGCTTCTGAAGGCCACTGAAGAAGAAAAAGAACAATTTGGGAGCCTCAAAGTAAACTATATAAGCTACACTGGAATTATAAACAACCTTTCCTGTAGAATATGACCAGATATAGCTGAAGAAGTGTTGATTCTGTCCCAGTTCACCAAAAATTGAGGAATAAACCACTGGAAAGAAGTTTCTGATTTCTGGAAATACCTGGCAAGAACGGTTCCAAATTCTCTCTCTCTTATTCCTTCATCCTTATCCTCCTCCTCTAAACTAAAATATCTCATTGAGGCTACATGCACTGATCACCTTGAGGCAAGAAAATCTTTAAAACTGCTTTTGGCTCAATATCCCCATCTCTTGGAACAACTGTAAGCCAAAAAAACATAATTATGTCTTCCACCACAGCCAAATTTAACTTGCTTTCCAAATTTAACCAGACAAGCCTTTGGAAATCAGAGCTGATGCACAGAATGAAGCAAACATACTTACTAACTCACATCTTTAATGTTGATAACAAAAAAATCACCAATAAAATTAGACACCTTGGCTAAAAATCAAAAAAAAAGCATCTGGATATCAAAAAAAATTAACTTGGAAATCTGTACAAAAATAATATAGTCAAAGTACACTTGATTCCGTCCAAAGAAATGGTGACTGATTCCCTGACCAAGGAACAAATTTCAACCTCTCTCACAAGAATTAATAGGAGGATCTTCATATTAAGGCATGGGGGTAATGAAATCCTATTAAATTAAAAAAATAAATAAATATGAAATAATAGATAATTTTTTTTACTTTGTTTTAGTTTTCTTGAGTAATAAAATGGGATTCATCAAAATGAGGATGGATTTCTTTAGTTGCAAGCAGTTTCCTCCAGAAGCTACCATAACTTGGAGTTATCCCAATGTGGATAAATCTGAGCAGTTGTGTGGGAAAGATACCTGTGCAACTACACTCAAAATCCTCTTCCACCTCTGAAGTGGAGGCTCCTTTCTCCAAGCCCATGAACCAACCACTTGGAGATTTTAACAAACCAAAAAGAAAGCATAAGCAAAAAAAGAAAAACAGAAAAAGATGCAACTTGGACACAGAAGAAAACCAAGGCTAACATAAAAAATTCACCATAGTTGATCAACCACTGGCTCAAAAACCCAGCCAAAATAAAATGGAAATCAACTGAACACTTCAAGGATTGATTAACTATACCACCAAAACCATGGTAGAAAACTCTGCTGAAAAGTATCCACCAGAATGATGATCCACAAATTCAGATCATCAATCAGCTGATCAAGAGAAGGGTTTGAATACATCTAGGCAGTACACCAAAAAGCCAAGAAAATGAATTTCCAGCTTCATTACTAACTTTGTTGAAACCCAAAAACGCTTTAAACTCATAATCTATACCAGAAAAAAGCAAGACCCAAAAAGACCAGGAGAATCAAAAATCTCATCTTCTCTATTTGTTTCCTCACTTGTACGTAGATCAAAAACACATCAGCATTGCTTTTTTTTAGAAAAAGAAATAAAATCAGGTACTAAGAAGCAGTAGCGCCAAAAAGTATCAGAATAAACCTTTCTTAAACAACAAATTCTTTAGAATGTATTGAAGGTATTTTTTTGGCCAAGAAACTCAAAAAAAAGCTATCCCGTACTCACTGGCCCAAAGAAAGATGGTAGCCTTTTTATATGCATTGGAAGATGAATTAGGAAACCCAGAACAATGGCTATACAGTACCACCTATTTTGCATTTCCTCACCATCTTCCACAGAGCTGATAATTTTTGAAAATCAGAACTTCTAGGTCCTATAAATAGATTTCAATAGCTGTAATTTTTGAGTATTTTACTTCTATCAATTGACTTTTGGGAGCCGCAAGCATACTTTCATGGCCTTTGGGATCTGTAATGCTTTTTCTAATTTTCGAAATTTTCTCACTGAAAGTTTCTCAGAACATTCAGAGAATTGCTGTGATAAATTCAAAACCATACATAACTCAAAAATGGGTCATGTGGCATGGTTCACAACCCATTTGATTTTTGTAAGGCTCCCCACAATGAAAAGAGTTGTGAACAAACTTTCAGGATGCAGGTGGTTTGTGAGCTGGGCCAAAAAACCAATTTTGATTACTGGTCTACAATTCAAAACTTGTTAACAACTCCAGGGTTGTGGGAAAAAGATCAAAATTTAAATAAAAAAAATGAATAATTAATTAAGCAAGAAGAAAAACATAAAAAAACAAAGGTAACTGTTAAATTCAAAACCTAAGACAACCTTTTGAAGAACTGGAAGGGGTTATGTGGCCTTTTTCACAGCCATTTGCAACCCATCTGAGTTATGAATGGCTGATCATGACTTGTTCACAACTTCATGGTTGTGATCAAAAAAAAAAGAATCAAAAAAAAAAATTAAAATAAGTAAATATTTAAGAAAAACAAAACAAAACAAAACAAAAAAATCAAGAAATTTAAAAAATAGAAAAAAAATAGAAGAAACAATTAACAAAATTAAAAATTAAAAAAAATTATAAAGAAAAATTTTGAAAATTTGAGAAATCTAGGGCCATGAATTTACATTAATGGCCCTATGAATAACATTAAATAAAAAACTTCAAATTCAAAGAATCAAAAAATTCAGCCCAAAAAAAATAAAAAAAGGGTAAATAAAAATAAAAAAAGAGCAATTAACATACCATACAGCCCTGAAGTAATGAAATATTTTGAAGAAGCATAATATTTGAAAACATAGAATAAAACCACCCCAATGGACAAGAACTTAATCCAAAACTCCAAAAAAAAAAGTTCAACCTGTTTTAAACTGATCCCATCATAAGAGGTATGAAGACTTCTTGTGATGGGATCAGCCCAACACAAGTTGAACTTATTCCATTGGAATATCCCAAAACAAAATCAAAACCACCAGAAAATAGGGCTGTACCATTGGTTTGTACTCAGTAAAAGTCCACCTCATTGGCATAGCCCTAAAGTACAAATGCCAAAACAAAAAAAAAAGTTCAACGTGTGTTAAACTTATTCAACCATAGGGAGTAAAAATTGTCTTTATGATGGGATCAAACCAACACAAGTTGAAGTAATTTACCAATAAAATCTTGTTCAAAACACTCAAAATAATGATTTTGACTAAAAAAACAAATGATGTTCAAAATTTGATAACACCTTATCATAATTGAATTATAACATCAGCATCAGAAGTACATTTTATACCAAAACCAAATGATGAAATGAAAGCCCAAATGAGGAAATGATATGATTTGTATAAAATCAAATACAAATACTGTGAATCTTTGAGATGATAAAACCAACCATAATCTTTCTTTAAATTCAAAGATGAAGTTTTTGAAACAATGGGCGGGATTGGAATCATATATAACACAATTAATAGATGAAACCAGTGGTTATTTCTAACAAATCAAATGAAGATTGCATCTGATGGTTCTATTACACCAATTTTAATATGAGTATAAGTAAAACATGAATACAAGGAATTGAAACCAATTGGCTTTCTATAAGTGTCTGCTATGAAATAGCCCATATCTAAATTTGCAAGCAATTTTGAAGGCGTAATCTTTTTATTGATGTCTTCAACATAAAGTATTTTTTAAATAGTTTCAACCTGATTGATACTCCAAAGTATCCTAGAATAGAATTCCTTATTTTCACTCAATTTTTCTATCATTTTCCTTTGAAACTTAAACCATTCATTGTCACTATAACCAAGTGATTTAGAAATGAATCCAAATCCCAAATTAATCTTAAATACAAGATCCCAAACCTCACCAAAGAAGCTATGTAAATTATGATGTATTTGATTGATTTACTTCAAATTTGTTCCCTATAATTAATCCTAAATTAGCCAAAACTCTAATCACATTAATGGAATAAATACTCACCAAAGATGAGCTTCTGCTTGACTTCATCACTTTTTCTAGTTGATCATAAAAATATTCTGATTCCAAATGGAGTAAGCCCAATTCAATTTCACCCACTTCCTCCAAACAATGAAATTCAGATTTTGAGCATGACTTGCAATAAAAATATAATTTCAACATGAATTCATTAAAACCCTAAAAAATAACACTTCTCAAAATGATGGACTTATCATTTTTGGTTGTTGTGGTGCCCTTTCAACCAAAAATTCTCACTTGGGTTCCTTTCCATCATTTTCAAATCATGAAATTTCACAAAGTGTGTCTATCAATTTGGGTTGACCACGTCTGGAAAATGAGACCTTTGGCTCAAGCATTGGCTTAGAAAACAAAGTAGTTGTATGCTTGACCAGGGATTTCAGAATCTAAATTTTGAATTCTTCAGGTTGTCCCATAAAAATTGAATTGAGCTTTTCAAAAAATTGAGATGAGAAAAGCACTGGATCAGTATTTCAAAAAGAAAAAAAATAAAAAATTACTGAATTCATGCATTCATCAAAACAAATTCAAAAAATCCAACAATCCAACTAACCCACTTAATGAACTGAAAGGGTTATAGTTCAAACTCAATCAAGGATGAAAATACTCAGGCAAAAATGATCCTCTTTATGCTAGTATTTATCCTAATATGTGGGAACAAGGCAAGCCCATTTCTTTGAAATATGAATTTAAGCTCACCTTACCATCATGGTAATACTTTAACTTCTCAAATTTTTTCCAAATAATTTGAATTTTGTTGATTGAAAATTTGCTACCCAAGGGAAAGTTCCTGTTGGAAGAACCTTTTCTTACTTTATTTGAGATTTCTTAAGGAAAGAATGGACTGATTTGATTTGGCTTTCAATTTTTCCTTCCAGTTTTCTCCACATATCCAAAATTTTCCCCAGAAATCCTTCAAAGAATTTTCTGAAATTAGAATTGGCCCCATCTACCCAAGAAATTATTTTAATTCCAAAGTCTGGGTTGAAACAAATCCACACCATTAAAAACATACCCTTGATAGGGAAAATTTTATTTTCAATACGCTCAAGCATATCATCATGGTCTTTCAAGAAAAACTGTTTACAATTTTTAAAATTATTAATCCAAGAAAATATGAACAGATGAAGCAATTAATTTGCCTAATCTGAGTTCTTCATGTTAAAATATGTATGAAATTACGCGTGAGCTATGTATAAGTGTAATCCAAATGGGATGCACATATGGGCCTCTCCCGGCCATTGGACACTCACATGGACCATACAGGCCTGTTTGGATGTCACTGATTTTGGGAGGATGGCCTCAAAACGCGTGAAACAGGCTCATTGGTACATGGGCCCTTAATGGCCCTGTGGGGGATATGGGCAAAGGAAATGACCACCCCCTCCAGGGATCCAAGAGAAAGAGGGGGGGACAGCATGTCCGCTGGTCACACCCGCCCATGTGAGTCTGAGACTGGACCAAGGTGTTTCCTGGGTCCCACCTGGCCATTTTTATAGCCAGGGGCTGGTTGCATGAGTCAAAAAGCCAGTGTGTGAGGCAATAGGACTGGTTGTAACAGAAAACCCGCCCAGAGATTGAGCAGCACAGTGGCTTTTTCAGCCCCATAAGGGTGGAAACACCAGAATGGACCGGAATGGGCTGGTTGTAAAGGTTCAGGGACTGATGCCATGTGTGCTGATGTAGCCCAAACCAAGTAACAAGGCCGGTAGAGCCTGTAGAGCTCTTTTGGGGCGGAAAATTTGCCTTTTGGCTTGTTTTATCATGGGCTCACAAGAGGCAAATCTTATGTACTTAAGGAGCTCTTCTCCCTGCTGTTTTCCTTCTATCCATTCATCATCCAATTGAATTCATCAAAAATATCATCCAACGTGTTGCCCCATTTGTGAGAGCCCATCAAGCAATTATTGAATCAAGGTTTCCAGCATTTCTTTTGCTTGAAATACTGTTCATTTGCCTAAGCTAATTACTGGCAATAATTATAACACTGCATCATTTAACTCTGCCTCGCTTTTGGTTTCAGAGGCCCCACAACATGGCCACAGAGACATAAAACATTTCCATCCTTCATAATCATTACTGAAGTGAAATTTTCAATTTTGCTTGAATATTTTTAGACAAGTTCAACAAGTGTGACTGTCTGGATGACTCCGGGAAAATTTTTTCAATCACACAAAGCAGAAATTTTTCAAGGTCCATCAGAAAGAATTGGGGAAGCATTTCTGGATCATGAGCCAATTTTTTTAGTGCCTTCAATGTCCAACTGTATAATTCAAATGTTTCTTTTTTTATAAAAACAAAATCCTTTTTAAACATCTTCCTGTTGGCTTTCATTCCTGAAAAATTCAATAAAGGGAAATTTTTAGGGCCATGAATGAAAATTGATGACCCTACATAAAAATAATAATAAACAATTGAAAAATCAATAAAAAAATTAAAAAATTTTGCTAGAAAAAAATTCAAAAATTAAAAAATGGAAATGAATAAACAAAAATAGAAAGCAAAAATATACAGAAAAAACAGCCCTGAAATAAAATACCATATAATAGGGCTTATCAGATTTAAAATTTTAAATAAATGAATGGCTAATTTCAGGCTTATCCATTTGTTTTTTTAAAACCCATTTCTTTCAGTCAAAACCATTGATTTATTTTTTTTTTTGATAAAAAAAATATTTTTTTAAAAATTGATATTTTTCCCGAAAAAACATATTTTAATTTTTGAAAATTTCAAATCTGATACACCCTTATATGATTTTTGAATAAAATACAATAAAAAAAATAGAAAAATTCAATTTATCTTAAAAAAGAAATTGAATTGAATCAAAAAAAATTCAAAGAAATTAAATTCAACAGAATCAATTTGATTCAAATCATTACATTTTATTGCTCCAAAAATTCAATTTATCAACCCCCCAAAAATAGGAATATAATTTCATCTCAATGGACTAGCGCTAAATTAAGAACCCCCAAAAAAAGACAAGTTAAACTTTTTTGAAGCAGATCCCATTGTAAGAAGTAAAACAACATCTTATGATGGGATCAGCCCCACAGATGTTAAACTTATTTTATTGGAATAGCGAAAAACAAAATCAACCCACCCAAAAAAAGAGATATTCTATTGAGGTGGACTTAAACTCAATGGACTAGCCCTGAAGTAAGGACAACCCCCCCCCCCAAAAAAAAATCAACTTCTCTTAAGCTGATCCCATCATCATAAGTAAAAAGACTTCTTATGATGGGATCGGCCCAACACAAGTTGAACTGGATTAAAAATAAAATCTTGTTTAAAACACTTCAAATAATGATGTTAACTGAAAAAAATCAACATAATGATTTTCATAATGTGATAAAAATTTATATTAATAGAATGACAAGGTTAGGATCAGAGGTAAATTTTAGAAAAAAACCAAATTAGGAAATGATATGATATTTGTAAATTCAAATAAAAATGCTTTTGATCTTTGAGATTTTCAAAAAAAAGAGAAGATATTTTTGAATCAAAAGAAGAAGTTTTGGATACAAAGGGTGGGATTGAAATCATATCTTCCTTGAGTAAAATATAAAACAATTGTTTATTATTAAAAAAGGAAATGAAGATGACCTCTTATGGTTATTTTAGGCCCATTTTGTTATAATTATGGCCAGCAATTAGCTTAGGCAAATGAGCAGTATTTAAAGCAAAAGAAATGCTGGACACTGTGTGTCAATAATGGCTAATGGGGCTCTCACAATGGGGCAATATGTTGGATGAATTCGATTGGATGATGAATGAATGGATGGAAAACAGCAGGGAGAAGGGCTCCTTAAGTACAAAAGATTGGCCTCTTGTGAGCCCATGATACAACAAGCCAAAAGGCAAATTTTCCGCCCCAAAAAGGGCTCTACAGGCCTTACTGGCCTTGTTACTTGGTTTGGACTAAATCAGCCCACATGGAATCAGTCCCTGTACCCTTACAACCAGCCTATTCTGGTTATTTCTGGTGTTTCCACCTCAATGGGGCTGAACCAGCCCCTTAACTGTTCAATCCCCTTGGCTGGTTGTCCTTTACAACCAGCCATGATGACCTTTATTGCCTTGTTTACGGGCTGGTTGCCTCATGCAGCCATCCCCTGGCCCCTCAAATGGGCCAGGTGGGACCCAGGGCACACCTGGGTCCGGTCTCAGACTCACATGGGGGGGGGGTGACCAGCGGACATGTTGTCCCCCCCCCTTTTTCTCTCAAATCCCTGGTGGGGGCGGTCAAATCCCCTCACCAGGGGCCCTGGGGGTCGATACCTCCAGGGCGTCGTCAAGTACGTTGGCCTGGGAGGTGATCAGGTCCCCCCAGGCCCATCGCTCCTCCCCCTCGGTAAAGGGGGGGGGGGAGAGCGTCCCTGCCCTGCTTGGTCGCCTCGAACGATCGATGGTGGGGGGGTGATGAATTCCCCCCCACCTGCCGGTCGCTACCCTTGCGGCCGGCGCCGCCACCTCCTTGGGCAAGGGGGTGGTCAGGTCCCCCCTGCCCTGGCCGACCGCGCTGTCGCGGTCGGTCGCTGGCTGGTTCAACCCAGCCAGCCTGCCCCCTCCCCCTCGCGACGGCGAGCGAGGGGAGGGGGAGCAAGCCGGGGCCGCGAGCCCCGGCTCCGCAGCGCTGGTCGCCGGTCGCGACCAGCCGGGCTCGCGCGGCATTGCACCGCGCGGGATCCCTTGGCCGCGCAACAGCCCCGCGCGGGCTGTCGGGCCCCGCGTGGGCCGTGCCGAGGAACACAGGCGGCCCCGAGCGGGCCGCGACACGGGCGGCAACCCTAATGGGCCGCCCCAAGCCCGAATTGTGAGAAAAGACTACTTTTGCGGGCCAGCCCGTCTGGCCAAGTATGTCCAAAATAAACCTTGGGCCCAATTATGCCCATACAAGCCCATCTGGCCGTATTTGCCCATATACCCCATCGGGCCCGTTAGGGCCCGTGTACCAATGGGTCTATTTCACGCGTTTTGAGGCCAGTTTCCCCAACTCTGTAACATCCACATGGGCCCGTATGGTCCGTGTGTGTGTCCAATGGGCCTTAGAGGCCCATTTGTGCATCCCATTTGGATTACACTTATACGTAGCACCCGCGTAAGTGCGTACGTATTTTAACACACCCCCTTAATCCAAAAGGGGTGACATCCGCATATTAGTCACAAAGCCTTGATGCTTGTTTCTGTCTAATGCCTTAGTCAAGATATCTGCAATCATTGCTCCAGTGGGCATGTACCTCAACACAATCTCATTGCAGTTAACTGCGTTGCGAATATAGTTATAGTGAACATCAATATGTTTTGTTCTTGAATGGAACACTTGGTTTTGTGCCAACGCAATGGCACTCTGGTTATCGGAATACAACAACGCAAACCCTTGTGGTTTATGTGTATCCTCTAAGACTTTTCTCAACCATTTTGCTTCCTGTGAAGCTGCTAAGTAAGCTCTATACTCAGCCTCTGTTGATGAAAGACTTATTGCCGACACCTTCTTGGACATCCATGACACCAGATTCTTACCTAAAAAGAATACAAAACCACTTGTTGATTCCCTAGTGTTACCATCTGCCCAACTTGACTCGGAATAACCAACCAAATCAAAGTTTGCTGACTTTGTAAACAACAGTCCCAGACTGTGTGTTCCTTTAAGATACCTCATAACTCTCTTAAACGCTGACCAATGCCTCATGCTTGGCTTCTCTAAGTGTTGCGACAAGACCCCAATTGCAAACGCAATATCGGGCCTTGTACACTGCCCCAAATAATTAAGCGATCCGACAGCTGACCTGTAGTCATTCCCTGATTGAACAAACTCCAGATACTACTCATCTGTAGACTTCTCTAAACGAATGTTTGACTGCATGGGAGTACCAAACTCCTTTGCATCCTCTAAGCCATACTGCTTAAGAAGAGCTTCAACTTAATGGCTTTGGTCTAACTTAATACCATTCTTGCCCTTACTAACTTTCATTCCTAGCACCTGTTGTGCCAGACCAAGATCTTTTATCTTGAACTCCTTTTTGAGTGTCTCCATGACTCTCTCTTTACCATCACCAATAATGATAATGTCATTGACCCATACAAACAAGATTGCATCCTTTCTCACAAAAAGGCAAGGATCGGCCTCAGAAGTCTTAAAACCAATCTCTATCAGTTTCTCACTCATGGTGTTATACCATGACCTAGCTGCTTGCTTCAATCCATACAGGGATCTACACAGCTTGAGGACATATTCCCCTTTATCTGCCGAAAGAAAAGTTCTAACACAGATTTTCTTCATGGTTTCTGGTTTAGTCTCTACTAACCATTCACGAAAACCATCAGGAATCGACATATAAACAGTCTCCTCCTCTCCAAGTTTTGCATTCAAGTATGCTGTTACAAAATCAGCTTTTCTGATTTCTTCACCCAACTCCACTGCCAGAGCAATGATGTACCTGAAGGTGGACAGCCTTCCAGTTGGTGAGAAAGTTTCTTGGTAATCAATACCCTCTCTCTGCTTGAAGCCCTGTGCAACACATCTAGCCTTGAACCTTTTCAAAACTCCATTTGTGTCAAACTTCTTGTTTAACACCAATCGAGACCCCACAATGGTCTTTCCTTTTGGAACAGAATCCCGCTTAACCACTTCAAAGACACTATTATTCTCTAGAGAATCAAATTCCTCAAAAATAGCACTCTTCCAGTTGGCTCTCTCATCAGAATTCATAGCTTGGCCAAAGCTATTTGGGTTAACCCTGTTACCCATTTCTGAACTCAACTCCAGGACTTCATTGAGCATACACTGTTCCTGAAATGTATCTTCCTCATATCCTGCGGCAGCATAATGGGATCTCCACTCCCCGTACCTGTCAACCGGTACTCTAACCCTACCACTCCTTCTAACCGGAGGTGGAGGCTCATCAGGTTCTGATTCCACAGAATCACCTGGAGCGGGTACTGAACCCTCTTGTGGCACGTCTGCCACCTCTTCATCTTCTGGAACGAAATGTTCCACAGCTTTTGCTGGTGAAATAGGTGCTAATTCTATTTCTTGTTGTGGCTTAATCACAACAACATCTTCACTCCTTTTGAGTGGAAAGGTACTTTTGTCGAATTTTACATCCCTGCTACGGATAACCTTTCTTGTCCCTGGACAATAGATCCTATAAGATTTACTTATTAAATCATAGCCTACAAGTGCCCCTGTTCTGGCTCTAGGGTCTAATTTTCCGACCATTTCATTATGGTGGACACTATAATACACCAAGCAACCAATTGTTCTTAGGTGTGATGTTTTGGGGTACAACTTCCAAAACTGATAATGGGGGCACTTCCCATTAACACTTACAATGTTGTGCAACAGACACACCGTGCACATCAACTCAGCCCATAAGAACTTTGGCAGACCAGATTGAGACATAATAGTTCTGACTTTGTCCAGTAAAGTCCTATTCATTCTCTCAACTATTCCATTATTTTGTGGATTACTTCCAGTAGTGACTATATGAATGATACCATAATCTTTCAACAGCCTCCCAAACTCTTTACTCACAAATTCACCTCCTCCATCGGTAATAACCCTCTTGATCTCCTTCATCAGACCATTCTGTTTCCAGACTTTGAAGATTACAGAAACCTCCTCTGTGGTCTGATCCTTAGATTGAATTGGTTTAACCCAAACATAATTAGTTGCAGTATCAACTAAATTGATGAAGTATCTTGCCCCACCAAGGGACTCTGGAGTGAATGGCCCTGCCAAATCAATGGAAAATTCCTCTCTAGGAACATCTGTGTGATCTCTACTCTTAGAGAACACATTTCTAGTCTTAGCCCCCAAGGTACAACTCTCACAGTTGCTGTCCTTTACCTTATGGCCACTTCTATTGTGAGAAACAGTGCTCAGAGCTGAGAATTTGAACAAGCTTGCACACAGAAGCTTATTCCGAACTTGTCCACTAAGAACAGTTCTCCCATTCATATCAATAACAAACATATCTCCTTTAAGATAACGAATTTGGAAACCTTTTTTCCATAACACCCCAAGAGACACAAGCTTGTAAGGCAACTCTGGTACATAGAACACTTTATCAAAAGTAATTTGGAAACCCAGTTGATTTGCAAGAATAACTTTTCCAATTCCTTTAATCTGAATTGTTCTGCCTTTCTGACCAATATTTACAACCCCATCATAATCACTAAGATTTGAAAATAAATTTGGTTCAAAAAACATGTGATCTGTACAACCAGAATCGATCAAAACAAGAACATCCTCCTTCAATCCTCCTAGTAGGAAAGAAGCTTTATCAGTCACTGATAAGTTCTTATCTTTGAGGTTAAGATTACTCACTTCATAATCAATCAAGTCCATTTCTTGATCCTCATCGATTTTGGCCTTCTTGTTGGGACCTTCTTCCACAACAGCCTCTTCAATTGGAGCATCCAACGCCACCATTGCAACGTTTTCAGTTGTGAGATTGACCTCCTTGTCATTCCCTTCGGACTTCTTCCTTTTCTTGGCCTCCTTGCAGTCCTTAGCATAGTGACCCTTATTCTGACAATTGTAACATAAGACCTTGGACAAATCCTTTTGCGCCTTCTTGCGAGATTTTCCAGTCTTTCCAACTAGGGCTGTTCCAGAACCCCCCTTCATCTTGAATTGAAGGTCATCCTTTTCAATCCTTTTAAGCACATCCTCCTCCCCAGGGAGAGGATCCAATTGAAAATGATTCTGACTAAGGAATCAAACTCTTTTGGCAGCTTTTGAAGGATTAAGAGTGACAAACACTCTGGATCCATGTTAAGTCCAGATGACTTGAACTTGGCTATACTAGACCTAGCCTCTGCCACAAACTGTTTACAATTTGAATATTGAAACTTGAACAGTTTATTAAAGGCTATACCCTTCTGGTGAACAGAATCACCAGCATACTTGGACTTAAGCAGCTTCCAAAGGATGCTGCCCCTCCTCCTCTCATCTTCCCTAAGAGTATCAGCAACCCATGTCACATGATTCTCATCAAGATGCCTAAGGATCAGATGGTAAGACTTCTTCTCCACTTCTGAACTGATCAGAGTGTCATCTGCATCCATAATTTCCCCACAGCAGATGTTATCCAGCTCACTATCCATAAGGACAGCCCAAGCATTATAGTTCTGACTATTCAGAACTATTTTGGTAGAGCTAACATCAGGGATATAGGACATCTTCTTGGAAAACTTGAGGTCTTTGAGGTTCTCCAAAGTAAGGTACAAAGGTCTAGATGGCTTGGAAGTAATGATGATGTTGGTACTGATAATGTGTTATAATTATGGCCAGCAATTAGCTTAGGCAAATGAGCAGTATTTAAAGCAAAAGAAATGCTGGACACTGTGTGTCAATAATGGCTAATGGGGCTCTCACAATGGGGCAATATGTTGGATGAATTCAATTGGATGATGAATGAATGGATGGAAAACAGCAGGGAGAAGGGCTCCTTAAGTACAAAAGATTGGCCTCTTGTGAGCCCATGATACAACAAGCCAAAAGGCAAATTTTCCGCCCCAAAAAGGGCTCTACAGGCCTTACTGGCCTTGTTACTTGGTTTGGACTAAATCAGCCCACATGGCATCAGTCCCTGTACCCTTACAACCAGCCTATTCTGGTTATTTCTGGTGTTTCCACCTCAATGGGGCTGAACCAGCCCCTTAACTGTTCAATCCCCTTGGCTGGTTGTCCTTTACAACCAGCCATGATGACCTTTATTGCCTTGTTTACGGGCTGGTTGCCTCATGCAGCCATCCCCTGGCCCCTCAAATGGGCCAGGTGGGACCCAGGGCACACCTGGGTCCGGTCTCAGACTCACATGGGGGGGGGGTGACCAGCGGACATGTTGTCCCCCCCCCTTTTTCTCTCAAATCCCTGGTGGGGGCGGTCAAATCCCCTCACCAGGGGCCCTGGGGGTCGATACCTCCAGGGCGTCGTCAAGTACGTTGGCCTGGGAGGTGATCAGGTCCCCCCAGGCCCATCGCTCCTCCCCCTCGGTAAAGGGGGGGGGGAGAGCGTCCCTGCCCTGCTTGGTCGCCTCGAACGATCGATGGTGGGGGGGTGATGAATTCCCCCCCACCTGCCGGTCGCTACCCTTGCGGCCGGCGCCGCCACCTCCTTGGGCAAGGGGGTGGTCAGGTCCCCCCTGCCCTGGCCGACCGCGCTGTCGCGGTCGGTCGCTGGCTGGTTCAACCCAGCCAGCCTGCCCCCTCCCCCTCGCGACGGCGAGCGAGGGGAGGGGGAGCAAGCCGGGGCCGCGAGCCCCGGCTCCGCGGCGCTGGTCGCCGGTCGCGACCAGCCGGGCCCGCGCGGCATCGCACCGCGCGGGATCCCTCGGCCGCGCAACAGCCCCGCGCGGGCCGTCGGGCCCCGCGTGGGCCGTGCCGAGGAACACAGGCGGCCCCGAACGGGCCGCGACGCGAGCAGCGGCCCCGAGCGGGCCGCGACACGGGCGGCAACCCTAATGGGCCGCCCCAAGCCCGAATTGTGAGAAAAGACTACTTTTGCGGGCCAGCCCGTCTGGCCAAGTATGTCCAAAATAAACCTTGGGCCCAATTATGCCCATACAAGCCCATCTGGCCGTATTTGCCCATATACCCCATCGGGCCCGTTAGGGCCCGTGTACCAATGGGTCTATTTCACGCGTTTTGAGGCCAGTTTCCCCAACTCTGTAACATCCACATGGGCCCGTATGGTCCGTGTGTGTGTCCAATGGGCCTTAGAGGCCCATTTGTGCATCCCATTTGGATTACACTTATACGTAGCACCTGCGTAAGTGCGTACGTATTTTAACACATTTCAATAGAAGTATAGGTACAACATTAATCCAACAAAATGAAAAGACTGGGATTTCATAAGTATCTGCAATTATTTGATGCATATCCAAAGCTGAAAGCCATTTTGAAGAGTTAATTTTTTGAATGATTTAAAATCAAACATCAATTAGCCAACATTAAAATAAAATAAATCAAATGAATACTCACAAAAGAGGAGTTTCTGGTGGACTTCTCATGCACATTTTTTTCCTCAGAAAAGGATTCCAATTTCAAATGAAGGAAGGCTAACTCGCTTTAATTCTCTGCCTCTTAACTATGAATTCCAGATTCTGAGCCTGAGGACTTAGAATATAGAAATTATATCACCATCAGTTCATGAAACCATCAAAATCAACACTTCCAAAAATAAAAAATGTAAAATTCTTTGTATTTTCTGTGCCCTACTAACCAGCCTTTCCCACTTAATTAACTTTTAAACATTGCCAAATATTAAAATTTTATGCCATGTGTCTTTCAATTTGGGTCAGCTGCAGCTGGAAAGCAAACATTTTGTGTTTGTATCTTGGTCCCATGACCAGTACCTCACTCCTAACCTGCGTGCTTGCCCTATCAAGTAATGCAAGCATAATAAATACACCAGGCATTTTTGGAATAAATAAACCAGGAATTTTTGAAATAATTTGTTTTTTTGAGAGAAATGAATACTCTGGTATCAAACCAGGTTTTATTGCTTTTATTTAAAAAGTGAATTTTGTGAAATATTTTTTGTTTCAATATGTGAGAGAGAAGCTTTTTGTAAAAGAGAAATGAGAACAAGAGTAATTTGAATGGTCTTTTCTGTGTAGTGCAAGATATAATGATTTTATCTAAAAGATGGATGATAAATACAAAGTCTCTATCAGTTTGCTTTAAATACAATTTTCACATTGTTGGAGGCTGAAATGATTTTGTTTCACCTTTCCAGAGTTGCAATGAATCCTTGGATCTTTCTTCCTGCAGCTAGGTTGATTCCTGCTCAGGCTAATCTATTGATTGGTGCGTGTTTGACTACCTCTGGTTACGCCAGTGTTTGTTTTATTACTTGACTGGTGAGAACATATTATGAACTTAGTCACACATTATTTGATGTTTGAGCTGTTAGTCATGCTCGTCTTATATTTCTCATTGTAATTTTCTTTAATCACCCCGTAATAAGGGTATTTGTAGGTGCTCTTCCTCTTTGGTGCAGAATTTTTTGATTCTTTGGATTTTCAACAATTGTTTTATTCATAGGGCCATTGATGTGAATTCATTGCCCTGGATTTCTCAAGTTTTTAAAATTTTTCCTTTCAAATATTTTAATTTTTTTTTAATTTTTTTGATATTTTTTAAGTTTTTTGATATTTTCTTTTGTTTTTTTTTTCTTTTGCTCAATCATTTACTTATTTTTAGTTTTTTGGATTCTTTGATTTTAGTTTTCCTTGCAACCATGGATTTGTGAAAAAGTCATGATCAGCCATTAAAAACTCAGATGGGGTGCAAATGGCTGTGGAAAAGGCCACATAACCTGTTTCAGGTCTTGAAAGGGTTTTCCTATGTTTTGAATTTAAAAGTTACCTTTGTTTTCTTTTTTTTTCTTTTTGCTTAATTAATTAATTATTTATTTTTTAATTTAATTTATTTTTTTGCTCACAACCTTGGAGTTGTGAACAGGTTGTGAATCACACACCAGTACTCAAAATTGGTTGTGTGGCCCGTCTCACAACCCATCTGCATCCTGAAATTTTTTCCACAGCTCTGCGGGTTGTTTTGAGCCTCACACAAATCAAATGCGCTGTCAAACATGCCACATGACCCTTCTTGAGTTATTTAGGGTTGTGAATTTATCACAATGCTTCTCTGAATGATCTGAGAAAATTTCATTCAGAAAATTATGAAAATTAGAAAAAAAATTACAGAGTCCAAAGGGCGTGAAATTATGCTTTTGGCTCCCAAAAAGAGATTGATAGAAGTAAAATAATCGGAAAATTCAGCTATTGAAATCTATTTATAGCACCCTGAAGGTCTGATTTTGAGAAATGAGCAGCTCTATGGAAGAGGGTGAGTAAATGAAACATAGGTGGTACTATATAGGCATTGTTCTGGGCTTCCTAATTCAGACCCCTATAATAAATGCATACAAAAATCCTGAAATGTTTCTTTGGGACAGAGAGTACTGGTTAGCTTATTTTTGAGTAACCAGACTTGCTTGCTTAGGATAATTTTGAACATGTCCAAATATTGAAAGTTAATGCCATTTTTCTTTCAATTTGGATAACAAGCAGCTGAAAAGCAAGAATTTTGGCTTGCACTTTGCCATAGCAACAAAATTTGTTGCATTATTAACAAGGCAATTTAAAAGATCCACTTAAACTACTTCAGGTTTTCAAATAAAAAATGAAATGAAATTATCAATCAATGGAGGAGAGTTGTTCACTGGATCAGTTTAAACAGTTCAAAAAGCAAAATCATCAGTCATTAGTAAACCAATTCTGGAATCATCAATCAAAAACCATCCATCAAAAAGAAATGAAAAAAAATCCATGAATCCACCAATTCAACTTACTGAGCTGGAAGGATTATATTCCCACCTCTGCTGAGGATGAAAAATTTCAGGCACCTCTGATTCTCTCAGTAGGGAGTATCAAGGTTGATTAAACCCACCATTTTCAATGGCCGTTTGCAACCAAAATCCACCATTTCAAACCCATCATTAACCATCAAAGAAAAACACTTAATTCACATCAGACGTGTCATAGTTACATGAAAATGAATGGCTTTCTTCAAATAAAGCATTTAAAGACTATCACTGCCTCATACCATCATTACACATCAATCCTGGTTTCAACCTCCAACCTCATTGGAAATATTTTACCTCCAACCTCACCAAGAAAGTTTCATTCATTTCTCTCATCACTTCATCACTCTCATCTCTTCATTTCTATCCTCATTGCTTTATTTGTCTCATCACTTTCTCTCTTTCATCACATAAAAAATCTCATTTCCTTATTGCTATTTTAACTTAATCACTCTCATCTCTTCATTGCTATCCTCATTGCTTCATTTCTTTCATCACTTTATTCATTTCATCAAATCCTCACTCTCATTGCTTTATTTCTCTTTTAACTTCATTGCTGTTTGTTCTCATCACTTGATTTCTTTTATCACATCCTAAATCTCATTTCTTCACTTCTTCATCCCTCTTACTGCATTAAAATGCCCCCTCAGAAAACATCCCCCCGCAAGTCTACACAAAAAACAAATGGACCAAGAAAAACATCTTCAAAGAAAACTACATCAAAAAATCCTCCCCCACCATCTTCCAAAGGCTCAAGTCAGCTCAAGAGAGCTGATCACATCATCCTGGTCAACTGGCCCAAAATTCCCTCCTACTATTCTGCTTGCATTGGATCTGATAAAAAAACAAAATTTGTCCAAACTTCATTCTATAAGGTAAATGGTTGTCTCCTGATTGCCAATGAAATGAAGCATAAGAAAATATTTAGGCTGGATCATTCATTGAAAAAGACGTGGGAGCATTTAAATAAAAATTAAGCAAAGAAAAAAAGTTCCCACTTGATGTCAATCTCCACTGGCTTTGTTATCACCAAATCAGATAAAACCAAGATAATCAACTTAGTGGTTGATAATTGGGACTCAATTTGTGTCAGCTTGCTACAATTGCAAAGAAAGCTGCAAAATTAACTTAAATAACGTAAAAATAAGAATATTGAAATTAACTTAAGAAGGAGTGGAAAATCCTTCAATATTATTTTAGGAATGGATTCTCCACCCCAAATTACGTAGGGTCAATCACTGACCCCACCCTTGAAATCCAACTCCTTATAATTTTAATAAGAAAAGAAAGGAAAGACCCAAATACCACAACACCACTAATGGGACATTTTGGCCAATTAAATATTCCACATGTATTTTCACCTATAGGTTTCACACCTAAAATTCAGTCAGAACCGAGGGGTTGTGTATATTTTAGGAGTTACATATGGAATTTTATTCTTTCACAATTCCAGCACGTAGCCACGGCAACCAATAAACCCGCCCGCGGCTCAAAAGCAGCACCTCCACCCTGTCAGCATACCCTGAAAAGCCGTTTACGCAGTCCTGAGCCTCTGAAAAGTACGCAGCTGCGGGACTACGCGCTGAAAGAGTAACAGGCGGCCTGAGAAGCCCAGGTACCACCTAAAAATGCTACAACCTATATGGGAACATTCTACATATGTAATAAATGTTCTTGTGGATAGTAGATAACCTAAAAATACATAAAAGTATATAAAAATACCTAAATAAACTTCATACATATTTTTTTATTAATATAATTAAAAATACCAAAAATGTAGAAAATAAGATAACTACTATTTGTAAAAATATATTAAAATACCTTAATATACCATTGTAAGAAACTTTAAGGCATCAATATTTTTCTTAAATAATAAGGAAACTAATGATGTAAAAATCTTACATGAATTTTCATAACTTATAATTTTAAGTAATTATTGTTAGTAGATCAACTGAATTTCAAAAACACAGAGTAAAATCAATATCACAATTTTAATCCAATCAGTTAATACATAAGGAGAACACACCTGAAATCAGATTACCCGTAGGAATTTTTATTAAAAGAATTATTCAAATACTGGGAACATTGACTAAGGATAATTAATTAATGATAAATAATGTGGAAGGATTAGTGTTATTCCCACTTCCAAAAGATCAATTAAAAGTTAGACTAATTCCCATACCCTGTGGAATTAGATATTACTCATGCTATAGCACATGGAACATGTGAAGAGCTTTCACTGGTTACCCTGCTACCCTTAGTGTTGGCCCCTTCAAGCCCCTGTATCCCTCAGAAGGAAAATATTGGGAATCAAAGAGCTATAAATAAGGAGCTCTTTTGAGGATATTGATACCCAGAGAACCAGTTATATTTACATCCATGCACCATGCCCAGGTAATCAAATACTTAAAAGAGATAAGTAAGTGATTTATGGCTTTAGTCTGATCAATAATATCTGTCCCCAAACCTTTTTATCAATTTAAACTTTGGAACAAGCTTTAAACCCCAGTAACAGGTTTAACTCATCGGTGCACATCCCAAACAGGTAAATAAAGGATGAAAAATGAAAAGACCATATTTGAAAATAAGACCAGCAGACTGCGAAGCAGTGATCAGAAACAGAACATTGATAAAGGACCGTGAAAAAGTGATCTTACTTCTAGAAAGAAAGAAAGATAACTGATTGGTAGGTTTGACGGACAGAGGAGGAGATTTTTGGAAGATGAGAGGATGGAAACAAGATTGGAATAATGAGGAAGATTGACAGAAAGGATTTGCGGAGAAATATTGAAGGAAAGAGATGGAGGAATGGGGATTGAAGTAATAGGCGTGATTGGAGCAGGGGAGAAAGGGATGGATGATGATTTTGAGAGGAGGATCAATGATTGGGAGAAGATGAGATTCCAGGATGAAGCCAGAGAAGAAGGGTGACAAAGATGGAGTGGGGATTGTGGAATTGGAGCAGCTGCACTGGAGCGTGCCTGATTGAAGTTGTGTCGAGTTGAGGGAGCACAGAGATCAGTTATTTCAACAAAGGATTCAATAATATACCAGTTAGTTTCATTATCCTTTCTCTGTAGTGGCAGCTTGGTTACAAGGCTCTGACACTCCACCGTGTATTTTATATACATATTATCTTTGGGTAAAATATCTTTTAAACTAAAGAGCCCAAAGTAACCAGGACTATGTGTTTTCTTACTGAAATCCCTGAAGAGAGGTGTTAAAGATCCACAATATAATTGTAGCCCCCCATTAACTTATATAATAATCAATTTATTAATATTGATTTATAATATCAAACCATAAACCAAACCAATTAACCTTGCAATAGCTTTATCCAATGATTTTAAGTATTTTTTCTGCATTTATTGAATAATATATTTATTATTTATTCTATCACCTCTGGTAGCTAAAGGAAAGAAAGGGTCTTGACATCCAGAAGGCTGAAAATTGGGGGTCTGGCTGGGAAATATTCCATTTTATTATATTTAATACCTTGGACCAGACATTTCACTTAAAAATTAAATGAAAGATAATTTTTCTGACTTTTTAACTGTGATTTATCATTAATTTCTTTTGGAGTGGATTTATAAACCAATGCAGAAATAATAATATATTATTCAAATCTTTTTAAGATAAATAAAAGAAGAATACATTAAAAATTAAAAACCAACTGGTTGGGAAGCTTCAACTCAAGCTGAGAAACTTGATATTTCTTCTGCACATAAAAAATCAGATAAACTCCTTGAACAAGAAGATCTTGAGAGGCGTATCAAATTTCAAGCCCTATTAAGGAAACATAAAGCTTGGAAGGAATACCGTATAAATTAATTTTTAAAATATAAAAGTAATTATAAAACTTGTATAACCATATTATTTTTGTTAAAACAATATTAATAGATCTTATTGAACAATAAAATATCTTTTAAAATCAGTGAAACCTCCTATTCTAGAAAACACCATCACTGAAGTTGATTTATTGGATCAAAAAGTCCAAGATATCTCTGGAAACCCTGAAAATATTGATTGGACGGGAGAATTCCTCATTGGAACACACCAAGACCCCTTAGGCTTTCCTATTAAGGACCAATTTAATCCCAATAAAGTCTTAGTATGTTTGAAAATCAACTTAAGTAAGTTTTAATAAAAGTTATTATCAAAAATTTTTCTTTAGAAAAATAATTATAAAAATTTTATTCAATATGAATAGATGTAACACAAGGGCCTCAGGGAGAATTCACTCCTATGGATTTTTACCAGGAGCCCCCAGTAATTGTGAGATCACCAATACTGATAACCATGAGGGGGCTGGAACCGGTGAATCAAATGTAGGGGGACAGGGAACAGCCCCAAGTACTGTTGCCCCCCCAACCTAGAGCCGCAGAAGGTGGTAGAATGAAGCCCCCCTCCATCACAAGAAGGTTCCCTGAAGCCAATTCATCAGAATCTGCCAAAAGAAGCCAGGATCAGAGACTTAGTCAAAGATTAAGTAAAATATTGGGAATAATTCAAAGAATCCCAAGCCAAGTAGAACATGGTATCTATGAAAAAGATAATATCCCAGGCAAAGGCTACCCAGATAGCTCTTCAGAAAATGTTTCCAAGGAAAGAGGTAGAGTCCTACGTAGAAAAGTGAAATCCTTGGGATCAATTAGCCCAACAGAAAGGCAGAGGATCAGGAAAGAAGACATCTTATTCCCATCCAAAGCCAAAGCCAAAGAAGGATTGGGATCAGATAGTATCCTTAGCTCAAAAGTGGAAAAAGGTTTACCACAATTAGCTTCTAATTCTGAACCTAGTGTCTTGTCAAAACCAAACTCTGATTTAATTAATTACTTTTCTCATGATATGTGCCATAATTTAAAATTTTTGTGTGGAAATTTGGATGGTTTTTACACCCAAATGGATAAGTTTACTTCAGTAGTAGCCAAATCAATTAATAACCAATCAAAAGCTGTAGGGATAGAAGATATTAAGAAGGATACAGAACAATTAATGGAGACAATAAATTAGGGAAAAATTAGAAAGACTCAAACCATTGAGAATATGTTATCAAGTATCCAAGAAGATTTTATTATATCACTTCACCCTTTTAAAGAAGAATTGATAAATAATCCTAACCGATTCATTCTTACCCTTAGTGAGAAATTAGATATGCTTAATAATAAAGTAGAACTGCAACTTAATGTGATAAAGAATGATCTTAGAGACTTAAAAGTCCTTCTGACCAACCCCTTGGGGAGTACCACAGAGGAACCGAAACCTCCCAGACAAACAACTACTCCTTATGCACCACCCTTACTAGAAATGCATAGGAGTGACACTTTCAGGCCTAGTCCTACTCCTGAAATGGAACAAGCCCTCAAAATCTTACCACAATTTCTGAATGGCCTAAGGATTGTATAAAGGCAGACCTATAAAGTTATTACTTGATAGTGGGTCTTTTTGCTCATGTGTCTTCACTCAATTCTAAAACAAATGGGATCCCAATTGGAAAGACCATCTTTTGCACATCCCAAAAGCTTAGTTTAGCTCTTGCAACTCTACTATGAATGATTTTTAATTATGGACTTCTCCTATAATATTTCCCCATACTAAAGGATTCTTGAGAATACAAGTGCAATTGGAAGTATTGCTCAACAGATTATGTGACTACCTGATAATAGGAAATGATGCTTTATGTCTATATGGCATAGATTTGTTTCAGAGTAAAGGAGGATACTTCACTGTGGGTGGTAACTGGTACAAGAAGTTTGAAATATGCAATATCCAAACAAACTTCCCCTCTTTTACTTATCAAAAGCACTTAGAATAATTCAATCAAGAATACTTCTCCCAAGCAGCTCTAAATGTGAAACTTTCTGAATAACAGAAGAAAGATGTATTGAAGGTCTGCTTTGAGAATCAAACATGCTATCTGTACTAGAGATCACCCCATTGGTGATATCAAAGGACATGAAATGGTATTAAAATTGACTTTTAAGCCTCATTATCCTCCTAACCTAAGAAGACCAGCTTATACCTCTTGTCCTGAATCCAGAATGGCTCTTGAGGAACACATCCAAGAACTTAGAGAGCTGAAAGTATTAAGGGAAGTAGGGCACAATGAACAAGTAGATGTGGCTAGTCCTGTAATCATAGCCTGGCATAATGACAAGCAAAGAATGGTAGGAGACTTCAGAATGCTAAATAACTATACCCAAGAACACTATTATCCTATACCCCGGATTGATCATGCTCTGCATAACCTATCCAAAGCTAAATATTTCACTACTATGAATTTCATTAAAGGGTTCCACCAAATAAATATAAGCCCTGAAAGTAGAAAGTTTATGAGAATAATCTGTCACTTAGGAATATATGAGTACCTCAGGATGCTTTTTTGTATAAAGAATGCTCCATCACACTTCCAGAGAAAAATTGATACAGTTCTAGGCACTTACATCAGACAAGGATGGATGATGGTTTATATAGATGATGTTATTTTATATTCTGATGATTGGGAGATTCATATAAATCTGGTAAGATTAGTTCTCCAAACCATCTCCAGAGCAGGATTGAAAGTCTCCATGAAGAAATGTAAATTTTGATACAGAGAACTGAAATCTCTAGGACATATAGTCTCCTGCCTAAATCTAGCTGCTGACCATAATAAGATAGCTGCTTTCATGAACAGACCAATTCCTTGGAATCAAACAGAGTTGCTGTCATTTATTAGTTTTTGCATTTACTACAGACAGTACATCCCAAAGTTTGCTATTTTAACTAATAGTCTGTATGAAATATACAACAATAATACTCCCTTTGAAATTACACATGAGAGATTGAAAAAGTATGATGAATTAAAAGTAGCTATGACCTCCACTCCTCTACTTATCCAACCAGACCACTCTAAACCCTTTAAGATGTACATTGACACTCTATGGAAGGGCTAGGAGGTGCCTTAAACCAAAAAAGAATAGAAGAAGAAAAACAAGTAAAGAAACCAGTACTTTTAATATCAAGGCAGATCAAAGAAACTGAGAAAAGAAATGGGGACAGTCAGATGGAATGCTTGGTTCTAGTATGGGCTGTAGAGAAGTTTCACTATTACTTAGAAGGAACCACTTTCCAAGTAATTTAAAACTGTAATTCTGCGAAAACTCTCATGAAAATGAAGACTCCTAGTAGACATATGCTCTGGTGGAAAATTGCTACACAAAATTATAGAGGCCAGATGACCATAATGCATAAAGCTGGAGCTAAACCCCTGAATGCTGATAGTTTAAGTAGGAAGGCTCTGTTTAATGACCCTAGCAATCCAGAATATCACCCTGAGGATCAGGATATCTTTCCTATCTTAAAAATTAATCTTTTTAAATCAGATTCCCCAATTATGGGGATTCACCTCTGTGAATTAGATAATGCTTTCTTTGATCTAGTAAGAGAAAACTATTCCTGTCACCTCAAGCTGTTGATTAGAATTATGGAATGTGAATCCCCAGAAGCAGCGCTGATAAATAGTTTACCAGCCTCATTACTCAAACCATATAAAGCAGGAAGGTTCGCTTTTTGGGATGGTCTCCTTTACTACAGACACCAACATTGAAGTGTGTTGATACTGAGAAACAAAGAGCATATACAACCACTACTTCAGGAATGCCATGAAAAATATTTATCAGCAAATATATACACTGAAACAACAATGGAGAAATAAAACAGACTGCTTTGTGGATAGATTGGAAAGAAACTCCTATTAAGTATGTTGCTAGCTGTGAGACTTGCCAAAAATCTAATAAAACTACTGGCAAAAGGTTTGGACTCCTAAAAAAGATCTCTGAACCCGAAATTAGGTGGGAAATCATTAATATGGATTTTTTCACAGGCCTCCCCCCTGGGGGTACACACTCATTTAACTCTGTCATGTTTATAGTAGACAGATACTCTAAGAAGGCAAAGTTCTTACCTAACCACAAAGAATACAATGCTATGGATGTTGCTTTGCTACTTTGGAACAGTATTATAGCTGATGTAGGTATACCTAAGATTATTATCAGTGACAGAGACCCCAAATTCACTTCCTAATTCTGGAGGAATCTACATGATATACTGGGTACTACATTAGCCTTTTCTACAGCATACCATCCCCAGACTGATGGATTAGCTGAAAGGATGACACAGACCTTGGAGGATATTTTAAGAAGTTTTTGTAGCTTTGGTCTAGAGTATAAAAAATAACATTGTTATTGCCATGATTGGGTAAGCCTACTCCCAGCCCTGGAGATGGCTTATAATAGCATTAAAAACTTGACTACAAAAGAAGCCCCTTACATACTAGAAAGAGGATATATTCCAAAACTCCCTAGGAATACCTTGAAATATAACTAAGCCACCATTCATCCAACATCTCTTGACTTCAAGAAAATGATAGACCTGGCAAATAATCATGCTCTGAAATGTTTAGAAGAAGCAGTAGAATACAACAAAAAGATAGGTGACAATTCACACATAGAACCTGACTCTAAGATAGGATATCAGATCTTGATATCAACTGACAACTTCAACAATTTAGAAGGTAAAAGAAAGCTGAAACCAGCCTATGTTGGACCATTTGTTATCAAGAAGATGCATCGCAAAAATGCTGTAGAATTAATCTTGAGTGAAGAATTATCAAGAAAGACCCAGTATTCCCTGTTAGCCTAGTGAAAAACTTTCAACCAAGAGAAGATAGCAACCTCCCTCCAGCAGTGGTCCCAATAGAACCTGACCCTGTGAAAGAAACAGGGAAAGTCAGAAGGATATTGAAAGACAAGAAAAAGAGAGTGCAAGGAATAGATGTTAGACTATACTTAGTGACATACAAAGGAGAATCTGCAGACAAAGATGAATGGTTACCAGAGAATAATATACCCAATGGACCAATACATCTTTGAAACTACAGAGCAAGTAAGAGCAACTGAAACACATATGGAATTATTTTTTTCCCAACACACTTCAGATTTGTTTCCAGATATGACCATATCTTGGAGTGGGAGAATGTCAGCTTGCTACTATTGCAGAGCAAACTGAAAAAGTAACAAAATTAACATAAAAATCAGAATATTAAAATTAAATTGAGAAAGAGTAGGAAATCCTTGAATATTATTTTAGAAATTGATTTTCGACCCAAAATTAGGTAGGGTTACTCACTGACCTGACCCTTGAAATCTAATTCCTTATAATTTTAATGATTAAAGAAAGGAAAGATAAAAAATGTCATCACTAATGGGACTTTTTGGAGAATTGGGTATCTCACAGTTGTTATCACGCATAGGTTTCAGACCTAAAATTCAGTCAGAATTGAGGTGTTGTGTATATTTTAGGAGTTACCTACGGAAATGTGTTCTGTCACAATTCCAGCACGTAGCCGCTGCAACCAATACACCTGCGCGCGGCTGAGAAGCAATGCTGACACCCTGTCAGCGTACCCTGACAAGCCCTGTACGCAGCCCTGGGCTTCTGACAAGTACGCAGCTACGGGACTACAGGCTGACAGAGTGACAGGAGGCCTGAGAAGCCAAGGTACAACCTAAAAATGCTACAACCTATATGGGAACTTTCTAAATATGTAATAAATGTTCTTGTGGATAGTAGATAACCTAAAAATACATAAAAGTATATTAAAATACCTAAATAACCTTCATACATATTTTTTTATTAATATAATTATAAATACCAAAAATGTTGAAAATAAGATAACTACTATTTGTAAAAATTTATTATAAAAATTTAATATACAATTGTAAGGAACTTCAAGGCATCAATATGTTTATGACATAATAAGGAAACGAATGATGTAAAAATATCACATTAGTTTCCATACATTATATTTTGAAGTAACTATTGTTAGTAAATCAATTGAATTTAAAAAAGAAGGAGTATAATCAATATCAAAAGTTTACTCCAATCAGTTAATACATAATGAGAACCCACCTGATATCAGATTACCCATACGAATGTCTATGAAAAGAATTATTAACATACTGGGAACATTTACTAATGATAATTAATTAAAAATAAATAATATGGACAGATTAGTGTTATTCACACGTCCAAAAAATCAATTGAAAGGTAGAATAATTCCCATACCCTGTTGAATTAGATATTACCCGTTCAATAGCACATAGAACATTTGAAAGGCTACCACTGGTTAACCTTCTAGCCTTAGTGTTTGTCCCTTTGAGCCCCTGTAGCCCCCAGAAGGACAATATTGGGACTTAAAGAGCTATAAATAAGGAGCTCTTTTCAGGATATTGATACCCAGAGACCCAGTTAAATTTACATCCAGAAACCGTGCCAAGGTAATCAAATACTTATAAGAGATAATTAAGTGATTTATGGCTTTATTATGATCAATAATATCTGTCCCCATCCCTTTTTATCAATTTAAACTTCTCAACAACCTTTCAACACCAGCAACAGGTTTAACCCATCAGTGCACGGCCCAAACAGGTACCCAAAGGATTAAATATTATACCAGTGAGTCTTATTATCCTTTTTCTGTCGTGGAAGCTTGGTTACAAATCCCTGAAACTCCGCCATTTATTTTATATACCTATTATCTTTGGGCAATATATCCTTTAAGAATATAAATTAAAGTTTCCAAAGTAACCAGTTCTACATGTTTTCAAATTGAATTCCCTGAAGACAGGTGTTAAAGATCCCCAATATTATTGTGGCCCCTCTATTAATTTATTTAATAATCAATTTATTATTATTGATTTATAATATTAAAACATAAACCAAACCAATTAAACTTGAAATAGATTTATCCAAATATTTTACAGATTTTTGCTGAATTTATTGAATAATATATTCATTATTTATTCTATCACCTCTTGTAGCTAAATGACAGCAAGGGTCTTGGTATCCAGGAGGCTGACAATTTGTCTTTTTTATATTAAAATGGACATAATGTTTGGAAAAAAGGCCAACATTTACCCTTTAGGCAAGCCTTAGAAGCCCTATTAATTCCATTTCTCTGTATTTTATTCAAATTATCTCTTCCCATCTTGTTCCCTCCCATTGGAATACTTCAATTGGGGTTAGGATCAAGAAGGGATTCAATTCTTGTATAAAATTTTGAAAATTGAAAACACTAATCTTTTCATGTCTCTGTATGTTTCTCAAATCATCCCCTTCAATCTGTTTACCTCCCATAAAAACACTTCAATTGGGGTGAGGCTCAAGAAGGGATTCAATTCTTGCCTTATAGTTTGAATATTGCAAGACCTATTGCAGAATTTTCATCACATCATCTCATCCCATCTGCTTCCCTCCCATCCAAAACCTTCAATTGGGGTGAGGATCAAGAATTGTTCAATTCTTTTATAAAGTTTTGAGGGTCATTGGAGAAGAATTGGTGTTTCAGAAAAAGATAGGGTGTGGAAAAAGCAAGTGGTCAAATGTGAGGTTGCATTGAATCGTGTCAAACAAAAAAGTGGAAAAAATTTACAGACAACCTATAATGAAAAGGAAAAAAAATCTCATTAGTCACCTTACCATCAGGTTGGATGATCAACAAACTTTAAAAACCCAAAATCAAAAAAATGTACCCATTGAGGATCCAAATCATAAACAAAAAAAAAGAAAACTGCTCATTCATGTAATAATTATTGGTGAACTATCATGGGATGAAAAGAAAAAAAAAAGAAAAAAAGTAGTGTTAAACCATTAGCCAATAAAATAGCAAGAGTGACCCACACAAAATACCACACAATCCAACCAAAAAAGAAAAGAAAATACTTACTTGAAACCAAAAGGAACCCATAAAGAAAAAAAAATATCAGTCTCAGGCAAAGCGGAGGAGGAGGAAGGGGGGAACTCACTAAAACAATTTTCGCTCGGCGGCAGAGGAGGCTGCCTGCAATCAATTGATCAATCCAGGTGGCAGCAGAGGAGGAGGAGGAGGCCCCCACCCGCCATCCATCAATTGCTGGTGGTGGCAGAGGAGGAGGATGAGGAAGCCTTCAACCGCAATAAATTGATCTCCAGTGGCGGCGGCGGAGGAGGAGGAGAAGGCCACCTGCAATCAATCAATTAATTTCCAGCGGTGGCAGAGAAGGAGGAGGAGTAAGAGGCAGCCGCCTGCCATCAATCAATCAATTGCAGGCAGAGGCAGAGGAGGAGGAGGAGGACGACGCCACCCACAATCAAACTGATTGATTTCTGGAATTGGCAGGGGAGGAGGAGGAGGAGGAGGCTGGAAATCAATCAATAAATGGCCAGCCGGGGAAGAGGAAGTGGAGGAGGAGGCCGCCGGCAGTCCCAAAGGAGGAGGGGTAGGGGGGCACTCACCACAATTGATTGATTTGGGGTGACAGCAGAGGAGGAGGAGGAGGGGGCGAACTCGTGGCAACATATTGGGAGCAGATGGAAGTGGAGGAGGAGGAGGAGGACGAGGAGAAGGTTGGTGGCTACCTAGTCTTAATCCCAACAATCAAAATGGCAGAAACAAGAAGATCCTGGTAGCACCCAAATATGGTTGGTGTGGATGGGGGTTTTGCATGGGAAGGATGATGGATTAATGATGGGGCATAAATGGCGGGTTTGATGTTTGAAATAAACCATTTTGAAATACAGCAGTAAGGAGTCATGTTTATTTCAGAAAGTGGCCATTAAAAATGGCGGAAATAAATCAATCAATTGCCAGTGGCAGCAGAGTAGGAGGAGGAGGAGGAGGCAACCGGCAGTCCCAGAGAAGGAGGAGGAGGAGGATGGGGGGGCACTCACCACAATTGATTGATTGTGGGTGGAAGAAGAGTAGGGGGAGGGGGAGGGGGTGCACTAACAGCAATAAATTGGGAGCAGATGGCTGTGGAGGAGCAGGAGGAGAAGAAGGTTGGTGGGGAGCTAGTTTTCATCCTGATAATGAAATTTGTGGAACAAAGATGATCCAGGTAAAACCCAAATCTGGTTGGTGTGGATGGGGGTTTTGCGTGGGATGAATGGTAAATGGATGATGGTGCATAAATGGAAGTTTTTATGTTTGAAATACACCATTTTCATGAAACAAATCATTTTGAAATACAACAGTTAGGAGGTATTTTTATTTCAGAAACCTGACATTAAAAATAGTGGGTTTTGTCAAAAAAATGGGGGGTTTCTAATGATGGTTTTGCTAACTTTAATAAACCCTAATGCAAGTATTTCACCTAATGTGTGGGAAAAAAGAAAGCCCATTGTGTTTGAATATGAATTAGTCCACACTTTGCATTCATGATGATGCTTTAATTTCTAAAATTGTTCCCCAACAATTTAAATTGCCTCATTTTAGAATTGATATCCCAAATGTAACAGTTCTGTTGGAATAACTGCTCCTAAATTTATTCAAGAGTTTTTACAAAATTCATTCACTGATTTCATTTGGCATTAAATTGTTCCATCCAGGTTTTTCCAAACCACCAAAATTTTCCCAAAATGACTTTCAAGTCATTTTTGGAGGTATCATGGGCCTCTTCTACCTGAGATTTTGTTTCATTTCCAAATTAAGGATTGACATAGTTCCACACATTAAAAAACCCGCATTTCCACAAATTTAAAAACCTCTCTTTGATATGGAAAGTTTTTTTCTCCATAAACTTGAGCACATCTTCATTGCCTTTTGAGAAATACTGTATAAAATTTTCAAGATACCAATCCCAACAGAGATTAACAGAAGAAGAAATAAATTTGGATACTCTGATTTCCACTTCATTTAATTTTCCCTCCCCTCTGGGTTTCAGGGGTCCCATAATTTTCCCAAAAAGGCATATAACCATTCCATTCTTCTTCATCATTACTGAAGGAAAATTTAACATTTTCTTGAAAGTTTTTGGATAAGTGCCAAGATCACAACTGTCTGGATGGCCCAGGTAAACTATTTTTAGTAGCACAAATCAAAGCTTTTTCACTGTCCATCACATAGACCTTGGGAAGCCTCTCTAGATCACAAGAAAAATTCTTTAGTGCATTAACCTCCCAAAAATAAGACTCAAATTTTTCCATTTTTATAACTAAAAAAAGCCTTTTTAAAAGCTTTCCTGTTGGCTTCCATTCTTACAACATTCAATCAAGGGGTTCTTTACATATTTTTTTTATGAGTGAAATCCAACAAATAAATATTATGGAGTTTTTTAAAATGTTTTATAGACAAGTATGAGCCAATAGCAGGGAATCTAAGTTACTCTCTCCAGTAAATTTTTCCCTGGAAACCAACTGATTATCTTAGATCTTTTTAAATGGAAAATCCATATCACTTTTAACACTGAATTCCTGCTGAATTTAATTTTCACTTAGTGTTATTGATTTTTCTATTTTCAACTTTTTATCCACCATCAATCTTGCTCAATTTGCTTTCCAGTTTAATTTTATTGAGCCAATTTTTCATGCTTGCCTCCAGTTGATCTAAGGACACACTAGAGATTCTCCTCAGTTGAGGATGTAATGAGGGTTTTGAATATGGTTGATTATTATGATGGTCATTTCTAATATTAGAAAGCCATGTGGGATGTTCTACTGTGAAACTTGCACAGATTATAAACTCACATTTAACATTCCTAATGTGAGTTTTCCTTTTCTTTTTGGTGAGCAATGGCCCTGAGTATATTCCATTTCTTTTGAATTATAGGTCCATGAAAATGTCTCTCTTGTACTTTAATGTTGTCAAATCATAGTCATGAAAGGAGGCCCTTTTTTTGGAAAAGGTTTTTGGCTTCTTCCCATATAGGAAATACTCTGAGAGCAGGATTTTCAAGGGGCTATGGAACCTCATAGTTAAATAGGTACATAGTTCAATCCGCCATAGTTGCATTAGTTTCCATCAAGTCAAATCAATCAAATTGCACATTAAATTTTGTGCAAAACCAAAATTTGATTCTGGTTTTGAAACATTGTTCTGCACAATGTTAACCTTAGATGAGGATGAAATCAGGTATTCTGATGCTATATTTCTGGAATCCCTAGATTCTTCCACAGCTTTTATCATGGGACTATCCATTAATTCCTTCAATTCACCCATGTTGAACCAGGGGGACTTGCAATTGCAACTGTTCCCACAATCCAAAAAAAATTCAAAAACACTTTGTTATTCAATACAACTGTCAATTCAAAAAACTTCAAGTGTAATCACTTTTGGGTTGAGAAAAATGAAATTATCCAACACACAAAAATATGTTGTACATTTGAGTTTGCAGAAGGTTTTAGAAGTTATTTTTGTGATGCAATAGTCTAAAAATGCACGCAAAATCCCCAAAATTGGTTCGAATGCCCTCAAATGTGGTCCAGGGGTGCCTATGTAACCCTAATTACCCCCTAAAATGGCCCATTCAGGGCTATTCATGCCCAAATGGGTCAAAAGTGTTTTTCAAAACTATTTGAGCCTTGAAGCTCTGTTCACAAATCCAATGGGTCATGAATGGTGTTTCAAAAGTGCCAAAACATTCTGGACTCGCCATGATCATTATTTTTTCATGAACTGCATATTTTTCTTGGTTTAAGTACTTTTCATTGGAATTTCATCCTTAAATATTCTAATAACATAATTAATCTAAAAAAATTTACATAAACAATATATTCTTTCAACTATCACAAAGAAGGCAGCTTTGGATTTCAAATATATGAAGAAATATGTCACTAAATGACCTATCCTTGCTCATTTGAACATTCTATTTGAAATATTTCTCAAAAATATGCAATAATAGGCTAAACCATTGTGGGTGTTATTTTTCAATTTCCAGATTCCTCAAACCTTTTCAAACCTGTATCTTTTGAATCTAGAATTTTTCTATCAGCTGAAATATTTTGAAAAAACTGATGATAACAAACTTTTTGAGTTCAGACACTGCTTGAATAAATTCTTTTAATACCTTTTAAGTCTGAGGGAACCTTTCAAGGTCTTTAATTATCAAAGTTTTCTTAATTATTTCATGAGGGAAAAAGTTCTTGCAATAACTCTCCAAAAAAAATTGAAAATAATGTAATTCCCTGGGAAAAATTTATTATTCCTTGATATTTTATCATGTTGGTAAATTATTTATCGCAAGGGGGTAGTAGGACCTTTCCAAACAACAACCCTGAAAAAATTGGACTCCAATGAGCCTGGGAAAATCAGTTTCATCATCAATAAAAATTTAGACAAAGCCTCCAAAGTTTTCCTGGCCCAAGAAACCAAATATTTCTGTATCAAACTAAAATATAAAGATAATTTGGAATCAGGATGATCAAATGTTCAAATTGGTTGTTTAATTTACAAAGAAGATATAGTAGTACCAAAAAATTCTAATATTTATTCATTAATCTTGGAATTAATACTGGCTGCTATATCTTCATCATGGTCAGTATGAAACCTACCAGTTGATTGCACATTACTTCTACTTAACTTGTATTGCCGGTGGAGAAAAAGAATTTTGGAAAATGCTATTATTGAAGTTGTAAAAATTCCTCAAAAAACCAGAAATATGGGCCTCTCCAGCAAACTCATATTGTTCCTATTGCTTTTCATTCTCTGTCCATGGACCTGATTTCTGAATTCACGCTTTCTTAGGGTTTGGTTCAGAATTGTGGAAAAGGCTTGGTATCTGCCAGGATGATTCTCCAGTCTGTTAATTATCTTCTTGTTGTTTTTCTATCTTTATCTGAACTCTGGAATTCTTTCTCACAGACCTCCAAAACTCCTCTTTTATGGGCTCCAAAATATTTAGAACCAGACTACCCTGCAAGCTTTAACACTACTAGAATTCTTTAAATGCAAATATGAAAGTTATCTAGGTTTTTGGTTTCCATAAGTTATTTACTCTGTAAATAAATGGGTGTTTGTACCCCTAAATGATGCTTTAAATATGAACTTATATATACAAGCCTCAAATACAACAGGAACACAAAATACATTAAAAATAGTATTTCTCTTCACAAACCTTCCCCCATATTAACCTCTGCAATTCATTGATCCGCATCATCATCAACCTAGCCCCAATCTGTCTTCATGCACAATCTCCCAATTTTTTTCAACTTCCCATAGTTTACTAGCCAATATGCCCCATAATTTGGATCTTAGAGGATGATTGTAAATCCTTGTTGGCTGATGCCTTCAATATCCACATGTTTTTTCTTCAATTTTCACAAGCTATTTTCCCAGAATTCACCTGCGCAATCTTCATCCATTTCATACCCTATATTTGGTGTTTGTGCCCATGCTTGATTATCCTCTCATTCCTTCTTTTGGCCATAAGTGTCATCTTCTCATCCTCAATCCATACATAATCCAAAAGACTAGTCTTTTCTCAAAATAAGGTTATTTTGGCTTGTGATTTTTTACCAATTGAAGGTTTCCATTTTCAGAATTTGGCTTACTTGTGACTTCTTGCTCCACAAGGTTATTTTCCGCCTTCCAATTCTGTGAGTGAATTAGGCCCTTGAAAATTAGATTTTTCTTTTCACACACTCTATTAGGTGAAATTTATTATCAGCACCTCCAATCATTGTGCTGTGGAGCCTTCATCCACCGACTGGTTCCCTTCTTAGACTTTGTCTTTAAACAACCAACACAATGGATTTGATTCTTTCCTAGTGATAGTAGATTTCTTCATGAGGATGGGTGTTTCACATTCACTTCCTCTTTGGAATACCTGGCTAATCTCTTCATAGGAAATTTTTTTCAAAAAAGCATTGTCTCCCTGATAAAATTACAAGTCATTGTAAAAAAAACATTATCTAGCTCCGGGACCTTTTTATGCCAAAATTTGAGGATAAATTGCAACTTAACAATGGCCTATCACTCCAAATCATATGGTAGAACCAAGAAAGACAATCAGATTGTCAAAAAAAATTTGAATATTTGTCTGCTACCAACATTATGACTGCTTGAAGTGGTTTCCTTTGGCAAAATTTGCCTACAAAAGCTCTACTAATTATTCCAATATTAATTTTAATTTCAAAATTCTTCATGGGAGAAAACCAAATTTCAATTCCATTCATGTAGAAAATTATAAAACTGCTCAAAACTAACTCAACCTTATTCAATGCCTTCAATTGGAAATTTGAAAAAACTTTGAATATTTCAATCAATTATATCAGCACAAAGGTGAAAAATCTTGAACTTTGAAACCAAACCTTTCCTTAAAGGATTCAATGTGGCTTGAAGCTTGCAATATTTTGACCACTGAAACTTTTTGAAAAATATCTAAAAAGGAACTAAACTATTTCAAGATTGAATCATTTATTTCTCCTCATGCTGTCAAACTCTCCTAATATTTTAAATGGAAAGATATTCACCCAGTCTTGCATGTTTCTCTCCTACAACCAGCTCAACTCATATAACCAGCAAAGACTCATCCTCCTCCCAAACCAATTTATATTCAAGATCATTTGGAGAGGGAAGTAAGCCGTCTCCTTCATTCAACTTGATGCAAAGAAAACTTAAAATACTTATTTGATTGGACTGGAAACAATTCCATCACAAATACCACCTGATGGGAGGAAGCACACAATCTTGAAAAACCCCTTGACTTGGTTCAATATTTCTACTCAAAATAGGCTTGCAAACCTTTTGAAATACCACAAATTGCATCTAGTACCATTCACATGTTTTTCCTTAAATCTCAATCTCTCTTTGAAAATTTTCTTTTGTTTTTTTTCAATTCTTTTCTATTTATTTTGAGAGAAAGAAAATCACGTTATTAATAATCATCAAAAAATAAATCATAAAATAATCATAATATATATTGGATTTACCTTTTTTTTCCTTTAAAATCTTCGGGAATTTAATTAAATTCCTTTGATTTCTTTTCAGTTTTGTTTACATCTTGCTCATCAATAAATCTCAACATACTTTTAAATATTTTTACTTCTTTTACAAATCCATCTTCACAGATAACCTCAAAATGTTTAGTCCAAACCTTCTTTGAACTTGACTCCCATAATCATCCCTCCATCTAAACATTATACAATTTTTCTTATTTTGAACTCAATTTAAGATACTTTCCCAATTTCTCCATTCAATATTCCAACATCAGATTCTCTTGGTGAAACAAACTTGCCATTGGAATGGCTTTTTTTCATGTCTGACTTCTAATCCAATCTCCTTGAATGGATTCTGTCAAAGATTTAATCACTTCTGGGGGGAACACATGCAGAAATATTTATCTTATGATTATAAATCAATTAAAAAAGGAAGAAGAAAAAATTTGGACCATGATAGAAAAAATGGTCATCAACATATGATCAATGACATGGGTTTTATTGAAGATTCTTTACCTGTAAAACAAAAAAAGGAAGGTTAGCGCAACTTATTTTTAGCACGGAAACTCAATAAGAGGAACAGGATGATATCTCTGTTGAAGAAAAGGGAAGAAAAAGAATATATTTTCTAAATCTATTGCTTAACAATTGAGTTAATACTGAGCATATTAAAAGAAATGTCTTTGTATTTGGAGCGTAAAAATGTAATTTCAATCCCCAGAAGAAGCTTCATTGAAAAAGAACAAGAGGCAAGAATACAAATTAAAATCACAGGAATTTCAAAGGAACATTCAAATTTAGAGCAAAAACATGGAACCTTTCAAAAAAGAAAAACTTTCACCATAATAATAAGATAAAATGCATGAAACAAAAGAAAAAATAATTTTTCAATTAAATAATCTTTTTCTTTCTGAAGAATTTGACCATGTTCATAGTTTAATAATCACGTATTCATATTAATTGATTGACCTTGGATCCAATTTCGGTTATTTCAGAATTAAGAATTGCAAATTTTCACTTGATGTGGAAGATGAAAAACCATCCCTTTTTAAGGGAAAATTTCCCCATCCTCAATCTGTCTTTTCTTTTCATCATCTGAAAATTTATTTTTTATTTTTCAATAATTATCATTATCTGCTTTCCATATCATTCAAATTATATCAACCAATGCTATAAAGATTTATCTACCATCTTATTTCCTAATTTCAAAAGAGTGGTCCAAGTACTAGTATCATCCGTTATCACTTCTATTCCATTTTCTGTTCCACTTAATTGATTCTTTTCCTCTCCATTTTCATCCTTACTGTTTCTCCCTGGTCTCTTTTTTCTTTCTGAATAATTGAACTTGTTCCACCCTTGAGAGGCCTGAAACATCCTTGGCAAATACTTCAACCATTTGATCCAATTTGGTTTCACTTAGTGTTTCAACATCAAGAGGAGGAGGCAGTGGTTTATCTATGAAAAAACTTTTGAAAACTGGCAAAAATAGAATCCCATTTGATTAGTTTTTATTTATTTTATTTATCCAATATCAATATGAAATAGTATTCCAATATTCTAAAAAATTGAATTCGGTAATTGATGAGCAAACGTAATTGATTAGAAAATTGGTCTGCCAATCTATTGGAAAATTGATTTGCTGATCAATTGAAAAATTGATTTTCTAATCAATTATCAAATTGATTTGTTCAGCAATTAGAAAATTAATTTTCTAATCAATTCAGAAATTGATTTGCTACTCAATTAACAAATCGATTTTCTAATCAATAAAAAAATTGATTTTCTAATCAATTAGAAAATTGATTTGCTAATAAAGAAAAAGATTGAATTTCTAATAAATGAGCTGAGTGATTTGCTAATCAATCAGCAAATTGATTTGGTAATTTGTTAGAAAATTGGTTTTCTAATCAATTAGAAAATTGATTTTCAAATCAATTAGCAGAGTAGTTTGCTCATCAAATATACAATTGATTTTCTAATCAATTGCAAAATTGATTTGCTAATCAATTTCCAAATTGATTTTCAAATAAATCAGAAAATTAATTTGCACATCAATTGGCAAATTGATTTTCTCATCAATTGGCAAATTGATTTTTTCATCAATTGGCAAATTGATTTTCTCATCAATCGGTAAATTGATTGTCTAATCATTTGGAGAATTGATTTGATAATTAATTGGAAAATTGATTTTCTAATCAAATGGAAAATTTATTTGATAATGAATTGGCAAATTGATTTGGTAATCAATTGGAAAATCAATTTGTAAATCATTTGGAAAATTGATTTTCCAATCAATTGCAAAATTGATTTTAGAATGAATTGGGTGGCAAATGGATTTGCTAATAAATTGGAAAATTAATTTGCTGATCAATTGAAAAATTTATTTTCTAATCAATTGCAAAATTTATTTGTGATAAAGTGGCAAATTGATTTGCTAATCAATTGGAAAATTAATTTTCTGAAAAATTGGAAAATTGATTTTCTAATCAGTCAGAAAATTGATTTCCTAACCAGTTTGCAAATTAATTTTCTGATCAATTAGAAAATTAATTTGATTATCAATTGAAAAATTCATTGGCTAATCAATCAGAAGATTTATTTTCTAATCAATTGGGAAATTGATTTGCTGATCAATTGGAAAATTAATTTTATGATCAATTATCAAATTTGTTGGCTGATATATTGGAAAATTGATTTGCTAATCAATTATGAAATCAATTTTCTAATCAATTAGAAAACTGATTTTCCAATCATTTAGCCAGTTGATTTGCTAATCAATTAGCAAATTTAGTTTCTAATAAATTAGAAAACTAATTTGCTAATCAATTAGCAAATTGAGTCTCTAATCAATTAGAAAACTGATTTGCTAATCAATTAAAATGTTGATTTGCTAATAAATTAGCAAATTTAGTCTCTAATCAATTAGAAAACTGATTTGCTAATCAATTAGCATGTTGATTTTCTAATCAATTAGCAAATTGATTTGCTAATCAAAAAGAAAATTGATTTTCTAATCAATTAGCAAATTGATTTGCTAATAAATTATCAAATTGATTTGTTAATCAATTAGCAAATTGATTTAATAATCAATTAGCAAATTGATTTGCTAATCAATTTGCAAATGGATTTGCTAATCAATTAGCAAATGGATTTGCTAATCAATTAGCATATTTAGTCTCTAATCAATTAGAAAACTGATTTGCTAATCAATTAGCAAATGGATTTGCTAATCAATTAGCAAATTTAGTCTCTAATCAATTAGAAAACTGATTTGCTAATCAATTAGCAAATTGATTTGCTAATAAATTAGCAAATTGATTTGCTAATCAATTAGCAAATTGATTTGCTAATCAATGAGCAAATTGATTTTCTAATCCATTGGAAAATTGATTTGATAATCAATTAGCAAATGTATTTGCTAATCAATTAGCAAATGTATTTGCTAATCAATTAGAAAATGTATTTGCTAATCAATTAGCAAATGTATTTGCTAATCAATTAGCAAATGTATTTGCTAATCAATTAGCAAATTTATTTGCTAATCAATTAGCAAATGTATTTGCTAATCAATTAGAAAATGTATTTGCTAATCAATTAGCAAATGTATTTGATAATCAATTAGCAAATTTATTTGCTAATCAATTAGCAAATGTATTTGCTAATCAATTAGCAAATGTATTTGCTAATCAATTAGCAAATGTATTTGCTAATCAATTAGCAAATGTATTTGCTAATCAATTAGCAAATGTATTTGCTAACAATTAGCAAATGTATTTGCTAATCAATTAGAAAATGTATTTGCTAATCAATTAGCAAATGTATTTGCTAATCAATTAGCAAATGTATTTGCTAATCAATTAGCAAATGTATTTGCTAATCAATTAGCAAATGTATTTGCTAATCAATTAGCAAACGGATTTGATAATCAATTAGCAAATGTATTTGCTAATCAATTAGCAAATGTATTTGCTAATCAATTAGCAAATGTATTTGCTAATCAATTAGCAAATGTATTTGCTAATCAATTAGCAAATGTATTTGCTAATCAATTAGCAAATGGATTTGATAATCAATTAGCAAATGTATTTGCTAATCAATTAGCAAATGGATTTGATAATCAATTATAAAATTGATTTGCTAATCAATTAGCAAATGGATTTGATAATCAATTAGCAAATTGATTTGCTAATCAATGAGAAAATTGATTTGCTAATCAATTATAAAATTGATTTGCTAATCAATTAGAAAATTGATTTGCTAATCAATTATCAAATTGATTTTCTAATCAATTAGCAAATTTATTTGCTAATCAATCAGCAAATTGATTTGCTAATCAATTAGCAAATTGATTTGCTAATCAGTGAGCAAATTGATTTTCTAGTCAATTATCAAATTTATTTGCTAATCAATTAGCAAATTGGTTTGCCAATCAATTAGCAAAATTGATTTTCTAATCAATTAGCAAAGTGATTTTCTAATGAATTAGCCAACTAATTTTGTAATCAATTAGCAAATCAATTTGCTAATCAATTGGCAAATTTATTTGATAATCAATTATAAAATCAATATGCCAATTAATCAGCAAATTGATTTTGTAATCAATTGGAAAATTGATTTGCTAATCAATTGGAAAATTTCTTAGCTAATCAATTATAAAATTGATTTGCTAATCAATTGGCAAATTGATTTGCTAATCAATTGGCAAATTGATTTGCTAATCAATTCGAAAATTGATTTGCTAATGAATTAGCAAATTGATTTTCTAATCAATTAGCAAATTGATTTTCTAATCAATTAGCAAATTGATTTTCCAATCAATTAGAAAATTGATTTTCTAATCAATTGGCAAATCAATTTGCTAATCAATTAGAAAATTCATTTTCTAATGAATTTGCAAATTGATTTGCTGATCAATTAGCACATTGATTTGCTAATTAATTGGCAAATTTATTTTATAATCAATTATCAAATTGATTTGCTAATTAAATAGCACCTTCATTTGCTAATCAATTAGAAAATTGATTTACTAATCAATTAGCAAATTGATTTGCTAATCAATGAGCACATTGATTTGCTAATCAATTAAAAAATTCATTTCCTAATTGATTAGAAAATGGATTTTCCAATCAATTAGCAAATTTATTTCCCAATCAATTAGCAAATTGATTTTCCAATCAATCAGAAACATGATTTGCCAATCAATTCAAAAATTGATTTGCCAATAAATTAGCATATTGATTTTCAAATTCTGAGGGGAGAATTTTTTTAACTGTGCCTTCCAGTATTGAAAACTATTGGACAATATTTACACCTTGCAGAATTGCTGCATTGGCTGAAAAATAACCTAGCACATGGATGGTGAGTTTTTTTGGAGGCATTAAGATGTGGGAAAAGTGCACTGAACAAATTTGAATTCCTAATGCATGACAAACATTGAAATTCTCTATGGATGGCATCCATTTGAATTCAATGTAAGAAAATCGAGCTGAAAGAATTGATGTTCCATAATTGTTGTGGACCATTGCAACTATTTCTGGATGATGACAATTTCTTCTCATGACTAACCATTAGAATGCCTGGTGGATGGCAACCAATCTTTGTCTTAATGGTTGCCAACCATTGCAACTTTTTATGGATGTTTACAATTGCTTCCCATGATGAACTGTGACCATTAGAATGCCTCATGGACACTGAGCGATTTTCTGAATGGTCACCAGCAATTTCAGTTCTTTAAGGATGATGACCATTTTTTCTAATGAGGAACTGTGACCATTAGAATGCCTTGTGGACAGCAAGCAATGTTCTTCTCAATGGTTGCCAACCATTGCAGTTTTTTATGGATGGCAAAAATTGATTCTCATGAAAAGCTGTAACCATTAGAATTCCCAATGGATGGTGAACAATGTTCTTCTTAATGGTTGCCCAACACTGCAGTTCTTTATGGATGGCAACAATTGCTTCCCATCATGGACTTCAACCATCAGAATTCCTCATGGACAGTGACCAATTTTCTTCTTAATGGATGCCCACAATTTATTCTCCTTCCAGTGTCACATCCATGAACAGAGTGTCACACACAATGTCACATGGTGAAGCATCTTATTTACACATATAGGAGTATTGGTGACCAGTGGTGGGACGACACGTATGATGTGAATAATGAGCAAAAATTAATCATGAACTAGGGTAAAAAATATACTTCTCAAGAATTGTGATGTAAGAGTAATGTACAGGATATTGAGGAAGGAAGGAAGAAAACATATGAGTGAGAATGGGAAGAAGGAGATGAGAAGAAGCTCAGCTTTTGAGTTCTCCACAAGGGTGTGGGCGTAAAATAAGCTGTGTATCAAAACAGGCTTGATATGCCCATAGCCTTGTGAAGGAGATTAGGATGGAGTTGTAAGCTGGGTGGCCAGCATAAATTTCCTGAAAGGATCATGGTGCATAGGACATAATGACGTTGTGCAATTGGGTGGCCAAGCTCCAGCTTGGCTTTTGAGTGCTCAACAAGGGTATGGGCATAAAATAAGCTGTGTTTCAAAACTGGCCTGATATGCCACACCCTTTTGAAGGAACCCAAAATGGGGCTGTATGCTGGGAGGACAGAATAAAAATTCTGAAAGGACCATGAAGCATAGGACATAATGAGTTTTTGCAATGTGGAAACAAGAGAGAGGAACTTCCTAAGTTCTCCCTAAGTTTGGGAATCAATGGTTGTAGCGTCTGTAAGGATAAGGATTCCCTCATTTAGACAGAGGGAGAGAGACAGAGAGAGATGAATTTCCTTCCTTTCCTTTTCTTTCTGTACCATAAGCCAAGATGCCCCCCCATATCATACATATATATATATGAGACCTCCAAGCTGGGTTTGAGAGCACGGACCTTATTCCCACACTCTCAACCCTAACCTAAGTACAAGTGCAATGAGAGCCCAACAAAAAATAGAAAAGAAACCCTAAAAACCAGAAAACTAGCCTAACCCTAACCCTTTCCCATGTAGCAACTACGCTCAAGCCCGCCTACCGTTACACACACACAGTTTGTCCTTCTCATGATGCGCCCTACTTGGAGTATTGAATTACTGGGGAAAGCTTGAATGATTTAAGAATCAAGAGGGCTGAGAAAAGGACATCATCAGTGAAGAGAATAGAAAAAAAGGAATGAAAAGGAAGAATAATAAACTAAGAAATATTTAAAGAGATGAAAAAACATCAAGAAATGGACAAGTATTGAGAGATTGTCAAGATCTTCAGTAGGTGGAGTTGAGTTTTGATGAAAGATGAGATGGCGGTCATGTAAGACTTTGAAAGAGATTTGGTAGAAGAGTTAGACTTGATTGATTAGAAAGAGGAGCAACAAGCAGAAGTCTTAGCAGTCAGAAATTGACAGGACAAATAATTGAAAGTTGAGTTTGAGAATTTTTGAGTAGTCAAGAAGATTTTTAAAAAAGAAGAAAGGAGATGAAGAAGAAAGGAGTCGCGAGAAGAAGAAGAGGAAAAGGGACAACATTCTAAGAAGGAAAGAGTTGAGGTGATTGAGTAGGATAGTTGAGACATTGAAGTGACATGTAGAAGAGTACTTGTGACAGAGATCAGAGACGCGAAGATGAGACTGTAAGAGTGAAAGGAAAGAGAAAAGAAAGAAACCAAAAGAGAAAAAAAAAGAAGGGTAGAAAGAGCATAGAAAGAGCAATTTATTTGACACCCCGCGTGACTTGTAAGACTGAAGCCAGAGTTTAAAAGAAAGGATTGATCAGCTGCAAGAGAGAGTTGAGAGAACAAAGAGGAAGAGCTTTGGTAAGACCATTGGCCTTCATATCATTAGAAGAAATTGATTCAATAGTAAGATTTCCCAGCTTGAGTTCTTCATGAAGAGCTTTAGTTTTTATGTTGATATGTTTGGTTTTAAAGTTGCAACCAAATTTCTTAAGCTTTTCATTGAGGCCTTTGTTATCTATCAAGTGTTGACTTGAAGCAATTTTTGTTTTCCAGAGTTTGGCCACAAGTCCTCTCATCCAGATTGCCTCCAGAAAGGAATCGGCTAGAGGATTGAGTTTGGCTTCAGTTGTAGAGTGGGTGACATTGCGTTTCCAACAGCTACTCCAGGAGATGATTGAATTAAAAAGAAGAGAGAGATGGCCTGATTGAGATCTCCTCTTTTCAGGGTCATAACCCCAGGTTGCGTTGCTATAGCATTGAATTTGAGAATTTGTTTGGTTGACTTGTAAGATGAGTTTGAGATATTTTGTTGACTTTAAGTATTTCCAGCATCTTTTAACTTCTCTCCAGTGATGAATGCATGGTTTTTTTGCAAAATCTTGCAAGACTTGAAACAGCAAAGCTTAGGTCGGGACGAGTTACACATGAAATGTAGTTTATGAGAAAAACCGCAGAGCAATAATTAAAATTTAAGGCTTTGAATTCTTTATGTTATTCATCACTTTCAGGCAATGGATTGACATTGGCAGTGAGTGGAATAGAGGCTGGCTTGCAATCTGTCATTTATAGTTCCTCTAGTCCATGTTAAATATGCTTAGGTTGAGATAAAAGAATTTTGTCTCCAATAACCTTGTATTTCATTCCCAACATTGTGTTTGGTTCGTGGTGACTTGAATTAGGAAATAATTTAAGAAACTCATGTTTGAAGTTATCCCAAGGACCAACAAGGATAAGATCGTTGACGTGGAAGAAAAGAACTGAGTTGGAAGCAGAATGAATTTACAGGAAGGGATCAGAAATAGATTCATGGAAACCTTGCTCTCAAATCCATGACGTGAGAGTATGGAACCAGTTAGCGGGTGCTTGCTTTCAGCCATAGAGTGATTTTTTCAGGATGAGGTATTTGGATTTTCTGTTAGAACCTTTAGGTTTTTTGATAATAACTTTGTTGGCCAATGGGGCGTGAAGAAACGGGATCTTCACATTAAACTGGGAGATAGGAAGAGAATGAAACAAACCAAAAAGAAGAGAAATACAAAGAGAGGCGGCCTTTCCAGTGGGAGAAAAAGTGTCTTGGAAGTCGAGACTGTAGATTTGATCAAAACCTTGAACACATAATCTAATTTTGTAGACTAATAGATCACCGTGGCAGTTGTCCTTGAGGCTATATACCCACATTTTATTGAGAGGATTTATGGGTTCAGGACCCTTGTAATCTTCCCATACGCCAAGAGATTCAATGCCATTGAGTTTGACATCCATGGAGTTTTCCCATTTTAAACTGTTGTGACATCTTTTTTGCTTGTTTTTAAGTTCTGGGAATGTAATAGTGGTTGTAGCAATATTGCTGAGGGTGATTTAACTTAGATCAATTGCAAAGAGAGTAGTTGGGTAATAGCTGTTCAGCTAGTTCTTCCCAAGGGTCAGACTTGGAGTTGGAAAGAGGGTTTTCAGGAGAGTTGGAGGAAGGGATAGGAGAAGGAAGATTATTGTTGTCGGGGTTAGAAGGGAGAATTGGAGTGGATCAGTTAGGAGGGACGTCAAAGAGGTGGTCGTCCATTTTGATTTGCAGACAATCATTGATAGCATTGGTTTCTGAGGGAATCTGAGAAGGACCGTTGATATTGAGAAATTGTACGTGTTTGGAGGAGATAATGGCGTTGTCAGGTTTTGGAATTTGATATGATAAGAAGTTTGGATTGTAACCCACAAGGCTGCCAGGAAGTCCATGATCATTGAATTTTTTGCCGCGGTTGATTTTATTGTTGAGATAGACCACCTTGGACCCACCAGGACGAAAGTATTTGGTAGGAAGAGATTTTTGATTAAATAGTTGATAAGGAGATAGAGAATTGGGTTTCTTGGGAATTTTATTTAAAGAGAGAGTAGCGGATTTGGCAACTTTGGCCCAAACATTGAGAGGAACCTTGGAGCTTTGAAGGATAGCTCTCATGGATTCAGTTAGTGTTTAATTAGCTCTTTCCACCTTGCCTTTGTGTTTGTGATGATACGGTTCAGAGATTAGTTGCTGAATGGAATTAATATTGAAGAACTCCTTGAGTTCAGAAGAAGAGAATTCTCTTCTGCTATCAGTGAAAATGGTGGAAGGAAATCAATCTTGTTTATGCTTCTTGTGAGTTAAGATGATTTTTAGTTGCAGCCAGGCATTGGATTTTTATTGCAAGGGAATTGCTGCAATGTATCCAGAAAAATTATCAATGATGGTCATGATATAATTCATTTTATTTCAAGAAGAGGGTGTGATGGGACCAATTGAATCTACGTCGAGCCATTCAAAGGGTTTTGAAGATAACGTTGACGTATTTTTGAATGAGGTCTTGGAGATATTGGAGAAAACGCAGTCTTTGAATTTGAATTTGGAAAGAGTTTTTGAGGATAAAGAAGGAAAGAGGTTCTTGGGACGGAGTGGGTTAGCATGGCCAAAAGATTGATGCAGGGATTTGATGTGATTTTGGTCCGGATCCATAAGGACAAGGTGACAAAATTTTGAATTGTTGCCTATTTGAGAAGGGAAATTGAGAACAAACAAATTTTCTTGGATGAATCCAGAAAAGGCCAGTTTAGATTTGGCAAAGAGGTAAAATTGAATGTTAGAAAATGGGAGAGTGCAGTTCTTGGAGGAGATGAGTTTTCCTGGACTGATTAAATTTATCAAAAGATCAGGGACATAAAGACAGTTGCTGAGGGTAACGTAGGAACATTTCCAAGATAGCTTAACAGTGCCTTTGCTCATGATGGGTAGTTTGGCTCCTTCTTTCCGGGTGTTGATGAACTCATCAGCAATTTGGTCATTGAGATGAGTGAAGAAGAGTCAAGAGTTAAACATATGGCAAGAGGCACCAGAGTCTAAGATGATGCAATTGAGCCGGTTAATTTCTTTGATCCACAAGGTAAGAAGGGTCACAAAGTGAGCAACTTCTTTTGACTTGGATTAAGAATTGAGTTGAGCTATCCAGCGGAATTGAGATTCTTTCCACCAATCAGGAGCAAGATGTTTGTGAAGGTGCCAAAATTTGTTTTCAGGATGATCAGGAGATTGTGGATTTTGATAACCTTTTTTACATCTGAGTTCTGCAGGGACAGGTTTCTTAGTTGGCCAAGAAGAAACAAGTGCAGTTTCTCCAACCTTGGCTTCTTTGGATTTGACCTTAATTTTGTGGTCCAGCTGAGTGAGGTGATTGAGAACTAGATCCATGGTAAAAATCTAATATGAATGCATGATTTGTTGGCGCAAGGAGTGGAGAGATGGGGGAAATTTGAAGAGGAAGAGATGAGATGGGATATTGTCGGGTAGATCAATTCCTAAATCATCCATTTTTTTGAGGAAAATCTTGGTCTCTGTGATGAAAAGATTGATTGCATTGGGCTTAAATTTTTGATAGAGGAACTTGTTGAAAACTCGGGCTTGATTGGCGGTTTGCAAGGAAGCAAAGCGTTCTTTGATTTTTTTCCAGAGAAGTAAAGCTGAATAAATGTTTGCAGGATTCACTACGTTGTTGTGGGTTATGGAATCAATTTGTGAAAGAAGAATTACTCTGGTTTCCATATCATTGGTTAAGCTAAGAGTTCTCAAGTTGTCCTGTAGGGATTCCTTGATGCCCTTGAGCTTGAGAAGCATGGAAATTTTGTCCTTCCAGATTGATTAGTTTTTGTTTGAAAGAATAGGTACAGCTTCAGGAGTGGCCTTGAGGATGATTTTTCAAAAGAGGTCTTTTCTGGATCCATCCATTGCTTCAGTAAGGTTTGTTGGACGGTTTATGGCTTTTAACCGTATTGAATTGCTGGGGAAAGCTTGAATGATGTAAGAATCAAGAGGGCTGAGACAAGGACATCATCAGTAAAGAGGATATAAAAAAAGAAATGAAAAGTAAGAATAATAAAGCTAAGAAAGATTTAAAGAGATGAAAAAAAATTGAGCAATGGACAAGTATTGAGAGATTTTCAAGATCTTCAATAGGTGGAGTGGAGTTTTGATGAAAGATGAGATGGCGGTAATGTAAGAATTTGAAAGAGATTTGGTAGAAGAGTTAGACTTGATTGATTAGAGAGAGAAGCAACAAGCAGAAGTCTTAGCAGTGTCATGCTTCGCACTTAAGGATTATTGTCTTCACCACTTTGACATGTCCTCTCCTCAGTACCATCTACCTCAGTCTAAAAGCGTGACACAAATGAAAGCAAAACATCAATGGTGCAATCCTCTATTTCCTCTGGCTCGCGCTGACCTTCCAATCTTGGCGACCAACTCAGTATATACTTGCAAACTTTGCGGTTAACTCCATACCGGCCAGCCATCAATTATGAGATCCAATCTCCTTCCCTAGCCAATGAACAGCCTCAGACTTCCATCTTTGGTCATGCATTGTTCATTAGTTTGCATCTACGTCTAAATAAGCCATCACTACTGTATAGTTTGCAATTGGACTAGTCCCTACCCTGCATACACTATTACCTCTTATTTGCATTAACTTCAACTTCACTTGCTCTTGTCCCAAATTTTCATGCAATTGTACGCTCAGATTCTATTGTCTTTCACTTACGCTGAGACCTCGGATCTATACCACTGCTTCACTTCCTATCCCGTTCCTGTCATTCATTGCCTCACCGCTTCAACTGTAGTTAGCTCATCACCAGGTTGTATCTAGTCACTTTGGATTACCTTATAAGGGCTATCCCCTTGCCTGATGATTGTCTCCTCAGTTAGTTAATTCTATACATTCTTGCATTTGGCTACAACCTAGTTATCACATCAAACTCAGGTTGGGTTTCCTTCTTGGGAAAACATTCCATTCCTCTCGCCGTTTATTGAGTGGCAATAACCAAGTTTGCACTTTGAAACTGGGTCTTGCTATTTGCACTTGCCCTTGCACTTGGCATTCCTTCGCGCTCACAATCATCTAAGAATTGCCCTATAGTACGTGGGGTGGTCATGTGACAGTAAATTAACTAACTAAACTCCTCATCTATTGTAGCCTGCCAACCTATAGTAGACTTATTCTTTTTGATGTCACCTACTCTCTCAACCGGGAACGCTTCCCTCGCCCCTTACAATGCTGAGATCCATTGGGTAGGGAGAACCAGCGCTCCTTGGGCCCAACAACCCTTAGATCCAGTTCCTCCTTCCAAATCGCCATCTGTGGAACCTCTCAATGATCCTTGGGCTCCTCCACGGGATGCTCCAACGGACCCTCTTGCGGAATTCGCAGACTCCGACCATTCTTCCAATGAAACCTTGACTTGTGGTAGACCAGGGGTTTGCACTCCTGCTCCCAAGGCTGATTCTCTGACCCTGCTTTTGACATTGATCCAGGCCCTCACTCATGGTGCCCAGCAATCTAGTCCAAGCACTCCTAGCTTTCGCACTCCGGGCATGAAACAACCCAAACACTTTACGGGAGAACACCCTCATAAACTTAGATCCTACCTGCAGTCTTGTAAAATCATCTTTTCAAAAGACTCCAACAATTTCCCTTCCAATAGACATAAAGTTATGTATGCTTTGTCCTTCTTAGGAGGTAGAGCCTCGGAGTGGTTTGAACCATACCTCAAACTTTTGTCCAACGACAGTCCCACTTGTATTCTCAACAACTGGGACAGGTTCAAGCAACAACTTTTCACCCTGTTTGGCGATCCAAATGAAGTTCAAAACGCCAAATACAATCTTAATATTTTAGTTATGAAGGAGAATAGTAGAGCTTCCGTTTATATTTCTCATTTTTGAACCTTGCAGTCTTGCATCCAGTGGAACAAGGCTGCTCTTCTATTCCACATCCAAAAGGGTCTACCGGCACGCTTAATCAAACAGATTGCATTTGGGGGTCATAAGACAACCTCGCTTCAGCAGCTAATCAATTGAGTGATTGAGCTTGATGATGGCTATCATGACAAGAATTGCTCTTGGCAAAACAACCATGGACCGTCCACCTCGGCTCCAAGGGTGGACAAATCCTTGAAGCAAAACACGAGGAACCCAAAACCATCCAAACCAACCCCGACTTCAAATTCCAACTTGAAAGGGAAAGCCGTCGCCAAAACTCCAAAGTTCTTGGACAAAGTAACCAGGATGCTTCAAAGCGAGTAACGGCTGCAAAGGGAAAAGAACCGGCTGTGTATGTATTTTGGAGGTAAAAATGATGTCAACAGCTGTGTGAAGCAGTTAGCGCGTGAAGCGGCTAAGCAGTCAAAAAATTAGCTTGTAGTTTTTCTGATACTTGCAAGGAAAACTAAACATTATCTAAATCACCGTGAGTAAATCATCGCACTTGCGAGTCATTAGGTGATCCAAGTTCAAGATTTATCCTATTTCATTCCGACAACACTCCTTATCAAGTATTACTTGATTCCGGCGCTAATGTTTCCTTCATCAGTGAATCTTTTGCCACTTCCAAAAATCTTACGCGTTGCAAGATAGATCAATTTCCTATCTATTTAGTAAGTAGTGCAACTGAACCGTCTTATTGGGTTTCCCAAAAGGCAAAATGGACCTTTGCATTTTCCAATTTCCCCAGCTTTGAATGGGATTTCTTTGACCTGGCTATACCCGGAGTGGATGATACCATTCTAGGCCATGATTTCCTAGTTTACTGGAATCCGGATGTGAATTGGCAAGAAGGAGTAATTAACCTTTGAACCTTGCACCCCCAGAATGCTAACCATTCTGTCAATCAGGAATTAAACAGCCTACCTGACACTGTCATTGAGTTGGATGACACTTTTCCTCCAGGAGATTTGCAATATCCTGACCTTCATTCACAAATTCCCTCTTCAGATTTAGGAGTTATTGCTTACCTATCCAGCTTACCACTTTCCTGTTCCTTGGAAGAGAAACAGAAACCAACCACCGGTGTATTTTTAGCTCCCTAATCCTCAGCACCTCAAACCCAGTGCTCAAAGATGACAAGATTGAAGATTTAGAAATCATTCAAGAGTCTTTACCTTTGGTTTATCATGACTTTGCTGACGTCTTTTCAACTGCAAAAGCAGATAAACTGCCTCCATCCCATCCTTACAATAACAAGATTGAACTTACTGGCCCACCTCCGGCACCAGGACCAGTCTACTCTCTCTCAACGCAAGAATCAATTGCGCTTCAAGACTACATTACAGAAAATGTAGCAAAAGGATTTCTTTGACCAAGCAATTCAAACACCGGTTCACCTGTCCTATTTGTTCCAAAAAAGGACGGCGGACTTTGCCTTTGTGTTGACTACAGGAAACTGACCCAGGTAACCCGGAAGAATTCCTATCCAGTACCACCTATGTCACATCTCCTCACCCTCTTCCATGGAGCTACTTATTTCTCAAAGTTAGACCTTTGAGGTGCCTATAACCTAATTTGCATTAAGGACGGTCATGAGTATTTGACTGAAATGAGAACCCAGTTTGGCAGTTATGAGTATACCGTCATGCCTTTTGGCCTCTGCAACACTCCTTCCACTTTTCAACATTTTGTCAATGACATTTTCTCCAATCTTGTAGGTAAATACCTCGTGGTATATATTGATGATATACTAGTCTATTCAAGGAGCCTTGAAGATCACATCGCACATGTGCAAGAGGTGCTACAGCAACTTTGCAAGAATGACCTGTTTTCAAAAGCCTCTAAGTGTGAGTTCCATTCCTCTTCTCTTCATTTTCTAGGTGTCGTAGTCTTGCAGCAAGGACTATTGATGGACCCAGCCAAGAGCAAACGCATATTGGCCTGGCCCCCACCTTCTTTGGTTAAATCTATTCAAGTTTTCCTTGGTTTCAGTAAATTCTATAGAAGGTTTATTGCGTTTTAAGCCGAAAAAACCGTTAATCTTACTAAAATTATTCAAAAAGACACTCCTTTTGTTTTTAACAAACAAGCTGCTTTGGGGTTTGAAGCTCTGAAGAAAGAATTCACCACTGCTCCAATACTTGCTCACTTCAACAAGCTAGCTTGCACTATTGTCGAAACAGACGCAAGCAACTATGCAATTGCAGGAGTAATCTTGCAGTTTTCTTCTTCCACTTCTCTCTTTCATCCCGTAGCTTTTGAGTCTCGCAAGTTGCTCACTACAGAGCTTAACTATGAGATTCATGACAAGGAACTTCTTGCAATCGTTTATTGCTTGAAATAATGGCATTCATACCTTTTGAGTCTTAGGGAATCCTTTGAGGTTTGAACTGATCATAATTCTTTGAAGTATTTCATGAGTTCAAAAGTCCTCACACGTAGACAGGCACAATGGGCCGAATACCTCTCCAAGTTCCACTTTACGATCACATACCGCCCAGCGGTAGTTCCTGATGCTTTATCACCTGGAGACAACGTTTACCCAGGGGGGGGGAGCACCTTTGCCAAAAACAAACCTGAAAACGTTAGGACACTCTTCTCAACCCAATCTGCCCAACTCAGTTCAATCATCGCTTGCTTACGAGATTTGGCTTCCAAACTCCAACAAGCTCAACGCAAGGATCCCAAGTGCATCAAACTTTGCAAAAGTGCAAACTTATTAGATATTAGTTACAGTATTGATGATAATGAATTCTTAGTTTATCATAATTGTATAGTAGTACCAGATAATTCTTGCATTAAGTTAGATATCTTCGAGTGAAGGCACGATTCTCTGCTTTCCAGTCATCATGGGCAGGATAAAACCTACCAATTGATCGCATGAGACTTCTACTGGCCTGGTATAACCAAAGAAGTAAAAGACTATGTTAGTGCGTGCTATGATTGCAATTGTAACAATTCCTCAAAACACCAGAAGTATGGGCTTCTCCAGCCACTTCCAATTCGGCCTTGTCCTTGGCACTCGCTGTCTATGGATTTCATCTCTCAATTACCTTCTTCTAGTGGATATGATGCTATTCTAGTAATAGTAGATTGCTTCTCGAAGATGGCTTTATTTTTACGCAGTAATGTGACGGCCTCTTCAGAAGACTTAGCTAACTTCTTCATAGAATATGTATTTTTGAAACATGGCCTCCCTGATAATATAGTTAGTGATTGTGGATCTCTGTTTGTCTCAAGCTTCTGGACCTTGCTATGCCAACATTTGAAGATTAATCGCAATTTATCAACGGCTTACCACCAGGAAATGGATGGGCAAACCAAGCGAGTTAATCAGATTCTCAAACAATATCTTTGAATTTATGTTGCCTATCAACAAGTGGACTGGTCGCAATGGCTCCCACTAGCCGAATTTGCCTACAACAACTGCACTCATTCCTCCACCAAACAGTTGCCCTCCCAAACTCTTTATGGTAGAAACCCAACTTTCTCTTCCCTTCATGTAGCACCCTCTCAACCTGCTACCAATTACCTTGAACAAATTCAATCCCTTCAATCGCAACTTCGAACCAACCTCAAAGAAGCAAACCAGTGCTATAAGGAGCAAGCAGACCAATCTTGCACTTTGGCTCCAACCTTTGCAGTAAGAGAAATTCGGCTCCAACCTTTGCAGTAGGAGACTACAACAACTCCACTCATTCCTCCACCAAACAGTTTCCCTTCCAAAATCTTCATGGTAGAAACCCAACTTTCTCTTCCCTTCATGTAGCACCTTCTAAACCTGCTACCAATTACCTTGAACAAATTCAATCCCTTCAATTGCAAATTCAAAACAACCTCAAAGAAGCAAACCAGCGCTATAAGGAGGAAGCAGACCAATCTTGCACTTTGGCTCCAACCTTTGCAGTAGGAGATCAAGTATGGCTCAATGCTTGCAACATTTGCAGCACTCGCCCAACTCGGAAACTCTCCAAAAGAAAGCTTGGCCCCTTTAAAGTAGAATCAGTCACCTCCCCTAACGCCTTTAAACTTACTTTACCTGCCAAATGGCAAGGTATCCACCCAGTCTTTCTTGTGTCTCTCCTAGAGCCAGCTTGAGTCCTATACCCGGGCAAGACTCATCCCCCTCCTGAACCGGTCACTGTCTTCGATCATCAAGAGTGGGAAGTAAGGCCTATTCTTGATTCCAGGTTACGCAAAGGAAAACTTCAATACCTCGTCAAATGGTCTGGCTTCCAGTCTGACAAAGATTGCACCTTGTGGAAACCAGCCCATCACCTTCGCAATTCACCCAATCTGATTCGAGACTTCCATGCAAGCTACCCTTGCAAACCTTGAAAATAATGATTCTTTCCCATCCAATCCCATTCCATTCCATTCCATTCCACATTTCATCCCATCCAATCCCATTCCATTCCATTCCACATTTCATCCCATCCAATCCCATTCCATTCCACTCCAAATTTCATCCCATCCAATCACATTTCATTCCATTCCACATTTTATTTTACTCAATCCCATTTCATCTCATATTCCATCTCATCCAAACCCATTTTATTTTACACCATCATCCCATCAGTTAATTCCTCCTGTGTTATTCTTTTTCTCATTTTTCTTTCATTTCTACTAAATAAAAAACTTCATTCCTTATTATTAAAAAAAAAAAAGAAAAAAAAAATAATAATATTTCTATGTATAATGATGAAAAAAAAGAAAATATATATTTTTAATTACAAAGTTTCTTTTATTTCTTTCTCCACATCTTCCCAATTTTCCGTCAATTCTGCAACCATGGATCAAAAAGTATCCAGGTCTTCATTGTTGATCAATGTGGACATTCTTCAAAGAACCAGCACTTCCGTTACCATGTGCCTATCAAAAATCTCCTTGCATCTCGCAACCCAAGCTCTCTTCAGCCAAGCATTCCATCCGCCTTCCTTCAAGAGCTCTTCATACGCTCTCTTCCTTTGGCCACCGAACGTTCCTTCTCCAATATCTTCCCTCAGGCGCCTTGCATCCGTTTCAATTGGCCCTACAACTTGCACCGGATCCACTTTTCCTCGGCCCTCCATTCCTTCCGTCCCATCCACTTCATCCCTTCCATCTCCTTCATTCCCTTCTTCTAATTCACCCGCTCTATTTTTGTTTTCTCCACTTCCATTTCCTCCATTTCCCGCTTCTCTTTCCGCTTTGTTTTCTTCCCCCTCCCTTGCTTCCTTGGTTATAACTCCTACCGGTTCCGCACCGAACACTTTGCCTTGCACCTTGGCATTCATCTGGGCCCCCGGGAGTTCAGTTGGCAGTCCCCAGTAAGGTGGTGGTGGTGGTGGTGGTGTGTTGGTAGTATATCTTTGGAAACAAGGCAACACTAGTGAAACAGGCAAAAAATTAGTTACTATTTTATGATCATTAGTCAATCCATATTAGTACTCACAAGGGACTCAAGTCACCAAGTATTCAATCTCCGGCAATGGTGGTATCTTGTAATTAACCCTTGGCGCGGACCTATGACTTTGCATCTCCCTTGATGATTCCAAAGGATCCTCGACAGTTGACTCAACATTAATAGGGAAATTGCATGCCACCTTGCAAAGGCAACATTGCTTGCACTTGCCTCAAAGGCCTTGGACAGCAGTACCAGGAATAAATTGCTTGTTGCGGCGAATACAGTTTTTGCAACGGTGGGACAACAATGACAACATTTTTATAAAAATTATAAATCTATTGGGTAATAAATTAAATAATGTATAAGGGTATACAGTGATAATTAACGACTTGAAATCAATGGGAAAATTTCTCTGAACGCTTGCAGGAGCTCGCGTCTTTATACCCATGCAACTGTCACGCTTTGCACTTAAGGATTATTGTCTTCACCACTTTGACATGTCCTCTCCTCAGTACCATCTACCTCAGTCTAAAAGCGTGACACAAATAAAAGCACAACATCAATGGTGCAATCCGCTATTTCCTCTGGCTCGGGCTGAACTTCCAATCTTTGCAACCAACTCAGTATATTCTTGCAAACTTTGCAGTTAACTCCATACCGTTTGGCCATCCATTATGAGATCCAATCTCCTTCCCTGGCCAATCAACAGCCTCGGACTTCCATCTTTGGTCATGCATTGTTTGTTAGTTTGCATCTACGTCTAAAAAGCCATCACTACTGTATAGTTTGCAATGGGACTAGTCCCTACCCTGCATACACTATTACCTCTTATTTGCATTATGTTCAATGTCACTTGCTCTTGTCCCAAATCGTCATGCAATTTTACGCTCAGATTCTATTGTCTTGCACTTACGCTAAGACCTTGGATCTATACCACTGCTTCATTTCCTATCCCTTTCCTGTCATTCATTGCCTAACCGCTTCAACTGTAGTTGGCTCATCACCAGGTTGTATCTAGTCACTTCGGATTACCTTATAAGGGCTATCTCCTTGCCTGATGATTGTCTTCTCAGTGAGTTAATTTCATACGTTCTCGCATTCTGCTACAACCTAGTTATCACATCAAACTCAGTTTGGGTTTCCTTCTTCAGAACACATTCCATTCCTCTCGCCATTTGTTGAGTGGCAATAACCAAGTTTGCACTTTGCAACTGGGTCTTGCTATTCACACTTGCCCTTGCACTTGGCATTCCTTTGCGCTCAAAATCATCTAAGAATTTCCCTATAGTACGTGGGGTGGTTGTGTGACAAGCAGTCAGAAATTGACAGGACAAATAATTGAAAGTTGAGTTTGAGAATTTTTGAGTAGTCAAGAAGAGTTTTAGAAAAGAAGAAAGGAGATGAAGAAGAAAGGAGTCGCAAGAAAAAGAAGAGGAAAAGGGAAAAGATTCTAAGGAGGAAAGAGTTGAGTTGATTGAGTAGGATAGTTGAGACATTGAAGTGACATGTAGAAGAGTACTTGTGAAAGAGATCAGAGACGCAACAATGAGACTGTAAGAGTGAAAGGAAAGAGAAAAGAAAGAAACCAAAAGAGAAAAGAAAAGAAGAGTAGAAAGAGCATAGAAAGAGAAATTTATTTGACACAGAGCCCCCCTGGGATGTCCATATCTGCCCAGGGGGCCATGTTATTTCCTTCCCCAAGGTTTTGCCCCCCGCCCGCCCCAATCACCCCACTCCACCTTCCCAAACTAGCTTCCCGCAAACCTGGTTGGACCAGCCTCATTCTTGGGTCTCCAATGTCCAAGTGGGCCGCAACCTGCCACACCCAGTTAAGCCCAACCCGATTGCGGTATGCTGATGGTGTGGAAACAAGAGAGGTGATACCCCTCAAAGTTGTCCTCAGGTTCCGGCAGTTATTGGTCTAAGCATCTGTAAGGGGATTGGATGCAATGAGTTTTCCAAATAGAGAGGGTGATGATGATACAAGATATATGATCCAACCCGGAGTTGAGAGTGAGGTATTTTTGAGTCCTTCCTCTCAATCCTAACCTAGGTACAACCACAAGCAACAAGATAGATTAATTATGACCCCAAGTACAGAACCCTAGCTCCTCCCTAACCCTACCCCATACCGACCAGCCCGTCCAAAATCCTCCACTTTGATATCACATATGTCTGGTTTGTCCTTCTCATGGCACAGCCCTCTGCCGCACCCTACTTGGAGCCCCCTGGGTTTTATCCGTCCGCATGCGTTGGCCAATCCTGCAATCAATGAGTCAGCCTGTGCTTATGCCTGCGCAAACCTTGGATCCCCAAATCTGTGAGTCTGCCTGTGCTTATGCCCGCGCAAACCTCCCCAGGGTGTATGATCCCTGATTGCCCGGCCCTTGCCTTCCGGACTAGCCACCTGCGTGCTTGGTCAGGCCAGCTCCATCATTTGGCCCACCTTCCCTGGGGGGGTTGCGGCCCGGCGCCCCCCAGAGTAGGCTTGACCCGCACCTGGTGCCAAGCCCTGAAATCCCTGCCGCTGAGCCCTCATCTGCTGCTTCTGAGCCCGCAGCAGGCACTGCTGAGACCAGGCGCACCCCAAATGCTGAGCCCGACCTACCCAACTGCTGAGCGCGCAGCCCGCGACACAGCTCCCAATCCAAGGTTATGAATAAAACACCACAACAACTGCTGCTGAGCACTCAGCAGCCACTGCTGAGACCCAGCGCATCCCAAATGCTGAGCCTGACCTACCAAATGCTGAGCACGCCAACCATGGAAAGGATCCAGAGTGAGACTATAAAACAAACCCACTTCCCCTCCAACTTGAGTTCTGTCCCCAGAGCTCTTCCCACCATTACCTTGACCATACCCACACTTCCCACACCACAACCCCTTCCTCTTACTACCACCTTCCTGCACTTCCTCCATTGCTATGACCACGTGCAATTTCTGGGCCCAAAATGGATACAAGTTCTTAAATATCCCCGGTCACCATGCGTGCACCCAATGTGCCAGGACCCTCTCTTCTGCTCTCAAAGCAAGGGTATTCCTCAAGCTCCTCCTTCATCCAGTCCTGGCCCTTGAAAGAGGGCGCTTCAAGAATTTTTTGTAGTTTTGGAAGAGGACACAATCTGGGAAGACTCTAGGACCCATCCCAGTTTTCCTTCAGCCCGCAACTCAAAAGCTCTGCAACCTCCATCATCAGACCAAAGCCACAACATGGCCTCTCCCCTCTGCCACACTGCACCGCCTTGTTGGTTTGACTTTGACGTTTTCATGGCCTACCAGGCTGCCCTCCAGTACTGGGCCAATCAAGTCCACATCAACCAGGGCCCCACTGAACTTTGAATGAAGGAACTCTTTGGACGGCTCCTGGCTCCTCCTCCAGCTCCTAGTCCTCCTCTGGCCCCTAGACCCACTTCTGTGACACCACCTCCCCCTCTGACTCTTCCATTCCTTTCTCCATGGTTGTCTCCTGAACCCACTTTTGTGCTACTGCCTCCTCCTCCAAGCAAAGCAACAACCCCAGCATCCACGGAGAAGTTTGTGATCTCTTCCTCCCCTCCAACCCCTCCTCCTCGAGGCATAGCTAGCCCCAAAATCCCAGATATCCCTACTGGGCCGGCACTTTTCAAGGTGCACTTTGAGGTCTTTGCAGCTAAGTCGGACAATATTCTCCAACTCTTCCTCTTGGCTCCAGGCGCCCATGGATCTTAATACAAATGCAAAATCCTGGAGGCTTTCCGTGGCCTATTGGACATGGGGCGTGCAGAAATGATGGAGTTTATGGATCTGATCTAGGTGCTTTGCCCCCCTTCCTGTACTTCTTCCCTTTTCCTTATTTCTTCTTGTAACAATTTCATCTGCGCTTCTCACAAAACCCTGAGAAATAAATGTTTGCATGCATTTTGAGTAACTCTGTGAGAACCACCCGTGCCACAAGTAAGTGAGAGAGCAAGAAATCCATGTATGCGCCCCAACCCTGAGTCTAGGCCCAAAAGTGAGAGTGAGGAACTGGGAAGCAACCTTGATTCAGAGATCCAGGTTCTGGTCTGTGGCTTTGCGCCATGAGAAAGTGAGAAAGAAAGAATTTCACTTCTGCGTTGTGGAAACCAAAGAGGGAATACCCCTGAGGTTGTCCTCAAGTTACAGAAGTTATTGATTGAAGCGTCTGTAAGGAGATTGGATGCAGCCAGTCAAGAGAGAGAGAGAGAGCAAGAGAGAGGGAGTGATAGAGCAAAAATAAGATGAATTCCTCCCTTTCCAATCCAATCCAATCTAATGCCATGCAAAAGGTGATAGTCTGATCCGTGAAGTGAAGTGATCCCCCCCCTACAACTGGGAGTTGAGAGTGAAGTATTTAAGTCCTCCCTCTCAACCCTAACCTAAGTACAACCACAAGTAAGCAAAAATGATGAAATACAACCCCTAAGCACAGAACCCTAGCCCAATCCTACCCCTCCATCCCTTGCCCCATAACCCATGCCCCTCAACATTGATGTATGCCCAGCTTGCCCGCCCGCGTGCGTCCGCCCAACAACCCGTTCCAGGTATCCGGGGCTTACCGCGTGATCCAATCCGCAATCTGCTTGATCCGCGCGATCAGCTTGATCGGCGCAAGCCATCCAATCCGCGCAAGCCTTCCAATCCGCGCAATCCTTCCGGTCCGCGATCCGCGCGACCTGTCCATCTCCCGTCTCCAGGTGCTGAGTCTGACCCAATGGCTGCTGGGCATACCTGACTGCTGCTGAGCCCACAGCGCGGCTAGCTGCGGCAAGGCCCTACCCATTGCTGAGCGTGCCGCTGCTGCTGAGCCACGCCACTATTGCTGAGCGCGCCGCCTGCAGCCTTTTCCCCCCTCGCGTCCATAAAAGAGCACCACAGCGTGCCAACGCTTAGTGACCAAAGTTTTTGGGAAGGTACCTGCAAAGCCCAGAAGAACTGCCACACAGTTCCCCAAACCCTTCCTACAAAATAAAACAGAAAAAAAGCGGCCAGAGCGCATGCACAACCATTGGAGAGAGAAAAATAATAAGGAAAACAAACATTCTGGGTTGCCTAGTCATTCTGCCTGTGAAACAGTGTAAGAATCCAAGGTGCTAAGCCGTGGCAGTTCTGTGGAGGGGAAAGGTGCTGTTTAGGCTGCCCTCCTAGGAGTTACAATAATATTTAAATGTAACTGTAATCAAGGTCCAGAACCTTGTGGATGAGAAATCAAAGTAAGGGAAAAGGATAAGAGTTGTTGGTAGCGATGGAAACAACACTATCTGAGGCAAGATGGTGCAGGTAAAGACTTGAACAAATAAGTCAAGGTTTGTTCAGAGTTCAATAGAACAAGGCCCACAAGCTAATAACTCTGGTCGTCAGCAGCTGATTAGGAAAGATCAACTCAATCCAAACCAACCTCCAGGTTCTCGATGAACCTTCCCAACTCTCCGCAATCAAGCGCTTGAAGGGTACCAGATAACTGTGGGAGGCTGAACAAAACAAAAGCAATTTGTTTATGAAGCTCTAGAAGCAAATCAATAACGAATTTGAGCAAGAATATCCCAACACTTCTCAAGGGACTCAAGAATAGCGTGGCGAAATTCAACCTTAAAGAAGAAGGGAGGTATAACACTCCAGGTTTTAAGCTTAATAAAACCTCTTCAATCAAATGTGATTGGCTCCAGAAAGATGATCAAGGAGAGATCAAGACCAGTATGGTTGGAAAAAGGGATCAGAGTGGTATAACACACCCAAGAATTCAGACAGGAATTCTTCTTCAACCAGCAAGGCTATTGCTTGGTGATAAGGATCAAGGTCACAAGGGACAGAGTTTGAGTACGGAGGCTCAAAGGATCAAGGGGCAATCATGGATATACCCGGATAAGTTGCTCAGATAAGTGGGGAAGGATGCCCACGGATAAGTTGATTATGATGATGGGGGAAACAGATGAGATGAGATGATGATGGTCTGATAGGATTCTGGGCCAAAAGGCAGGGGAGAGCCCCTCCTTTTATAGACATGAGGCCCTGCATACTATGTACAAGAGATACTACAAATAGGTGCGGGAAAATGAAAACATAAAAAAAAATGACATGAGAGGAAAGAAAAAAAAGAAATGTTGCCCGCATCAAGAATGACTGCAGGCAACCAGATGGACACCCGCGACAGCGCTCGCGGGTGTCGACAACGGCTGTTGTCGCCCGATCGGCGGCGACAGCGGGGTGAAGGTTCCGACGGCCGCGAGCGGTCGCTCGCGGTCGTTGTTTGGATCAGATGATGGGCGAGGAGTGGTCAAGTTTGAGATCGATCTTAGTGATTGGATGGAAGGTGACAGGCAGTTCTTCCTATTCTTGGTCGTCGTCGTCAGGGATGATGAGGTGGTTGATGCCTTAGTAGTATGACGAGAGACAAGTTGGAGGAGAGAAGCCCTCGAGTTGGGTACAACGGGATGGATGGGCCAATGATTGATGACGACTGGTGGGAGTGGGAGATTGAATCGATGGTTGAAAACCGTCGCCACAAGCAACGGCGTTGGTTGGATGAGAGGATTGGGAAGGATCAAAGGGATTGTCAAAGATAGACATGAGGCCCTGCATACTATGTACAAGAGATACTACAAATAGGTGCGGGAAAATGAAAACATAAAAAAAAATGACATGAGAGGAAAGAAAAAAAAGAAATGTTGCCCGCATTGAGAATGACCGCGGGCAACCAGATGGAGACCCGCGACAGCGGTCGCGGGTGTCGACAACGGCAGTTGTCGCCCAATTGGCGGCGACAGCGGGGTGAAGGTTCCAAAGGCCGCAAGCGGTCGCTCGCGGTCGTCGGTCGGATCAGATGATGGGCAAGGAGTGGTCGAGTTTGAGATCGATCTTAGTGATTGGATGGAAGGTGACAGGCAGTTCTTCCTATTCTTGGTCGTCGTCGTTGGGGATGATGAGGTGGTTGATGCCTTAGTAGTACGACAAGAGACAAGTTGGAGGAGAGAAGCCCTTGAGTTGGGTACAACGGGATGGATGGGCCGATGATTGATGACGACTGGTGGGAGTGGGGAGATCGAATTGATGGTTGACGACCGTTGCGACAAGCGACGGCATTGGTTGGATGAGAGGATCGGGAAGGATCGAAGTGATCGTCAAAGGTGGTTTGACAATCGCTCGCGTCGCCAAAAGCCAGGGCCGCGAGAGCGACAAGTAGGAGTTGAACATAGAAGGGGGGGATCGAAGCGGAGAGACAGGCCAGAGGCCTGTCCTAGACCGCTAGGACAGGGAGAAGTTGAGAGATGGGGGGAAATGAAGGTACCCATAGGGGTACAACTGAAAAAAATATTTTTTTTTTTTTTTTTTTTTTTTGCCGTGGTCCCGCATTGGTCACCACAACGGCTAGAGCACACCCTTACCAAAGCAATCCTATCCTGTGCATAATACAACCATACCCATCTACACCCAATACACCCATCCGTATAAAATAAAAAAAGATAATAAAGAGAAAATGACTGAGAAGTGAGAGAGAGAGAAAGCAAAAGAAAAAAGGATTTTTGTTGCAGCGCTCTGCTCCTTGTCCTGCCTTTCATTTGGAAATTGTCCGGGGAGCTTGTCCTTGCGTTTTGCTGAAAAGCCATCCCTTTGGTTTGTCTCCCCCCCACAACTAGCCCCTGTCCCCAGTGGTTTGCAACCTTCTGCTCCGCTGGGAGAGATTTTCACTGGCTCATCCAATCCCATGTTGGTTTTTTCCGCAGGCTTTTTTCCAAACTTCCTTCCAGGCGTGCCTTTTTTTTTCAAATCCATTGCCACCCCAAACTCCTTCTCCCAAGCCATATGGTTGACACCCAATCCCTTCCCATTCCCCACCTGAAGCTCTGTGTCCTGTGTCTGTTGCACCAATGCCAAAATTGCCGCTAGCTGTGATAGTTACAGGCCTGTGTTGGCCCATCCATCTGGCACTCCCTGCGCTCCAAATCCTTCCATTCCACATGAATTCTCCCTGCCCTGAAAGCAGTCCAACTTTGGTTGCAATCCTTCAATGCCTGGTCAGTTCCTTCCGCCCCCGCCGCTGCTCCCCTCCTCTCAGCAAGACCCATCCACCATTGATTGGTCCCCAAGCAGCGCGCAATATCTGCTGCTTTCTTCTTCTCCACAAGACGCATCCACCGTTCATTGGTTCCCAAACCACATGCAATATCTGCTGCTCTCTTCTTCTCCGCAAGAGTTTCCTGCTGCCCATTGATTCCCAAATTGCACACAAAGAACCTTTGAGCAGCCAGCCGCAGTTTTTCCTCCACATCTGCTTTCATCCCAACCCCCACAGCTCCCCTTCCCTCCGCCGCCATTAGTTCTGCTTCCCATTCCGCTTGTCCTTGCTTGCTTCATAGCAACAGGCTGATCCAACTCCGCCAAGACTTTCTTTCCCAAAACACATCCTTTCTCTGCTGAGGAAATCAATCCCGCATTTGAATCCATTGTCCAGTTCCGCATCCTGACTGCAAATAGCCTTTTTTGTCACCATACCTGCACACCCGGGGCCTGGGTGCGCTAGAAAGCTGAAAAACCTCCTCCATGCAAGGTGGCAAACCACCACAGTGCTGCAACATGTGGCTCATATAGATCTTGATGTACCTTTCCAACTCTGTGAGCTCACTAAGCCAAGGGATGATTGCCCGTGGTGGGGCCAGACCACACGCTGCCACATAATCCAATTTGGCATAATCCATTTCCCTTTGACTGGACCCCAACGTGCGCGCTTGCCTCTGCTGTGGCTTGTTGGAAATTGCCTTCCCCAAAACAAGGCTTGCACTTCCCCCATCTTGCCAGCATTTCCCTCTTCAGTTTTTGGCAATCAAGTTTGTGGTAGCCTTCAATCTCTTCCCCCTCCAAAAGCTCTTCCTTTTTCATGATGAACAGGACAACATAGTGCGCCCTGTCTAAATCCAATGCGCCTTTGGAGTCTGCATTCACTTCATATTGTGAGATGAATTGCTCCACATCTGCAGTTTTGAATCAAATGTGAGGGTAATACTTTGGCTCAATGCAGACAGGGAGGGAGGAGGAAGAAGAAGGAGAAGTGACTGCTGGTAGCATCCTGAGTACCTTTGAGAGACTTGTGATGAAAGAGTTCCTGGCCAGACCCCCAGATGTTGAAACAAGAGAGAGGAACTTCCCTAGTTTTCCCTAAGTTTGGGAATCAATGGTCCTAGAATCTGGAAGGATAAGGATGCGCCCATTTTGAGAGAAAAAAAGAGATAGAGAGAGATGAATTTCCTTCCTTTCCTTTCCTCTCTGTACCGTAAGCCAAGATGCCCCACCATATCATACATATATATATATGAGACCTCCAAGCTGGGTTTGAGAGGGTGGACTTTATGCCCACACTCTTCACTGTAAACTATGTACAAGTGCAATGAAAGCCCAACAAAAAATAGAAAAGAAACCCTAAAAACAAGAACACTAGCCTAAACCTAACCCTTTTCCATGCTGCAACCACCCTCAAGCTTGCCTACCATTACACAAAAACAGTTTTTCCTTCTCATGACGCGGACCTCTGCTGCGCCCTACTACAAGCCCCCCTGTGTTGTCTGTATCCACCCAGCGTGCCGCATGATTTGCTTCCCCATTGGTTGGCCCCCCACCAGCCCTGCTCCTATAGCCCCAATCACCCCGCTCCACCTTCCCAAACTAGCTGCCCGCAAACTGGTTGAGCCAGCTGAATTCTTGGGTCTCCAATGCCCAAGTGGGCTGCAACCTGCCACACAAATTAAGCCCAACCCCCTCCCAGTATGCTGACCCCCCGGCGCCTATTGCTGATCCCACTGCACCTGCTTCTGAGCCCGCAGTGGCCACCAATGAGACCGCACGCATCCCAAATGCTGAGCCTGACCTATAAAATTTTGAGTGTGCCAACTGTGGCATGGTTCCCAAACAAGACTATATAGAGGCACCACAGCAATTGGATGGAGAAGTTCCAGCTTGAATTTTGAGTGCTCCACAAGGGTGTGCGCATAACGTAAGCTGTGGATCAGAACTGGATTGATATGCCCAAACCCTTGTGAAGGAACCCAAAATGGATTTGTATGCTGGGTGGTCAGCCTTCAACTTGTGAAAGTATCATGGTGCATCGGACAGAATGAGGTTGTGAAATTGGGTGGCCAAGGTCCAGCTCAGCTTTTGAGTGCTCCACAAGGGTGTGGGCATAAAAAAAGCTGTGTATCAAAGCTGGATTGATATTCCCACACCCTTTTGAAGGAACCAAACATGGACTTGAATGCTGGGAAGCAAGCTTAAAACTCCTGAAAGTATCATGGGGCAAAGGATATAATGAGAATTTGAAATCTGGTGGCCAAGGTCCAGCTTCACTTGGCTCATGGTTTTCTGCGGGCTTCCCAGAGTAAAGCTCTAAATGGGCCAACCCAGTTTTGGCTGTAAGGCACGTCCACACCCCCAATGAGCAGCCAAGCAATGCCAAGTGAGCTTGCCAGCAAAGGCTCAACTGCAACTGGATCCAAAGTTGGTTGATCTCCAGTGGGCTCAGTGGGGTGTGCAAATGGAATTTAGGGTGGGGGTTTGCTGTGTACAGGTGGTGGAGACATAGTGGAAAGTCTTTTTGTGATGGTATGGATGGATGGATGGATGGATGGATGGATGGATTGATCAAATGATGGAGGTATTCATCAATTGTGTTCTGGGTGCTTTACCCACCCACATCTTATATACTAACTGGTATGCATATATGCATTGAGGAGTTACTCACTCTCAATGGTCCCCATCAATTAACTTAGGCTCCATTTGGAACCTGGGGTGTAACTTGCACCCCTGCACCAAAAAAACAATACCACATGTATGTCCCAGATGTGACATACAGGGTGGCTTGGCAAGTTATATTTTTAAGTGTGCATGGAAAATGCACACTGTATCTTGCATCCAACATTCAAGCTGGGGCCAGACATACAGGGTTGACCCTGTATATTTTTGAGGGGAAATGATTTTTGAGGCTTCTTGCATGACCATATACACTTTCAAATATATGTCCAAGGTTGCAAAACGCAGAATTAGTCTCATTTTTGTTGTCCATTAGCTTAGGCTGAGCTTTCCCCAAAGGTTTCCTACCATGAGCTTGCCCCAATGGTTGCCAACCATTAGCTTGCCCCAATTGTCACCAAAAATTAGCTTCCCCCAATGGTTGCAGACCATTAGCTTGCCCCAAAGGTCACTGATCATTAGCTTTCTTTTAAGAATAAATTAACTTTAACTATGAAAATATTGTCATCTCATCCATATCTGCTGCCATATCTCCTCTGTCTCAACTTTAGTAGTTGCGCCAACTGGGATGAGTCCCTGTGACATGTCTTGTACCACCTGCCAGGCTTGGGTCTCTCCCCCAATAAGATGACCTCCAAGCTCTTTCTCTATTCTTTTCTGCTGTGTTTCTTCCTTTTTTTCTCTCTTTCTTTTCTTTTCAATACATCGTTTATTTTACTTCTCTCCTATTCTCATCTCTACTTCTCAACTCTTCTTTGTCAATGGTTTGGTCTCCTCCTCTCAATTCACAACTCATCCCAAAATGAAATTCCTCTCAACACAATTCCACTTCTCCAACAACCCTTGTCCAATTAAGTCTCATCATCCTTGGATTTATGCCTGGTAAGAACCTGATCCTCAAAATTTTCCTGACTCAATGCCTCTGAAAACTTAGCTCCATCACCTGCAGTCATCCAACTAGGTCTCCTTGCCTCTATCATCCTTGTGCCATCAGATCCCTCTTCTATCCACTAAATAAAGTCTAAGCTGTTTTTCTCTTCATTTTTCATCTTCCTTGTGTGTTTTATGCCTGGTATTCAATCTTTTTAACTCCCGTCCATAGTCTGCTGGTTTTCAGTTCAAAGAAATCATATCTCAATTTCATCACTTTCCCAAATGGTCACCAACCATTAGCTTTCACCTTTGGTTTCTGACCACGCGCTTGCCCTAATGTTTTCCAACCATTAGCTTTCCCCAATTGTTTCCAACCATGAGCTTGCCCCAATGGTTGCCAACCATTAGCTTGCCCCTGTCAGCTTGCTACTTGGACAGAGCAACCTGTCAAAGCCAATTTAAAACAGAAATGAAAAAATAGTGAGAAATCCATGAATATTATTACAGAAATGGATTCCCCACCCAAAATTAAGTAGGGTCACTTGCTGAGCCCACTCTTGAATTCTAACCCCTTACATTTTCAAATAATTATTAAACAAAATGACCAACGGGTCACAGCACCACCATGGCACCTTTAGGCCATTTTAAAATTTCAAAAATTATGCCATGTAAAGGTTTCACACCTAAAATTTAGTCAGAATTGAGGTGTTGTGTATATTTTAGGGGTTACAGGCAGATTTGTGTTGTCTCACAATTCCAGCACGCAGCCCCGCATTCATACAGTAAGGGTACACATGCCTGACACTCAATATGTAGGCGCATGTCAAAAGGCCCGCATGCAAAATGACTGACTGGCTGCAGGAAACAGATTCCCACTGTGGTGACCAAATCTGGACACCCTGGACCAGATGCGGAAAATTCAAAATTTCTTACAATTCTTTTACTTAGGTGTCACTCAAAAAAAAAAAAAAATCGGAAGTTTTTTGTATCAGTATGACTCCTCCAGTTTCCTCATCCTGCCAAGCATTCCTCTGTCCCAGTTGTCTAGGACAGGCCTCTCTTGGGCTCATCACCTAGGCATTGCGTTTGGTTCCTTCTCTCTTTGTTCCCCCCTTCCTTTTGGCCAAACGCATGGGCCAAGACCCACTCCGCCCAATCTTCCTCCGCTCGGACCAGCATCCGAAACCAATCCATCCTTGACTACTCCTTATTCAATCAATCCTTCCTCAACCATCAACATCATCTTATGCCAGATCTCATCCTACTCTCACCCCATCATCCATCCCATCAAGACTTGAAACCAGTTCCAAGTCCAAATACCTGTCACTTTCATCACAATCTCAACAAAGTCTTTCTCGCCCTCATCATCATCATTGGTCTATTCATCTCTTACCTTCTTCAACATCATCGGATCATCTCATCAAAATCCTCTCAAGGTATCAGCCCTTGGTTCTTACTCCTAGGTTCAACCAGTTCCACCAGCAGTCTCATCAACATCCTCACCCTCCAACGGGGTGTCATCCATTGTTTACGTCCAAGTTGTACCCGTTGAAGCTAGCAATCAATTGAGGTCACCCTTCAACCTGGAAACTAGATATTCATCACAGTTCTTATTGAGATTCTTCCTCAAGAAGAAACATTGTCAAAGGAATCCCTTCAACAAACCTGGCTCATCATCCCACAATCCCTTTGATTGTCTATCTACCCTCCAACTATCAACTTCCACTCAAACCTCCCTCTGGAATCAGCCAACATTGACCAATTGCTCAACCAACTCCACCAATCCATCAATCACTCGCAGCCCCCTTCCATCTTCAGGTGGGGGTGGGAAAGTGTTTTCTACCGCCTGCAAACATCTGCGGGAGGTCTGGTTCATTTTTTCCCCACCCCTTCCGCCTTTGGGTGAGGGGTGGCTGATCTTTGTGTTGTGCCGCGCCCCCATCTGCAGACGGATGCAAGGAAGGTGAAGGGATGAGAAAAAATTCCACCCCAGTCAGGGAGGACAGATTTCCACTGGCCTGGATGATTTATTTTTCTGATCATCTAGTGTCTAAAAAAAAATAAAAAAAAAAAAAATAAAAAAAAAAAAAAAATCTGCTCTATCTGTAGTATCACTTGTACATATTCTAACAGGGCCTCCTGCCCATATAAGGAGGGGCTATCCCCTGCCTTTTGTCATGGGGGGGGGGGTATCTTATTACATCTTATCACAGAATTTTCATCATTATCATCTCAAAATAAATCATCTGTGGGGTCCCATTCCCCTTTATCTGAGTCCAAATTCTGGGTATATCCATGATTGCCCCTTGATCTTTGAGGCTCCATAATCAAATCCCAATCCTTGATCCTTATCACCAACCAATAGCCTTTCTGGTTGAAGAATAATTTGAACAATTGAATTCTTGAGTGTGTTACTGTCACACGACCACCCCACGTACTATAGGGCAATTCTTAGATGATTGTGAGTGCAAAGGAATATCAAGTGCGAGGGAAAGTGCAAATAGCAAGACCCAGTTGCAAAGTGCGAACTTGGTTATGCCACTCAACAAACGGTAAGATGAATGGAAGGTGTTCCAAAGAAGGAAACTCAACCTGAGTCCAATGTGATAACTAGGTTGCAGCAAAATGTGAGAACGTATGAAATTAACTAACTGAGGAGACAATCATCAGGCAAGGGGATAGCCCTTATAAGGTAATCCAAAGTGACTAGATACAACCTGGTGATGAGCTAACTACAGGTGAAGCGGTGAGGCAATGAATGACAGGAACCGAATAGGAAATGAAGCAGTGGTATAGATCCAAGGTCTTAGCGTAAGTGCAAGACAATAGAATCTGAGCGTACAATTGCATGACAAATTGGGATAGGAGCGAGTGACGTTGAAGGTAATGCAAATGAGAGATAATAGTGTATGCAGGGTAGGGACTAGTACAATTGCAAACTATACAGTAGTGATGTCTTGGTTAGACGTAGATGCGAACTAACGAACAATGCATGACCAAAGATGGAAGTCCAAGGCTGTTGATTTGCCAGGGAAGGAGATTGGATTTCATAATGGGTGGTTGACTGGTATGGAGTTAACTGCAAATTTCGCAAGTATATACTGAGTTGGTTGCCAAGATTGGAAGGTCAGCGCAAGCCAGAGGAAATAGCTGATCGCACCATTGATTTTGTGCTTTTATTTGTGTCACGCTTTTAGACTGAGGTAGATGGTACTGAGGAGAGGACATATTGAAGTGGTGAAGACAATAATCCTTAAGTGCAAAGCGTGACAGTTGCCCGGGTATAAAGACGCAAGCTCCTGCAAGCGTTCAGGTAAATTTTCCCATTGATTTCAAGTTGTTTAATTATTACTGTATACCCTTCATATGTTACTTAATTCATTACCCAATAGATTTTATAAATTTTATAAGAATAATTTCATTGTCATCCCGGCGTTGCAAAAACTGTATTTGCCGCAACAAGCGACGTATTCCCAGTACTGCCGTCCAAGGTCTCTGAGGCAAATGCGAGCAATGTTGCCTTCGCAAGGTGGCGTGCAACTTCCCTATAAATGTCAAGTCAACTGTCAAGGGTCCTTCAGAATTATTGAGGGAGATGCAAAGTTGTAGGTCGGCACCGAGGGTTAATTACGAGATACCACCTTTGCCGGAGATCAAATACTTGGGGATGCAAGTTCCTGGTGAGTACTCATCAGGACTAACTAATGAACTCAAAATAATAACTAAATGTTTGCTTGTTTGCTAGTGTTACCTTGTTTTCAAAGATATACTACTAACACACCACCACCACCACCACCACCTTACTGGGAACCGCCAACTGAAAACCGGGGGACCCAGATGAATGCCAAGGTGCAAGGCAAGGTATCCGGTGCAGAACCAGTAGGAGTTATCACTGAGGAAGAAAGGGAGGAAGAAGAAAATGCAGTGGCAAGAGAAGAGGAAAATGGAGGAAACGGAAGTGGAGAGAACAAAGAGGAAGCAGGTGAATTAGAAGAAGGAAATGAAGGAGATGGAAGGGAGGAATTGGCTGGGAAGGAAGGGATGGAGGGCCAAGGCAAAGCGGATCCGGTGCGAATTGTATTGCCAGTCGAAACGGATGCGAGGCGCCTGACGGACAATATCGGAGAAGGCACTTTGGGTGGCCAAAGGAAGAGAGCGTATGAAGAGCTCTTGGAGGAAGGTGGATGGAATGCTCGGTCAAAGCAAGCTCAAGTTGCAAGATGCGAGGAGATTTTCAAAAGGCACATTGTAAAGGAAGTGCTGGTACTTGGAAGAATGTCCGCATTGATCAACGATGAAGACCTTGATACCTGTTGGTCCATGGTTGCGGAATTGACAGCAAATTGGGAGGATGCGGAAAAAGAAATAAAAGAAACTTTGTAGTTTAATGTATTTTTTTTCTTTATATTTATTTATTATTAAAAATAGAAATATTATTATTATTTTTTTTAATAATAACTGGAAATGAAAGGAAAATGAGAAAACAATAACGCTGTTAGATGGAGGAATTAACTGATGAAATGAAGGTGAAATAAGATGAGTTTTAATGGGATGGAATATGGAATGGAATGTGATTAAGTAAGATAAATGTTGAATGGAGTGAAATGGGATTGGATGGGATGAAATGTGGAGTGGAATGGACTGGAATGGAATGGAATGGGATTGGATGGGATTGGATGGGAAAGAATCATGATTTCCAGGTTTGCAAGGGTAGCTTGCATGGAATTCTTGAATTAGATTGGGTGAATTGCAAAGGTGATGGGCTGGTTCCCACAAGGTGCAATCTTTGTTGGACTGGAAGCCAGACCATTCAACAAGGTATTGAAGAGTTCCTTTGCGTAACCTGGAATCCAGAATACGGCTTACTTCCCACTCTTGATGATTGAGGACATTGCCCGGTTCAGGAGGGGGATGAGTCTTGCCTGGGTATAGGACTCGAGCTGGCTCTAGGAGAGACACATGAAAGACCGGGTGGATACCTTGCCATTTTGCAGGTAAAGTAAGTTTAAAGGTGTTAGGGGAGATGACTGATTCTACTTTAAAGGGGCCAAGCTTTCTTTTGGAGAGTTTGCGAGTTGGGCAAGTACTGCAAATGTTGCGAGCATCAAGCCATACTTGATCTCCTACTGCAAAGGTTGGAGCCAAAGTGCGAGATCAGTCTGCTTGCTCCTTATAGCGCTGGTTTGCTTCTTCAAGGTTGGTTCAAAGTTGCAATTGAAGGGATTGAATTTGTTCAAGGTAATTGGTAGCAGGTTGAGAAGGTGCTACCTGAAGGGAAGAGAAATTTGGGTTTCTACCATAAAGAGTTTGGAAGGGCAACTGTTTGGTGGAGGAATGAGTGGAGTTGTTGTAGTCTCCTACTGCAAAGGTTGGAGCCGAAGTTCTCCTACTGCAAAGGTTGGAGCCGGAGTGCAAGATTGGTCTGCTTGCTCCTTATAGCACTGGTTTCCTTCTTTGAGGTTGGTTCGAAGTTGCGATTGAAGGGATTGAATTTGTTCAAGGTAATTGGTAGCAGGTTGAGAAGGTGCTACATGAAGGGAAGAGAAAGTTGGGTTTCTACCATAAAGAGTTTGGAAGGGCAACTGTTTGGTGGAGGAATGAGTGGAGTTGTTGTAGGCAAATTTGGCTAGTGGGAGCCATTGCAACCAGTCGTCTTGTTGATAGGCAACATACATTCAAAGATATTGTTCAAGGATCTGATTAACTTGCTTGGTTTGCCCATCCGTTTGCGGGTGGTAAGCCGTTGATAAATTGCAAGTGATCTTCAAATGTTGGCATAGAGAGGTCCAGAAGCTTGAGACAAAAAGAGATCCATGATCACTAACTATATTATCAGGGAGGCCATGTTTCAAAAATACATGTTCTATGAACAAGTTAGCCAAGTCTTCTGAAGAGGCTGTCACATTACTACGTAAAAATAAAGCCATCTTTGAGAAGCAATTTACTATTACTAGAATAGCATCATATCCACTAGAAGAAGGTAATTGAGAGATGAAATCCATAGACAGCGAGTGCCAAGGACAAGGCAGAATTGAAAGTGGCTGAAGCAGCCCATACTTCCAGTGTTTCAAGGACTTGTTACAATTGCAATCATAGCACGCGCTAACATATTCTTTTATTTCTTTGGTCATACCAGGCCAGTAGAAGTGTCATGCAATCAATTGGTAGGTTTTATCCTGCCCATAATGACCAGCAAGCAGAGAATCGTGCCGTGACTCAAAGATATCTAACTTAATGCAAGAATTATCTGGTACTACTATACGATTATCATAAACTAAAAAGTCATTATCATCTATACTGTAACTAATATCTAATAAGTTTGCACTTTTGCAAAGTTTGATGCACTTGCGGTTGTTGCGTTGAGCTTGTCAGAGTTCGGAAGCCAAATCTCGTAAGCAAGTGATGATCAAACTGAGTTGGGGAGATTGGGTTGAGAAGAGTTTCCTAATGTTTTCAGGGTTGTTTTTGGCAAAGGTGCTCCCCCCCCTGGGTAAATGTTGTCCCGACTTGATAAAGCATCAGGAACTACGACTTTTTTCTCAGGATGGTATGTGATTGTAAAGTGGAACTCGGAGAGGTATTTGGCCCATCGCGCCTGTCTACCTGTGAGGACTTTTGAATTCATGAAATACTTCAAAGAATTATGATCAGTTAAAACCTCAAAGGATTCCCTAAGACTCAAAAGGTATGAATGCCATTTCTTCAAGCAATAAACGATTGCAAGAAGTTCCTTGTCATGAATCTCATAGTTAAGCTCTACAGCGAGCAACTTGCGAGACTTGAAAGCTACGGGGTGAAAAAGAGAAGTGGAAGGAGAAAACTGCAAGATGACTCCTGCGATTGCATAGTTGCTTGCGTCTGTTTCGACAATAGTGCAAGCTAGCTTTTTGAAGTGAGCAAGTATTGGAGCAGTGGTGAACGCTTTCTTCAGAGCTTCAAACTCAGAAGCAGCTTGTTTGGTAAAAATAAAAGGAGTGTCTTTTGAAGAAGGTTAGTAAGATTCATGGTTTTTCGGCGTAACGCGCAATAAACCTTCTATAGAAATTACTGAAACCAAGGAAAACTGGAAGAGATTTAACCGAAGAAGGTGGGGGCCAGTTAAATATGCATTCGCTCTTGGCTGGGTCCATCAATAGTCCTTGCTGCAAGACTAAGACACCTAGTAAATGAAGAGAAGAGGAATGGAAATCGCACTTAGAGGCTTTTGCAAACAGGTCATTCAGTTGCTGTAGCACCTCTTGCACATGTGCGATGTGATCTTCAAGGTTTCTTGAGTAGACTAGTATATCATCAAGATATACCACAAGGTATTTATCTACAAGATTGGAAAAAATGTTGTTTACAAAATGTTGAATAGTGGAAGGAGCGTTGCAGAGGCTAAAAGGCATGACGGTATACTCATAGCTGCCAAACTGGGTTCTCATCGCAGTTAACAACTCATGACCTTCCTTAATGCAAATTAGGTTATAGGCACCTTGAAGGGCTAACTTCAAGAAATAAGTAGCTCCATGGAAGATGGTAAGGAGATGTGACATAGAAGGTACTGGATAGGCATTCTTCCGGGTTACCTGGTTCAGTTTCCTGTATTCAACACAAAGGCAAAGTCCGCCGTCCTTTTTTGGTACAAATAGGACAGGGGAACCGGTGTTTGAATTGCTTGGTTGAAGAAATCGTTTCACTATATTTTCCGCATTGTAGTATTGAAGCGCAATTGATTCTTGCATCAAGAGAGAGTAAACTTGTCCTGGTGCTGGAGGTGGGCCAGTAAGTTCAATCTTGTGATCATAAGGACGGGATGAAGGCAGTTTATCTGCTTTTGCAGCTGAAAAGACGTCAGTGAAGTCATGATAAACCAAGGGTAAAGACTCTCAAATGATTTCTAAATCTTCAATTGCATCATCTTCAAGCACCGGGTTTGAGGTGCTTGCATGGTGCGAGAGGATTAGGGAGCTCAAAATACACCTTTTAGTTGGTTTCTGTTTCTCTTTGAAGGAACAGGAAAGAGGTAAGCTGGATAGGTAGTGATAAATCCTAAATCTGAAAAGGGAATTTGAGAATGAAGGTCAGTTTATTGCAAATCTCCGGCGGAAAGGTGTCATCCAACTCAATGACAGTGTCATCCAACTCAATGACAGTGTCATGTAGGCTGTTTGATTCCTGATTGACAGAAAGTTTAGCGTTCTGGGGGTGCAAGGTTTGAAGGTTAATTACTCCTTTTTGCCAATTCATATCTGGATTCCAGTAAACTAGGAATTAATGGCCTAGAATGGTATCATCCATGCCGGGTATATCCAAGACAAATAAATCCCATTTGAAGCTGGGGAAATTGGAAAATGTGAAGGTCCACTTTGCCTTTTGGGAAACCCAATAAGACGGTTCAGTCGCACTACTTACTAGATAGATGGGGAATTTATTTATCTTGGAATGCGTAAGATTTTTTGAATTGGCAAAAGATTCACTGATGAAGGAAACATTAGCGACGGAATCAAGTAATATTGGAATAGTCACCCTTAAGACTTCTTTCTTCATTTCCTATTTCTGTTCTCACTTACCTTTTCTTCATTTTCTATTCCTTTCTTATTTCCTTTTTTTCCTTTATCCTCATCTCTATTCTCTGTCTTTTGTTTCACATCTGCTCTCTTCCAATATATGCTTCTCACACCCAGAAGCGCGGTTTTCCATTTCAATATTCATTTTCATTTCTCATCTTTCATATCGATGTCACTCTTTCATGTGAAATCTAATCAAGATAAAATACGTGAGGATAGATCACAAGTCAGAGAGAAGATTTTCTCTCTCATCCTTCTCTATGACTTTTGACTCCACTTTTCCGCAGGTAAGTGTTATTTCTGTTCTCACAATTTACTTTGTTATTTTCATTTCTTCTTTTATTTCATTTCATCATTACATTTCTGAAATTAAACATGATCCTTCTCTCTGACTTTCAACTCCACTTTTCCTCAGTCTCAATAGGTTATGAGCCCAGGGCAACCAACTGCCAAATAGCTATAATTACAAACCTTTAGAAGGATCCGTCACAAACTCCATTCTCTAGTGTGTTTCGAAAATTTTTTTTAATGGATGATGTATTATCCTCTCATCCGGTTCTCAAAACACCGTCAATTATTCCTCTCAACGCGCCGGGATCAGAATCCAACTATCTAGATTGATCCATGATACTCAGAATCCACTTTTGAGCATCCGGTGTTGCGTTTCTAATCAATAACAAACAGTCAAAATTAAATGAAGAGACCTGGTCTAGAGATAATCTTGCCGTATGTTCAGTTATATCAAGATCAATTGACATTTCAAACTTCCAATACATTCGAAAACACAAGGAAAGTGCAATCAGTATGTGGAACGCCCTGAAAGAAGCACACCAGGACAATTCTTCAGGTGGAAGAATGTACTGGCTTAGGAAAATTCTTCTGACAAAGCTCAACAACAAAGACATACCTACCCACCTGGCCGAAATCGTATTTTATGGAGAAAAGCTGTCTTCACTTATTATGCCCAAGAATCCACTCACCGCCAATGATCTCCAATCAACAGCAATATTACTATCTCTTCCTGACAATTGGCTTGCTTGCGTCTCCAGTATGATGAATGAGGAATCCATTCCATCCTCAAAGATTATTACCGCTCTTAAACAAGAGAACCTCCAAAGACAAACCAGAAATGAGGAAGTTATCTCTAACTCAATGTCGGTGAAACAGTCCTACTCAAAGGAAACACAGTCAAAAAAGAAACTGGAACCCTACTCTTTTAATAAAGTCTATTACTGTACCAACTGCAAGACGGAAGGACACTCCTTCTCTAGATGTCCGGAAGTCCTGGAGGCACTAAATCAAGCAAAAAGAAACCAAAGAAAGGAAAAACACCAACCGCAAACGTCAAAATCTGCAGCTGCGAATCAAGTAAAGCTAGAAAGCAATCATGATTCAGATGATTTTTCCAATTCCGAAATTATTGTACATGCAGGTTCAGCAGTAGCATGCTCCATACTTGAAAACCACAACTGCAAAAAGGATTTCAACATTGACTCGGGATGTTCAATCTTGATGACGCCTTACCCAGACCAACTTGTCAACAAACAAACAGATCAAACTGTAATAAAGCTTGCCAATGGATCTACCATAAATTCTAAAAAGGCTGGGGAATTAAACTTTCCACTTTTCAACCTCAAATCACTTTACGTTCCACACTTAAGCACCCCCCTTTTATCTGTCTCCTCACTTTGTGAAGCTGGTCTCAATGTTGTTTTCAAAAAGGACAGATGCGACATTAAATCTACCCTTGAATCATCACAGAATGTTATAGCTTCAGGATATAGAAAAGGAAATCTTTACTACTTACCCGACGACATCGTGAGCCAGGAGGTCTCCTTTTCAACAACTCTCAACAATTCCTCTGACAAAAGTTTGTTTGGATATCATTGTAGACTCTCACATCTGAATTAAAAATCTCTAAAGAAATATCTGAAAGACCAAAACATTTCCCCTACACCATTCAATACACTACAAGTTCAACAATGCAAAACCTGTATTAAATCAAAGATGACCAGGACGCCTTTTCATTCTTGACTCAGCTATAAATCTATAAAACCCGGTCAAATTATCCACTCAGATGTATGCTCTTTCAATACTACCTCTCGCGAAGGGTACCAATATTTTATCACCTTCATCAATGATTGTTCAAAGGCTCTTTTTGGTTATCCAATGCATCAAAAATCCAATTCTTTTGAATGCACAAAGCTCTTTATTTCTTTCTTTGAAAACCAATACAATTACAAGATCTCATCTCTACGTACCGAAAATGGAGGCGAATACTTAAGCAACCAAATGAAGAGCTACCTTTCCCAAAAAGGCATCAAACACGAACCAGGTCACCCACATTCGCCACAACTGAACGGGGTAGCCAAACGCTCTAACAGGACCATTAATAATATGATTTGCTGCTCCCTTTCTCTCTCAAATCTCCCTAAATCTTTCTGGACCAATGCTCTCAGACATGCTCTCTTTGCATTCAATTCTTTCCCTTGTGAAACTCCTTCTGGTTTTGTTTCCCCAAATTCTATCCTGAAAACGACCGACATCGACCCCTTGTATCTTCATCCCTTTGGCTGTTTGACCTGGTATAAAGTTCCAGATGTAAATCGATCCAAACTGTCCGACAAAGCAAGATACGCAATTATTGTTTCTTATCTACCTCACAGAAACGGATACAGGGTAATGGATCTTGAGTCAAAAATTGTTATCAAATCAAGGTATGTGCTTTTCAACAACAAAACGTTTCCGTATGGTCATGCACCTAAAGATACAAGTATTGAATTGCCATCCTCCTCTGTACCTCTGGTTTGGCCTGGCTTTTCTGAATCCATCTGTAATCCCGCTCCCTCTACCACCCCTGCTCTTAAAAATTGGTCTCCTGTCCCTTCTCCATCCAAAAAATCAGTTTCCTCCCCTCTCACCTCCTCCCTTCCTGTTTTTCCCCCCCACTTTCCGTTCCTACTAACCCTCCCAATCTTCCTGTTTCTCTTTCTCCAGATCATACCCCTCTTATTCCTCCCAACCGACGCTATTGCTCTCAATGTGTCTAATCCTCCGATTTGGAACTTCCCCCCCCTCTTTCTGTCACTCCCTCTCACTCCCAACCACCTTCGCCCTTTCCATCCGCTCCCTCTTCCCCTCCTCACATTGATACAACTGTCACGTCAATTCCTCATCCTCTTCCTACAACCTTGCTCCCAAAAAAAACTTCTTCCCCTCCTTGCCGCTCCTCCCGCGTTTGTCGTCCACCGTTGCGCTACAGAACCTTTTCTCAAAAAGCCTCAGTCAAAGATGATCTCCTCGCTCCAAAGAAATGGAAGCAACTCCTCAGATCTCCTCACTCGCATCGTTGGATTTCTTCTGCTCAAGAAGAAATAACCTCCCTCGCGGTTATGAACACCTCAACTCTTGTTCTCCCGCCCGGTGGGAGAAAAATCATCCGTTCAAAATGGTTTTTCAAGGTGAAGCGTTTTGCGGATGGCTCCATCATCAAACTGAAGGCCCGTCTTGTCGCTATTGGTTTCTCTCAAGTAAAAGGCTTAGACTTCTCCAAAGTTTTTGCTCCTACGCTTTGTCTCAAAACCCTCCCACTCCTACTCAGTCTTCTTGGGTCGAAAAACTGGACGGGTTGCCAAATCAACTTCAAAACAGCTTTTCTAAATGGCCATCTTGATGAACCTATTTACATTTCTCAACCCCCTGGTTTTGAAGATCAAGCTCATCCGGATTGGGTGTGCAAGGTTTCCCGTGCGATTTATGGTCTTAAGCAATCTCCTTGAAAATGGAACATTGAACTTCGGACAGCCCTTACATTTTTAGGTCTTTCTCAATCCTCCTACGACCCATCCCTCTTTTTAAAGCTGAATGGCGATACTCTTGTTGGCGCTCTCACTGCTCATGTGGACAACCTTGCTGTAATTGGCACAGATACTTTTGTGAATCAATTTGTCAAAGATATTGGTAAAGTGTTCACCATTGGCTCAAACAAAGATCTATCTCTCTTTCTGTCTCTATCTATATCTTGTGACTTTCCCTCAAAAACAGTCTCCATCTGCCAGTCGCATTACATAGATTCCATGTCCAAAAACTTCCTCTCCCCTGACTGGAAACCAGTCTCCTCACCTACTACCACCCAATTCAAGATGTTGTGGCATAGATCACCAGACGAACCCTCCGCCCCATCCCACTATAATCAACTCATTGGTTCTCTCCTATGGGTCTCTCAATGTAGTCGGCCGGATATTTCCTTTGCCATAAATAAGCTCTCCCAATTCTTACAAGATCCGTCCCTTCAACATTGGGATGCTGCCGTCAGGCTTCTTTGTTATCTTCGCTCCACCAGCTCTCTCAAGCTGACCCTGGGTGGCAATGCTCTCGATCTATCAGGCTACTCAGATTTGGATTGGGCTGAAGATCAAGATGATTGTTGCTCCACATCTGGCTACATCTTTTGTTTTGTCTTGGGCGTTATATCCTGGAAATCAAAAAAGCAACCTACAGTCTCTCTATCAAGCACTGAAGCCAAATACAAAGCTTTGTCCAACGCATGCAAAGAAGGACTATGGCTTAGAAAAATTCTTTGCAAACTTTGTCTTTTTGACAATCTCCCAGTGAATCTTTTTGTCGACAAAAAAGGTGCCGAGGCTCTTTCAAAAAACCCAGAATATCACTCTCGCACCAAACACATTGACGCTCAACATCACTTTATTCAGGAATGTGTTGAACGGCATGTTTTTAATTTTCAACATGTCTCAACCAACGACATGCTTGCCGACATGCTCACCAAACCCCTACCTCGGATCCTTATATGCTCTCACCAGTTTCATTTTGTGCTTATATATTGTGCTCAGCAAGGGGGATATTGGAATAGTCACCCTTAAGACTTCTTTCTTCATTTCCTATTTCTGTTCTCACTTACCTTTTCTTCATTTTCTATTCCTTTCTTATTTCCTGTTTTTCCTTTATCCTCATATCTACTCTCTGTCTGTTGTTTCACATCTGCTCTCTTCCAATATATGCTTCTCACACCCAGAAGCGCGGGTTTCCATTTCAATATTCATTTTCATTTCTCATCTTTCATATCCATGTCACGCTTTCATGTGAAACATAATCAAGATAAAATACCTGAGGATAGATTGCAAGTCAGAGAGAAAATTTTCTCTCTCATCCTTCTCTCTGACTTTTGACTCCACTTTTCCTCAGGTAAGTGTTCTTTCTGTTCTCACAATTTACTTTGTTATTTTCATTTCTTCTTTTATTTCATTTCATCATTAAATTTCTGAAATTAAACATGATCTTTCTCTCTGACTTTTGACTCCAATTTTCCTCAGTCTCAATAAGTAATACTTGATAAGGAGTGTTGTTGGAATGGAATAGGATAAATCTGAAACTTGGAGCACCTAGTGACTTGCAAGTGCAAAGATTTCCTCGCGGTGATTTAGATAATGTGTGGCTTTCCTTGCGAGTATCAGAAAAACTACAAGCTAATTCTTTGACTGCTTAGCCGCTTCACGCGCTAACCGCTTCGCACAGCTGTCAACATCATGTTTACCTCCACAATAAATACACAGCCCGTTTTTTTCCCTTTGCAGCCATTCCTCACTTTGAAGCATCCCAGTTTCCTTGTCCAAGAACTTCAGAGTTTTGGCAATGTCTTTCCTTTTGAGTTGGAGTTTGAAGTCGGGGTTGGTTTGGATGGTTTTGGGTTCCTCGTGTTTTGCTTTGAGGATTCGTCCACCTTTGGAGCCAAGGTGGATGGTCCATGGTTGTTTCGCCGAGAGCAATTCTTGTCATGATAGCCATTATCAAGCTCAATCACTCAATCGATTAGCTGCTGAAGCAAGGTTGTCTTATGACCCCCAACTGCAAGCTGTTTGATTAAGCGTGCCGGTAAACCCTTTTGGAAATGGAATAGAAGAGAGGCCTTGTTCCACTGGATGCAAGACTGCAAGTTTCAAAAATGAGAAATATAAACAGAAGCTCTACTATTCTCCTTCATAACTAAACTATTAAGTTTGTATTTGGCGTTCCGAACTTCATTGGGATCACCAAACAGGGTGAACAATTGCTGCGCGAACTTGTCCTAGTTGTTGAGAATACAACTGGGACTGTTGTTGGATAAATGTTTGAGGTACGGTTCAAACCACTGCGAGGCTCTACCTCCTAAGAAGGAAAAAGCATACATAACTTTATGTCTATTGGAAGGGAAATTGTTGGAGTCGTTTGAAAAGTTGATTTTACAAGACTGTAGGTAGGATCTAAGCTTATGAGGGTGTTCTCCTGTAAAGTGATCAGGTTTTTTCATGCCCGGAGTGCAAAAACTAGGAGTGCTTGGACTAGATTGCTGGGTACCATGAGTGAGGGCCTGGATCAATGTCAAAAGCAGGGTTTGAGGATCAGGCTTGAGAGCAGTAGTGAAAACCCCTGGTCTACCATGAGTCAAGGTTTTATTGGAAGAATGGTTGGAGTCTGCAAATTCCGCGAGAGGGTCCATCGGAGCATCCCCTGGAGGAGCCCAAGGATCATTGAGAGGTTCCACAGATGGCGATTTGGAAGGAGGAACTGGATCTAAGGGTTGTTGGGCCCAAGGAGCGCTGGTTATCCCTACCCGATGGATCTCATCATTGTAAGGGGCAAGGGAAGCGTTCCCGGTTGAGCGAGTACGTGACATTGAAAAAGAAGAAGTCTACTATAGGTTGGCAGGCTACAATAGATGAGTTGAGTTAGTTAATTTACTATCACACGACCACCCCACGTACTATAGGGCAATTCTTAGATGATTGTGAGCGCAAAGGAATACCAAGTGCAAGGGCAAGTGCGAATAGCGAGACCCAGTTGCAAAGTGCAAACTTGGTTATGCCACTCAAGAAACGGCAAGATGAATGGAAGGTGTTCCAAAGAAGGAAACTCAACCTGGATCCGATGTGATGACTAGGTTGCAGCCAAATGCAAGAACGTATGAAATTAACTAACTGAGGAGACAATCATCAGGCAAGGGGATAGCCCTTACAAGGTAATCCGAAGTGACTAGATACAACCTGGTGATGAGCTAACTACAGGTGAAGCGGTGAGGCAATAAATGACAGGAACGGAATAGGAAATGAAGCAGTGGTATAGATCCAAGGTCTTAGCGTAAGTGCAAGACAATAGAATCTGAGCGTACAATTGCATGAAAAATTGGGATAGGAGCAATTGACATTAAGGTAATGCAAATGAGAGGTAATAGTGTATGCAGGGTAGGGACTAGTCCAATTGTGAACTATACAGTAGTGATGGCTTGGTTAGACTTAGATGCGAACTAACGAACAATGCATGACCGAAGATGGAAGTCCGAGGATGTTGATTTGCCAGGGAAGGAGATTGGATTTCATAATAGATGGTTGACCGGTATGGAGTTAACTGAAAAGTTTGCAAGAATATACTGAGTTGGTCGGCAAGATTTGAAGGTCAGCGCAAGCCAGAGGAAATAGCGGATTGCACCATTGATGTTGTGCTTTTATTTGTGTCATGCTTTTAGACTGAGGTAGATGGTACTGAGGAGAGGACATGTCGAAGTGGTGAAGACAATAATCCTTAAGTGCAAAGCGTGAAGGTTACACCACTCCTGATCCCTTTATCCAACCATACTGGGCCTGAACATCCTTGGATTTTTTTTCCAGAACCAGTCACTTTTGACTGAAGAGGTTTTATTGAGCTTAAACCCTGGAGTGTTAAACCTCCCTTCATTTTTCTTCAATTTGAATTCCACCACCCTACTCTTGAGTCCCTTGAGAAGTGTTGGGTTATTCTTGTTGGAATAACTTATTGTTTTGCTTCCAGAGCTTCATCAAAACAATTAACTTTGTCTTGTGCAGCCACCCACAGCTATCTGGTACCCTTCAAGCGCTTGATTTTGGATAGTTGTACAGGTTCATTGAGAACCTAGAGGTTGTTTGGGATTGATTTGATCTTTCCTAATCTTCTGCTGATTAACAGAGCTATTAGCTTGTGGGCTTTGTTACTTACAATTGCCTTGTCCTGTTGAACTCTGAAAAATTCTTGAATTCTTCTATTCAAGTTTTCCCTGGCATCATCTTGCCTCAGATAGTGTTTTTTCCCAGCTACCAACTACTATCACCTTTATCCTTTACTCTTTGGACCCCCATTAACCAGGTTCTGGACTTTGATCTTGGTTACATTTAAATATTTTTTTGTAACACTCAGGAGGGCAGCCTAAACAGCACCTTTCCCCTCCACAGAACTGCCATGGCCTAGCAATATTTGGAGTCTTACATTTTGTACCCCGGGCCGGGATCAAACCAGCAACCTTGGGATTTTCAGTCCCAACAATCATCAACTTTGAAATCCGCTCTCTTTCTTTTTTTTTCTTTTTCTTTTTTTTCATTATCTAGATCTGTGGAGGTAACTTGTTCTAGAAGCAATCCTCCCAATTGTGCACCATCTGGGCAAGATAATTTTTGTTTTTTGAGAAACCCTACTCTTGCCACATTTGTGAGCCACTTTGGAAATCTGCTCCTTGGATCTTTTAGGAAACTCTGTCAAAATGGAATATCCCAGCGCCTCTTCTGCTTGTCCTAAGATGGTTAAGATCAAGCCCCAGAACAAGAACTTAGGTTTAAATGGGAAAAAGGTGGAACACTTCTTGGAATGGTACGAGATGGCTGCTTTGGTGGATGGGGCTAGCAAATTCAATAAGAGAGGAAATATTTTGATTTGTTTTTTTCTCAAAGGATTTGAGCAGTTTATAGATCTTGTCCATTGTAGCATTTTCTTGGTTAGGATGAGGGTTCTTGGGCCTGCAATCAGATTCCATTTTATTCATAATCCTGTTTGACTCTTTGAAAGAGGGAGCATGGACTAGTTCAGTGGTTTTAGATTTTTCAAAAGGGAGGGCTGTTTAACCTTTCATAACTTTATCCATCACTCCCCTAAGGATAAGGAAAACAGGGAGCTTAATTGATTATCCCTGGTAGTAATCATGGATCAAGACTCAACCAGTTTGTCCTTGATCCTTTCCTGCACTTGAGGATAAAAAAATTGGAAATATTGAACTCAAATTTTGTCCACTGTGTCAATGTGATTGTTTTGTTGAATATTTTATTGCTCTCTTCAATAATCTTCTTTTTTTTTTGCTCTCTTCAATACTCTTCTTTTTGTTCTTGATCTTTTTCTTTTTATTTCTCTTCTTCATGTTTCATCTTCTTTTTTTTTGTTTTCTGTTCTTTAAGTTTCTGTTCCATCTTTTGCTCTGACTGTCTGCTCTAATATGATGCCGCGCCACAACTTAAATCAATCTTAAACTTTGAAAAACAAAAACGTAATCTTTCCTTGCCACCATCTGCTCTGACGGTGGAGGAGAGTTTATTTCCTCCAATCCAAAGGATTTCTTTCAATCTAACTCCATCCAACACCTCATCACTGAACCTTATCACCACAAACACAATGGCAAAGTAGAACAAGCCAACAGAACACTGACCAAATCCTTACAATACATCCTCCAAAGCCCAAAGCTAACTCTTAGTCTCTGGGCCAAAATTGCCAAATCTGATTGCCTGGTTCTCAACCAAATTCTCAACACTCCAAACTCTCCCTCTCCTTACCAAATGTTTATCAACAAAACTCTTCCCCTTGACTACTTTCATCCAATAGGTTCTAAGGCTCTCTATTTCAACACCAAGGTAGCTCAAGGCAAAAAATTCAAAGAACGCAGCCTTGGTGGTATTCTTGTGGGCTACAACCCTCAATTTCTTTCCTATTGTATCCTTTTCCCTGAAAATTCTATTGTTTCTTCCAGACATGTGAAAATACTCAAAAACTCTTCTTCTTCTCAGATACTTCCATCCACTCCCAATTCCAAATCCAAACTTGTTCCTCCTCTCAACTTGGACATTGACTTTCCTCTTTCTTTCTCCCTTCCTGAATCTTCCTCTCCTCCCCCTTCTCCCAATGCTCCTTTTGATACCAACAGAAACAAACCCTCTCTCTCTCCCAAATCTTCCGTCGATCTTCATTCAGACTCCTCTTCCAACTCATCTGACAATCATGCTGCTCAACTAAAACCAAATTACTCACTGCAAGATTGCTCCTCCATCAATCCTCCTCAAAGATATGGCTATCATCACTACTTTGTACCCAAGACCTATGAAAAAGCCAAGAAATGTTTTGACACACTAAAGTGGGAAGCTTCTATGGACGTTGAACTCGACAGCATTGAAGAACTCAAGGTATGGGATGACTATGACGGACCTGAACCTGTCAATCCTCTAAATACAACCTGGGTCTACCGTCTCAAAGACAATTGCCACGGCAATCCTCTCATCTACAAAAGCCGTATTTGTGTCCAGGGATTTGATTAAATCTATGGATTAGACTATCTCAACACCTTTTCACCCACCGGAAAGGCAGCCTCCCTTTGTATTGCACTTCTCTTTGGAATTTATCACTCTCTTCCTATCACCCAATTTGACATCAAAAGCGCTTTCCTGCATGCGCCAGTAACCAACACAGTCATAATTAAACGTCCCAAAGGATCAAAACGAAATTAGAAATACCTCATTCTCAATAAATCTTTTTATGGACTCAAATCAGCCCCAGCCAACTGGTTCAGCACCCTCACCTCTTGGATCTGCAATCAAGGCTTCCACAAATCTATGTCAGACCCATGTCTTTACATTCATCCCTTGACCAACTCAGTTCTTTTCTTCCACGTTGATGATCTCATCCTTGTAGGCTCTGGCAATGATTTCTTGACTAATTTTCTCAAACGCTTTCCAAACTCTAACCACCACAAACCCAACACCATACTGGGTATGAGTTTTGAAAGACTCAAAGACTAAATCTTATTGTCTCAACCCAAGCACATTGTACACGGTCTTGAAGAATTAAAATTAATGGATTGCAAACCTTCCACCATTCCTCTTACTGTCAATACCAATCTTGCCCCTGCCTCCAAAGAAGAACATCAAGAGTTTCTCTCCCTTGGTATCAACTATCAATCAGCTCTCTTCTTAATGAACTTATTGCTTGTCTGACTCTCCCCAATCTAAGCTTTGCTGTCTCCAGTCTTGCTAGATTTTTCAAAAAGCCAGGCATTCAACACTGGAGAGAAGTCAGGCGTTGCTGGAAATACTTAAACGCAACCAAGAATCTGAAACTATCGCTCTCTGTTTGCAACTCCAAGACTCAAATTCAATGCTACAGCAATGCTACTTGGGGGGATGATCTAGAAACCAGAACATTGCAATCAGGTCACCTATCCTTTCTCTTTGGTTCTCTCATCTCCTGGAGAAGCTATCGTCAAAGGAAAGTTACTCACTCAACCACCAAAGCTGAACTCAATCCACTTGATGACTCTTTTCTGGAAGCCATCTGGATGAAGGACTTAGTATCCAAACTCTGGAAGAAAGATGTAGAACCCAGCAAACACTACGTGGACAACAAAGGTCTAATTGACAAGCTCAAAAAGTTTGGGTGCAATTCTAAAACTTGACACATCAACATCAAGACAAAAGCTATTTCAGAAGAATTGAAACAAGGCAACCTGATTATAGATCTCATTCCATCTGAAAAGATGAATGCAGACGGACTCAGGAAGGCCTTGCCTCCAACTCTCCTGGCCAATCTCTCTGCTTTAATCAACCCTAAGTTCTCTTACATCTCCAGCCCTACCAGACACAGGGGGTGTTGAATATTTTATTGCTCTCTTGAATACTCTTCTTTTTGTTTGCTCTCTTCAATACTCTTCTTTTTGTTCTTGATCTTCTTCTTTTTATTTCTCTTCTTTATGTTTCATCTTCTTTTTTTTTGTTTTCTGTTCTTTAATTTTCTGTTCCATCTTTTGCTCTGACTTTCCGCTTTTCACTCTCCTCTGTCTCCTCTGTCACTTTCGTATCACCGCACACCTACACTTGCGCACCCTTGACTAGATAATCAAACCTGAATCCTCACCTGTAAAGGAGGAGATCTGGCAGAGGAGCTCAACGCAAGGACATGATCAACTTGACCACATTCTCAACTTGACAAATCCGCTAACTCAATACTCCTCGAATCTCAAATTTTCACTGTTTGCTATCAACCTCTTTCTTCAACGTTACATTTTTCTCAATCTCTTTTTTATTTTTCTTCATAAACTCTCTACCTCAAACCACTCAATCTTTACCTCAAATCGTACACCCAGAACTCTTCAATCTTGAGTATGTCTGCCATGGCTGGTTTCTTTTCAGCCCTCTACCTGCAGCTCTGACTCTCAGCCTATCTTCTATCAGCCGGCTTGCACCTCAATCATCAACACTATTAACCACTCTTTGTCCAACAATTTCCTTTCTTTGTCTCTTAAGTCCATCCGCTTGATGTTGATATTTTATTGGTCTTCTTTTTCTTTTTAGAGTCTCATCTTCTCTTGTTTCCATACTTTTAATGATGAATTGCTCTTTGCAGCCCTTTTCAAGCCTTTATTTCTTTGAAATCAACCTCAGAAATTTTTCACGTTTTGGACAAGGTAGGATTGGATGGGATCCCAAGATTTCCTAAAGGACTGATAATCAGAAGCTGAAGCCCACCACCATTTGAGATCCACTGGGAGACAAGGTTATCTAGGTACTGCAAAGTAAATAGTGCTACATCTATTTTTCCCCAATAGGCCAACATTGCTTCCTGCAGCAGGGCCCAGTTATGCCGTTTGAAACCTTCAAACTACTCAATGATTTCCATAACTTCATCAGAGGAGATTAAAAATTTTAACTGGTAGGCCATATCAAATTTGCTAGCCCCATCCACCCAAGCAGCCATCTAGTACAAGTCCAAGAAGTGTTCCACATTTGTCCCATTGAAACCTAAGTTCTTGTTCTGGGGCTTGATCTTAACCATCTTAGGAAAAGCAGAAAAGGCGCTGGGAGATTCCATTTTTACAGAGTTTCCTAGAAGATCCAAGGAGCAGATTTCCAAAGTGGCTCACAAATGTGGCAAGAGTAGAGTTTCTCAAAAAACAACAAGTATCTTGCCCAGATGGTGCACAATTGGGAGGACTTACTTCTAGAATAAGTTCCCTCCACAGATCTAGATGATGACAAAAAAAAAAGAAAAAAGAAAGAGATCGGATTTCAAAGTTGATGATTTTTGGGACTGTAAGTCCCAAGGTTTCTGGTTTGATCCCAGCCTGGGGGACCAAACGTAAGACTCCAAAAGGTGCTAGGCCGTGGCAGTTCTGTGGAGGGGAAAGGTGCATTTTAGGCTGCCCTCCTGAGTTTTACAAAAAAATATTTAAATGTAACCAAGATCAAAGTCCAGAACCTGGTAAATGGGGGTCCAAAGAGTAAAGGATAAAGATGATAGTAGTTGGTAGCTGGGAAACAACACTATCTGAGGCAAGATGATGCTGGGGAAAAATTGAATAGAAGAAGTCAAAGATTTTTCAGAGTTCAACAGGACAAGGAAATTGTAAATAACAACGCCCACAAGCTAATAGCTCTGGTTGTCAGCAGAAGCTTAGGAAAGATCAACTCAATCCCAAACAACCTTCAGTTTTTCAATAAACCTGCCCAACACTCCGCAATCAAGCACTTGAAGGGTACCAGATAACTGTGGGTGGCTGCACAAGACAAAGCTAATTGTTTCGATGAAGCTCTAGAAGAAAAACAATAACTGATTCAAAGAAGAATAACCCAACACTTTTTAAGGGACTCAAGAGTAGCATGGCGGAATTCAACTTGAAAAGAAATGAAGGGAGGTTTAACATTCCAGGATTTAAGCTTATTATAACCTCTTCAGTCAAACATTACTGGTTCCGGAAAAATAATCAAAGGATGATCGGGACCAGTATGGTTGGATAAAGGGATCAGGAGTGGTATAAAAAAATCAAGAATTCAATCTTTCAAATTCTTCTTCAACTAGAAAGGCTATTGGTTGTTGATAAGGATCAAGGATCGGGATTTGATTATGGAGCCCAAAAGATCAAGGGGCAATCATGGATATAACCAGAATTTGGACTGAGATAAAGGGGAATGGGACCCCACAGATGATTTATTTTGAGATGATAATGATGAAAATTCTATGATAAGATGTCATAAGATACCCCCCCCCCGCTGGCCAAAAGGAAGGGGAGAGCCCCTCCCTATATGGGCAGGAGGCCCTGTTAGACTATTTACAAGTGATACTACAGATAGAGCAGAAAAAAATATTTTTTTTTTAGACACTAGATGATCAGAAAAATAGATTAGGCGGGACAGTGGAAATTTGGCCTCCCTGACTGGGATGGGATTGTTTCTCATCCCTTCAACTTTCTTGTGTCTGTCCCTGGAGGGGCAAGTGCAACAACACAAAGATCACCCACCCCTCACCCAAAGGCGGAAGGGGTGGGGAAAAATTGAATTAGACCGCCCGCAGATGTTTGCGGGCAGTAGACAACACTTTCCAACCCCCACCCAAAGATGGAAGGGGGGTGCAAGTGATTAATTGATTGGTGGAGTTGGTTGAGCAATGGGTTGATGTTGGCTGATTGCAGAGGGAGGTTTGAGTGAAAGTTGATAGGTGGAGGGTAGATAGACAATCAAAGGGATTGTGGGATGATGAGCAAGGTTTGTTGACGGGATTCCTTTGACAATGTTTCTTCTTGAGGAAGAATCTCAATAAGAACTTTGATGAATAGCTAGTGGCCAGGTAGAAGGGTGACCTCAATCAATTGTTAGCTTTGAAGGGTACAACTTGGATGTAAACAACGGACGGCACCCTGTTTGAGGGTGAGGATGTTGATGAGACTGCTGGTGAAACTGGTTGAACCTAAGAGTAAGAAACAAGGGCTGATACCTTGAGAGGATTTTGAGGAGATGATCTGATGATGTTGAGGAAGGTAAGAGATGAATAGACCAATGATGATGATGAGGGAGAGCAAGAGGTTGTTGAGATTGTGATGAAAGTGACAGGTATTTGAACTTGGAACTGGGTTCAAGTATTGATTGGATGGATGATGGTGTGAGAGTAGGATGAGATTGGGGATGGGATGAATTTGATTGTTGAGGAAGGATTGATTGAAGAAGGAGTAATCAAGGATTGATTGGTTTGGGATGCAGGTCAGGGCGGAGGGAGATTGGGCTGAGTGGGTCTTGGCCCGCAAGTTTGGCCAAAAGGAAGGGGGGAACAAAGAGAGAAGGAATCAAACACAATTCCTAGGTGATGAGAACCGGAGAGGCCTGTATGAAACTTTTGAGAAATAACACTTGAATTGCAACCAAAAGACTGAGGGAGTTGAGTCACACACATATTTGAGAAGGAGGAAGTACAACAGGAAGATAAGAGGATGAAAGGATTGAAGGAAATGAAAGAAGACCAACGGGAATGACAAAGGTGTTTCAAGAGTTGGCAGATGTTGGTTTACTTACCAGGTTGACCATGGAGAGACTTAGATTGTTGAGATCAAGAAACTCAAGGATGAGTCAGACAGAAGTTGCAAGATGACAGAAGAGTAACTCTCACCAGTCAAGAGTTGAGGTTGAGAAGTTGAGAGAATGAGTTGATTGAAGTCAAGCAATTGGCGGTTGTGGTAAGATGATGAAGAACAACGTTGAGGGATCTCTGAAGCTTGAGGCGGACAGCGGACAGGAACAATGAAAGAAGAGAAACTTAGAAACAGGAAAGAAGAGGAAGATGAAGAATAAAAAGAAGAGGATAAGAGTGATGGAGAATTCAATGATGAAGAGGAGGTTCCCTCTCTGGAATCCCGCGGACTTTGAGTTTCAGGACACAGATCCTTGGGTGTCCACGGTTCTCTCTGGGCTGCCGCGGATTACATAATTTGAAGTATGGAAGCGGGAAAGAGAGAACTGGGCGGCATGAGAAACAGCTGAGTGATACTTCAACACTCCCCATGACTGGAGAGAGTTCAATCAGGAAAAATCATTGGTCTTGAACTTGGGGTCAAGGATCCGCAAGAAGGTCTGTATGGCGGGTTTGGCTACCGCTTTGGTTAGTGGATCGGCTAACATGCAGTCAGTGGCTGTGAGTTTGACCTTCAGGTTGCCCAATGCAAGTTCTTCTTGCAAGCCTTTGGTCTTGAGATCCATGTGTCTGGTTTTGGCGTTGGAGCCAAAGGCTTGAGTTTGTCCTTGAGGCCCTTGTTGTTGATGAAGTGAGTCGTGAAGGGGATGGAGACATTGCAAAACTCTCCCATGAGGTGTTTCAGCCATCTTCCCTCCTGGAGGGGGTTGAGTTTGGCTTCTGTCAAGGAGTAGGTGATATTGTGCTCTTTGAAACTCTCCCAACAGATAAGTGATCCAAATGAGAATCCCAAAAAACCGGATTGGCATTTTCTTGAGGTTGGGTCTTCACCCCAGGATGAATCAATGTAGAAGATCAATGATTCGGCAGAGTTTTAGTATCTTAGAGTGATTTTTATGTCTTTGGTGGCCTTCAAATATTGCCAGGTCCTCTTGAGCTCTTTCCAGTGAGTCATGCTGGGTTTATTCTGGAACCTGGCAAGGCTTGAGACCAAGAATCTGAGGTCCAAGACTCAATGTAATTCAGCAGACCCACCCCTGGGCGGTAGTTGATGTTGAGGCGTTTGAATTCTTCAAAATCTTCTTCCAAAGCTTCTGAGAGTTGAAGTTGAGGGGTTAGAGGAATTTGGACTCCTTTTGCGTCTGTCAGACCAAGTTCTTCCAAACCATGGGCTATGTGCTTTGGTTGAATGAGCAGAATGAAGTCACTAGTCCGATTGAAATTCATTCCCGGGATGGTGTTGAGGGCGTGACACTGTGAGTTTTTAAATTTGTCATTGAAATTCCCTTCAAAATTCAAGCCATTGCCTACAAGAATGAGATTGTTGATGTGGAAAAATATGAAGGAATTTCCGTCCGTTGACTTGTAGAGGCAAGGGTTGCTGTCGGATTTGACAAAGCCCATGGATTTGATCCAGTTTGTGAGGGTGTGATACCAATTCTTTGGGGCTTGTTTCAGTCCGTAGAGGCTCTTCTTGAGTCTCAGGTATCTGCATTGTCGACCAGAACTGTTGGGAGTTTTGATGATTACTTCGTCATCAATGGGAGCATGAAGGAAGGCGGCCTTGACGTCAAACTTTGTGATTTCAACATTGTCTCTTAGGGCGAGTTGGAGAATGACTTTGAGAGATGAGATCTTGCTGGTGGGAGCAAAGGTTTCTTCAAATTCAAGTCCATGAATTTGATTTTAGCCCTTCACGCATACTCTCTCCTTGAAGATGAGGGCGTTGTCATGGCAGTTATCTTTAATTTTGAAGACCCAAGTAGTTTTGAGCGGGTTGACAAGTAGTTTTGAGCGGGTTGATTGGGCAGACCCGAGCTTTGCCGCTGGGAGGCCTCGCACAACTTCACCCAATCGCGCACCACGCAGACAATCCCCGGCCACCAAAACCTTGCTTTCACCCTTCTCTGCGTCTCGACCTCACCCGGGTGACCAAGGTCATTGTGCAGACTTTGTAGGATCACCTCTGGGTCGGCCCTAGAAGTTGCAACGACAAGAGGCACAGAACCACTCCGCCGCCATAACTGACCATCCTGTAAGTAGAATTTCAGAACTTTACGCCTCACCCACCGGACCACCGCGCCCGCCGTGCCCTCGGGGAACCAGAGATCCTGCAAATAAGAGCACAAGACCGCGTAATGCCCCAACTGACACAATGGAAGACAAATTGCCGCCTCCGCCATTCCTACCCAAACGACCAGCGCTTCCACGTCCAAGGGTTCCGCCCCCTTGTAGGGATTGTCCCGCGGGTACCGCGACAGCGCGTCAGGAATTGTGAGAGCCTTTCCTGGGATGTGTACCACACTAAAGGAGAATAACTGGAGAAACGCTACCCTCCTGGTCATGGGCGCGTTCGGCAGCGTCGGTGAGTTAATCATTTGCGCCAAGGCCTCCGCGTCAACCAAGAGCTCAAAATGCACGCCCCACAAAAGGTGCTGCAACCGCTGTAAGACTCCAAACGGTGCTAAGCCGTGGCAGTTCTGTGGAGGGGAAAGGTGCTGTTTAGGCTGCCCTCCTAGGAGTTACAATAATATTTTAATGTAACTGGAATCAAGGTCCAGAACCTTATGGATGAAAAATCAAACTAAGAGAAGAGGATAAGAGTTGTTGGTAGCGATGGAAACAACACTATCTGAGACAAGATGGTGAAGGGAAAGACTTGAACAAATAAGTCAAGGTTTGTTCAGAGTTCAATGGAACAAGGCAGTTGTAATTAACAACGCCCACAAGCTAATAACTCTGGTCGTCAGCAGCTGATTAGGAAAGATCAACTCAATCCCAACCAACCTCCAGGTTCTCAATGAACCTGCCCAACTCTCCGCAATCAAGCGCTTGAAGGGTACCAGATAACTGGGGGAGGCTGAACAAAACAAAAGCAATTTGTTTAAGAAGCTCAAGAAGCAAATCAATAACAAATTTGAGCAAGAATATCCCAACACTTCTCAAGGAACTCAAGAATAGCGTGGCGAAATTCAACCTCGAAGAAGAAGGGAGGTATAACACTCCAGGTTTTAAGCTTAATAAAACCTCTTCAATCAAACGTGATTGGCTCCAGAAAGATGATCAAGGGAGATCAAGACCAGTATGGTCGGGAAAAGGATCAGAGTGGTATAACACACTCAAGAATTCAGGCAGACAGGAATTCTTCTTCAACCAGCAAGGCTAATGGTTGGTGATAAGGATCAAGGTCACAAAGGACTGAGTTTGAGTATGGAGGCTCAAAGGATCAAGGGGAAATCATAGATATACCCGGATAATTTTCTCAGATAAGTGGGGAAGGATGCCCACGGATAAATTGATTATGATTATGGGATGCTGAGACAATGATGATGCAATGATGATGGGCCAAAAGGCAGGGGAGAGCCCCTCCTTATATGGGCAGGAGGCCCTGTTAGACTATATACAACGGATTCTACAAATAGAGTGGAAAAGGGAAGGCAACCATGTGGTCACTCGCGTTGGTCAAGGATCTGCCAAATGCTTGCGGGAGCGGTCGGGATGGATTCAGTAGATCATGGATGAGCATCGCGTGACGGTAGCAAAGAGGAGATTGGGAGGCGCAACGATGAAGATGAAGACACGCAACAACAAAGATGCGGACGTTCTATAACAACAGCGGAGATGAGAAGCAACACGGATAAAGGACGCGCGACGCGCGCGGATGAAAGGAGCGCGGCGCGGCGCGGGTAAACAATAGTTGGATGAGCCTGAGGATAAGTTGTCCAGCCGGGCGGTACGTTTGCAACAGTTTATGAATTGCGGTCTTAAGGCGGTCCGGGTGTCCAGGATGGGGCACCACACCGCTGTACAATCTTGGTGACACCGCATAGCTCCAGCTTTGTCTGCGAATAGAGACTCTCTGTCGCGGTAAAGGTGACCGATTTGTAGAGCACCGGCCTATCTTTTCCGTCCTCCTCCTGTGTCAAGACCCCCCCCGGCACCAAACTCACTAGAGTCGACCGCCAGGCGTATCCCTCCAGAGTCGTAATCGAGGTCCTAAAGGACAATGTTGCGCCCCACGATCTCCTTGAGCTTTGCAAACGCGGCATTGCATCCTTTGGTCCAATTCCACTCCGCCCCCTACGCGTCAGCGCCCGCATTGGGCTCGCCACTTCCGGGAACCGCTTGATGAACATGCGGACGTAGCTGCACAACCCCAGGAAATGCAAGACGTGCGACACCGTCCGAGGAGTCGGCCATTCAAGAACCTTGTTCCGCTTCTTCTCTGCTATTTGCCTACCGTCAAAGGCCACGACATGCCCCAGCACCTCAAGCGCCGGAACGCAGAACTCTAACTTTTTCCCGGACACGGTAAGGCCCGCATTCTCAATTTGGAAGATGACTCGTTCCAGAGTCTCCGCGTATTCCGAGAAAAATTGACGGATCGCGGGTTCATCCTCTAGGACCGCGCCTCCGTAGTCTGTTCTGGGGCCTTTAATGCCAGCGTTGTTGATGAAGATTTGCACGCCTTCCAGAATATTTTCACGTAGTATCCAGGTCATTTGGGCTTGGTAAACTGCCACTGAGTTGGTTGCACCTTGCAGTACCCGCGTCAGCTGCATCATCCCTAGCCCGGTCTCAAACGCCATCAGTGGCCGCGAGTCAGGGTGGAGTTCTTGGTGGTCATATCCCCCCATTACGTCCACCAGCCCGTAGCAAGCACCCCTGCCCATTGACTCCAGAAATTCTTCCACACGCGGGGGAATCCCTGCGTTGCAAATAGTGAACAAATTGAGCCTCTGAAGGTCCTGAACAATCCTTAGCAACTTCCCATCCTGTTTAACGACCGCAAAGATAGGACTCGAATAGCTTGACGTGGACTGCTTGGAAAGCCCCGTCCTCACACGCTCCCGTACCAGCTTTAGAAAGGGTTTCCTAACGCTAAGGGGGATTGGAATCGGCTTGATTTGCCACGGTTTGTGAGGGACAGTGGGAATAACATAAGGGTCCCCAATCTCGCCTCTCAACGACCCGCGCTTGTCCGGTCCAAAGGCAAGGGCCTTTTCCCTCAGCACCAATACCGATACCAGAAGATCCCTTTCCTCCGCACTAAGCCATCCTTTCAGCCTGAAGTTAAGGGCGTCCACCCGCTCGTCCGTAATTTGCGCCAACCGCGTTATCCATCCATTCTTCCCAAGGGGCGTCTCCCACGGGTTCCAGGACCATGCGATTGGTTGTAGGGGTCCGTTGAGTCCCTGAGGCATTGGCTCATTCCGTGGCCGGACTTTTTGTGCCACCGGTTTGTACTTGCCCGCGTTGCACCGCGCTATCCAGACCCGGCCGTCACAGTCGTAAGTCCTAGCAATAACCAGACCGGAGCTTTCGCCTTTGCTCACAACTGTGGCACAATGATAGGGTTTTCAAAGGGTAGAGGCTTCCGGCAATGCATAACGAGGAATGGAACTTACTTCTGGCGCCCACGCCCTATGCGCGCCCCCCTCCACCTGCTCCTTACCTGTCGGCCGCCCGTTCTGAGCCGGAGCTTGCCCCGCACGGTAACCACGGCCGACTAGGAAAAATCCTCCGCAGGGTGACCCTTGCGGTCATCCCCTGTGCCGGACTCCCCGTTGCCGCCAGACACTGGGTCCTGTACCCATCTCCCTCGCCCGCAATTGCAGATTGTCGTTTCAAACCACGCTCCAAGGGGGTCTTTGACGGTCAGCGCCTCCATCGCTTCCTCAGAGTTGAAGGCCATTTGAGCTCGGAACCCAAACATAAACGGCCAACCTAGAATCACATCTCCGCATTCCACTGAGAGAAATGACAGGGGCTTACAAACCTTTGCGACTTCTACCTCCTCCGCCTCTACTACTCCATCCACGCGGCATTTGCCGCCATTTAATGCCCAAAGGCCCATTGGGCACTTCCTCCGCACCAGGCCGAGCTTGTCCACCAACCTTGACAGAAGCAACTTGACCATTGACCCGCTGTCCACCATCTCCCACACCTTCCGCCCCGCAATGGTCATTGCAACATAAGCAAGCGGGACAGATACCAACTTTGACCGGCACGGCTTGGGATCCATTTCCTCCTCCGCCACATTAACTCTCTGAAACGTTGTCGGCACCTGGCCCTGATTGCAATCTTTTAAGGCCTGGACCATCTCGTCAACAACTGCAGGGGACACCGCCGCTAGCTCCCGTAGGGTCAGAGGTATTGGTGAGTTGTTCCCCATCACCCTTTGGACGATGTCCGCGGCCTTTTTCTTCCCCGCAGGATTAGCGGGCAGCCCGTCCGACGCTGGTACGCGCGCGACTGGCTTTGGGGCCATTAGTCGTTCGTCAACATCCATTGCGATCCGCTTGTTTGTCGCCAATGCCCTGACTTTGGCCTCCACTCTTGGCGCTACCCAGGTTCTGGGCGCGGTGACAATCCCAAGCGAGACCCTGGCGGTCTTGGCTTTAGCCTTTGCTCTTTCCCGCACATGCACCATGGCTGGCGGCTTGTCCTTGGTCAGATCCACCAATTCTCCTGTTGGGAATATGTATGTCATCCCGGATTTGCAAACAAGCCCCTTGTCCATGTCTCAAGTGAGATTCTCACAAGCCGACTTCCAGTGCCCTCTCTCCCACAATATGAACACCGCGGCAACCCAAATGACCTGGATGGTCCGCTGGGGGGCTGGAACCCTTCTACCATGTGAGGCGGTACCGCGCGCGGTTGAGAAGGAGCCGCCGGAGACGGTGCGGCTGTTGGAGCTGTGGGAGCAGATGTCCGGTTGAGGAAAACCCTTATGTCCCACAGAATCTCCGTCATCTCTCCGACTGATGGTCCCGCGGATTGTTGGGAAATTCAGGCATGAGAAGGCATTGGCGGCCGCGCGGCTGAGGTTTTTTTGGGGACCGGCGCCAAGATCGTGACCAATTTCTTGGAAGAAGACGGGTACGTTTGTGCCGTATCCGCGATGAGCTCGTCCAAATCAATTTTGCTCTCCACAGCTTGACCAATAACCAAAATATCAGGAAGAATTGCAACACTTCCATCCAGCGACCTCTTAACCAGACCGTGGTCATACAGGTATTGCTGCACCCTGGAACGGAGCTGTGGCGCAAGACCCCCCAGAAACGCCTCCTTCATGGCACCCGTCTGGCCCGCGAAGACCTCTTTCTTCGCCAGGTAGCCGTAGATTTGCTCAAACTTTGACATATATTCCACTAATCCTTTGCGTGATCGCACCCCGCCATTCTCGCTTGCTTCCTCCGCGGCTCAATCAAAGTTGCTTTTTTGCAACCGGGGTTTGCGCTTTCCCCACCTTGCCAACATCTCGCTTTTCAACTTCCCACAGTCTTGCCTCTCGTAACCAATCATTTCCTCCACCTCCCGCAGCTTCTCCTTCTCTGTAATGAACAGCACAATGTTCCAAACCTTATCCGCGCCCGACGCGCCCTCCAAATCCGCAATCCGTTTGAATCTAGAAAGAAACCGCTCAACGTCCAAGGTACTGAACCAAAGGTGAGGGAAATCCCTTGGCCTTAACCAAACGCGGCAAGGGGCCTCTGCCGCTATGTCTAATGACCCTTCCAAGGGAGGAGCAAACCCGCTACCTCTGGGAGCATGAGCGGATGGCGGCGGAGGGGGTTGAGCAGCAGGAACAGGAGTCAAACATAGAGGATAGGGAAGGGGAGCATTGGATCCCGTAGCGGTTGATGGCAACATCCTGCGTTATCTTTAAGAGACTGAGAACGGATCAAAGTTTCCCGGCCAGACCCCCAGATGTGGAAACTTTATAGGTTATCCCTCCCAAAGTTGCCCCAATTCATGGAGTTCAATGGTTCTAGCATCTATAAGACTTGAGGATGATTCCTTGTCCGGGAGAGAGAGAGTGAGATCCTAATTTTACTTTTTTTTCCTATTCCCTCCTCCGTGTGTGTGTCCCTCCAACCCATGCCGAGGGGAGAGGTATATCATATCCCCTCCCCTCAGCCCTAACCTAACTACAAGCACAAAGACAAACTGACAACCATGAAGAAGAAAGCCTAGACCCAGAACCCTAACCCATCCCCCAACCCATACCCATACCCTACCCCTTCAGCTTGCCTGCCATTTTGAACATCCGGTTTGTCCTTCCTTGGCGTGGCCCCCCGCCGCGCACTACCCAAAGTTCACCGCGCTTGCCCCTATCCGCCTGACGCGCCGTCGTGGATTTCCCATCCCGTGGCCCGCCCGCGCTTGCGCGCAGTGGTCCACGCATATAGCCCCGCTGTCGCCCAGCCTTTTCCTCCCCCGACTAACCACCAGAGAACCTGGTCGGCCCAGATCCATCCATGAGTCGGATATCCAAGCGGATTGCGGGCCTTCTCCCCTAGTCAGGCCCGGCCCGCAGACGTGTGCTTGGTCAGCTGTGCCCACTGCTGAGCCTTGCGGCAACTGCTGCTGAAACCGCAGCGGCTACTGCTGAGAACTAGCGCACCCCCACTGCTGAGCCTAACCTACCAGATGCTGAGCGCGCAGGCCGCGACGCAGTTCCCAACCCAAGGCTACATAATGACACCACAACGTGCCCTGAGAAGGTCTTATAACCCCAAAAAAAGTATATAAACAACCCTTTTTAAGTGATTTAAACCCCAGGAATTTTGAAGTATCAATCCAGCCTCCTTTGCCATCCGTGATCAAGTTTTTATTCAAGATAAAAAAGTGATATATGGCTATAGTCTGATAGTATTATTAATAATTCTGGCTCCATCATTGATTCCGTGAAAAATATCAGCAAATAACCCCAATAATTATCCTGAGACCCTTTCAACCATGAATTTCCACAAGCTTCTTGGAGTAAGTACTTAAACTAGTAAGTTTTCTCCTACTTGCACCCAGGCATAAGTGCTGTAAGACAGCCAGTGAACCCATCCCCTTGAGTTAGTCTTTTGTGAGCAATAATTTAAGATCTCATTGTCCCAAGGTCTTTACACGGTTCAAAAGAGCCCCTTGAAGAAAGGTGTCAGCCATGAGTCATATAAAGATGTCCAACTGTCTGCACAACTCATATGTCTACTTAGTACAGTGGTTAAGTAATTACTCAGTGCTCTGCCTACAGAACACCCAGGTCTTGTTTTCAAGCCTTCATTGTTTCACTATTCTGATGTTATCAGGCATTTTGTATTTTTAAGAATATTTTATAATATTATTTTATAGTATGTTTTTTACCTAGATTTTATCACATAAAACTTTGATAAATTATATTATAAGTTATGGAAGATATTATAACTTAAATGTGAGTTGTAATCACCAGGATGCGTCCATTCGGATGCACAATGAATGTCCATAACAATTTCCCTCTGTGGAAATAATATTCTTTAATAAATTCCATTTACCATAACCCATACAGAGGTAAATTATTATTAATGTTCTGTTTTTCTCTCCTTCCAGCCTGTGGATAACTTTCAGGAACCCATACAGGCTGTAAAAGCGTACACACAGATGCCATTCAACTCAATTGGGGCATATAAACTCTGTGGGATCATCTGCCAAGAATTTACATACTAATATAAGCCATAATATGGTTAAGAGTATGGTCTTAATCTTTAAACACATGCCAAGAGAGATCTGTTTAGAGTTACATGATGATGTATACTTATTCTGAAGCCCTGAGAGCGTTCACTTGGCTGCTAATTAAGTTATTGGGATGATCTACAGTCTATATGATACCTGTTGGGGTGATTAGATTAAACTTTACATTGAAAATCACCCCCAATGAGTATGTAATTCCTGCTACTCATTGGGGAATATTACAAGGGGCTCTGAGCCACTGGAGACGAAATCTAGGACAGTGGTCTACTCCCCTGATGGTCCCCTGAGTCCCCTGAGGACTCATGTTAATATAAAAGAGGAGGGTCTTGCCCCTATAAGTCCTTTTCCTCATTGTATTTTTGAACCAGATATTGCATAGTTAACAAGCCCATTAAACTTAATCAAGAAGATTGACTGGGGCCTTTTAATTTAATATCACATCAATCCAACAATCAATAAGACAACTTCAAATTTGAGTTCAAGGTCCTTTTTGGAGTTGTAGCCCTCTCTGGCTACTATAAAGGGTGTGAGCTTCCAGGTGTAAGCAAATCTCCTTTGAGCTTTATTTATATAAAGCCAGGCCCCTTGCCTTTTATAAAGGTTTAAGGTGTGGCTATTTTGCTCCTAATTCCGTAGTATTAGTTGAGTTGTACTGATATAAGCATTGAAATTAGGATAAAACTGACATATAACACTTGTTATTGTGTTATTTTGCAGGTATTTGTCACAGCTTGTTACAGCAATACAGAAAATACTCTGACAATTGGGGGCCTCATCTCCTTTTTTGAACCAAGTTTTGGACATTTGTCGATTTAAAGTAAGAGTTATTGTTGATTATTTTAACCCCTTGAAGTTAAATTAATCACTTATATAAAATATTTTTTTTTAAAAAAAAAATAATAATAACCAACAATTTCGAAATTTGGTGTTAATTTTGTTATAGATATTGATTTGAAGTGCCTTAAGCACAAAAGTTTTGAATTTTTTATCCAAAAAAAAAAAGAAAAAAAATTGTAAAATTTCAAAAAGCTCTCCGTCATAACGCGGGTAACTTAACCGCGGGTGATTAATACGGTGGGGACATACTTTCCTCTATCGCGACAAGCAAGTGAATATTGACAGGATTAGAACAGCCAACAGCATCTATCATCAGGCGTTGAGATATTCCTTTTGGCATCCTTGTGGATACGGACCGTTGGAATTACAATCACAAGCAGACCAACTGAATCAAGATTTCCAGCAGCCAGCTAGAATTGTTGATTAGAGAGAATAACCGCGACGGCTATACCGCTGGTTTTTCAAAGAAATAGAGCAACTAAATCAAACCAATACGTCAGATCACATAAGTACCGGGATCATCGTTCTATAAATTAGATTAACTTTCTGAAAAGTAAGTAACGATACAGTGACGGCTGGAACAAATAGAGAGAGGAATTCACATCCTCATGAAACAGTGTCAAAGCAATTGTCCATAGATTCCTTTCTGCCTGCGAATCGAGGCAGGACATGCAGCTTTGTGTCTGAACCAAGCTCCTTGCGAAGAAGCAAAGGAAGCAGCATTGACAGCAGTGTTGCCGAAGCGAAGACCAGATCTAGGACTCCTTCAACGGAGATAGTCACTCAAAGTTAGTGCCCAAAATTTGTTGACACGTTCAGAAACAAAAAAGACCAGTCAGACTGATCTAAAACTATTGCATTAATTTTTTTTTTTATAATTAAAAAAAAAAAAAATAACAATCGTGATAATAATGAAAACAAGGAGAAAGGGCGCTGAGCTTGTGCCCCCAGGTGAACTTAACCAGAGGAGGAGACAGCCTACCTCCAGGCACGGCAAACCTCTTGACCTGCCACAGCCAGAACAAAATAAACTACTTAGAGGCAGTGGCAGCAAGCAACGTCGAGAACCAGGTGAAGTTTCTGACCCAGGCTTTGGCGACGTACAGGGCCCTCATCAAACTGTTGGGAAGGGACAGATTGATGAAGGAAACAGAGAGTTGGGATCCAACCCAAATCAAGAAACCAGTGGTCCCCAAGCCAAAGCCAAAGAAGAAACCGCAGGAGAGGGCAGCCCCACAACCAGTGGCTTCAAGCTCCCAGGAGCCTTTAAGGAACAGAGCACCGTCCCCTCCCCTGAGCCAGGGAGCAAGGATGAGAAAGAGGAGAGAACACAGGCACTCCATCTATGGAGAGATGATGAGGATGGCCAGGTCTCTCCAAGGAGGCTTCCAATTCTTAGAAGAAGAGAGAGCCAAAAGAGCCAAGAGGGGCTGAGACTGTCTTTAGAATCAGAAATATTGTTAGATAAATTTCGAGATATTGTCTTCAATGAGACACTTCATATCAATAAAGCAGTAGTCCACACAAACAAATATTGTATAGAAGGCTTTGCATCTATAGATAATAAATACTCCTGCATTGTTGCAGATAGTCTGACTTTTAAATCAATTTTGGCAAGCTCTTTTAAACAAATAGAAGACTTTACTAATAAGACAATAGAACTGGACTTAAAGAAAGCACAAGCAGGAGATTTGGTTAATCTGAGTAAAAAGATGACAAACATTGATAACAATTTGAAAGAAACATGCAGAGAATCTATCAGTATTAAGAGAGATGTCAGCTCACTGACCTCAATGGTGTTACAAGTGGGTCACTCATTGGAAGTTTTGCAAGATAAATTTGATAAAAATTTGATTTCTATCAAAGAAGAAATGTTGAAATGTCAAATCATGTCAGAACAAAGTCAAGAGAAATTGAGTACCAAAATTGATAAAGTGATTGAGCAGCTAGGGTACAAAAATGAGGAGCTTATCAGCAGATTATTGTCCTTGTCCCAAAATAGCCACAGTCCAGTTACAGAATCAAAAGCACCAGAGATGAGAAGGAAAAGCAAGGCTATTGCAGAAGACATTGATCTGGAGCTGGATTCTGGTAAAAGAGAGGTTTTTAAGCAAGTGTTACAGGGATCACCTAAGATAAGTGATTGGCCTGAATTCTCTGGGGAGGGTGAGTATGATCACACTGAATTTATTTCATGGGTAGACAACTTGAAGGAAGATACTGGGCTCCCTGACACTTTGATTACTAGTAAATTAAGTATTTTGTTTAAAGGTATAGCCTCAGACTGGTACAGAGATAGAAGGAGTGCTATAGGTTTGCAGGACTGGGAGTTTTGGAAAAGAGAAATAAATGCAAAATTTGGCACATCTAATTGGAAAAGAAAGTGCTTGAATGCCTTCAACAATGACAGATTTTTGCCTGGTGTGACACCACCAGCTACATGGGTGACCAGGCAAAGGAAAAGAGTTAGAGCTTCTGATCCGCTATTAGACCAAGACAGTATTAACTTTAAGCTACTTTCACTGATGGATGGGGAAATTTCCTTTGCAGTTAAAACAAGTATGAAGGCAGATGGAGATTGTTCCTGTTTAATCAACATATTAGAAGATATAGTAGAGGACACGTCACTGGGAAGGAAGAAGATCTACCAGACCAGAGACAAAAATTTAGCCAAAACAGAAAAGGACAAGACTGTTGTAAGAAATGCTGTCCCCCATACAGATATATCATGCTATACTTGTGGTAAAACAGGACATACCTCTAGGGCATGTCCGAAAAAAACCAGGAAAGTTAATAATGTCAAGAGTGAAAGTACTGATAAGGGTAATGATTGTGTAACATCAGACTCAGACAGTTCATTAGGAGAAGAGGAGGAGCCTATCATAGGATGCATAAATTCTATTAAGGTAACTAATGAATTAATCAACATGAAATTTTGTAATAAGCCTTGTAAAGTCTTATTGGACAGTGGAGCTTGTAAGTCAATAGTGGGCAGAAGCTACTTGGAAAATTTCTTCAAAAATTGGAAGGATTTTTTGGTAAGTGCACCTGTGGTGAAATTACCTAGCTGCTCAAGTTCATTAATTTCATTAGGTGTAGTCAAGGTTAGGTTGTTTTTTGCTTCATATGTATTCATTATTAAATTTGTATTGATGGATAATACTTCCATAGATTATTTCATAATAGGAAGTGACTATATGAAGGAGTATTCTTTCAATTTGTTCCACAGCAAGGAGGCTTCATAATTTACAATTGGTGACAGTGGTAAGTTCCCCTTTGATCAAGAGAAGGTTAACTCAGTTGATCATCTTAATGAAGAAGCTTTTCACAAAGAGGTTAGTGATGAATCCAAGATCAATTCATCACTAAGTAATGAACAAAAGATCCATCTGGTACAAGTATTTTTTGAACATAGAGGAGCTTTTGCTACTACAGATGAACCCTTTGGATCCATAATAGGTCATAATGTTAAGATAACTTTAACTATTGATAAGCCATACCCGCCTGCCTTAAGAAAACACCCATTTCCAGCCAGCCCTAGGAGCAGAGAAGCACTTAAGGAACATATAGATAAATTGCTGAAATTTGGAGTTATCAGGAAAGTAGGAGCTAATGAGGATGTTGAAATTACTACACCAGTGATAATAGCTTTGCATAATGGGAAATCTAGAATGGTTGGTGACTTTAGAGCTCTGAACTCTTATACCACACCAGATAGGTATCCTATGCCCAAGATTGTTGAGTCCCTAAGTAAACTTCACCAGGAAAAATATATCACATGTATAGATGTGCTGAAAGGATTCCACCAGAATGTTGAAGACATAGACAGCAGGAAGTTTTTAAGAATAGTTTGTCATTTAGGTGTTTTTGAATATCTAAGAATGCCATTTGGTATCAAGAATGCACCATCTCATTTTCAGAGAATGATGGATTCTGAGTTCCATGAAGAATTGATGCAAAATTGGTTGATCATCTACATAGATGACATTATTATATTTCCAGAAACTTGGGAAGAGCACATGTACAGACTATCAATTATTTTGAAGAAAGTTATTAAGATGAAAATGAAAATTTCATTGAGTAAATGTTCATTTGGCTTCAATGAATTGATAGCCCTAGGACATATTGTAAATGGGCTATCCTGGGGAATAGATCAAACCAGAGTAGCAGCAGTCTTATTAAAGCCCACTCCTAACAGCATTAAGGAGATGCAAAGTGTTTTGGGTTTTGCAGTTTACTACAGGCTACATATTAAAGATTTTGGCATAATAGCTTCCAGTCTATACAAAATCTGTAGTCCCAATGTTTCTTTTGAAATGATTAAAGAGAGAGTTGAGGCTTATGAGTTGTTAAAAAGTTGTCTAACCTCGGCACCTTTGCTTTTCCACCCAGATCCTAAGAAACCATTTAAGTTATATGTAGATGCATGTATGGAAGGTTTAGGAGCAGCATTACACCAGGTCCAGATTGTTAATGACAAGCCAGTTGAAGGACCCATATGTTTTATATCCAGACAGCTCAAAGATAGTGAAAAAAGGTATGTTGCCTCCCAACTAGAGTGTTTGTGCCTAGTTTGGGCTCTGAAAAAGTTGTATTACTATTTGGATGGGTGTCAGTTTGAAGTCATTACTGATTTTACAGCGCTAAAGTCACTTCTGAACCTAAAAACACCTAATAGGCACATGTTAAGATGGCAAATAGCTATTCAGCAATGGAGAGGGTGCATGAAAATAGTGCATAGAGAGGGGCTAATACATAAGAATGCAGATGGGTTATCCAGATGGGCTCTACCCAATGACATCAATAATCCTGCCTATGACCCAGAATATGACGTGGAAACACTACCAATTATGGGTATTTCAGTCACAAGTTTGGCTGAAAGCTTCTGGACCTCAGTGCTTGAGTCATATGCCAGCAACAAGAACTCATCACTACTTCTTGAGATACTAAGATCTAAGTCTAGTGCACAAAATCTTGTTGAAGGACTAGATGCAGATTGGAAGAAAGGTTACCTGGAAGGAAGGTTTGTCCTTTTAGATGGGTTGATATATCACAAGTCTGCCCATTGCTGCTCAGTAGTGTTAGTAAAAGATGTGCACATACAATTGATTCTGAATGAATGTCATGAAAATGTTTTCTCTGGACACCTTTCAAAATATAGAACTTTAGAAAGGGTTAAAATTCTAGTATGGTGGCCTAACTGGAGAAAAAGTGTTATTTCATACTGTGAGTCCTGCGGGAGATGCCAGAAAGCAAATAAGTCCACAGGAAAAAGGTATGGTCTATTACAAACTATAGAAGAACCAAAAGAAAGATGGCACACTATTAACATGGATTTTGTGTCTGGATTGCCCCCTGGGGGTAAAGATAATTTCAAGTGTGTTCTAGTGATAGTTGACAGATTCTCTAAGAGAGTTAGATTCTTACCATTTTATAAAGATAGCTCTGCGATGGACACAGCTATGCTATTCTGGAACAGTATTGTCAATGACGTGGGGTGCCCCAGAAATATTATCAGTGACAGGGACCCAAAATTCACATCTGAATTTTGGCAGAGTCTTTTTAATTTGGTCGGAACAAAGTTATCCTTTTCAACAGCTTATCATCCCCAGACTGATGGTCTAGCAGAAATAATGATAAAAACTTTAGAAGACATGATCAGGAGATATTGTGCTTATGGAATTAAATTCAAGGACAGTGATGGATACACTCATGACTGGGTATCTCTTTTACCAGCTTTAGAATTTGCCTACAATTCAAGCAAGCATTCAACAACTAATATTTCCCCTTTTGAATTAGAAAGAGGTTGGATACCTCACATGCCTAAAGAAATGTTACTGAGTAAGACTAGAATGTTACACCCTTCAGCTGACTGTTTTAGCGAAATGATGAATAAGGCTGAAACATATGCTAGTAAGTGTGTTAGTGATGCAGTAGAGTATAATAAGAGTAGGTGGGACAAAAGTCATAGAGATCATGACTTCAAAGTAGGGGACATGGTTTTAATTTCTACTGTTAATTTTAATAATATTTCAGGAAACAGAAAATTAAAGGATGCTTTTGTTGGTCCATTTGTTGTAAAAGCACTTCATGGTAAAAATGCAGTGGAGGTCATTTTAACCAAAGAATTTGACAGAAAACATCCTACTTTTCCAATTAGTCTTGTTAAAAAATTTATTGATCCAGTAGAGTCTTTCCCTCAAAGAAATGTTCCTAGGGTTGTGATACCACCAATGGAACAGGCTAGTGAAGATATGCCGCATAACATACTGCAACATAAGGTCATTAGAAAAGACAGGAAAGATGTAAGATTATATCTAGTGAGGTTCAAACATAAGCTAGCAGATAGTGATCAATGGCTAGAAGCCAAGCTCATTCAAAATGCTAATATTTTTTTGAGAAGATATAGAGCTTCCAATAGATCCAAAAATTCCTCATAGAGTAATTTTCTTTTGGAGGTGGGGAGTGTCAGCCATGAGTCATATATAGATGTCCAACTGTCTGCACAAATCATATGTCTACTTAGTACAGTGGTTAAGTAATGACTCAGTGCTCTGCCTACAGAACACCCAGGTCTTGTGTTCAAGCCTCCATTGTGTCACTATTCTGATGTTATCAAGCATTTTGTATTTTTACAAATATTTTATAATATTATTTTATAGTATGTTTTTAACCTAGATTTTATCACATAAAACTTTGATAAATTATATTATAAGTTATGGAAGATCTTATAACTTAAATGTGAGTTGGAATCACCAGGATGCGTCCATTCGGATGCACAATGAATGTCCATAAAAATTTCCCTCTGTGGAAATAATATTCTTTAATAAATTCCATTTACCATAACCCATACAGAGGTAAATTATTATTAATGTTCTGTTTTTCTCTCCTTCCAGCCTGTGGATAACTTTCAGGAACCCATACAGGCTGTAAAAGCGTACACACAAATGCCATTCAACTCAATTGGGGCATATAAACTCTGTGGGATCATCTGCCAAGAATGTACATACTAATATAAGCCATAATATGGTTAAGAGTATGGTCTTAATCTTTAAACACATGCCAAGAGAGATCTGTTTAGAGTTACATGATGATGTATACTTATTCTGAAGCCCTGAGAGCGTCCACTTGGCTGTTAATTAAGTTATTGGGATGATCTACAGTCTATATGATACCTGTTGGGGTGATTAGATTAAACTTTACATTGAAAATCACCCCCAATGAGTATGTAATTCCTGCTACTCATTGGGGAATATTACAAGGGGCTCTGAGCCACTGGAGAAAAAATTTAGGACAGTGGTCTACTCCCCTGATGGTCCCCTGAGTCCCCTGAGGACTCATGTTAATATAAAAGAGGAGGGTCTTGCCCCTATAAGTCCTTTTCCTCATTGTTATTTTGAACCAGATATTGCATAGTTAACAAGCCCATTAAACGTAATCAAGAAGATTGACTGGGGCCTTTTAATTTAATATCACATCAATCCAACAATCAATAAGACAACTTCAAATTTGAGTTCAAGGTCCTTTTTGGAGTTGTAGCCCTCTCTGGCTACTATAAAGGGTGTGAGCTTCCAGGTGTAAGCAAATCTCCTTTGAGCTTTATTTATATAAAGCCCGGCCCCTTGCCTTTAATAAAGGTTTAAGGTATGGCTATTTTGCTCCTAATTCCGTAGTATTAGTTGAGTTGTACTGATATAAGCATTTCAATAAGGATAAAACTGAAATATAACACTTGTTATTGTGTTATTTTGCAGGTATTTGTCACAGCTTGTTACAGCAATAGAGACAATACTCTGACAAAAGGTTGTTATCCAATAAAGACCCCCTGATTGCATGAACTGTGGCTCATCTTGAAAAATATATATTTAAACAAATTTAACCCAACCAAACCAACTAAAATTTTCACTTTCTTTCAAATCAATTATTTGAGAATTTTACCGTAATTTTCTTGGAATTATTATTCCAACACCAATATCACTTGCTGTAGCCAAAGAAACGCAAAGTTCCTGGCATCAGGAAGCTTACAGCCCCAATGGTTTCCAACCATTAGCTTTCCTCAACAGTTGCCAACCATTATCCTGCCACCATGGTTGCCAACCATTAGCTTGCCCCAATGGTTGCTGACCATGAGCCTGCTGAAATGGTGGCTGTCCTTTGGCAAAATTCCACCGTTGTTAACATTCAAGTCATCATTCCCCTGTGCTTTGCAATTATTCAATGCTGACCCTGCTCTTCTATTTTTGATAATCATGCAGTTGCAATAACAAACAACCAATCATGGTACAATAAGTCTTGAATGGAGCTCCATCAAAAAACCCAGACTCTTCAATCAAGCTGTTTCCAGCAGTGTCCCTGGCTCCAAATCCCACTTCTCTCAATGTCTCTCATCCTACTGTAGATTTGTGATGAATATCACCAAGTCAACAGATACTCATTGGCAACAAATCCACTGTTACCTAAAACAATCCCAGGTTGAATCACTGCAATCACCTTGCATTCATCAACATATTCACTCCACTACCTCTCTAGTCCCATCCAATTTTTCATGTCTAATAAATGGCATATCAACCCTGTTGAGAGATTTTTTTCTTTAAGAAATTGCAAAAATCAACTTTCCTTGCTGTGGTTTCAATTTTTCTGAGCTTTGGGAATTGCATTAGAAACAGTTTTTCACGGTACTCATCATTAAACATTGGAACCGTGCCCATGCATATGGTGCATTTCAAACTACCCAATCAACTCAGTTCATAACACCAAATTCAACCATACAATTGTCCTCAAGAGGTGGTTCATGACAGGAGATCAAATATTAAGTCCAGAAAATACCTTTCAGAAGCCCATGCAGCACAAAAAATCAGACAAGAAAATGTAGATGGCGCAAAAAAGTAAGCATGTTAACATTATCCCTCTTTTCCCTATGCTCTGATTCTCACTCGGTCTCTGTCCCAACGCTCTGCGGACAAACTGAGACAAGTCTTTGTGACATGTCTGCATCATCCCTGTCTTCCAACACTTGAGACGACCCAGGTGAACCTCTGGGTAACCTCCCTCAGTGGAATTGCCTCTTGCATTCTCTTCTCGTGTTCACTCTCTACATTTATCTTCTCTATTATTCTTATTTTTCTTATTTCTTTTCTTATTTCTTTTTTTTCTTACTCTCGATCTGAATCATTCTCAACTTGATCCTTCTGCCCTGTTCTGAAGTCTCTACGTCATCCAATCTATGCCTGGTAAGAAACTTATCCTCAAGATTGTGTTCACATTATCTTCTGACATATCAACTCAACCTTGTAGTTACTGTCTCCATTGCCTGAGCTCCATCAACTTCCTCGCTGCGAATATCTTGTCTAGTCTCTCTACCTCTCGTCTGATCTCTCTTTTCTTTCCTAAATAACTCATGCTGTTGGTATTCTCATTCTTCCTCATTTCACTTTCTTTTTGTTCCTCATGGCTCTAACTTTTATCTTTAGTCCGCTGGTTCTTAGTCCTGAAGTAATTCACTTAAATCTTATTAAAGCAATCACTCCCTATCATCCCATGGTATTTTTTACCCCAATTTTTTCACATGGTTTTTCCCCTCTGCCTACATCTCTCAAATAAACAAAGAGATATCTTGGAATGACTTGGTTTACCAGAAAATTGGTCCATTATATTCAGCAAAACACAATTTTTCTCTGACACTGAGGTCTCCAATGAAAAGGTCTTCCAGAAGGTCCAGTGCCAATGGAAATCTCAAGGTTTCTCTGCCCTTGGTCACCAAATAGATCAAACACTTGAAAAAATGAAAGATGAGAAACTTGCTAGAAGCTAAAAATTAGTTCATTCAATGTGGATGATGAGGAAACCTTCCAACCTCCAAGAAAAAATCACAAAGGTGCCCACAAGACTCCCCAGCAACTTTTATCACCCTGATTTGATTTCTTCCCTTTATCCAGAGGGCAAACAGCTTTTGGATATGCAGCCTCCAATTGACCTTGCCTTCATATTGTCTAAACTCATACCTTGAATTATTCGGATCTAAATTCATTTTTCAATATTGATTCTTGTGATAATATAATTTTCAACTCTAACTACTTTAATCCATAGACTCTTGCAAGGATATCCTACTTCTAATATTTTTGTCATCAGACGTAACTGTGTTGTTAAATCACATAAATATCATTAAATCCTGAACATGTCCAAAGTTTTTTAATTATCTTCCCCTGCATCAAAATAAATTTTACATTGTGCAATTCTTATCAACATAACTGTACCAATACCATTTACATAAAAGCTCCTACATGCAATGATTTGATGTGGTACATACCTTTGAAATAGAAGTCTTTGTTTGGAAACTGTGCACATGTATGTGCATGTGCATGTGTATATGACGACAGGAGAAGCCTAAAAAAACATTTTTCATGAAAAAAATACATCTTTGAGTTGCAATATGAACCCCCATTTGCAAATTTATGGTGTATAAAGCCGGTCTGGGCACCTGGAAAAGTTCCCAGTTTTGTTTTTAAAGTGAAAAAAAAAGCTAGCTTGGCACCCAGCCAAGCAATCTTTGTGCCCTTGGAAGTGCCAGTTGGCGCATCACCAAATTGGCCTTGGTGCCTTGCCAAGTTGGTTGCGGTGTCAATTAAAGCTGGTTGCCCAACAAATTCTCAACTGTATTGTTTCTCTTTTTTTGACTCAAAAATTTATTTTTTTACTTTTTAATTTCAATATCTGTGAATAAATTAACAAAATTAATTTAAACAAGGTTTAAAATAAAACATACCTTGTTAAAAAAATTTAGAATTGAGTTTGAGATCAATCAATGATGGGTTAAGGCTGGGGGTTCACCCAGCTTAGATCTTGGCCAATACAAACTTGGTCAAGAACCAAGTTCAACCCCTTGCAAACCCTACCGTATTCTTCCCTTCTGGCAGCCCAACCAGTTCCTTCTGGGCGCATTCCAAGAAAAACTTAGCCAGGAGCCCAGAGGGGCTTTATACGCCATATATGCAATCCCAGATTTGAGGAGGAGATATATAGGGATGACCCTGGATTTCTGGTTCCACCAGAATTATGGGTCACAAGACACAGTATGCATAGTGATGCACATGCACAAATACACTTTGTTGAACCACTCTGTATGTCACATATGTGACATACAGGGTGTTACTGTTGGGCTGAGGAATAACAGAGATGATTTGTAAAGTAGAAGGATGAGGAAAGAAGTCCTTCTACTTTCCTCAAGCTCTGTCCTCAGGTAGAGGCGCCATGACTGGATGTCACACCTAGTGTGACATGCTAAGAGTAAAACAAGTATTGAGTGTGAAAGAAAGAAAGGGAGCGCGTCTTGAGGTTGAGTGAGGATGATTTTGGTGTGTTAAGTGTGTTACATGCAAAGGCAATGAATAGGGAGTCACATAGGAGGAAAAAGTAGAAAGAGATATGTGAGACAGATTATAGATATGAAGATAAAAGAAAGAAAGTAAAATATGGAGATACAAATATACTCCAACACCCCCCCTTGCTAACCACCACCGCTGAGACCAAATAGTTCCTGATGTGCTTGCAGGAGGACACGGTTCAGAGGCTTGTTTAGCATATCAGCAAGCATGTCCTTGGTACTGACATGATGAACTGTAAAAACGCCCCAGGCAACACATTCCCTGATGAAGTGATGATGGGCTTCAATGTGCTTTGTCCGGGAATGATGCTTGGGGTTTCTTGCCAGTGATTTGGCTCCTTTGTTTTCGAGGTAGATGGGAACTGGTGAGGAGTCATGTAGTCAGAGTTCACATAGAATGTTCCGGAGCCACAGCCCTCCCTTGCAAGAGTCAGAGGGGGCTTTGTATTCAGCCTCAGAGCTTGATAGGGACACAGTGGTTTGCTTCCTAGAGCTCCAGGAGATAGCCCCAACAACCAGGCGGAAGGTGTAGCCAGAGATGGAGCGTCAGTTGTCCCTGTCCTTGGCCCAGTCAGAATCAGAGTAGCCCAAGAGCTTGAGAGAAGAACCTCCAAGTGTCAGATGATAATGTTTGGTGGAGTTTAAGAAACCAAGCACGTGGAGCGCACTTTCCCAGTGCTCAACCAACGGATCTTGAACAAATTGAGATAGTTTGTTTACCACGCAGGATACATTGGGCATTGTGCATCGGGAGATCCAGAGCAGAGATCCGATCAGCTGACTTTACTGCGCAGGAGAAGCAGGCTCAGATGGATTGCGCTTCTGCAAGGTTTTGAAAGACATTGATGTGGGGGACTTGGTAGGCGGAAAGTTTGGGGGTAGAAAGGTGGAGACAACGGTGTGGTGACCCATCCTGGACACCCTGGCCAGTGCGGAGATTTTAATTTTTTTTTTATAATTTTTCCTTATCAAAAAAAAAATCATAAGAATCAAAAACAATACATAACTACTAGCAGTAATCCTCAAGTTAGAAATCCAAACAGACTGCAAAATACCACCTTGCTAAAAATAAACCTCAGGATTTGTCTAGCTCTCATTCATCCTCCTGTCTTCCAAGTCTGGTCAATCCCAATCAGGCTACAATGCTACCTTGCCTCGGGGTTGGCGCTGGCGGTGGACCGGGTGAGGCGCTTGATAGATGAATGAGTGGCCTTGCTTGGCTCATGATATCCTCAGATTTTGATCTTCCTCTCAATCTATCTACTGCTCCACAATCTTCTAGTTTGAAACCCCTCTCCTGTTCAACATTGACTTGCAGTCAAAACCTTTACTATAATGATCTCATGAACTGTTTGGTCACCCAATCCAATTTGATGAAGGAAGGTTGTGATCAGCCCCTCACTTATGAACTCATTGGCCTACAAACTAAACTTTTGCAGCGTGGCTAAACCAATGAGGATGCCGCCGGGTTGGCCATCAAGCCCAATCCAATCAACTCACCCAAATCAACCGCCCGTTTGTCATTTGTCCTCAACCCCTTTCCCCGCAGGTCGACTTTGACCACCTCCCTCACTCTCCTACCGACTGGTCGGATCAGATCCTCCAACTCACAGCCTCTCAACCACCATCATCATCACCCCTCATCAAATCCGCGCTCTTGACACATCACCGGTTTCCCGCGCGAGTCTTCTGTCGCCTGCGCGAGTTGGCAATGTGTCCCGCGCCCCTCAATCATTTTGACCCGGCAGGCATCGGCGGGCCAGCGGTTGCCAAAGGGCGTCGGCCTGTCTGCGCGGCCCGTCACCCTTGCTCATTCATTTCCTTTTATTATTTCATTGATCCGTAACAAAAAAAAAATCCGCTCTATTTGTAAATCTCTCTTGTAAATAGTCTACAGGCCTCTGTTCTTTAAAAGGAGGGGCTCTCCCCAGCCTTTTAAACAATAGAAAAATCATCCATGGGAGTGTGTGTTTATGCCCCCCCATTATTGTGAAATTGAATCCTGATCCTTATCCTGGGTATATCTTTGATTTCCCCCTGATCCATTTTGACCCTGAGTCTTTGCCCCTCTGTGGCCTGATCCTTATCACCAACCAATAGCCTTTCTGGTTGAAGAAAAATTCTGTCTGTTGGAATTTTTGAGTGTGTTATACCACTCCTTGATCCCCCTCTCTGACCATACTGGTCCTGATCCCTGATCATCTTTCTGGAGCCAATCACAATTGATTGAAGAGGTCTTATTAAGCTAAAGAACTGGAGTGTTATACCTCCCTATACTTTCTTTGAAGTTGCATTCTGCCAGCCTACTCTTGAGTCCCTTGAGAAGTGTTGAGGTTATCCTTGCTTCAAATCAGTTACTTTTTGCTTTTAGAGCTTCTTAAACATTGTGCTTTGTCTTGTACAGCCACCCTCAGTTATCTGGGACCCTTCAAGCGCTTGATTGCAGAGAGTTGGGCAGGTTCATTGATAACCTGGAGGTTGGTTGGGTTTGTGTTGATCATCCCCAATCTTCTGCTGATGACCAGAGTTATTAGCTTTTGGGCGTTGTTTACATACAACAGCTTTTGTTCTTTGAACTCTAAGCAGACTTTAACTTCTTTTGTTCAAGTTTTTCCCTGCATAATCTTGTCTCAGATAGTGATGTTCCATTGCTACCAAACGATTATCATTTTTATCCTCTACTCCTTGATTCCTCATTTACCAGGTTCTGGACCTTGATCTTGGTTACATATAAATATTTTTGTAACACTCAGGAGGGCAGCCTAAACAGCACCTTTCCCCTCCACAGAACTGCCACAACCTACAACTTTTGGGAGTCTTACAACGGTAGAGATGTAGTGAGATTGGTCCTGTGAGACTGTCCTACTTGCCAGATCACAACGGATTGAGATTGAGAGGAGGAGATTGAGATCTTTATCAGAACCAATTTTGAAATGCTGGCCAAACTCAGAGATGAAAGAAGAGACAAAATACGGAGTACCAAAGATTGCCAGATAATCAACATGCGCATTGAGAGCACCCACCAGAGTACCATCAACAATTTTAAAATAGAGGAAAGGGTTGTAAGAGGAACAGGAGAGACATAACAATAAAATGGCGGCGTTCAGTTCAATATTCCATTGTCGAGGGGATTGCTTCAGCCTGTAGATTGCCATTGAGACCTTGCAGACCCAGTTGGGGTGGAGAGGGTCCTCAAAACCAGGCGGTTGAGACATATAAACCAGTTCATCCAGGCAGCCGTTCAGAAAAGCTGTCTTGAAATCAACTTGCCGGCCAACCCAATTGTTTGCGCCTAGTAGGGTAAGGAGGAGACAGAGGGTCTCCAGACAGAGAGTGGGAGAAAAAAATTTGGAGAAGTCGGAACCGTCAACCTGAGTGAACCCCATGGCAACCAGGCGCGCTTTGAGCTTGAGGATTGAGCTGTTGGGGCGTTGTTTGACTTTCAAGACCCATTTTGACTTGATGATCTTCCAACCCTTTGGCGGGGGGACAGGAGTCTACATCCCAAAGCGCAATGGAGGAAGCCTTGGTCTGGTGGAGCGGCGCCGCTTGGGTGGAGGCAAAGATGGAGGGGAGGGAGAAGGGGAGGGGGGGATTGAAGCGGGGAGATAACAACGGAAGAAGGAGAGGGGGGGTAGAACTGGAGACAGGGAAACGGGAGCCATGATCTCTGAGTTGTCAGACATTGCAGGGCTAGTGGAGTGAGGAAGAGCGCAAAATTTGACGACAGGTGGGCAAGCAGGAGAGATTTGTGGCTTTTCTGAGTCTCTGTACAGAAACAAGGAAGGTGAAGAAAGAGGGATGGGGGAGTCCAAGGGAGGAGAAGAAGGGGGGTTTGGGGGGACAGAGAGAGATGGAGGGTCAGGGGTTGAGGGAGGATGGGGCCAAGGAAGGGCAACAAGAATGGTTGAGGAGTCGGTGTCAGCTTTCCGGAGAGGTTGGCCGGATGGGAAAGTTGAGTTGTTGAAGATAATGTACCTAGACTTAATCACTTTTTTGGTGCATAGGTCAAGGACGCGGTAGCCGTTGCCTTGAGGGAGATAGGAGAGAAGGACTGAGGGTTTTCCTTTGGGAGACAGTTTGGTTTGGTTAGCCTCCGGGATTTTGTACCAAGTGAGGCAGCCAAAAGGATGAAGATAGGAGATTGGAACATCATTGGCGGCAAGGATTGAGTTTGGTGAGGTGAAACCACAAGGGGTTTTGCAGGGATAGGAGTTGAAACTAAAGAGGGAGTGTTTGAGGGCATTGGCCCAGAAAGATTTGGGAAGGTTGGAAGCGGAGAGGAAACAGCTGATTAGGTTGAGGATTGTCCTGTTAGAGCATTCCGCAACACCCTTGAGCTGAGGAGAGTGGGGCGGTCCAGGTTTGTGTTGCACACCCCTTTCAGTGAGGAAGGATGACATTTTTTTGTTAAGGTATTCCCCGCTGTTGTCCGTTCTGAGGGATTTAATAGAGTGCCAAAATTGGTTTTTGAAAAAAGAGAAGAAGAGTTTGGTTTACTCAAAGGCATCTGATTTTTGACGCAGTGGGTTTGCAAATAATGCCTTCAAGCAGTCATCAATGAAAGTAATGAAATAATTGTAACCTTCTCTTGACGTGGTGTCAAAACCACATAGGTCTGAGTGTATAATTTCCCCCGGTTGCTTGGATCTATAGCTCAGTCAAGAATGAAATGGTTTTCTTGTCATTTTTGATTCAATACAGGTGGTGCATTTTTGTACCTTGGACTTGTTGTTGGGATCAGGACAAATATCCTTGGATTTGAGCAGTTTTTGCAGGGAATTCAGGTTTAGATGGGAAAGTCTGCAATGGTAGCCAAAGATACTATTGTCAGATGTTTTTTTGATGGCTGACAGGACCAATTCCTTGCAGCTTACTTTGTCGTGAGGTATATAATGAAGGTTACCCTTTCTGTACCCACTGGCAAATGGTGCGGTATTTATGTTTGAGATTGAGTTGTCAAAGATCTTGCAGGTGTTGGACGAGAAGATGATGAGAAAGCCGGCATTGCAAAGACTGGAAACTGGAAGTAGTGGTTTGTGGATATCTGGAAACACTAGAGATTGAACTTGTGCAAATGGGAGTGAAAGAAAACCCTTCTTATTTGCAGATATATTCTTGGTGGTTGAGATGGGTCTCTTCTTGTTCACTTGCCAGTAATATGGGTTCATTGACAGGGAGAATCCTGAATTCAGGTTGAAATTGTTCCCGTGAGATTGAACTGAGGTGGTGAGATTGCAGGAGGCATACCCTGCATGGATAATGATTTTGGAGTTGGTGAAGTTTTCATGGTTATTATAATCATCTGATTTTTCTTTTGCTTTAGTCAGATTTGCTTTGGCTTGTTTGGAACCAAACGGACAGTTTTTTTGAGATTTTCTGATTTTTTTGCAGTATTCCAGCGCCTTGAGGACTTCCAGGCATGTTGCAAACAAATCACCCTTGATTTTTCAGTTAGTGCAGAAGTACGTTTTTGAGAAGCCTTGAGCCTCCCAATCACATAAATTTTGAAGTCTAGGATTGGTTTTCAGGGTTTGAAAAGAGTTAATTGTGTAGTTGTCTTCTTTTCTTGTTTGTCTTCTGAGATGCTCTTGCTTCAATGCGTTGATCAATTTTGAAGAGGGAACTTATTCCTCATTCATCATGCCACAGACACATCCTAGCCAGTCACTGGGAAGCGTCAACAGTATAGAGGTAGATTGAAGGTTTTCAGCTGTGAGAGAATTCTTGGGAGTGATGAGCAAAGAGAGTTTCTTTCCATAGGATACTATCTTTGAAAGTTGGTACATGATATCTTTGTCGTTCAACTTTGTTAAGAGAAGTTTACAAAGCCAGTACATCCTGCCTCCTGAGGAATTGTCCTGATGTGCTTCTTGAAGTGATTTCCACATTCCAATTGCGCTCTCTTCATGTTTTATAATAAATTGGAAGTTTGAAGGTCTGATTGGCATGGATATAACTGAGAAGACCACCAAGTTGTCTTTCAACCAGTTTTCACCCTTTGGCGAATTGTTTCTAAGGATATAACCAATGCTGGAAGCTCTGAAAGGTATCCTCAGAATCATTTCCCAATTGAGGTAGTTTGATTTGGACCCAGGGGAGTTTAAAGGAGTAATTGAGGGTTTCTTCAGGACAGGATGAAAGTTTTGAATTTTTTCCATGATGGTTCTATTACAATAACGTGAGTTTATTGGATCCTTCTATTCTGTCTTACGGTGCAGCTCTGGGCTCATAACCTGTTGGGCTGAGGAATAACAGAGATGAGTGGTAAAGTAGAAGGATGAGGAAAGAAGTCCTTCTACTTTCCTTGAGCTCTGTCCTCAGGTAGAGGCGCCATGACTGGATGTCACGCCTAGTGTGACATGCTAAGAGTACAACAAGTATTGAGTGTCAAAGAAAGAAAGGGCGTGCGTCTAGAGATTGAGTGAGGATGATTTTGGTGTGTTCAGTATGTGACATGTAAAGGAAACAAGTAGGGAGTCAAATAGGAGGAAAGAGTAGAAAGAGATATGTGAGACAGAGTAGAGATATGAAGAGAACAGAAAGAAAGTAAAATATGGAGATATGAATATACTCCAACAGTAACTTCTTTTTGGCACAGAAGTACAAGTTGAACCCCAGATGCTGAAAAGAGCCTAAATTGTTGTATGCTGGGTGATCAACAAACATGGTGTTTAGGATATTTATGCCAAAACCCCTGGGAAGGGCTTGAAAACAGGATTTTATGATTCATCCATCATGTGTGGGCAGCTCCTAAATTCATTCCCCATTATTTCACGCTTCAAGCTTAAGGATTATTGTCTCCCTCAATTCAACATATCCTTTCCTTAGTACCATCTACCTCGGTTGATACGCGCAACAAATAGAAGTACAACATCAATGGTGCCTTCCACTTATCAAATCTTGCTTGCATAAAAACCTTCCATTCTTGGCAACCGACTCAGCACCTACTTGCAAACCTTTCAGTTAACTCTACTCCATTTGAAAATCCATTGGAGCTCCGCTCTTCCACCCTGGGTATTGATAGGCGTCAGGTTCCAATTCCTTTTCATGGACTCTCACTAGCTTTCACTCATGCTAGTTAGCCACACCAACTGTATAGTTTTCAATTGGACTATTCCATTACTCTGCATAAGCTAAATCGTAATATTGGCATTTTATCTCAGATCAATCTATCCTATCTCATCTGTTACACCCTTGTAAGCTAAGACTCTATTTGCCTTGCATCTATTTTATGAACTTGGAAACATCTGTACTTTTATTTCATTTCCCAACCAGTTCATGTCATTTGTTGCCTCATATCCTCTTAAATGTATTTGGACGTCCATCAGGTTGTATTTAGTCACTTTGGATCACCTTATGAAGGCTAAGCTGCTTGCCTGGAGATTTTCTCCTCAGTTAGTTAATTTCATACATTCTTGAATTTTGCTACATCCAGTCATCACATTGGGCTTGGCTGTAGTTTCCTTTCCATTGGAAAAATTCATCCCTCTCATTGTGTGTCAAGTTACCCAAACATAAGTTTGAATTTGGCAGTTAGCTTTGCTAACTTGCTCTTTCCCTTGCACACAGTCTCTTCCTTTGCGCTCAAAATCATCTAAGAATTCCCTATAGTGCGTGGGGTGGTTGTGTGACACATTATTGTAAAGCGTGGGTGGCGCTGAGCCAAGTGATCTTGGCCCCAATCAAAGCCTCCTTGGTTCCAGGCCAAGTTTGACTTGGTGCCTGGCCAAAGAAGTCTGGAACCTGGGTAATTTAGTTTTGGCATTAATCAAAGCTGGTTGCATTGGCCCATGAAAAAATAATAATATTTGGGACAAAAACCATTGGAGTTCAGGGGGTGGGGAGGCTGGTAAATTTAGTGCAACCAGAGCTTGATTGGCGTCAAGGGAAGCTTGATTTGAGGCCAAGTTTGAACCCCTGAAAGCCGCCCCTAATCAAGCTCCCTAGGCAACAGCCTTCATACACCATATGTTGAACCCTCAGCATACAACTTGGTTTTAGTTCACTCCACATGGGTTTTGAACAGATGTACTCAATGTTTTGTACCTTGGATTCTCAGAATACAACCCCATTTTTTGCACACCACAAGGGTCCTGTATTCCATCCACTCAAGGTAAAAATCTGGTTTTCAGCACTCCACTAGGGTGTGGGAATAATGAAATTGTCTGTTTCATGCTGGCTCCCCAGGGTGCAACTTCATTTTTGAGCACTTCACAAGGGCATGGGCATGATTCAATTGGGTGTGGTAAGCTTTCCACCTAACATAAAAATCCATTCTGGAGCACTCCTTAGCGGGGCGGGTTGCCCATCACATACAATTCATGTACAGTGGGTAGAGAAAAATAATGGGACTGATTGGAATAAATCAGCCCCTGTAATTCCAAGTACTCATTTCAAACCAAATTCAAGCCCCCCAAAGAAACAAGGAATTATTTTGACAGGTATGTTTTGATAGTTTTGCATATGTTTTTAATTACAAAACTATCAAAAAATTTGTGAGAATCAAATTCAAAATTCATAAAAAAATCAAAACAGTAAAAACACTCCTAAAAACAGGGTCTAGCAATAAAAAAATTGAAAAAGTTTGTACCATCAAGATTCCTTCTCATTGAATATCTCCTGGAGGAGGATGAAAAGAAATCACATTAGAAAAAAAAAATTATATTGATTAATTACACATGTTGTTAAGGCTAAGTTTGATCAAGGTTGAATTCTTGACATTCAGGTCCAATCTCAATTGACTAGCTGAGGTGGGTGTATTTCAACTCTCAAAAAAAACTTGGATAAGCTCCTTGAAAGTTAAGGGTTTTTATTGTTCATTTATTTCTAGCTCTTGGGGGGTTTTGCTGTCCTTGCAAGATTTAAGGGTTAGATTTGAGGGTTTGAGAGGGAGACCTTCAGATAGTTCTACAATTCCTTTGAGCAAGCGCAATTTTCCAAGGTTTCAGTTTGTTGAGTCCCTTGGTCTAAAAGATGTAACAATCATCAGAAAAAGATGGATTCCAAATAAAAATCAGGGAAAATGAAGAGTCAAATCAGCATATGAAACTGTGAAAAATTTACTCACCAACACTGTTTCAGTGATTGATTGTTATTAATTTCAGTGAAAAGGGAGTTGTTGAGCATGATTACCTATTGAGCAAGCGCAATTGTGGAATGGTCAAGATGAACCATGATGATTCCTGGGCTTCATCTAGATTGGTTGAAGTACCTGGGTGCAGTTGCTTTGACAAACAGTACCATGGCTTTTGTCTACCCACTTTAATTTTCCCCAACGTTATCCAATTTATCCCTCAAGCAGGAGAAGATAAAAAACCTTGAGAAAAAAACAATAATATATATATATATATATATATTTCAGAGAACTCCATACCAGGATGAGTTTTCCAGCAGATAACACTCCTGTTCTTTTCACCCACATCATCCAATGATTAACTCAAGGATAAAAATATAAAAACCATGAGAAAAAAATAGAAATAAAATAAAAATAAATAATAAAAATTAAATTTGAAAAAAAGATCCAAATTCTGTAATCCAATTCAAATTGTGAGCTCAATTCTCAAAGGAAAAGATAATTCTTATATCTATTTGGTCATATTATGAAATAAAATTTGGTTACTGATCTCACTAGGGTGTTATTTAACAGTTTTTTACTGAAAGAGAATTTTTATCCCCCTGTTTCAACAGGCAGTTCATTTCTCACTGAAACCTGGTTAATGAAAAAGTGAATTCTTCAAGGCAACAGTGTGTTGGAATTGAGATAATTGCAGACTGAAAATAACCTGAATTTCAGAAACAAGACAAAGAAAAATATTAAATAAAATGGGCATGAAAAAGCTTGGATAAACACTTAAATATAACAACATAGCATGAGAAACAACCAAGAACAAAGAGAAAGGAAGATAGACTTGGTAGGGCACCAAGAGTGATTGATTAGCCTGAGCAGTGGAGGTGATTGTCTCCTTGAAGATCAGCGTTTGATTGAATAGATTGATGGGTGGAGGTGATTGGCTCCTTGAGCATGAGCGGTTGGTCAAGTAGCTTGGTGAATAAGTTGGTTGAGCAGGTTGATGAATGGAGGTAGTTGGCTCCTCAAGGGTCAGCGGATAATGGATGATTTCTCTAGAGATAATTAGTTGGGATTGGTGCTTGTTTGGAGCAGCAAGCAAGTGTGAGGGCGCGATTCCGCAAGTGTGAGCATGCAAGTGCACAATTTTGAAGGACAGAGCCGCATGAACAAACAACAGAATTTGGATGAGGGAAAGAGAAAACAGAGTATAAAACAGATAAAACAGCAGGGAAAAAAATGGAAAAAAATGTATGAGGAATAATTTGAGCAGAAATTCTTGACTTCCAACAGCCTCCCATGCTCAGATTATTCCAAGACATTGAGCGCCTTGAGGGTTTGGTGAAGTGCAATCCAGGACACCTGCTTGGTCAGAAAATCTGCCAGGTTTTTGTTGAAGGATATCTTTTGATGTTTGACCACATTTTTGAGGATTTCACTAAAAACATAGTGTAATTGAAACTTCATGTTTTTGGTGAAAAATTGCTTGGTTCAGAGCCAGCTTGATGCATCCCTCATTGTCCTTGTAAAATGTGGCTGGCTTGATTTCTTCGCATGGCTGGCTTTCACATAGGATGGATATAAACCAACTGATTTCTTTTATTACACCCCCCAGAGCCTTTTATTTTGCTTTGGTGGTGGAAAGAAACAATGTGGGTTTCTTTCTGCTTTTCCAGGTTATCAAACTTGCCAACCAGCGGATGGCCATACCAGAGATAGACTGCCTGTTGGTAGGACAAGTCTCCCAATTGGCATTGATGTAAGCTTCAAGGTTGGTTTCAGCGCCAGTAGGGTTGAAGAAAATTCCTTGTCCAGAGCTTTGTTGAAGATATTGAAGGAATTGGAGTACAGCTTGAAAGTGATGGAGATTGGTTTTTACCAGAAAATAAACCAGATAGTTGATGGCAAAGTTTGATTGGTCTGGTGCATATGCTGATGTGATTGAGTTCACCCAGAATCTTCAAATAGTTGGCCCCAGGTTGAAGGAATTAAAAATAGTATTCCTCACTTTAGGTGTAGATTTTCCCATTGGGCCTGAAGACGGTGAAGAAGGAGTTTTGTGAGGGAAGCAAATATTGAGTGCAGACCTGTTTGAAGTAGGAGACATGGGACAACTTGAAGCCGGAGGACAGATGGCTGATTTTAATTCCAAGGAGGAGAGAGGCGGGGCCAAGGTCCTTGATTTCTGAAGTGGAAAAACTCTTCTGCTTGAGGAGGACCACAGACCAGAAGCCTGAGAATTGGTCTTTTAGAAGTAAAAAGTTTGAGAACCCGGAGTTGGAGGTGACTGAGAATGGCCCTACAAGGTCCATGTGGAGAGCTTTGAGGGGTTCTGAGGCCCTTTTTAATTGATGATTGAAGGTGGTAGAGACTTGCTTACATGTTTTGAAAACCTGGCACACTGAGTTGTGAAAGGGAGTGGATCTGTGCAAAAGAAGGTTCAAAGCCTTGAGAGATTGAGGACTGGCATGACCCAGACAAAGGTGCCAAAGATTTTCTTCTGGATCCTTGAGGAAAATGGTGGAGTTATTGGAGGGAACAAATTTGGCGCCTCCAAGTTTGGTCAACTTGTTAATGGTTTTCCCAATGAAGTTGAATTTTCCAACCTGACTTCAAATACCAAGTAACCCACTTTGGAGAAGTTGGCCTTGAAAGATTTCAATTGGGTGAGTGAGATTAGACATCAATTGATTCTTGGGATAAGCAGGAAATCTTGTAGAACAATATCTAAACTGGAGGGTTGATGAGCTTGGCTGAGCACAAGTGGTTAGCAGGAAGGGAGTTGTTTGGAGATCCAGTTCCAACTTTGAGGTGGACAGGCGTGGGGGCAAAATTAACAATATTGTGGCTGGAACTGGAGTCAATAACAGGAAGGAGAAATTTCTCTTTGCCAGAGGAAAGGTAAATTTGGCCATTGAAGTTGATTTCTGCGCTCTTGGAGTTTCCCTGGTCATTGGAGCTTGATTTTTTGTCAACAGTGTGCAGATTTGATGAAGGAGTCCTGTTCCAGTTTGGTCTGAGATGGGGGTGTACAAACCAGGACTTGCTTTCAGAGTGCTTAGCCAGAGTATTGTGGTGTCCTTTGGAGCAAGCTTGGTGATTGGGTTTTTTCTTAACTGAAGATTTGTGGAATGAGATGGAGCAAGGAGTCTGGGAGAATACTTTTGAGTCAGGAAATTGGGAATTTTCTAGATGGAGGACTAAGGATTGTCTAACTTAGAATTTTGGTGGGTTATTGAAGTTGTACAACAAAAATATAATTCATGAGCTTCCTGCAGTTCCTGATGTGAGTTGTCAGATCACCTTTGAAAAGGTACCAAATGAAGTTCAGCCAAATTAAACATTGATTTTTTGATGACTGAGAGACGTAGCATTTGAAGATGGCTCTCCAGATGGCATACGGCATTTTTGTCTTGTTTAATGATGGATTCAAAGGCGGATTCACCAATTTGTTAGATTATTATATACGCAGCTTCAAAGAACTTCTTCTTGGGAGGACCATACAATGGAGAGGGGGGAGGTTTCACCGTGAGTTCCAGGAGTCATTTTCAACAGAGGTAGCTCTTGATCCTGAGGCTCCAAGACTGGAAGTTTGAGTTGTCTAGTAAGGGTATGCTGAGCTTGGAATATTTGAGATCATCTGAGTTGGACATTAAGCCTATCTGGTCAGGGGAGCACCTGGGAATGTAAATCTGAGAGAATTTCAGACTAAAAATAACCTGAATTTCAGCAAGAAGACAAAGAAAAATGTGAAAGAAACTGCGCATGAAAAAGCTGGGATAAAAGTCTAAAAATAACCAGAGAGCATGAGACACAACCAGGAAAAAAGAGAAAGGAAGATAGACTTGGTGGGGCACCAAGCGTGGTCAATTAGCTTGAGCGGGTGAGGTAATTGTCTCCTTGAAGATTAGTGGTTTATTGAAGAGCTTTATGGGTGGAGGTGATTTGCCCCTTGAAGACAAGAGGTTGGTTGATTAACTTGGTGAATGGGTCGGTTGAGCAGCTTAATTAATGGAGGTAAATGGCTCCTTGAGGTTCAGAGGATAATTGATGAATTCCCTAGAGAGAATTAGTTGGGATTGGTGCTTTTTTGGAGAAGTAGGCAGGCGTGAGCACGCAAGTCAGCAAGTGTAAGCATGAAAGTGCGAAATTTTGAAGGACAGAGCCTCATGACAACAAAGCAGAATTTGGATGAGGCAAAGAGAAAGCAGAGTATAAAACAGATAAAACAGCAGGAAAAAAGATCAAAAAAAAAATAGGAAGAATGATTTGAGCTGAAATTCTTGACTACTAACAGGAGTTGGTGGCTCAATCCTCAGTTAATTTTCCCAATCCACAAATTACATAGTCATGTAGTTGTAGGTAGGATTTCTGATGATTTGAAGGTTGAATGGGTTTTCCACTTCTCCCTGGAACTTGGAGGAGAAATGTATGTTGAACTCCACTCATGGATACTTTCCAGGACCAGAGGGGATTTAAGGTGTAGTAGGGTAAAGATATGTGGATTTAGAGTTGAGGGTGATTTGAAAGCTTCTGTCAATGACAGGGGGGGAGGTCAGATCAACTGAAGATACAACGGAGATACTTCTTGAGATATAGCTTGGATACAGGTGAGATACAACTTTCCACCTTCATACTTGTGGGGCCCTATTTTTTTTGTGCCTGTGGGCCAAGTATGGGGCCTCAAAAACCAAGGAAGAGGCAGAGGAAAATGATGCGGAAATTAGAGTAATTTCCAAATCACTGCCTCTACTGTTAATCTTCATAGTTTTGGTTTGCCTACGTTATGACTTGTATAAAGTGTTTTTTGGAAGACCGTGAAAATTTACTCAGTATTTCAATCATAATATCTTCTGTATCAAAGACATGTTTTTAATGGCTTGGACTTGAAAAAACCCTGAATTTTGAAATAAAACAATGTCTCAGGTTGAGAGGGCCATGCTAATCTCAAACAATTCCTTGCAAACACTTGGGGAAACATTTTGGATGTTTTCTGAATCATAGAGGGCGAAGTTACCAATAAAATTTAATTGGTTCAGGATGTGCTTTAAAACTCTTGAATAAAGATTGAAAGATTTTTTCCTACTGAACTTTTACTATTGGCATACAAGGTGTCTTTACAAGCAATCAAATTTGTTGGGGATCAATTGGAGATGTTAAAGCAGAACCATGATAGGTAGTTGTGCACCAAGTAATACTCAATAGGGTCTATCAGAGTTAGAAAAACCTACATTAGAAACCAGGCAATTTTGTTTGACAAAAACCGCCATTTTTAATGGCGGGTTTCTGAAATACACAAACCCCCTAACTGGTGTATTTCAAAATGGTGGTTTTCATGAAAATGAAGGATTTCAAACATCAAACTGCCATTAAACCCGCCATTCATGCATCATCATCCATCCACCATCTAAAAACCCATCCACATTAGCAAATCCACACCGGTCCCATCTCCATCACATCTCATCACACACATCTCATCACCATTGCTTCACATCTCCATCACTTCACATCTCTATTGCTTCACATCTCTATTGCTTCACATCTATATTGCTTCACATCTCTATTGCTTCACATCTCTATCTTCACACAAATCCCATCATCATCTCATCACCCCAAATCAAATCACCATCTGTCTAAACAATTCCTATCAAACTTCTCGGCAGCAAGTTGAAAATGCAAAAAAGCTGACTAAACTTTTGTTAGTATTTGACTGCCATTCAGAATCAAATTCAGACTCCAATTTGGAATCAAATTGGTTGGCCTCAAATGCTCTATTAAAAAAGCAATACATGGTTCCAAGAATAAAAACTCTCCACAAACATATGTATGAAAGGCAAAAGCTTCATCTCCTCCCCTTCTTAAGCTTCCAGCAACTTTTCCAAACTCTATTGCCTTCATTCATAAAGCTTTTGGAGATGATTGAAGACCACCACATCTTCCAGATAAATTCTCAGAATCCTCAAAACAATCCAGCTATCCAACTGGCTGTTGCTCTTTTTAGATTGGGATCAAATGGAAATGGAGAAGCAATTCATCAGTTAGAAAATATTTTCTCAGTTGGATATAGAAAAATTGGATTAAACACCAAAAGAGTCATGGTTTCTATGCTATCTTTCTGTCCCTCAGTCCTTTCTTGGCCAACAAAAGAAGAACGCAAGGACATATCTCAAGTAATGGAAACCAAAGGATTTCCTGGTTGCATTGGTTTTTTCAATGGAAGCACCATCCCCTTGAGTCAAAAACCCAAGCTAGATGGCAACCACTATTTTGATTGGAACAAAAGGCAATTGACTCATATCTTTTTCAATTGCTTTGATAAAACTTTCAATCACACACTGACCAAATATGCTTTTTATGTTTGTTAAGATACTCCGTGGCACTAAAAATTGTTTGTGATAACAACAAGAAGTTCATATCCCTCCATGCTGGCCTTCCAGGTTCTTGTCATTATTCATACTTGTTGAATTGGATGCCAATTGCCCAACAACCAGAGAACTACTTTAACCACAATCAATACCTTCTGGCCAATTCAGCTTATGCTAGTGGGAAATATGTGGTTCCAGCATACCGGAATTTTTTGTTGAACAATCAAGGATAAACCAATTTAAACTATCATCTTGCCCAATCGCGAGTTTGGATTGAGCATGCCATAGGAGTCCTGAAAGGAAGATGGTGCGGCTTAAGGGAAATGCAAAAAAAGCTTCAAAATCCCAAAGACATGAAGTTCCTCATCACCTGTATTATCAATTGTAACATTCTTCACAATCTTTTGGCCAAAATAAAAGATAAATTGGACAAAATATTTGAAGATGATATTCCGGATACACCTCAAGTCATCCCTATCTCATCTTGTTCCTCATCTTCCTCTAGGAGAGAACAGATTCTTCCTCTTACCCTTGCTTGCTTTGATGAGTAATTTTTGAGTATGAATTAGGTAAAAAATCCCTTCACCAATTTTTTTTTGTTTTTGTTGTTCACCCAAGATTCATTGGCTTACTCACTGGTTTTTTTTTCTCATTTGGTGGGGTGGAATTAGACAAATGGTTTTGGTTGTTCACCCAAGATAGGCTGAGTTGTTGTTTTTTTATTCAAAAATCAGAACCACAAACCACTGGTCCACTCACCTCCTCACCCATCTCACCCCACTCACTCACCATTCCCATCCTTCCTCCTCACCACCACCACCTTTGCTCCCTCACCCATCCACCACCAATGTCACCAATACACTCACCACCCAACTACCCGTCCCCCATCCTGTCAGGTGAGTCCCCCTCCCCTCTTTTACTCACCCCTCTTGGTTTTCTCTTGGATGACCCACATCCCTCCCCTTCTTCCCCCCCCCACCCAGCTCCTGGTCACCCAACCCCTTTCAAGTAAGTGCTTCCCCCCTCCCCCCTCATCCTCACCCTACTCCTCCCTTCCCCTTGCTCAAACTTGGCCCCCCCAGCCCTTGCTCCCCCCTCCTTAACTCGCTTGCCCACGCTACCACCCCTCCTTGCCTTAGCTTGGTTGCACCATCCACCTTCCCTCAATTGACGCTGTAACTTCCTGGCTTTCCTCAATCAACTCCAGAACAGCAACACTGGCCCCAATTGACGCCAGAACCGCGCCCAGACACCAGCCCCCCCCCCAGTGGCGTCAAAAGGAGTCAGCACCCCTCTAATCCCTCAATTGGACCCCCCCCCCCAGCAAATGGTCAAATGGACCCGCCCCCCCATCAAATGGTCAAAAGGACCCGCCCCCCTTGGCTTTGGTCCCTCCCCCCCTCAACCAACAATGGCCGCCCCCCCCCCCACTGCTCTGCCCCTTGACCACACCCCCCCCCCCCCACCGCTCCGCCCCTCAACCCCCCCCCTTTCGACCGACAAAGGCGGGCCCTGCCCCCCCTTGACTTCCCCCCCACCAGTCCCTTTACAACCCCCCCACCGCTCTGCCCCTCAACCAACAACAGCCTGCCCCCCCCCCTTGACCGACCCCCACTCCGCATTGGTGCTGCCCCCCCCCTTGCGCCACCTGGCTGCCCCCCACACCTCCCTGCCTGGCAAACCAACCTCCCCCCCTCCTGGCTGCTGGGCATTGCCTACCTGGCCCCAGGCCTGTCCTTAACCCGACCTGAACCCAACCCAAAGGCCCGGCCCTATTCCCTCACACTCCAGGAAGTTTTTTTTCTTTTTGGGTGCTGATTTTTTTTATTTTTTTTTATTTTGTTTTTTTGGTAATAAGCCTGGCCCAATTAATTCACGCCCACGCCCAGTTGTTTTTTTCTTGGTTTTTTATTTTTTGGTGATCATGTTTCTGGTGAACTTGGGATCAATTCCAGGTTTGGTTTCATTTTTTTTACCCAATCTTGTTTCACTGATGATGCTCATGTGACTGACTTTTTTTTTATTCAATCCCTCAACTGCAATTGGTGAATTTCCAATTCTTCTCTCACCCCCCTCAAAGTGTTACAGCAAAATTCAAATTTGTTTCTTGTTCCTCATGCCAATCTTAGTATATGATTGGGAGGGAAAGAGATGGAAGGAGATGGCTTGAAAAACATACAGAGAGGTGGGAAGACTAGGGCTTCTTGCCAAAAGGGGCTTCAATCTTGGGATTCAGAAATGTCTTGAGAAGTTGCTGAGGAAGGTATTAATGAAAAGGTTGTCTGTTCTGGTAAAAAACCAGGTACTTTCAATCTGTACCCTTCCATTGTTTCCAAAATGAAAATTAATAGTCCAAAAACCACCCAGGAAGAGTTTAAACAAGCCAAAAAAACAATCAAATCCTTCCATTTCTTCCACCGTGGAAAAGTAATTTTCCTTGATTGAGCTGATCACAAATTCCTGGTTGCAATAAATTAATTTGTGCCCTTGGATGAAATCTCAGATCAAGATAAAAAGGACATCAACTTTGTCAACAATTTCCTTCAGATTATAAAAAAATTTGTGAACCCAGTTTGTCCTTCAAGAGCTTGGGGTGGAAAAATCTGGGAAATTGGATGGCAAAAATTGATTGACCCCTTTGAGTTATTTGGAAGCTATGTGAAGAAATCATCTATTAAATCTTCCCCTCAAGGGTATGCTTTTCTCAATCTTAAGGCAGACAAAGTCTCTCAAAATTTAAGGACATATTTTTTGCCATTTGTGCAGGCTTCCCTTTGAATCAAATTGTGAAATAATGAAGGAAAATGGAATCCCCTCCTTCTCATCACTCAAATTTGGATCTTGGCCTACTCCCTTTGACTGCTCTCCACATTTCACCTTCACATCCAACTCTTTTTACAACTCACCTCACATTGACAAAGGTTAAATCTCTGATTATTCCTTTTTAATTGCAGTTCCAACCAGGAAATCAATTAGACAACTTAATGAAAACATGGATGAATATCAAGTATCTGATGGCCAATTATTTTTTCCTGACCTGGGCTTTGGAATTTACTTTGAGAAAAAAGGTGTGGTCAAAATGGTTTGGGCAGCCAATAAGTACAAGCACTGTACTTTTCCTGCTGTCAAGACTGTCACTCATACAAGAATGTAAATGTCAATGCAAATCAACAAAACAACAAGAAAAACTTGCAGGGACTTGGGTAGTGGGAAAATATACTCCAGGAAAAAAAATATAAATATAAAGAAATAATATTTTTTATTGGTGGGGTTAAAAATAGTCTTAAGCATTGTTGTAATAAAAAATTATTTTTTTTTCTTTTTAAGTTTTTCATCAAAGAAAATATATTTACAAGCCAAGAACTTGAATAATCTGCTTTAATTCATCTATTGTTCTGCTACTACCAATGTATGCTGAAGCCATTGACAACTTATCCTTTTTTTCTGTTCCCAGTTGTTACCTCTCCATTTGCAATTGTGCTTGCTGTTGATCCTTCTCCTTTTCCTCTTTTTGCAATGATAGATCAGCCTAGCTCAACTTTCATTCAGAATCCCATTTCTGCTGATGAGCCAAACTCTTTGCTTTTTGCTTTTGAATATCAAAAGCCAGTTGAAAATCCCACTTCTCCTTTTAATAACAAAGTTTTTCACATTCAATTTTTCATTTGAATGTTTTTCAGAGGGGAATAGGAATGAGCTTGATTTTGAAAGCAAGGAGAATACAATGTGCTTACTTGAATCTTTCTTCTCCATGATCTCCTCAAAGTCCAAAAAAATTGAAGTGTTTCCGCTCTTTTGAATGCTACTGGGGTTAATGTTGATGGATTTGGAGGCCTTTTGCTTTCCCTTTGCAGAGGAGGTTTGTGTGGGAACATCATTGCTCTCATTTGAAGGGGATGTTGGAGGCCCCATTGGCTTGCGTTTTTGGCCATTAATGAATGGATGAGCCTGTTTTTTTCAAATCAAAATCAGTCAGGATTAACTGGATAGAATAGAAAAGAACTTGGTTCCTTACTTGAGCAGATTTTGATGGCAATTGAAATAGGGGAATGAAATCCTCCTTATCAGCCAAGTTCTCCAGTTCTTCCACCCCAGGAAGAGAGCAATCCAAAGAAGGAGGGGAGGGTTTCAAGGTTGTGTTTGACCCCTCAATCAATGCGGAAGTAGAAGTGATTGGAGCTGATTGCGTGTGAATATCCTCCTCAACATCAGATGGGGGCCACTCATAAGTTTCTTCAGGATCACCATTGCTAGTCTGAGTGTCCCCAGCCAAATCCTCAGCTTCAAGTGAAATTGATTTTTGGGCATCAAAGGCAGCTAGGGGGGTGATTTTGGCCTTCTTTCCAAAGGTTTCATCCATATGAATATAAAAAGTACAAGTGGAGTCAAACTTATCAACCACAGAGTTGATTCCCTTGGCTTCCTCAGAGTCGGTGATACCAAAGCAGGTGGAGATTGACATGGAGTGGGCCTTTTTGTACATGGCTCAATAATTCTTGAATTGCTCACTCATCTGTTTTGATGACAGATCCAGCCTAACTTTTTTTTTATTCCTGATTTCATTGGCCATCAGTAGATAACCATCAAAATTAGAGGATGGATGTTGGCCAAGGCATTTTTCATTGTTGGATCCAAAGCAAGCATCATAGTTGGACAGAATCTTGAGCCAGTTTACCAGGATGATGTGATCAGCTATTTTGAGCTGACTTGAGCCTTTGAAATCTGATGGGGGAGGATTTTTGGATGATGATTTCCTGGGGGATTTTTGCTTTGGTGCATTGTATTTTTTAGTGAATTTTCAGGGGGAGGATTGCGGAGGGGCCATTTAAAAATAGTAGGAGGGATGTAGAGATGAAGAGCTATGAGATTGTATAAGTGGTGCAAGTGATGATGTGATGAGAGGATGAGAGTGATGAAGAAAAGAGAATAGGAATAGATGAGGGTGATGAAGTGAAAAGAGGGATAAAGAAATGAGAGTTAGGATCCGATGAAACCAATAAACAGATGAGAGAAATGAAGTGATAAGGATAGTGATCTAAGGAGAGTTAGCTGGATTTGATCAAAAAAATAAACAGATGAGAGTGATGAACTGATCAGGATAGTGATCTGAGGGGATTTAGCTGGATGTGATGAAAGCAATAAAGTGATTAGAGTGATGAAGTGATGAGGATAAGGATGAAGTGATGAGGATAATGATGAAGAGATGAAGAGCAATGAATAAAATTTGTTTCCAATGAGGTCTGAGTTAGAAGGAGGTGTGAAGCCAGGGGTGGATGACTTGGAAAGGTAATGGAAGCCTTTAAATACTTTATTTGAAAAAACCCACTTATTTCCAGGTAACTCTGACACTTCTGATGTGAAATAAGTGGGTTTTTTGATTTTGAATGGAGGGTTTGAAATGGGGGATTTGGTTCTAAAGCTGCCATTAAGAAACGGGGGGTTTGCTTAACTCTGATAAGCCCTAATGGTTATGGGTTTGCCCTGTTCCCACCAAATAGCTGACCTACTAGTGTGAAAAGGCTCAATTTTGCCTGAAGATGTTCATTCTCAGTGGAGGTTGGATTATGACCCTTGAAGTTCTATTTCTGTAATTTGGGCTGAGTTGGATTGTTCAAATAAATTTTTAATAAATGCTTTTTGATTAATTCTTATTGATAAATTCTTTTTGAATGATGATTACTACTTGAATAAAATGATGATTCCTAATTTACTAATATTTGATCCTTTTGAATATTCAAAGGTCATTTTTGATGAACTGCTCAAAGATTCTCAGTTACATGAGAAGCTCAATGAAATGATCTTGAATCATGCTGATCAAGATTATTTTAGGCTGTTGAAGCAATTGATGAAGGAGAAGGCGTATAATTTATCAAAGTCAAGACTTTAAACCAAAGTCTTGCAATCAAGCAGAGGCCTTCCAAAATTGATAAATACCCAGAGAGATCCTTCTCAATGTGAAAACATTGAAAATGAAATTAAGCTGTCCAAGAGAAGTAGAGAGGTACCAAAGAAGAAAAGAAAAATGATTTCAAGTCCTTTTTTTTTCAAAGGTTCATTTTTTTTTGCTTTTATTAAATGATTGAGAAATTTTTTTAGTCCAAGTCAGGATCTTCATCTGGATTTGTATTTCAGTGAAAGAGACTGAAAGTTCATTTGTTTCAGTGCCTTTGGAATCCAATTTTTTTTCAAAGGATGAAGCAGATGCAATGAAGTATTCAAACAGAAGCTCATCTTTGGTGAGTGGTGATTCCTATAATGAGATTAGAATTTTGGCTAACTACTTTTTGAGTTGAAGAAGTAAATTACATCAACCAAATACCTGAGAACTTACATGAGTTCTTGGGTAAGGTTTGGGACCCAGTTGATTATGGAGATTGTTTTTTCAGATTCTTGCTAAATCACTTTGGTTTAATGACAATGGATGGTTTGAAGTTCAAACAAAAATTCTTGAAAAATTGAGAAGAACCAAGGGGTGCTATTCTATGATCCTTGGAAGCATCAAAGATGTTGAAAAGAAAGAACAAAGACTTGATTTTAATGAAAGAAATTAAAGGATTTACTCTTCCAAATGGCTTTCAAAGCTTTAAATGGGTCAAATAACAGCTGATACTTATGGAAGAGAAATATGTATCATTTCATTGTAATCATGTTGTACTTTTACTCCTATTAAAATTGGTGTAAAATGAAAATAACATCCTATGTTCATTTGCTTTGTTAACAAAAACTGATGAAATCAATTCCTGAGTAGAAAAAGTTATTTATTTATTTGAAACCAGAAACCATTATCAGACTTTGGAAAATAAAATCAGACATCAGGATCTGAGGCTGGAGAAGAGAATGCCATACCCAAGCTTGTAAGGAATAGTAGATCCTAACACCACAAAGGATATTTATTGAAACCAAAAGAGGAGAAAGAAAATTTATCCTCCCACCGTATGCCTCGGATATCAAAAATTCTGACCAGAACATAAAACAACTTAGAAAGGATTGAGGCAACAAGAAAATGAGGAATAAAGTGATGTTGCAACAAATTGAATTGAGACCCTTGAGAAAATCAAACCTATCACTTGAACCTTGATGAAAGACCAGATGATGAACAGAGAAGTCTCAGTGGCTGAGAAAGTGAGGTTTTTATCTGTAGAACAGGAAGGAGGGCAAGACTGTCTTCCTCTCCCGCTGCTTCTACTACCTGGAAGACTGCGGTGCGGGTATTTGCCCCGCGCGTCAAACTGGCACTCAGAGAAATGAAATACTGTTTATTCAGCCATTCAGCCAACAAGTTTCAACCCCCCCCCCCACAATTTGGTGTGATGAGGCATGCAGTCCTGAGAAGATCAAGGGAGTGCCTGCTGGATGCTTTTGTCAGAGAATCAGCCACCATGGCACCAGTTCTGATAAGAGTGATTGGAATTTTGCTTTGTGCATATTGATCCCTTAGCCATTTCATTTTCATTTTGATGTAATTTGTTTTTGAGGTTTACCCCAAGTTTTGAATTTTGTCCACTAGGCCTTTGTTGTTGACCAGAAAGTTGATTGATTTGATACTAGACTTCCCCCACAGATAACCAATAATGGATTCTATCCATTTACTTTCCTGTTCTCCCTCTTTTAATTCATTCAGCTCCGCTTCTGTAGAAGAGAGCGTTATATTATGCTGCTTGCAACTCTTCCAACCAATTGGGGCTGAATCCCAGAAGAAAATATAGCCAGTTAAAATTTCCGGGTGTGAAGGTTGTCTGCCCAGCTGGAGTTGGTGTAGATTTTCAAGTTGAACTTCTCTTCCTCATCCAGTTTCAGAGATAGAGACATTCATAGTTCTTGCAAGATACTTTCAAACATGTGTCACCTCTTGCCAGTGGGAGATACCGGGCTTTTGATTGAAATGAAAAACAATGGATTCCACTGCCACAATATCCAGATGAGTGCCGCAGGACAGGTGATTCAGGAGGCCAGTGTACTTCCTGTAATTTTTACCCAGATTGTTGAAATCATCTGGTTGCCTTGAAAGGCTGGGACCAGTTGAATTCCAGGAGGCAGAGGTGTAAGAACTGGTTGGCAGTTGAGTAGATTCATCTTGTCAAGCATCTTCTGAATCAACTTTGACTGGGTTAGAGTAATTCCATCATCCATTCTAGAGAAGTCCATCCCAAGAATAGTATCTGGTGTGTGAAATTTTGATTGTGTTAATCTGAGCAGGAATTGTTTTTCAAACCACTTCACCTTGCCTGTTGAAACAAGGTCATCCACATGGAACAAGGGTAATTGAGTGGATGTAGAGAAATTGGTTAGCCATAGCCAATCTCCTCCACCCACCCTGTAAGCGTCTTGTACCAGTTTGATGGAGTTTGACGCAGGCCATATAGCAATTTCTTTAATCTGATAAATTTGGAGGTTTGTGGAGATTCCTTTGTTTTCAGGATTTATATTCCTTCCTCTAAAGGTGCAAACAGAAAGGCGGCTTTGACATCAAATTTCCTCAATGCAAGGTTGCAATCCAGAGTGCTTAAAAGAACTAGGATGAGTGTGGTGAGCTTTCCTGTTAGTGCATAGGTATTGCCAAAATCTATTCCTGGGTTCTGGAAGTTTCCCATGATGTAAATTCTTGATATTTGTTTTTCTGGAGAAAATGTGGTGGCAGCCTTGATCTTATCAACCCACATTGTTCTCAAAAAGTGTTTGGGTTCAAGGCTTTCATCCTCCCACACATCTTGGGACTTTATATCCTCAAGCTCAGTCTTCTTTTCAACTGACCAATCAACAGCGGAGTACAAGTACTTCACTGGTTTGAAGCTTGTGTTTCTCTTGGGTAGGACATACCTGGGACTTGTATTGATGGAGGGTTCAGTACTAGTACTTGAATCAAGTTCTGGGGATTCTTATTCCTGAGAGTGAGTGACAAAATCTGTCTGATCTGAAAAGAAATCAGGAGTGCTGGATTCTTGGAGATGGTGAGTATGATCAACTGTTGGGTGAATCTCCAGATTGTGTGAATCCATGGTTCCATCCTCACCAACTTCACACCAATTCTCAAAACACAGGTTGTCACTGAGCACAGGAAGGTTGCTCTTTTTGGCTTATTGATACCAGGAAATTTGCCTTACTTTAGCTGCAGCAAGAGATATTGGTGCCGGAATAACAATCATTCCAAGAAAATAACATAAAATGCTCAAATGGTTGATTAAGAAGTAAGTGCAAAGTTTGAGTTTTTTGATTGGATTAAATCAATTTAAATATATTTTTGAAGAGTGGCCAAAGTTTATGCAAAAAGGGGATCTTTATTGGATAACAAACTCTCTTCAAGGGGACCTTTTGAACTGTGTAAAGACCTTGGGACAGTGAGGTCCTGACTGATTACTCAAAAGGGGTTTACTCAAGGGGATTGGGTGGATTGCCTAACTCACAGCACTTATGCCTAGGAGATTAAAAACTTGATCACAGATCGCAAGGGGTCTGGATTGATTACCTAAAAATGACTGGGGTTTAAACAATCTAAAAGGAGCTGTTTACATAACTTTCCAAGGTAATAAGACCTTCTTAGGACACGTAGAGAGGGTTTTACATGTGTGCTAAGGCTAGCAGGCTATCAAGGGCTAGTTTGGCATGTAGTCTGGGTGCTTTCAGCTGGCTAGCCTTGCCCTTATCATATTTTCATGTGAAACAATTTTTAGAAGGTATTCAAATTTGAATTTCTTATTTTATGGTTCAGACACATTTCCTTAGTTTGTATTACTTTCCTTAGAGTGGCATGGGCAGAAGGGGTCATTTGTAGAATCTAAACCACCTTCTGCATATGTTGTTAATTTTTAATAATTTTTTGGTAGACTTCTTCATGTGTTTTGTGGTTCATAAAGATTTGGTAATCCCATTAATGTGACAACCTTCATTTTTGTTTCTCACAATTCATTTGTTTTAATTTTTTTTTTCATAATTTTATTCAATATTATTAGGTTTCAAACATCTTCCTATCCTTCAGTCAACTTGTTACTTATGCATGATGTATGCATGCAAGTTTTAGCATGTGCTTGCCGTACCTGACTGGTAGAACTGGTATATGTCAGCCTCCTGGATTCCAAGACCCTTTCTATTCTTTAGCTACCAAAGTTGATAGAATAAATAATAAATATATCATTTAATAAATGCAGCAAAAATCTGTAAAATATTTGGATTAAGCTTATTGCAAGGTGTATTGGTTTGGTTATGGTTAATTTTTATAAATCAATATGAATAAATTGATTATTAATAATTTTCATAGAGGGGAAAAAATTATATTGGGCATCTTTAACACCTCTATTCAGGGATTTCAGTATGAAAACACGTAGTCCTGGTTACTTTTGGATCTTTAGTTTAAAGGATATTTTACCCAAGATAATATGTATATAAAATACACGGTGGAGAGGCAGGGCCTTGTAGCCAAGCTTCCACGACAGAGAAAGGATAATAAAAATCACTGGTATCTTATTAAATCCTTAGGGTATCTGTTTGGGATGTGCACTGATGGGTTAAACCTGTATACTGGGGTTATAAGGTTGTTCAGTAGTTTTAATTAACAAAAAGAGGTTGAGGATGGATATTATTGATCAGACCAAGCCATAAATCAATTACTTATCTCTTATAAGTACTTGACTACATTTTTAGGGTGTCTGGATATAAATATAACCAGGTCTCTTTCCATCAATATCCTCAAAATAGATCTTTATGTATAGCTTTTGGAGTCCCAATATTATCCTTCTGAGGGGTACAGGGGCTCAAAGGGACGGACACTAAGGCTAGAAGCATAACCATTAGAATCCTTCCACATGTTCTTTGTGCTGTAGCAGGGGTAGCATCTAATTCCTCAGGGTATGGGAACTATTTTACTTTATAATTGATATTAGGATGTGTGAATAACACTAATCTGTCCTATTTATGTATTATTTAATTAATTATCCTTAGTAAATGTTCCCATTAAGTTAATAATTATTTTAATAGACATTTCTACAGACATCCTGATGTAAGATGAGTTCTCATTATGTATTAAATAACTGGAGTAAAGTCATGATATTGATTTTACTCCTTATTTTCGAGTTTCAGTTGATTTACTAAAATAATTACTTAAAAAAATAATTCATGGGAAATCATGTAATATTTTTACATATTTAGTTTCCTTAGTACTTCCCAAACATATTGATGTCTAGAAAGTCTCATCAAAGTATTTTGAAGCATTTTGATATATTTTTAGAAGTTTTCATTGTCTTATTTTTGAAATTTTGGGTACTTTGAATTATATTTAATAAAAAATACGTATAAGGGTTATTTAAGTATTTTGATATAGTATTATGTACTTTTACACCATCTAATATCCAAGGGAACATTTATTACATATGTAGAATTTTCCCATGTGGGTTGTAGCATGTTTACGCAGTACCTAAGTTTCTCAGGCCACATGTCACTTTGTCAACTTTTAGTCCTGCGAATGCGTACTTGTCAGAGGCCCGGGGCTGCGTACACAACCTTGAAAGAGTGACAGGGCTATATCTCAGCCATGTGGGGGTGCATTGGCTGCCGCGGCTGTTTGCGGGAATTGTGACAAAACACATTTCTGACCTTAACTCCTAAAATGCACACAACACCTCAATTCTGACTGAATTTTAGGTGTGAAACCTATACCTGAAAATACGTGTGAAATATTTAATTGACCAAAAAGGTCAATGGTGGTGCCATGGTATTTTGGTTTTTCTTTCCTTAATTATTCAAAAATATAAGGAGTTGGATTTCAAGGGTGGGTTCAGTGAGTAACCCAACCTAATTTTGGGTGGAGAATCCATTGCTGTGATAAAATGTATGGTTTCCCTACTCCTTCTTAGGTTAATTATATTATTATTATTTTCATGTTATTTTTGTGACTTTTGCAGCTTGCTCTGCAATAGTAGCAAGCTGACAGTATGGTTGAAGTTGACGCCGGAAGACTTGAAAGCTGCATGCGGGAATCCATTTTGACACGTGCAGACTTAACAGCTGCGTGCGGGAATCCATCATCTGTGGCCAGCAGTCATTTTGCATGCGGTTTTTGTGACATTCACCTGCGTACTGAGTGTCAGGTGTGTGTACCCTTTCTATATGAATGCGGGGTTGTGTGCAGATATTGTGACACAACACTAATCCGCCTGTAACTCCTAAAATATACACAACACTTCAATTTTTTCCAAATTTTAGTTGTGAAAACTATACCTGGAATCATGTGTGAAAAACCAGAATGGGCAAAAAATGTGCCATAGTGGTGCCGTGGTTTACTGGTCTTTTCTTCTAAAATTATTAAAAAATGTAAGGAGTTGGAATTCAAGGGTGGGTTCACTGAGTGACCCTGCCAATTTTTGGGTGAGGAATTCATTTCTGTTAGAATGTATATGGATTTCCTACTCCTTTTAATGTTATTATTTATTCTCTTTTTCTAATCTGCTTTGACAGGTTGCTCTTTTCAACTAGCAAGCTGACAGCTCTGGAAATCCAGGAGAGTGACATGTTTGGTATGGACAACTTTTTCCTCATCAGTCACAACTTTGTATGATAACAGATGATTATTGTAGCCCAAAATTCTTCCAACTTGACCACACTGCTCCAGTTTGGAGAAAGGTTCCCTATCCTTGCGTATATAGCTGACCAGGTTCCCTATGGGAAGAAAGTAGTCAAATTCAAGTTTTTTCCCTTTAAAGAGCTCATAAGGAGAATTTTTGGAGTAATGGCCAGGTATTTGATTGAGTGCTAGCGCGCATGATGTAATGATGATGTTCCAGAGCCACTGATCAATCCATGAATCCACAATTTTGCGCAAGGATTCTAGGATAAGACATTTGAATTGCTCTGCCAATCTGTTCTGCTGAGGGGAGTAAGCATTGGAGACGTTTTGCCAGATTTTTTTTTCCATGTAATAGTTTTATAGTTGGGTTTTCCAGAATTTGGTTCCAAAATTAGAATGTAATATCATCAGATTTTATTCAAATATTTTGGATTCAACACCTATAAGGTACTTAAGGGTATTGGCCGCGTTGCTCTTGCTTTTAATTGGGATTACAGTGAAGAATCTGGTGCAGATGTCCACTTCAGTGAGGAATAAAGAGTCACCTTTGAAACTCACTGGCGTGACAGGTCAAACCACTTTTCAGTGCAGTTCTTGAAAGGGTCTTTTGGCTCAAGGCTGCTTATTATCAAATGGTGACTTTGATATTTTACTAATTGCACGGGCCTGGAACGTGGAAATCTTCTTGATGGAAAGTCCTATTTTGTGTCAAATTCTGCTATAGCTGGTGTGGCCCAGTGACTTCTGGACTATTCAGTGAAGTGAATTACGTGTATATTATTCTTGTCAACCAGCTGTCTTTCTTAAAAAAAACCTCATCTTACTCATGTCAACACTAAATCATTCTATTACAAGACTACCTCAAGAGAGAAGATTTCTGGTAGATTTGGGTGAGTATAGGATGGCAAAAATGTGAATCTGTATGCCGCCCTCATCAATCAATCTGATTGTTCAAACTACCTTGTAGGCAAGCGCATCTGCACCTGAGCTAGTTGAGATAAGTCCGGTCATTGATTGTTCTAGATGAGAGAAGAAATTGAGGTCAGACAGAATGTGCCTTTAGGATCCCAAGTCTACCACAAAAGTGTTGAGAGAGGACAGAGAGATATTGTGAAAAGATCTGACGGTGGTAATGAGACCAGTGGATTCAGTCCAGCTAGGATTCATCTTCTTAGAGAAAGAAGGTCATAGAGTGAGATATAATTTCCAACATCTGCCTTATGGATGGGCGGCCTTGGGATTATGCCAGTTGCTGTTGCATGTTATAGCGCTGGAGGTAAGGAAGGAAATAAATTTGGTCATCTATTCCTTTTTCTAGGCCCCAGTTAAATTGTTCAGGAATTTTTTGTTGTTGAAAATACAAAGATGATCAAGAACCTTATCAGTACTGATCTTCTTATCTGAATGGTTGATCTGTTGAATTAAAGTTTCCATTTTTGATGGGAGCTTCTCCTGGATGAGATAGGAAACAATTTCTAGAGGAAGATCAATCCCAACTTTTTTCAAACAGGAAATTGCTGTTTTGGTCTTGGTTATGAAACCTTGTATGTTTGATCACAAAAATGGTGTTTGCAGGAACTCCTTGAAGACTCTGGCTCTGTTTGATGCATTATTTGAGGAAAATTGTTCATTAATATTGGGCCATATGAGGTGAGTGTCCTCCTCATTATTGGGATTGATGATGTTGGCTTGTACATTTGTTTCTAGTTTGGAAATAAGAATGATTCCAATTTAAACATCTTCTGAGAGACTGAGTCTGATAGGGTTTCCACTGACATTTGTGTTCTTCAAGGTAAGTTTTTCATAAAATACCTCTTGGAGATGCATCATATTGATGGCACCGTTGCGCCATGTTCAGAAGTTTTCTGGGGCAAGCCACGGAATTGCCACAATTGCTGTCTTGAGGATAGTGGCTGTGAGCAAGTTATTCATATTGGTCTCTGGTTTTTTCATTGGAATTGATTGCGGTTGAGGTGTAGAAATGTGATCCATTTTTTTTGGATTCTGACTTTTAATTGTGATAAATTAAATTCCTGAATAGAAAACGTTATTCATTGATTTAAAACCAGAAATTATAACACAACTGTATAAAATACAATCAGAAATTGGGATCTGAGGCTGGAGAAGAAAATACCGTACGCAAGGTTGCAAGGAATGGTAGATCCTTGCACCACAAAGGAGCCTTATTGTAAAATATAAGAGGAGGAAGAAACTTTATCCTCCCACAGTGCGCCTCAGATATGGAAAAGTCCGACCAACACATAAAACAACTTAGAAAGGATTGAGGTAACAAGAAATTGAGGAATAAAGTGATGTTGCACCAAATTGAATTGAGACACTTGAGACAAAAAAACCATCACTTGTTGCTTGAGTTGCACCTTTATGAAAAATCAGATGAGGAACAGAGAAGTATCAGTGGCTGAGAAAGTTAGGGTTTGATCTGTAGAACAGGAAGGAGGGAAAGACCGTCTTACTCTCCCGCTGCTTCTACTAGCTGGAAGGCTGCGGTGCGGATATTTGCCCCGCAGGTCAAGCTGGCACTCAGAGAAGTCACAAACCATTCATTCAGCCATTCAGCCAACAAGCTTCAACAATAATGGTTGGGTCCAGCTTTTACTTAACGGAGATGTGATTCCAATCCTGACCATAGCTTCCAAACCATGTTCCATGATTAATAAAAAATCAGCTTTTTATTTTGATCACCTCAAAGATACAATTGAGTTTTATTCTAATTAATAGATTAAATTCATCATTTGGGTTTAGTCTAACATTCTGATATTTTAATTTTATTTATATAAAGGTTTATCACATTTTTGACATCATTATGCTGAGTGTTTTGAGTTAAAATCATTATGATGAGTGTTTCTAATGGGATTTTAATAGTAATTCAGTTCAACTTATGTTGTGCTGATCCCATCACAAGCTTAAATTTTTTACTACATTGAACTTTTTATTTTTTTGGTGTTTTTAACTTAGGGCTGGTCAATTTTCATTGGCACTTTCAATTTAAGGCCAGTCAAAAGACTTGGCTGTTTTACTTTAGGGCTAGGCCAGTTGAAGTTAAATTTTTTACTTGAATCTGAAGACAACCGGTTGATTTTCTTCAGTATTTTTTTTTTATTTTTTTTATTTATATTTACTTTTTTTAATTTATTTGTTTTTTTGTTTTTTTTAACCAAAAAATCAGCCTTTTTTTACGTTTTGGTCTATTTTTTTTTTCTTTTGTATTTTTATTTAGTTTATTGTAATTTATTTTAACACCTTTAGTTTTATTTTGTGGCCCACCAGACTTGTAGCGGTGTTGGATGGCCATAAAACTAGATTAAACCCATGTAGAGCCCCACACAACTCAAATATTTTCTGGCTGGCCATGTGGCATGGCAAAAGGACCAAATTTGAGCCCTGTGGGACTCTACAAGGCTTGAATGTAGCCCTGCGGGAACCACATGGTGGTCCAGTGCCATGTTAAGTACAGCCCAACCACACAAAAATTGCGTGGGGCTCTGCAAAGCTCATATGTTGCCATGCAGCCATGCCACACGGCTAAAATGAGTTTTGTACCTGGCTCATTTGATCCTTGAATTTATCATCACCATCAAAAAAAATTAAAAAATTGAACAAATCAATAAAATTAAGAAAATCAAAGAATCATAAAGGCCAATATGAAATTTGAAACCTCAGGGTCACAAAAAGGTGTGAATTGTCTTTAAAAACCTATATGTGTTGCAAGGGTAATGTTAAATTCATGGATACAACCGTTGTGGTGCCCCATCCTAGACACCCTGGCCAGTGCGGAGACTTTAATTTTTTTTATGATTTTTCCTTATCATCATTCATAGGCATCATTATCAAAAAGAAAAAAAAAGAAAAGAAAAAAGAAAAAAAAATCATCATCATCCAATTGAAACTCAATCACCAGCCTATCCTCCAAGGACAAACAGGCTATCTTCCTCCTTGTCATTCTCTATATGCTCCGAGGTATTCCAGTCAGACTAGCATTTGGATCAATCCCATTCTTACTTTGGGCCCAATTATTGTACACTCAAATCTGATTATTTTTGCTGGCTTCCTACCCCTACTCCTTAAAGCTTCTATGGTCACCAATTGTTTGATTCCTGCTATTTCCCAACCATTGGCAGGAGGAAGTCGTGGATCATCCCAGTTCAAGCCTTGGTGGGTATCACCCTATGGTGGTTAGGAAATCATGTCAATGCCCTCATGGATGCTGAGATCCCGGATGTTGGAAGCTTAACTGCCCTGTTCTTCACCCTAGTCCTCTTTGCTTCCACTCAGGATATTGCTGTTGACGGTTGGGCCTTAGAATTACTCTCCCAAGAGAATCTATCCTACGCATCAACTGCTCAGACGGTTGGATTGAACATTGGATATTTCCTCTCCTTCACCGTCATTGCTAGCTTCTCCTGCTTCAAATTCATCTCAACCTACCCAACCCATCTCCGACCCTTCCCTCGCATCCTATTGAGTCCTTCAATTGCCCACTTCAACCCATCACCACCTGATCACCTGCGCAAGAAGGGTCATGGGAAAAATCAATCCCATGACCAACCTTGCACTAACCTAACAGCAAGGTCAACACCAACTTTTGACGGCTGTCATTGCCGTGCTCAACCCCATGACCAGGCCCCAATTCATCTCTGACGCCTACAAACCAACAATTGTCATTGGCAGACGTTACAATATTTGCGCTGCCACCAACCAATGACCGCAAGTGTTTGCTTGCGCCCGTTAATGACCTTGCACCACCTTCAACAATCCCCCTGGCCAACCGCGGTTGCAGCCGGTCAAACCTGTCATCCGCCTCTTAGCTCACCCGTCATCCCCAGTTTCAAAGGTTGCCCGGGCCCGTCAGTATGTCCGCGGAACTCTCCCTTGCTACTCTCCTGCCCATGCCCATCCTTTTAAAAAATAAAAAATAAAAATCCGCTCCCATTTGTTAACATCTCTTTTAAATATTCTAAAGGCCTCTGGTCTATAAAAGGAGGGGCTCTCCCCTGCTTTTTCTGAAATAGAATCATATCCATGGGAGTGTGTACTTATGTCCCCCCCATAATCGTGAAATTAAGATCCTGATCCTTATCCTGGGTTTATCTCTGATTGCCCCCTGATCAATTTTTGACCCTGAGTCTTTTCCCCTCTGTGGCATGATCCTTATCACCAACCAATAGCCTTGTTGGTTGAAGAAAAATTCTGTCTGTTGGAATTTTTGAGTGTGTTATACCACTCCTTGATCCCTTTCTCTGACCATACTGGACCTGATCCCTGATCATCTTTCTGGAGCCAATCACGATTGATTGAAGAGGTCTTATTAAGCTTAAGACCTGTAGTGTTATACCTCCCCTTTATTTTCTTTGGAGTTGCATTCTGCCAGCCTACTCTTGAGTCCCCTGAGAAGTGTTTAGGTTATCCTTGCTTCAAATCAGTTACTGTTTGCTTTTAGAGTTTCTTAAAAATTGTGCTTTGTCTTGTACAGACACCCTCAGTTATCTGGTACCCTTCAAGCGCTTGATTGAGGAGAGTTGGGCAGGTTCATTGAGAACCTGGAGGTTGGTTGGTTTTGAGTTGATCCTCCCCAATCTTCTGCTGACAACCAGAGGTATTAGCTTGTGGGCATTGTTTACATACAACATCTTTTGTTCCTTGAAATCTAAGCAGACTTCAACTTCTTTTGTTCAAGTTTTTCCCTGCATAATATTGTCTCAGATAGTGCTGTTCCATTGCTGCCAAAATATTATCATCTTTATCCTCTACTCCTTGATTCCTCATTTACCAGGTTCTGGACCTTGATCTTGGTTACATCTAAATATTTTTGTAAAACTCAGGAGGGCAGCCTAAACAGAACCTTTCCCCACCACAGAACTGCCACGGCCTAGCACCGTTTTGAGTCTTACATTTGGTCCCCCTGGCCGGGATAAAACCAGCAACCTTGGGATTTAAAGTCCCAACTTGAAGAATCAACTCCAAAATATGATCTGATTTTTTTCTTTTCTTTCTTTTCTTTTTTGTTCTTTTTTCAGATCTGATCCGTGGAGGCAACTTTTTCCAGAAGTAAGTCCTCCAAATTGTGCACCATCTGGGCAAGATCCTTGTCATTTTTTTGAAAACTCTACTCTTGCCACACTTGTGAGCCACCTTGGAACTCTGCTCTTTTGGATCTCTTAGGAACCCTTCAACATGGAATCTGCTGGATCCTCCTCATCTTTTTGGGCCAAGATGGTCAAAATCAAACCTCAGAACAAAAAAATAGGCTTCAATGAGACCAATGTTGAACAATTCCTGGACTCCTATGAGATGGCTGCTGAAGTAGATGGTGCTAGTGAACATGATATGGCTTATCAGTTACAATTTTTTATCTCTTCTGATGAAGTTATGGAGGTTATCAAATTGTGATGGATTCAAAAATCATAACTGGAGGTTCCTGAAGGAGGCTTTGTTGGCCTATTGGTGAAAAATAGATGTAGCCAGATTTACTTTGCAAGACTTGGATGCCCTGGTTTCTCAATGGATCTCCAATGGTGGTGTCTCTTCAGCTTCAGATTACCAGTCTTTCAGAAAATCTTAGGATCCTCTCCAATCTTACCTCATCAGAAACAATCACATCAACACTGTGAACAAAATTTGAGTCCAATTTTTCCAATACTTTTCACCAGGAGTCCAGGAAAGAATTAGGGATGAACTGGTCAAATCTGGATCCATGATCACTACTAGGGATAATCGATTCAAACTTCCTGCTTTTCTGGTTTTGAGGGGATCAGTGGACAAGGTCATGAAAGGTCAAACTTCCCTCACTTTTGAACAGACCATAATCACTGAACCAGTCCTTGCTCCCTCTTTTCAAGCATATAACAAAATCATGAATAAGATGGAAGCCAATCGCAGACCTAAACCCAATCCTCAGACCCACCAGGAAACACCTACTATAGATGAGATCACTAAATTACTCCAGGCATTTAAGAATAAAATACATCAGAAAATATCCTCTTTAGCCACTCCTAAACCTGCTAATTCTGTTCCTAAGTCTACTCTAGTCTGTTATTATTGCCATAGGGAAGGCCATGGTACTGGTAGATGTCCTGAACTCCAGAAGGACAAGGAGGAGAGTTTAGCAGACCAGAAGGGAAATAATTCCTTCCTTCCTAATGGTGCTTTGATCCCTTTCAATTCATCTCTTCAGATCCATCATGTGGTGGCCTCATACCAACCACCAACTCCAGAGAAGGCATCCTTGGTCTCTGTGGATTTTTGATCATCCTGTGGAACTCTGCAACCTTGGTATCCTCCAGCTATCACTTCTTCCAGCTCCCCTGGCACCTATCAATTTGATCCAGCTAGGAAACGCCATGTGGAACCAAAACCTCATAAGTCTCCTCCTGTTCCATCCTCAATTCTGCGAAAACCCGTTAAACGTTGATCTTCACCTGAGCCTCCTTCCTCTGATGTGGAAGACATGGAAGTAGAAAGGGAACCTTTATGGAAAGGTTCCAGGACAACTCTGATCTTCCCCCTCTTCAACCTGTCCAACCCTCAGATCCTCTTCCAGCACCTATTTCACCTGATCTCCCTCCCTCCACCCATCCCAAAGTTCAATTTGAGAGGGGCATCTCCAAGGACTACCCTAAGGCTGTGGAAGGAGTATTAAAGAAAATTTCTGATCTTAAAATCCCTGATCTATCTGTGGCTGAACTCCTGTTGATCTTTCCATCTGTGGCTGAAGGGATGAAGAAATGGGTTTCTCGTCAACGTGTGGAGATTGGTCAAGACAAATTAAAGGTCTCCTCTGGTACTCTGATGGAGGATTCTAGTGGAAAAGATCACTCTTAAGATACCAACCTGTATTCCTGTCCTCTTGGATTTCTCCCATGTTATCTTAGTGATTCAACTAAAACGGTTTCTCTCCTTGTGGATTTGGGTTCTCAGCTCAACTTGATTTTGGACTCCATGGCCTGCAAGCTTAAACTTAGCCAAAGGGTCAGTTTCAATTCTGCTGTGTATGGAAGAGGGAACCATTCCTGTGAGCTGGTTGGTATTGCTGAGGATATCCCTGTTTGAATTGGTCAAAATATTTTTGGCATCTGTCACTTCTGGATCACTCGTCTGGATGGTCCCATGATCTTGGGAAGGCCTTTCTTAATGGACTTTGGTGCTACCCTGATGTTTTCTGATCAAGTTGGGGAGAGAATTCTCCTCCCTGATGCTGATAGCAGCAAGATTGAAGTTCCTCTTTGTTCTCTGGCTTCTGGATGTTGGGAAAGAGACTTCCCTGGTCATCCTCCCAAATCTGTCCTGAAAGGAAAGCAGAAAGAAAACTCTCATTCCTCTCATCCTCATTTTTTAGCAGAATAGTTGGACCTACTGATATTTGTAGTTCTTCTCAGCCTCATACTTCAACTCATGGACCAACTCCCACCTCAGAGGCATACCTTTCTTTTTCCTCATCATTTACTTCTCATCCAAATAAGATCAAAAATCAAACACATAAAAAATCCGAAAAATCAAAAAATATTTCTTCTCTGTCTGGATCTGTTGTATCTTCTTTTCCTTTTTGTTTTCAGTCTGATCAATCATCCTCTATTCCGTTTTCAAATCTCCGCAATGATTCTTAACTAGATCTAAATCTTGATTCTTTTCTTGGTGGCTTTGGTATGAAGGAGTATGGTCTTAGGTGGAGGCAATTTGGGGTAAAAGTAAGTCCTCCAAATTGTGCACCACCAGGGGCTTCTATTACTGTCATTTTTGAAACTCTATCCTGTGCCACACATGTCAGCAATGTGTTATCTTTTGGATCCTCTTTTATGGAGAAGGCACCTTTCAAGGACGCATCAGAACATCAAACTTGGAAGATTTTGGAACATGGTCTCAGTTTTTGTGGTCAGGTCTCACTGGTCAATGCTTGGAGGAAGCAAGGATTCCTCTCCTTTGCCACTAAGTACAAACCAGTGGCAACAAAGGTCCAAAAAGTCAACCAACCAATGCCTCTCAACCTCAATCCTCCCCTTATGCGTCCTTGTCTATCCCCCAATCCTTACTGTGGTCTATCCCAATCCCTCACTTGTCCATTCATTCCCTCTGGTTGGGTCACTGAACAACGTCTGAAAGTGGTCAACTTTGGTCCAGATGGATGGCTTTTACCTGATGAGTTAAATTTGATCAAAAATATCTTGTCTCTATGGGAAAAATCTATTGCATTCTGTGAAGAAGAGAGAGGTCTCTTGAAAGAATCCTATGGTCTCCCTTAGATTATCCCTGTAGTTGAACATGATCCTTGGCAAAAGAAGAAGATCCCTATTCCTGCTGCAAAATTCAACAAATTCATCAAGTTGGTCCGCCAACGAGTTTGTACCGGCTTATACAAACAATTGACTTCTAGCCATTCCAGTCCTGTTTTCTGTGTTCTAAAGAGTAATGGTAAACTTAGAGTACTTCATGATCTCCAACCTCTTAATAAAGCTACTATTAAAGACTGTGGCGTGCCTCCTGCCACTGAAGAATTTGTTGAATCCTTCTCTGGGTGTCACACGACCACCCCACGTACTATAGGGAAATTCTTAGATGATCGTGAGCGCAAAGGAATACCAAGTGCGAGGGCAAGTGGGAATAGCAAGACCCAGTTGCAAAGTGCAAACTTGGTTATGCCACTCAACAAATGGCAAGATGAATGGAATGTGTTCCGAAGAAGGAAACTCAACCTGAGTCCAATGTGATAACTAGGTTGCTGCAAAATGCGAAAATGTATTAAATTAACTAACTGAGGAGACAATCATCAGGCAAGGGGATAGCCCTTATAAGGTAATCCAAAGTGACTATATACAACCTGGTGATGAGCTAACTACAGGTGAAGCCGTGAGGAAATGAATGACAGGAACGGAATAGGAAATGAAGCAGTGGTATAGATCCGAGGTCTTAACGTAAGTGCAAGACAATAGAATCTGAGCGTACAATTGCATGAAAAATTGGGATAGGAGCGAGTGACATTGAAGGTAATGCAAATGAGCAGTAATAGTGTACGCAGGGTAGGGACTAGTCCAATTGAAAACTATACAGTGGTGATGGCTTGGTTAGATGTAGATGCAAACTAACAAACAATGCATGACCAAAGATGGAAGTCCGAGGCTGTTGATTGGCCAGGGAAGGAGATTGGATCTCATAATGGATGGCCGACTGGTATGGAGTTAACCGCGAAGTTTGCAAGAATATACTTAGTTGGTCACCGAGATTGGAAGGTCAGCGCGAGCCAGAGGAAATAGTGGATTTCACCATTGATGTTGTGCTTTTATTTGTGTCACACTTTTAGACTGAGATAGATGGTACTGAGGAGAGGACATGTTGAAGTGGTGAAGACAATAATCCTTAAGTGCAAAGCGTGAAAGTTGCCCAGGTATAAAGACGCGAGCTCCTGCAAGCATTCAGGTAAATTTTCCCATTTATTTCAAGTCAATTAATTATCACTGTATACCCTTATACGTTACTTAATTTATTACCCAATAGATTTTTATATATTTTGTAAGAATGTTGTCATAGACATCCTGCCGTTGCAAAAACTTTATTTGCCGCAACAAGCGATGTATCCCCAGTACTGCCGTCCGAGGCCTCAAAGGCAAATGCAAGCAATGTTGCCTTTGCAAGGTGGCGTGCAACTTTCCTATAAATGTTGAGTCAACTGTTGAGGGTCCTTCAGAATCATCAAGGGAGATGCAAAGTCGTAGGTCTGCGCCAAGGGTTAATTACAAGATACCACCATTGCCGCAGATCAAATACTTGGGGACGCGAGTTCCTGGTGAGTACTAATCAGGACTAACACATGAACTTGAAATAGTAACTAATTGTTTGCTTGTTTTCTAGTGTTGCCCCGTTTTCAAAGAAATATCACCAACACACCACAACCACCACCACCTTACTGGGGACCGCCGACTGAAATCACGGGGCCCCAGATGAATGCCAAGGTTCAAGGCGAGGTGTCCTGTGCGGAACCAGTAGCAGTTATAACCAAGGAAGCGAGGGAAGGGGAAGAAAACGCAGCATAAAGAGAAGCGGGAAATAAAGGAAACGGAAGTGGAGAGAACAAAGATGGAGCCGGTGAATTAGAAGAAGGGAATGAAGGGGACAGAAGGGATGGAGGGTCAAGGCAAAGCGGATCCGGTGCGAATCGTATTGCCGGTCAAAACGGATGCAAGGCGCCTGACGGACAATATTGGAGAAGGTACGTTGGGTGGCCAAAGGAAGAGAGCGTATGAAGAGCTCTTGGAGGAAGGCGGATGGAATGCTCAGCCAAAGCAAGCTTGGGTTTCAAGATGCGAGGAGATTTTTGAGAGGCAAATTGTAACAGAAGTGCTGGTACTTTGAAGAATGTCTGCATTGATCAACGATGAAGACCTTGATACCTTTTGGTCCATGGTTGCGGAATTGACAGAGAATTGGGAGGATGCAGAAAAATAAATAAAAGAAACTTTTTAGTTTAATATATATATATATATTTTATTATTATTAAAAATAGAAATATTATTATTATTATTTTTTTAATAATAAGTGGAAATGAAAGGAAAATGAGAAAAGAATAACACAGTGATATGGAGGAATTAACTGATGAAATGATGGTGAAATAAGATGGGTTTTAATGGGATGGAATATGGAATGGAATGTTATTGAGTAAGATAAATGTGGAATGGAATGAAATGGGATTGGATGGGATCAAATGTGGAGTGGAATGGAATGGGATTGGATGGGATGAAATGTGGAATGGAATGGAATGGAATTGGATGGGATTGGATGGTAAAGAATCATGATTGTCGAGGTTTGCAAGGGTAGCTTGCATGGAATTCTTGAATCAGATTGGGTGAATTGCAAAGGTGATGGGCTGGTTCCCACGAGGTGCAATCTTTGTCGGACTGGAAGCCAGACCATTTGACAAGGTATTGAAGTTTTCCTTTGCATAACCTAGAATCCAGAATACGGCTTACTTCCCACTCTTGATGATCGAGGACAGTGACCGGTTCAGGAGGGGGATGAGTCTTGCCTGGGTATTGGACTCAAGCTGGCTCTAGGAGAGACACATGAAAGACCGGGTGGATACCTTGCCATTTTGCAGGTAAAGTAAGTTTAAAGGCGTTAGGGGAGATGGCTAATTCTACTTTAAAGGGGCCAAGCTTTCTTTCTGAGAGTTTGGGAGTTGGGCAAGTGCTGCAAATGTTGCAAGCATTTAGCCATACTTGATCTCCTACTGCAAAGGTTGGAGCCAAAGTGCAATATTGGTCTGCTTGCTTCTTATAGAGCTGGTTTGCTTCTTCGAGTTTGGTTTGAAGTTGCAATTGAAGGGATTGAATTTTTTCAAGGTAATTGGTAGCAGGTTGAGAAGGTGCTACGTGAAGGGAACAGAAAGTCGGGTTTCTACCATAAAGACTTTGGAAGGGCAACTGTTTGGTGGAGGAATGAGTGGAGTTGTTGTAGGCAAATACAGCTAGTGGGAGCCATTGCGACCAGTCGTCTTGTTGATAGGCAAAAGTCTTCTGAAGAGGCTGTCACATTACTGCGTAAAAATAAAGCCATCTTTGAGAAGCAATCTACTATTATTGAATAGCATCATATCCACTAGAGGAAGGTAATTGAGAGATGAAATACATAGACAGCGAGTGCCAAGGACAAGGCGATTGGAAGTGTCTGGAGCAGCCCATACTTCTGGTGCTTCAAGGACTTGTTACAATTGAAATCATAGCACGCCCTAACATAGTCTTTTACTTCTTTGGTCATACCAGGCCAGTAGAAGTCTGGTTCAATCAATTGGTAGGTTTTATCCTGCCCATGATTCTCAGTTAGTTAATTTACTGTCACACGACCACCCCACGTACTGTAGGGCAATTCTTAGATGATTGTGAGCGCAAAGGAATACCAAGTGCAAGGGCAAGTGCAAATAGCAAGACCCAGTTGCAAAGTGCAAACTTGGTTATGCCACAAAACAAACGGCAAGATGAATGGAATGTGTTCCAAAGAAGGAAACTCAACCTGAGTCCGATGTGATAACTAGGTTGCAGCAAAGTGCGAAAATGTATGAAATTAACTAACTGAGGAGACAATCATCAGGCAAGGGGATAGCCCTTATAAGGTAATCCAAAGTGACTAGATACAACCTGGTGATGAGCTAACTACAGGTGAAGCGGTGAGGCAATGAATGACAGGAATGGAGTAGGAAATGAAGCAGTGGTATAGATCCAAGGACTTAACGTAAGTGCAAGACAATAGAATCTGAGCGTACAATTGCATGACGAATTGGGATAGGAGCAAGTGACGTTGAAGGTAATGCAAATGAGAGGTAATAGTGTACGCAGGGTAGGGACTAGTCCATTTGTGAACTATACAGTAGTGATGGCTTGGTTAAATGTAGATGCAAACTAACAAACAATGCATGACCAAAGATGGAAGTCCGAGGCTGTTGATTGGCCAGGGAAGGAGACTGGATCTCATAATGGATGGCCAACCGGTATGGAGTTAACCGCAAAGTTTGCAAGTATATACTGAGTTGGTCACCAAGATTGGAAGGTCAGCGCGAGCCAGAGGAAATAGCGGATTGCACTATTGATGTTGTGCTTTTATTTGTGTTACGCTTTTAGACTGAGGTAGATGGTACTGAGGAGAGGACATGTCGAAGTGGTGAAGACAATAATCCTTAAGTGCAAAGCGTGACACTGGGAGAGCCTGTTATGGTCTGGGAGACATTATGGGTGGCTATGACAAACAATTCTTGCATCCTATTTCTTGTCCCCTCACTACTTTCAATACTCCCCTTGGTCAATTTCAACTGAATCAATTGCCTCAAGGTGCCACCAACTTGGTTGCAGTCTATCAGGCTCAGATGATGTGGATCCTCCAGGACAAAATCCCGGATCATGCGGGTATCTTTATTGATGATGGTGGGATTAAAGGTCCAGTTTCTGACTATGATAATGAGCTCTTACCTTGGCGCCCAGGAATCCTACAATTCATCTGGGAGTATGCTATTATCTTGGAAAGAATTTTGTTTTGAATTGAGGAATCTGGACTTACTTTCTCTGGATCAAAACTTGCAGCCTGTGTCCCTGCCTTGGAAATCATTGGTCATATAGTCTGCAAGGAAGGAAGAAGGATGGCACCCTCTAAAGTCAACAAAATCATCTCCTTGCCTTCCCCAATAAATCCAAGGGAAGTTAGAGGTTTCCTAGGTGTTGTGAATTATGTGAGGATCTTCATTCCCTCATTATCCAAAATCTGTATACCCTTGCATTGTCTAATCAAAAAGGAAGCTGAATGGATTTGGACCCAAGATTGCAAACAATCATTTCAGTTGCTCAAAACAATTGTTGGGAATGACGTTGTTTTGAAAAAGATCACTTATGGAACTGGAGCTGGCAAGATCAAGCTGGAAGTGGACTCTAGTTATCAATCTGTTGGGGCTGTACTTAATCAGGAAGATGAAAATCATTTGGATTGTCCTGCTCTTTATGAATCTCTTCTTTTCTCAGATGTGGAATCCAGGTACTCCCAGTGAAAACTGGAACTTTGCGGTGTGGCCCAAATATTGAAGAAGCTCCAGACTGTCCTTTGGGGTCAACAATTTGAGTTACAAGTTGATGCACAATCCATTATTGAAATGATCAATTCCCCCAGCCTTCCAAATGCTCCAATGACTTGCTGGGTAGCTTTTATCCAGCTTTTCTCTTTTGATATTGTCCATAGGCTTGGGAAATCTTTTACTATGCCTGATGGTTTATCTAGGAGACCTATTGGATACAATGAATTGGATGTTGGGTTGGATTTTGATGAGGATGAACCCTTGGTCCTGTTAACTATTGTACTCAACCATGCAGTACCAAGTTCACGTACCTGCCACACCAGAGCCATCAGTTTTTGTTCCTTCTTTTCTCATGTCTTGTGTCTTTCTGTTTTCCTGTCCCATGTCTAGCTGGTGAATAGATGTCATGTCACCTGTCGTAGTGTGAGCTCTAGTTGTGCACCACCTGTCACTCAGAAGTCCCATGCTCCCTTTCCGGAAGCCTCTTCCTTGTAACTGTTCCATCTATTCTGGCTCGTCTCCATCATCTCAGCTTCCATTCCTCTACGCTCAAAATCTTCACCTACAGATTGGAACGGCACTCGACTTTGAACTCGCAAACCAACCATCCTTGATCCTCAACAGAAGGGTAGGCTCCATGACTGAATCAGTCTTCAACTCAAAATCAGGACACGATTAACTAATCTTTTTCACTCTCATTCATGGACTTATCCAATGATCAGAACGCGCTAACTCTCTACATAGTCCGTGCAAGGGCCATAACCCTACCTGTAGAGTCTCAGCTCATGTTTGTTTCCTTTCCATTTCTACCTAAGAATTGTCTTATGTTGGTTCTTACTCTACTCTATTATCCTGTGAAATAAATTAGCCTGTTTCAGGTTAATCAACCAAGTTCAATTTCTTACAGGTCCCCCCTGTTTTTGCTTTCTCCTTCCAAGATTACTCTGGTTTCCAGAAAGGTTTCTGGCTTAAGTTAGAGAAGTACCTTTCAACTCTCCAAAGACCCCCTGATCTCTCTGCCAAAGAATTTTGGTCCCTTAAAAGGAAGTCCTCTAGTTTCTTTGTCCAAGGTTCTAGGCTTATGAAAAGAGGAACTCCTTGTACACTTGTTGTGGTCACTATCCCTTCTAAGCAAGATTCAATCCTGGAAAGTCTCCATGAAGGCCTTGGTCATTGTGGGGAAACCAAAACTTATCGACAAATATCCAAACAATTTTGGTGGCCATCTCTGAAGAAATCTGTCTCTCAATGGTGCAGAAGTTTTGAAGTGTGCCAGAAACTTGATCTTAGGCGCCCAGCCAAAATTTTTTACCCCACTGGAGAGTCCACTGTCTTTGGGAGGATTGCTATGGATTTGGTTCACATTAAGGCTGGTGGAGCTAAGTACCTCATTGTGGCTAGAGATGATTTTTCTGGATGGGTAGAAGCAAAGTTTCTTAAGAACCTCAGCTCTGAATCAGTAGCAGCATTCCTTTATGAGACTTGGACAATGTTTTATGGCTTGGCACAATCTTATTTGACTGATGGCGGCTCCTAATTGGTGGTAAACTGCCTGATATGATCTGATCACTTCCTGGTCAACATAGGGTGACCACTCCTTATTATCCTGAAGGCCAAGCCATGGTGGAAAGAGGCCATGCTCCTTTGAAGGCTGCTCTTGTCAAACTGGCTCATGAAAGTGGAAAGAATTGTCACAAATTTCTCCCCCTGTTCCTCTTCTCTGATTAAATTTCAGCTAAACAAACCACCGGCTACTCACCTTACAAAATCATTTTTGGTCAAAGGGCTGTCCTTCCTCTGGACATGGAAATGGAATCTTTCTTATGTATTTCTTGGGAAAAGGTTTCTTCCACCACTGATCTATTAGTTGCCATATCCAAGCAACTGGAAAGGAGTGAAGATGCCCGTAGTGAAGCTTATCAGAAGATGATGGATTCTAGGAAAAAATTGGTTCAGTATTGGAAGAGAAGCATTCAAAGCAAATCAGGGATCCCTTGAACCCTGGGGATCTAGTCTTAGTTTATGATTGTTCCTTGGAAACTCAGTGGGGAAAGCTTTTCTCTAACTGCTGGAATGGTCCTTATCAAGTGATCTTTCAAGTTAGAGGTGGATCATATGTTTTGTAGGAACTGGATGGTACTCAGATGGCCAGAAGGTTCTCTGCTGATCAGGTCAAGAAATTTCATTTTTTTGGAGGCAACTTGTACCAAAAGTAAGTCCTCCCAATTGTGCACCACCAGGGTCATCTGCCGCATTTTGTTGTGAAACTCTAATTCATTCCACGCATGTGAGCACCTGGGACGCATTCTCCATTATATCTCAGCCACTTCTAGGATTTTACTTTGGATGAATGAAAATATTCTTTTTCAATAACTCTCAATATCAAAATGGCCATTCCTTGGTTTCAATCATCTTTCTTTCCTTTCTCTTTTTATGGAATCAAACTCAGGTGCAGACTAGGGACAGTCATTAAGTTGGGGAGAGATGTGGTGCCCCATCCTGGGAACCCTGGCCAATGCGGAGAATTTAATTTTTTTCTTATGATTTTTCCTTATCATCATTCATAGGCATCATTATCAAAAAAAAAAATCATCATAATCCAATTCAAACTTGATCACCTGTAAGGCAAGTAACCCATTAAAGGCTTTGCAGAGATACAATTTGAAAAAAGAACCGCGGGGAGCGCCTCCTGCCACTTCTTGTTGTCCTCACCGCACATCTTCACCAGGGCATCCTGGATGGGCTGATGTCCCCGTTTGATCATTCCTGCACCCTCTGGGTAGTACTCCGTCACGCGCCCAAACTTTGCCACACAGATCTGAACCAGAGTCATCAGGAGGCCCAGAAACACCACGCCCCCATTGACAGTGACCAAGAAAAGCAATCTGTATGCGCAAACCAGTTTTCCTACAGGAACTGAGCGACCATTTCTGCCAATAACTTTGCCAGAGGCCGCGCTTCCACCCATCCTGACAGATTGTCGCGCGCAACCAGCAAGTACACGAACTTGCCGGCCTTGAAGCGGAAAAAATCCAGTCAAACGCGCCCAAACAGCGCATCTTTGTCCTTGGGGTGACCAACTTCCTTGGGAAACCTCAAGCTTCACTTCTGACAGGCCCCGCACAATTTCACCCAATCACATACCGTGCTTACAATCCCAGGCCACCAAAACCTCTCCTTTACCTTCCTATGTGTCTCAACCTTGCCCCAGTGGCCAAGGTTGTTGTGCAGAACCCTCAGGATCACTTCTTGGTTGGCCCTAGAAGTTGCGACAATAAGAGGCACGGAAACGCTTTGCCGCCACAACTGGCCCTCCTGTACGTAGAAGTTCAAAATGTTTCTCCTCACCCAACGGACAACAGCGCCTGCCGTTCCTTCGGGAAACTGGAGATACTTCAAATAAGAGCACAAGACTGCGTAACACCCTGACTGAAGCAACGGAAGACAAACCTCTGCCTCCACCACTCCCACCCAAAAGACCGGAGCTTCCAAATCCAGAGGTTCCGCCCCTTCATATGGTTCCCCCCTTGGGTACCGCAATAGCGCGTCCGGCATTGTGAAGGCCTTCCCTGGAACCTGCACCACACTAAAGGAAAATAACTGAAGAAACACCACCCACCTGGTCATGGGTGCGTTTGGCAACGTTGGCAAGTTGATCATTCGCGCCAAAGCCTTTGCATCCACCAACAACTCAAAATGCATGGCCCACAAAAGATGCTGCAGCCTCCGCACAACTCCAGCTTTGGCTGAGAATAGCCGCTCTTGGTTGGGGTAAAGGTGACCAACTCGTAGAGAACAGGCCTATCTTTCCCATCCTCCTCCTGCGTCAGGACCCCCCCAACACCAAATTTGCTAGATTCAACCTCCAAGCGTATTCCCCCGGCGTCATAATCAAGACCCCAAAGGACAATGTTGCGCCCCAAAATCTCCTTGATCTTTGCAAACGCAACATCACACTCCACGGTCCAATTCCACTCCGCACCCTTCCGCGTTAGCACCCGCATAGGGCTTGCTACTTCTGCAAACGGCTTGATGAACATATGGACATAGCTGTACAACCCCAGAAACTGAAGAATATGCAACACAGTCCGGGAATTAGGCCATTTGAGAACCTTGTTCCACTTCCTCTCTGCTATCTGCCTACCTTCAAAGGCTGCAACTTGTCCCAGCACCTCAAGCATCAGGACGCAGACCGCTGAATTCTTTCCACACACAGTAAGGCCCGCATCTTCAATCCAAGACATGATCTGTTCCAGAGTCACAGCGTATTCCCAAACAAATTGACAGATTGGGGGGGCGTCTGTCAGAACCGCACCTTTGTAGTCTGTTCTGGGGCCTTTGATGCCAGCATTGTCAATGAAGCTTTGCATTCCCTCTGGAAGATTGTTGCGGTCATTTGAGCTTGATACACTGACACTTAGTTTGTTGCGCCTTGTGGTAGCTGTGTCAGTTGCATCCTCCCTAGCCCAGTTTCAAAAGCGGTGAGCATCCGCGAGTCGGGGTGGAGTTCTTGCTGATTGTATCCTCCCATCACATCCACCAGACCATAACAAGCCCGCCCGCCCATAAAGTCTAGGAATTCTTCCACGCACGGAGGAAGCCCCGCGTGGCAAATAGTGAACAAGTTGAGCCTCTGAAGATCATGAAAAATACTCAGCAACTTCCCTCCCTGCTTAACAACTGCAAAAATAGGACTTGAATAACTTGAAGTGGACTACTCGTAGAGCCCTGTCCTCATGGGCTCCCATACCGGCTCCAGAAAAGCTTCCCAAAGGATACAACGAATCGGAATTGGCTTGATCTGCCACCGTTTTTGAGGGACAGTGGGAATCACGTAAGGGTCCCAAATCTTGCCCTTCAACAACCTGCGCCTGTCCGGTCCAAAGGCAAGGGCCTTCTCCCTTAACACCAGCACCAATACCAACAGTCCTCTTTCCTCCGTACTCAACCATCCCACTGGTCCAAAGTTAAGAGCGTCCACCCGCTCATCCGTGATTTGCACCAACCGGGTTACCCATCTGTTCTTCCTAAGGGGTGTATCCTGCGCGTCTTGGGACCACGCAATTGATGGTAAGGATCCGTTGAGCCCCTGAGGCATTGGCTTGCTTTGTGGCCAAACTTTCCATGCCACCGGTTTTTACTTGCCTGCGTTGCACTGCGCCATCCAGACCCAGCCGTGGCTGTTGTGAGTCCTAGTCATAAGCAAACCAGGACTTATGCCTTTGCTCACGACTGTGGCACAATGATAGGGTTTTCAAAGCATAGAACCTTCTGGCAATGCACACTGAGCAATGGAACTTGCGCCTGACATGCACCCTCCTCCACTTGCTCCTTACCCATTGGCGGCCAACGCTGAGCCGGAGCTTTCTCCGCGCGGTAACCGCGGCCAACTAGGAAAAATCTCCCGCAGGGTAACCCTTATGGTTGGCCCCCACGTTGGACTCCTTGTTGCCGCCAGCCACTGGCCCCTGCACCCATCTTCCTCTCCCATGAATGCATAATGTCGTCTCAAACCGCGTGCTGAGTGGATCCTCAACCGTCCAAGCCTCTGTTCCTTCCTTGGCATTGAAGGCCATTTGAGCTCAGAACCCAAAAATGAACAATTGACCTAATATCACGTCACCACATTCTACTGAAAGAGACAATAGGGGCTTACAAATCTTTGCAACTTCAACCTCCTCCGCCTCCACTACCTTGTCCACGCAAAATTTGACACCATTCAACGCCCAGATATCCATTGCGCAATTCCTCTGTACCAAGCCAAGCTTGTACACCAACCTGGACAGAAGCAAGTTGAACATCAAACCGCTTTCCACCATTTCCCACACCATCCGTCACGCAATAGACATTGCAACATAAGCAAGCGGGACCAATACCAACTTTGACTGGCATGGCTTGCAATCCATCTCCTCCTCCCCCACGTTCACCCGCTGAATCTTTTTCTGTAACTGGTTCTGCCCGCATTCTTTTGAGGCCTGGACCATCTCATTGAAAACCACCGGGAACACCGCCGCTTACTCTTGTAGGGTCAAGGGTATTGGTGAGTTGTTCCCCATTACCCTTTGGACAATGTCCGCGGCCTTCTTCTTCCCCGCGGGATTAGCGGAGTTTCTGTCCGTTTCCAGTACACGTGTTGTTGGCTTTGGGGCCGTTGTTTGCTAGTTGACGTCCATTGCAATTTTTTCCTTTGTCACCGATGATCTGACTTGGGCCTCCACCCTTGGCGTTACCCAGGTCCAAGGTGCGGTGATGATTCTGAGGAAAAACCAGACCGCCTTGGCCTGAGCCTTTGCTTTCTCCCGCACTTGCACCATTGGCCGCCGCTGGTCCTTGGTCAAACCCACCAACTTGACCTATGGGAATATGTACATCTTCCCAAATGTGCAGACCAGCCCCTTGTTCATGTCTTGAGTAAGGCCTTCACAAATCAACTTTGGGTGCCCCTTTTCCCCGCAATACGTACAATTTCGCACCCAAAAGACCCAGAGGGTCTGCTGCAAGGTTGGAACCCTTCTTCCATGTGAGTTGGTTTCATGCGTAGTTGAGCAAAAGCGACCAGAGATGTAGTGGCCATCAGAGCCGCAGGAACCAATGTTTGGTTGAGGAAAGCCCTTAGGTCCCGCAGAATCACCGTTATCTCATCAACCGGTGGTCCTGGAGCTTGTTGGGAAGGTACTGCATGAGAGGCCATTGGGGGCCGCGCGGGCAAGGCTTGATTAGGAGCCAGCGGCAAGATCATGACCGATTTCTTGGAGGAAGTTGGGTATTTTTGTGCCGTTTCCGGGATGAGCTTGTCCAAATCAATTTTGCTCTCCATGTCCTGGCAGATAACCAAGAGATTTGGAAGAATAGCAACACTCCCATCCAGAAACCTCTTAACCAGGCCGTGGTCATACAGGTACAGCTGCACCCTGAAACAGAGCTGGGGCGCAAGACCCCCCCAAAACGCCCGCTTCATAGCACCCGTCTGACCCGCCACCACCTTGTTCTTTGCCAAGTAGCTGTAGATAGGCTGGAACTTTGACATATATTCCACCATTCCTTTGCGTGATTGCACCCCCCACACTATCTTGCTTCCTCCGCCGCTTTTTTGAAATTTCTTTCTCCAAACCGGGGTTTTCCCTTTCCCCACCTTGCCAACATCTTTCTTTTCAGCTTCTACCAATCCCACCTCTTGTAACCAACCATTTCCTCCACCTCCCACAGCTTCCCCTCCTTAGTAATGAAGAGCACAATAGTCCAAACCTTTTCCGCGCCTGTTGCTCCCTCCAAATCTGCAATGCCTTCAAACCTCAAAAGGAACCGCTCCACATCCAAGGTACTGAACCAAAGATGAGGAAAGTCCCTTGGTCTTAGCCACACGCGGCAAGGAACATCCACCCCCATGTCCAACAACCCCTCCGAGGGAGGAGCAAAACTGCTAGCTCTAGGAGCTTAGGCAGATACCGGTGGGGGGGGTGAGCAGCGGAAACAGGAGTCAAGGGCAGAGGATAGGAAGGGGGAAAGTTGGATCCTGGAGCGGTTGTTGGCAGCATCCTGCGTTGTCTTCAAGAGACTGAGAACAGATTGAAGTTCCCAGCCAGACCCCAAGATGTTGAAACTTTAGAGGTTGTCCCTCACAAAGTCATCCCTGATTGTGGAGTTGATGGTTCTAGTGTTTGTAAGATTCAAGGATTCTCCTTTTCTTTTCTTCCTTTTTCCCCCCTGCCCCCCGTCTGTCTTCCCTCCTCCCTGTTCTGAGGGGAGAGGCCTTTTACATCCCCTCCCCTCAGCCCTAACCTAGGTACAAGCACAAGAACAACCTGAAAACAATTTGAAGAAGAAACCCTAGACCCAGAACCCTAACCCATACCCTAACCCATACCCTATCCCTTCAGCCCGCCTGCGGTTAAACTCATCTGGTTTGTCCTCCCATGGTGCGGCCCTCCGCCGGGCGCTCCTCAGAGTTCACTGCGCCTGCCCATGTTGACCCAACGTGCTGTCGTGAATTTTCCAGTCCCATGGCCGGCTTGCACTTGTGCGCGGCCATCCACACACATAGCCCCGCAATTGCCCCGCTCTTCCCTCCCCAAACTACCCGCCCAAGAACATGATTGGCCCGGCTCCATTCCTAAGTTGGGTATCCAAACGGTTTGCAGCCCGTACCCCCCTTAGTCAGACCCAACCCGCAGCCGCGTGCTGGTCCTGCTGCGCCTACTGCTGAGCCTTGCAGAAACTGCTGCTGAGCCCTTAGAGGCCACTGCTGAGAACGCGCGCTTCCCAACTGCTGAGCCTGACCCACCAAATGCTGAGCGCGCAGGCCGCAAAGAAGTTCCCGATCCGTGGCTATATAATGACACCACAAAGTACTATCAAAATCATTGCATCAATCAAATAGTCAGTCAACCGTATCATCCACAACACAATGGTAGAGTTGAAAAAGCAAATCAAACAGTAATCAACGCTGCAAGAGCCACTGCTTTCAATTCTGGGCTAACAAAATCTTGCTGGCACCAGGTAGTGAAGGGATTCTGCTTGAAGCTCAACAAAAACCAAAAGAAAATGATGAATACTCACTGTGGACTGAAATGCACAACAAAGACTTTGCCAAAGACTATATCAAACGGATTGGATATTCTCTTACCTATAAATTAAATGACACTGAAATACGCTCTAAATTGGATGAAACAGGAGCATAAGGGATTTTAATAGGATTCAATCTGCAGTTCCTGTCATACAAGGTGATCAACTTGGCTGGCAAGATTATGGAAACTAAAAATTTCCTATTCAAAAATCAAAAGCCCATAAAAATCTTGTTCAAAGACAATAAACTTCAAGTCCCAAAGCAGCCTATTGGTTGGGCCAACAACGCACCATCAGTCCAACAAGTTGAAGAGATCCAATTCAAGTCAGTGAGTGAAGTTGCAGATTCTGGAAGTGATACAGGCTTGGGCAATGAATCCTCAGTCAAACAAGATCTTTGACCAACCTTAAGATTCAGAGAAAAAATTTCAAAACCCAATCAATATGGCTTTCTGGAAGAAAAACTGCCTAAAAATCTCATAGAGGCCATGAAAATTCCTCATTGGAAGGAGTCAGCGTAGAAAGAATTTTCCACCATGGAAGATCAAGAAGTCTTGGAAGAAGCCAACAATGATCAAGTCACCAATCCTCTGAACACCGTTCCTGTCTTCAAAATCAAGCACAATGCTCATGGTGAGCCAGACTCTTTCAAAACATGCCTCTGCTTTCAAGGTTTCAGCCAAAGAAATGGCCTAGATTACCTTGAGACCTATGCTCCAACTGGTAAATTGGCCTTGCTGCAAGTGGTCCTTACTCATGAAGCTGAAAAGAATCTTGAACTTCTCCAACTCAAAGTCAGTGGTGCGTTTTTGCATTTGGAACTCAAGGAACAATTCTTTATGAAAACTCTGTACATTTGCAATCAAAAATCAAAATATCTTTCACTGAAAAAACCCACATATCAATTAAAGCAGGCTCCAAGGAATTGGTATTGCATGCTGGGAGATTGGATCAAGGTGCAAGCATTCACTGAGTTTATCTGTGAACCATGTCTCTACATTGGAAACAATGGATGCTTGGTAGTTTTCTTTCATGTGGATGATCTAGGTGTAGCAGGGAATGTTGATCAATTCAAGGACACATTTCTTTCTAAATTCAAGAATTCTTCAGCTCACAAACCAAACACTCTGCCTTTAATGAAGGTTTTTTGCAAATACAGCCTTATCAAACTGTCACTACCCCTACATATTGATAAAGGATTATCCAAACTCAATATGACCAATTGTTGCCCTGTTTCCACTCCTTGTATGCCTGGCTTGCATCTTGCACTGAGAGTGAAGACAATCATCAAGAATTCCTCAAACTACAATTCAACTTTAGGTTTCCCATTGGTCCGTTAAAATTTATAGCAGGCCTGGCTGGCCCCAATATCAGCTTTGCTGTTTCCAGCCTAGCCAAATATTGCAAGCACCTAGGCATGAGTCACTGGAACAAAATCCTACATGTCCGGAAGTAGCTGTCAAATACTCAAAATCTCAGTCTCACCCTTGGTCAAGGAACAATTTCCAACAGGCTTGTTTGGTTCAGCAATGCCACCTGGGGCAAAAATCCCACTTTGAGAATTTCTCAAACTGGCTTCATATGTTCCTTCAAAGTTAGCCCCCTCTATTGGACCAGTAGAATGTTGGATTTCTGAGGTATTTCAAGAGAACAAAAAGATTTGAGAATTTTAAGAGGGATCATGATACCGTGGAACTGAGTTGAGGTTTATAGAGAGAAGACGCTAAGCACAGACAGAAAGGTAGAAGATAGGAAAAAGATTCTTTTTATGGAGAAAGAAGAAAATCAGGACTGAGGAGAACAGGGAACAAGGCAACCAGATCAAGTTGAAGTCTTACCAGACAGAGTACAATGGAGAAGAGGTTGAGGGTGGAAGGCTGAGTTTGAATAATTGAAGGAGTTGGGAAGGATGCATGAAGAAATATAAAGAGAATGTCAGCTCTCTGATACCAGGAACCTTGCAGTCCTTTAGCTACAGAGAGTGATAAATGAACTTGGAGCAATAATATTCCAAAGAATAAACACTTTAAAGCTCCAATAATGGTATGGTAAGAGCAAGTGCAAGGTTTATTTGGTTTGGTTATAAATATTTTAAATATAATATAAAAAGAGGGGCCACAGTTTTATACTACTGGGGATCTTTACAGACTAGCAACCTCTCTTCAAGGCGCCTCCTTAGGCAGTTTAAGAACCTTGGAATAAATATGGGTGCCTTAGAAAGGACTTATTCCACTAATGGCTGGGCTTAACAGCACAATTGGCCTAGACAGGAAGGGAAACACTCACTCTGAGCACTTGACCACGAAAATCCTGGAATAATTGGAAGGGTTTCAGAGCAGATGGGGTAGATTGCTTGACTAAACTTCAATGGTTGATTGGTTAATAAAGGTAAATAATACTACTACAGACTAAGTCATAAATCACTTGCTTATCTTCATATAAGCACTTGATTAACAATGACACTGTGTCTGATTGATAATAAATAATTCCTGATGACTGATTAACTGATTGGAAACAGAAGGGCAAAAAAGAGCCTGTTTAAATATTCTTTTTTGGGTGCTTGAGGGCCTCTAGAAGGGGTACTAGCCATGGGCTGAGGCTAGGGGGGCAATCAGGGCAAGATTGGCACGTCCTCAAGTTGCTGTTAGCCTGCTGGCCTTAGATCCGTCAAGGAACAGGTCCTTTTTAGCTGCAGGATCTGTTAATCAATAGATTAGTCATTTTGCTGATCCTACACTGATCCTCAATTTTTACAGTAAGTACTGGTCCAAAGTGAGCAGACGTGGATGTTTATTGATTCTCCATCCTCTGCTGATCCTGTATGTAATTTTTAATAATTTTTACGATCACTCCTTATGTAGTTTCGTGGTCTTTGAAGGTTCTGATCAACTTATTTCGTGGTAAGTCTAGATCTTTATTTAAGTAATAAAAAATACTAAAATTTGGTTAATAAATAATTTTAATTGATTTTTAAGGTTTTTGAACTATAATCCATGCTTGTTTGGTAGCTTTAAATATGTAGTGTAGATCCTACTATATTGTAACTCCTCTGAGCGGTACCTGGATGTCAAACTGATCACGGCAGGAGGCGCGGGGATCAGTCCATTCAAATGCGCGCGGGGACTGATCCGCTGCTCTGATGCGCGCGGGGGACTGTACCGCTGCTCGCGTGACTAGGTCACAGGATTACCTGCGCGGGAATTTGGTTGCGCGGGAGTCCAGCGCTGTAGGGACGCGGGGCTGCGTGCGGGAGTTGGCGTATGCCGGAGTCCAACGCTGTAGGGACGCGGGGCTGCATGCGGGAGTTTGCCTACGCGGGAGACCAGCGCTGTAGGGACGCGGGGCTGCGTGCGGGTGTTGGCATACGCGGGATTCCAACGCTTTAGGGACGCAGGGCTGCGTGCGGGAATTTGCGTACGCGGGAGACCAGCGCTTTAGGGAAGCGGGGCTGCGTGCGGGAGTTGGCGTAAGCGGGATTCCAATGCTGTAGGGACGCGGGGCTGCGTGCGGGAGTTTGCATACGCGGGAGACCAGCGCTGTAGGGAGACGGGGCTGCGTGCGGGAATTGTGACAAAACACAATTTCCCGTGTAACTCCTAAAGTACACACAACACCTGGATTTCGACTGAAATTTAGGTGTGAAACCTATACATGACATATCATGTGAAATATTAAAATGGCTAAAAGGTGCCATACTGGTGCCGTGGTCATTTACCATTTTCTATTAAATTAATTAAAAAATATAAGGAGTAAGAATTCAAGGGTGGGGTCAGTGAGTGACCCTACCTTATTTTGGGTGGGGAATCCATTTCTGCAATAATATTTATTGATTTCCCACTCCTTCATTTTATAATAATTTTATTTATTTATTTATCTTTGTTCCTTTTAATTTTGTTAATATTATTATTGTTGTTGCTTTGTCAGGTTGCTCTGTGCTAAGTAGCAGGCTGACAGAGAAGGACTGAGGGAAAAGGAAAAGGAAGAGATTTTGAGTAGTCAGAAAAGAAGAAGAGTGGAACAAGATGAAAGTTGAGTGGAGCCTTCTTAAATGGGCAGAAATAAAAGAGACACAGATTTTACTGGTCCAAAAACTGAGAAAAGATCCGGCGCAGCATTTGATTTGAGGGAAGAGAAGCAGTCGCGCGGATTGAACTAGTGACATGCCAGAGACTGGAAGGGAATAACAACAAAAAAAATGAAAAGAAAGAGCACACAAAAAAAGAAAAGAAAGATCACGGGACATGGTGATAGGAACTAATAAGAAGAGGGAGGATGTTCAGAAGATTCAACACTCCCCCTGGCTGGTATGACTGAGGACCAGATGGAGTGAGAGGGATCAATGATATTTAGTAAGTTGGACAGAGAAGGGTAGGGTGAAGCCTTTGTGAGACCGTCTGCATTCATTTCAAGAGAGGAAATCAGTTTGATGACAAGTTTACCTAGGGACAGCTCCTCTCTGAGTGCCTTAGGTTTGATGTTGATGTGGCGAGTTTTAGAGTTACAACCAAATTTCTTGAGTTTGTCATCCAGGCCTTTCTTATCTATGAAGTGTAGACTGTGTTGAGGTTCTTGTTTCCATAGTTCAGCTACTTAGTTTTTCATCCAAATTGCTTCTAAGAAGGAATCCACAAGTGGATTCAGTTCAGCTTTGGTCATAGAGTGAGTGACATTTCTTTGTCTGTAGCTGCTCCAGGAAAGTAGAGATCCAAAGAGAAGAGAGAGATGTCCAGATTGAGAAAGTCTAGTTTTGAGATCATCTCTCCAAGTTGCATCACTGAAGCATTCAATTTGAGTATTGAGAGAATGAACTTGAAGAGTGAGCTTGAGGTTTTTGGTAGCTTTGATATACTTCCAACAGTGCTTCACTTCTCTCCAGTGACGCATTCCTGGTTTCTTGCAGAATCTGGCGAGACTCAATACAGGAAAGCTGAGGTCTGGTTGGGTGAGACAGGCTATGTAATTCATCAGAAAAACAGCTGATTGGTAATTGATTCCTAAGGATTGGAATTCTTCATGTTCTTTGTCCGAGGCAGGGCTTAAACTGTAGTTGACAGTTAGAGGAATGGAAAAGGGTTTGCAGTCGCTCATCTTGAGTTCTTCAAGGCCGTGTTCAATGTGTTTAGGCTGGGATAGAAGAATTTTTTTGTTGATTCGTTCATACTTCATACCTAAGATGGTGTTGGGTTCATGATGGCTGGAATTTGGGAATCAATCAAGAAAGGCTTGTTAGAAGTTATCCCCTGGGCCTACGAGTATTAAGTCGTCAATGTGAAAGAATAAAACAGAATTCTTTGTGGAATTGATGTAAAGGGAGGGATCAGAAATTGATTTGTTAAAGCCTTGCTCTTGGATCCAGGAGGTTAATGTGTGAAACCAGTTTGCAGGAGATTGTTTGAGTCCGTAGAGCGACTTTTTGAGGATCAGGTATTTCAATTTTATTTTGCTTCCCTTGGGCGTTTTGATAATGACTTTTTCAGTTAACGGTGCGTGGAGGAAGGCGATTTTGACATCAAATTGTTTGATTGGAAGGGAATGATAGAGACCAAAGAGGAGGGTCATTCTGAGTGATTCAGCTTTTCCGGTAGGAGAGAAAGTGTCAAGATAGTCAAGGCCATATATTTGGTCAAAGCCTTGAACGCATAGTCAACTTTTATAAATTAAGGGAACCCCATGACAGTTGTCCTTTAGACGGTACACCCAGGTGGTATTGAGGGGGTTAAGGGGCTCGGGCCCGTTGTAATTGTCCCGCACAGCAAGATTCTTGATACCGTTCAATTCAGCGTCCATTGAGGCATCCCACTTGAGAGAGTTGAAACATTTCTTTGCTTGTTCAAAGTTTCTAGGTACGTAGTAATGCTGATATCCTTATTGAGGCTGAGGATGAAGTGTGGAACAATCTTGCAGTTGGTATCTGGGATCTAGCTGAGTAGTTAGATTGTCGGAGGAATTGGAAGAGTTGTCGGAGGGTAGATCCTCAGGCTGAGGAGTTTCATAAGATGGAGAAGGAGAAGACGGGGACTGAGATTCATCCGGACAAGGAGGAGAAGGAATAGTAGAAGAGGAAAAAGAAGGAAGAAGGAGTTTGTTGTCCAACTTGATTAAGAGTTGGTCTTTGGAATTGGAGGAAGAGGAGGAAGGAGGAGAAGAAAAGGGAGCAGAATTTTTGATGATCTTTACGTTTTTGGAGGATAGGATGGTATTGTCAGGAGTAAGGATTTGATAAGATAAAAAGTTGGGATTGTAACCCACTAGAGTGCCAGAGAGGCCTTGGTCCCTGAACTTTTTGCCCCATGATATTTTATTGTCCAGGAAGACAACTCTGGAACCGATGGGGTGAAAGTAACTGCATGGGAGTGATTTATTAGTAAAGATTTGTTAGGGAGATTGGGATTTAGAGTCTTTGGGAATTTTATTGAGAGAGAGACAGGCTGATTTGGAGATTTTGGCCCACAGGTTGAGAGGAAGCTTTGAACTTTGGAGAATGGCTTGGATTGATTTGGTTAGTGTTCTGTTGGCTCTTTTGATTTTTCTGTTGTGCTCATGATGGTAGGGTTCCATGACAAGATGGGGAATGGAGTTTGAGGTAAGGTAGTTGCTGAAATCTGAAGAGGAAAATTCTCACCTCCATTGGTGCAAATGGTGGCAGGAAAACAGTTGTGTTTTTGATTTTCATCATTAAGGATGATTTTCAATTGATTGCTTGCGTCAGATTTATGTTGGAGAGGAATAGCTGAAATTAAACCTGACTGATTGTTGACAATAGACATAATGTAATTCATGTTGTTTCTGGAACTGGGAATAATGGGGCCGATGAGATCCACGTGAATTTGTTCACAAGGTCTAGACGCTTGGGATTGGCTGTTCTTAAAGGAAGATTTTGAAATTTTGGAGAAGACACAGTCAAGGAATTGAAATTTGGAGAGAGACTTGGCGGAAAGGTTGGGAAAGAGATTCTTGAGGTGGTGAGGACTGGCGTGGCCAAAGGATTCATGGATATATTTGAGATTCACGGGTTTGAACTCCTTGCGAGACAAATGGCAAAGTTTTAGATTAGCTCCTACGAGGAAAGGAAGGTTTAGGAAAAAGATATTTCCTTGAATAAAGCCGCAGAAAATGGGCTTTGAGTTGGAGAAAAGTTAGAATTGGGACCCGTTGGATACAAGCAAGCAAGCTTTTGAAGAGATGAGTTCTCCAGGGCTTATGAGATTGATGACAAGATCGGGAACGTAGAAACAATTGGAGAGAGTGACCAATGAGTTTTTCCAGATAATCTGAACCTTTCCCTTTCCTTTGATTGATATTTTAGAGCCTTCCTTTCCAGTGTTGATAAAGTCACCATTTGAGCAGTAGTCAAGATGAATAAAGAAATTGGCAGAGTTGAACATTTAGCACAAAAATCTGGAATCAAGTATGATTTGATTGGCTGGGTTGATTTCTTCTATCCAAGACGTTAGCAAGGCGTGTTAGTGAGCCACTTCTTTGCCTTTTGAGTTTGAGTTTGTCTGGGCTCTCCAGTTGGCTTGCAATTCTTTTCACCAATTGGGGGCAAGGTGTTTGTGTTTGTGCCAGCACTTATCTTCTGAGTGATTGGGAGACAGAGGATTGTGGAAGCCCTTCTTTCATTGCAGTTCTTGAGGGACTGGTTTCTTGGAAGTTCTAGGAGCAACCAGGGCAGTATTGTTTGACTTGACTTCCTTGGACTTGGATTTGGATTTGTTGTCCAGTTGAATCAAATGGTTTAGAAAGAGGTTGACAGAGATACCCTTGTGGGAATGCATAATTTGCTGTTGGAGAGATTGTAGGGAGGATGGGAATTTGAAAAGAATAAGGTAGGAGAGTATGTTGTTGGGAAGATTGATTCCCACATCAAGCATCTTCTTTATGGAAATCTTGATGTCTGTGATGAATGAATTGATTGCGTCCAGTTTGAACTGTTGGTAGAGGAACTCATTGAAGATTTGCGCTTGGTTGGCAGTTTGAGAGGAAGCAAATTGTTCCTTGATGTTTAGCCATAGGAGCTTTGCAGAGGACATGTTTGACGTGTTAACCACGTTGTTGTGCGTAATTGAGTCGATTTGGGAGAGTAAGATGACACAAATTTCCATGTTGTCTGTCGGACTGAGGCCTTTATTATTGTTTTCCAGCGCTTCTTTTACGCCCTTGAGTTCCAGAAACATTGACATTTTGTCTTTCCAGATGGAGTAGTTCTTGTCAGTGAGTATGGGTATGGCTTTGAGGGCGGCCTTGAGGATGATTTGACGGAATCTGTCAGTACTTGATCCCTCCATTAGTCCGGTTAAGTTTGTCAGGATCGCTTTTGGCTTTTAACTGTGTTGGATTTCTGAGGTATTTCAAGAGAAGAAAAAGATTTGAGAATTTTAAGAGGGATCATGATACCGTGGAACTGAGTTGAGGTTTATAGAGAGAAGACGCTAAGCACAGAAAGAAAGGTAGAAGATAGCAAAAAGATTCTTTGTATGGAGAAAGAAGAAAATCAGAACTGAGGAGAACAGGGAACCAGGCAACCAGATCAAGTTGAAGTCTTACCAGACAGAGTACAATGGAGAAGAGGTTGAGGGTGGAAGGCTGAGTTTGCATAATTGAAGGAGTTTGGAAGGACGCATGAAGAAATATAAAGAGAAGGACTGAGGGAAAAGGAAAAGGAAGAGATTTTGGGTAGTCAGAAAAGAAGAAGAGTGGAACAAGATGAAAGTTGAGTGGAGCCTTCTTAAATGGGCAGAAATAAAAGAGACACAGATTTTACTGGTCCAAAAACTGAGAAAAGATCTGGCGCAGCATTTGATTTGAGGGAAGAGAAGCAGTCGCGCGGATTGAACTAGTGACATGCCAGAGACAGGAAGGGAATAACAACAAAAAAAAAGAAAAGAAAGAGCACACAAAAAAAGAAAAGAAAGAGCACTGGACATGGTGATAGGAACTAAGAAGAAGAGGCAGGATGTTCAGAAGATTCTACATAGAAGATGGCAAATTATTAAGAACTCATTCACCCAGTTGGAATGTGTGGCTCTATCCAGCTGTCATCTTGAAGGTTGCTGGCTACAAAAACTGATTGAAGATTGTTATTGGACTAAGTTCAAATGCCCCATCCATCTTGTGGAAAACAAGGGGCTTGATGAAAAAATCAAAAAATTTGATTCAATCTCAAAAGCTTAACATATATACCTCAAAACAAAGAGTCTGAAAGACAATTTTGGGAAATGGCTGATCAAACTTAAGCTGATTCCTTCTCACTCAATGACTGCTGATTCCCTGACCAAATCCGCAAAAAAGACCTCCACCATCCAGCTTGTGAATGCCTTCAGTTCTCTGTTTCATTGATTGACAGGTTGAGGGGGGCGGTTGAAATCTTATCCATAGTTACTCTATCTTGATCTCTTTTTCCTCCTTAGATATACATTGGTCACATACACAATCCTACTACTCTGTTGTCTTACCACGTGCATCTCATAGTTGCGGGTTTTTTTTTCATGTGTTACTTGATTTCTTTTTCTCTTCTTATTTTCTATTCCATCTCTAACTGTTTTTACTCTATACTGCACAACTTGCCGTATCTTCAAACATCTCAGTGGGGACCCTCCAACTTCAACTTGTGCAACTACACCTTTCTTGACTCTTGAACCCAATCCAAGGAATAATGGCCTCAGGGACCCAGATCAACTTTACCATTTTCCCAGATCCCATTTCATCAATTTGGCAATTCTTGAGCAATTCCCTCAACTACAATCAATTCTGTTGATATTTACACTTATTCTTCTTTTAATTTTCTTCTTTCCTTCTTCATTAAGCCTTTTCCTCTGTTCCTCTCTGTCTTTAACAGTGTGTCTTACCACAATCATTCCTACTACCTGGAGATTCAACACGCGCAATTCCTGTGACACCTCTCAAGTGCCAGGTAGAGATCTCTCAATCCATTTTTGTCTCAATGTCTATTTTTTGCTCCTCTGATTCTCATCTTTCTGTCCATCCTCTCACTTCTCCTCCTCAAAAGTCTTGACTCTCCTACACCACCTCATTCTGGACCTCAACTCCGCTTGCAAGACTCAATCACCACAATTTTTAAAAAATTAGGTACTAAGATTCTTAACCTCTAAATCAAGAATCATGAAGAACTTTGGTTAAACTCCTCAGATATATTGTTGTGCCGGTTGGATAATTCTCAAGAACTCTAGAGCCATGAGTCCCTCCATCATATATGTTCTACCTAGTCTCCTCATAGGCCATTATCCTAAATTGTAGAACAACTCTCCTTGTTGGTGAAAATCATCCCACGGGTTCTGCTCTTCATCCTTTTCTTTTCCTTAAACTCATATCTCATTTGATTTGTCAATTCTATCCTCATCCTGGTCTAGGTTTTACCATAATTTCAATCTTTCACAGGGTTAAAAGCCAAAAAAACTCAGATTGCTAGCCCAGTATGGCAAGACCCTTGGAATCACCTGGACTAGGAGGAGAAGGAAACTTCAAGTCCCTGGATCTAAAATCACTCATTTAATATACTCTGCTACTCTCGGTGACCAAATATTCCATATGGAAGAAGAAAATTGAGAGGCTTTTCAAAATGCAGGGAATCCTAAAACTAATGAACTCTGACAACCCAAAAAAGGAAATTCTCACAATGACAAAATGGCAAGATACATTGTTTCCAAACTGGAACCAGCCACTCACACAAATATCATCAAAAAGAAAAACAAAGACTGTGCTCAACAGATCTGGATAGCTGCAAAGGACCACTTTTCCTCAAGTAAAGCCGCCAACCAAGCTCAAAATTTCTTCAATTTTCTCTATCTTGGCTTCGACCTGAACAACATAGATTGATTTTTCACTGCTTTCAAAGAAAATCTTGGCAATCTTGATGAAGTGGGTATTGACTTACCTCCTGATATTATCAGCTACCTGATCCTCTTCAAACTTCCTGACTCTTTGAATTAAATACGCTCTCAAATCATGCACTCTGGTGCTGACTTAACCGCCACTATGGTTCTGAATCACCTAATTCAACATTTAAATGAAGTTCAGTTGAAAAACCAAGAAGCCAACAACACTTCTGCAGCTCTCTACCATCAAAGATTTTGAGACCCCAACGTAGGTAGATGTGAGAATGGTAAACACAATCCAGCAGTCCAATCCCATCCTCCCTCATCCTGTTGGGTTGAATTCCCTGAACTTAGGCCCAAAAATCCACCCGTTAAAGACAGAAGAAGCTCCAACAAGAAAAAGGAAGAATCTCATTACTATTCCTGCTTTAATTCTTTTAACCACTTTAGAAACATTGGTGAAGATTGGTTCATACTCAACAGCGGGTTTTCCATAAACATGATTCAAAAAAAAGCTATTCAGAAATCTGGCCAACCACTCTGGAAATGAAACAACCAAAACTGGAAAAAAAGGGGATGGAATAGCTACAAAAGGAGTCAGAACTGCAAACCTTCAATTCACCAATAATCACATTTCTCTAGAGAACTGCGCTTGGGTACCTTATGCCACAGTTAATCTGATCTTGATGGGAGCAATGCTGAAGAAGGGTTATGTTCTAGAAGTCAATATCAAATCATTACCTCCTATTTTTGAGATGAAATCAAAAGGGCTCAGAGTACTCAACAGATACATCAAAAACAACCTCCTGATTCTAAATCAACCTTCTCTGAGCTATAAGCAAACTTCCTGAGTAAATCAGTCAGATCTCATGGAATTACATGAAAAACTTGGCCATACTAGTCTCAAAAGGATGGAAAAGTATCTTTGTTATTGCCTAAATCAAGGGGTCAAAGACCCTATCCAATTTGTATCCTGCAAGAAGTCAAAACTCTCAAGATCTCCCTTCAAAAGTGAAAAGAATCCAGCCAAACGTGTATTCAATTGCCTGCATATGGACCTGATGGGACCGCTAAACCCTACCAGCAAGGGAGGCATGACGTACTCACTAACTGTAGTAGATAATAAGTCCGGATACCTATCCAGCTTTCCACTCCCTAACATAGATGCAGCCACTGCTACCATAATGTTCATTATTGAGAATGAAGCCAAGAAGCTAAATCAATATCTAATAGAGATTGTTACAGATGGTGGTGGAGAATTTGTCAATGAGACACTTTCCAAATTCCTTAAAGCCAAGTGCCTCAATCACATAATCATTGAACCATATCATCCTCAACATAATGGAAACGCTGAGTGTGCCAACAGGACCATCATGGATTCCCTCAGAACCGCCTTTAGTGCCACTTCTATTCCAAAAATTTATTGGAACATAGTGATACAAAGCTTTTGCTTTTCTTTGAACCAAATTGCAGCTACTCAAGACAAAGAATCACCCTGGAAGCAACTCCACGGTACAATCATTCCTACAACCTACCTCAAACCTCTGGGTTCTTCATCCATATATCTCCTTGACAATAGAAAAATCTCCTCCAAACTTAGTGAGAAGGGTGAGGAAGCTATCTTAATTGGATACAATCCCAGACTCTTGTCCTAGAAACTGATTTTGAAATCTAGAAGAATAATACATACTAAAAATGTCCAATTTCTAAAAAAAAACATTAGGTACTCCGATATTTTGGACAGCATAGAGGAAACATCAATTGCGGCAAAAGTTACTCCCCCATCAGCTGCTTCTACCAAACCAGAACTTCAATCACCCTTGGAAGAAACCATCTCTGATTCACTCAACAAAGGAAGCCAAATCAACTAGTTGGTTGAATATCTAGACATATCTGATGCCACCATCCAAAACGCACTCAGACCAGTTCTCCATAACAGACAACTGATAAAGCCTCCGGACAGATACGGCTTCCACCACTCAAGCAAAATTACTTCTAAAATCCACATGGCCCTAAAATTACCTGAATGGATCTTATCTGTTGAGAAGGAACTGGCTAATGCCAAAGATCTGTGCGTTTGGGAAGAAGCTTATGAATTAAAATTTGTTGATGTTTTATCTGCTTTCATCCTCATTTTCAGCCCTGTCATTGTTTTTCTTCCATATTTTAATTTATTTGTTTCACACCTTGTGTTCTGTGTCCTGCTTGTCTCTGAACGTCCAGTTGTAGTTCATTCAACCGTACTGTCACTTGTCCTTTCACCTGACCTGCGCACCAGAAAAATCTATGACCCGCAACTCTCCAGCGACTACTCAACTCCAGTGACTACACAACTCACTTAAGAGAAGAACAACCATCTCACAACCAATGTCAGACCACTCAGACTCAACCCCTTGGCCAACTCCTTGTACGCTACTTTGATCACCAAACAATCAAGACCTGAAGACTGAACTAAAGGAGTAAACTCAACAGTCCTCCAAACCAATCTATCACCAGTCTCAGAATTATTCTTTGGTTGTATCAGTCTATGTTGAATCCTCAATAACTGCTATTTTCTGCCCAATCTCATTAGAGGTCATCATCCAGCCTGTAGAAAAATCAGTTACTGTTTGTGTTGCTTGCGGTCTTGTTCTTTATTTCTTTAAGCAACTTATGTTCAAAGTTTCTGACCTCTTGCTGTGATCTCAAATGAATTAGCCTGGTCTAGGTTTCCTAATTTACTAAATTGTTTACAAAATTTAACAACCCTTTGTACACTAACTGGAGGTTTAGGCGTAAGCAAGATCTTCACACTGGTCTTGTATCCCTTAAATCCCAAGTCTGTGTTCAAGGATTTAATCAAAAGTTTGGAATTGACTACTTTGATACATTTGCTCTAAGAGAAAAAATCACTTCCCTTTGAGCACTTCTAGCGTACTTGGTTGAAAGAAAACTCCCTATACTGCAATTTGATGTCAAGGGAGCTTTCCTGCACGCTAAAATAGACAAGACTGTTTTCATCAAGTCTCCAGTAGGATCAAAAAGGACCTGCAAATATCTTAAACTAAAAAAATGTCTCTAAAACTTGAAGCAAGCCCCATTAAACTGGTACAGAAACCTAATAAACTGGCTCAAGAGTTCAGGATTCAATGATAGCAAATCCAGACCTTGCTTACACCTCAAAAAAGACTTGATCACCAGCCTGTTTTTTCACCTTTAAGACCTGATTGTAGTGGGGAATGTACAAATATTGAAACTTGGGTTCTTATAAAAATTCAAGGATTCAGCAGCCCATGAAATAGACACTCTCTTGGGTATGAAAGTTGAACTTGGAAAGGACTCCATCAGGCATTCTGTACCCAAACACATCAAGAAAAGCCTTGAACAAATGAAATTGACCAATGCTACACCCATGAGGAACCCTTGCACATCCAGGGTGCATCTCCTGCCCGCCACTGATGAAGAAGTGCAAAAGTTCAAAAAACTAGGCCTGAATTACCAATCTCCCATTTGCAGGCACAACTTCATTGCCAATCTGGCCAGACCAGATATCAGCTTTGCTGTTTCAAGCTTAGCGCGCCTCTCCAAAAGGCCTGGTATCAAAAATTGGCGCAAACTCATTCATGTATGGCAGTACCTACTAAAAACCATAGACTTCAAACTGATAATCAGAAACAATTCTCGCGGAAATGGCCTGGTAATCTATAGGAATGCCACCTGGGGAGATGATCCTCACTCGCGACTGTCTCAAACGGGTCTTCTATGCCTCTTCAAGGGAGCACCAATCTGTTGGACAAGCAGATTTCAACGCTGCATTGCTCACTCCTCCACTGAATCCGAGTGCATCCCCTTGTCTACCAGCCACCTAGAAGGAAAATGGTTCCACCACCTGCTTTCCAAACTATGGCGAGAAAATCTTGAACCTCCATCCCGCCTCATAGAAAAAAAGGGACTCAACAATAAATTGAAGAATTTTGGCATTAAGTCACAAGCCAAACACATAGATATCAAGTTAAAAAGTCTACAAAACAATCTCAACAGTCAAGTAATTATTGTAAGGCTAATCTCTTCTCAAAAAGCGTTGGCTGATGCTCTGACTAAAGCTGCAAGCAACGCTTCTGTGAATTGCTTAGCAGAGTATGTCGGCTCTTGAATCATCTTGATTTAGAGTTTCTCCTGCGTGTTGATATTTCCACTGATTCTTTTCTCATTTTCTTCTCTCCTTCTTCATTAAGCCTTTTGCCCTGTTCCTCTCTGTCTTTAACTGTGTGTCTGACCCCAATCATGTCTACTACCTGGAGACTCAACAAAAAAAATTCCTGTGACACCTCTTGAGTGCCAGGTAGAGATCTCTCAATTGATTGTTTTCTCACTGTCTACATTTTGCTCCTCTCATTGTCATCTCTCTGTCTGTCTTCTCTCTTCTCCTCCTTGAAAGTCTCAACTCTCCTAAACCACCTCATTCTGGACCTCAACTCTGCATGCAAGACCTGATCACCACAATTGTCAAAACAGTAGGTACAAAACTCTCTTCACCTCTCCATCAAGACTCATGAAGAACGTCCATTAACCTCCCCAGATATATCCTTGTGCTGGTTGGATCAGTCTCAAGAACTGTAGAGCCCAGAGTCCCTCCATCATATTTTTTCTACCTAGTCTCCTCATATTCCATTATCATACATTGTAGAAAAACTCTCCTTGTTGGTGAAAATCATCCTATGGGTTCTGCGCTTCATCCTGTTCTTTTCCTTACACTCATATCTCATTTGATTTGTCAATGCTATCCTCAGCCTGTTCTAGGTTTTACCACTGTTTCAATCTTTCACAAATTTAACGTTGGATCAATCTAAGTTCATAAGAAGCCAGAGTTTCTATTGTCAGATTCAACTCTCCAACTCCTCAATCAACAAAAAACTCATCTTGTTCTTGTAAAGATCACTCAAGGCGCCAATTGTGAACTTTGGACGCATTCCACTTGGCTTCAATCAATCTCTTCTTACTGATCTTGTTCTTACAATCAAGCATCCTTTTATTAGATCATTTTATCTCAGTCAGATTTGATCCCCATATGTTAAAATTTTCATTTACACATTTATTCCATTTATTCTTATTTCAACTCAATGCTCAATTGTTTCATTTTTCTGAAATCAAATCTAGTCTGGTCTTGGTGAACAACCAAATTTCCTCATGAGCATGCTCTAAAATATAAGATAGCTTCCATTTTATCCTTCAAAATCCCATAGTTGTCTTTTCCAAGCATTGGAATATTTCCTGGTGTGGTTTTGAGCATGGCTTGTTGAAAGTGATCCATGGTGAAGAAGAGGGATTCCAATTCCTTAAGGATGGACTTCAATTCCTTGGTTCTTGGTAGTTGAGGGAGAGTCTTTTTTGTCTTTTAACCATGAAGGGAAGTAGCTAGGGCTGAATTACCAAGAACCAAGGAACAGAATGGAGACTGACAAACAGGAAACTGAATTGAACAATTTTAGAACAAGATTGGATTGAATAAAGAGTTGAGTCTCACCAGGCAGGCATGGAAGGTTTTCAATAGCGCATTGAATGAGATGTTAAGGAGGAGGCTTGTGCAAGTGGAGGTTGTAGAGTGATGAGCTGAAAATTGGGTTTTAGATGAAGACAAGTTAAGAGGGAGTGAGGATGGTTCTTGGAGTATTGATTTGAGGGTTATGAATTTGATGTTCTGGAAAACTTTGTTGGTTACTGTCTTCAGTTGATGTTAACTCTGTGAGTATGGTTTGCTGGCTGAGTCAAGACTGTAGTTTTTTTGTGGTAGTAGTTGTTGTCAGCTTCCTAGTTGAAAAAAGAAACCTTTCAAAACAGATAAACAACATAAAATAAATAGTAAAATTAGAAGGAGTGGGAGATCCATATATATCATTGCAGAAATGGATACTCCACCCAAAAATAGGTAGGGTCACTCACTGACCCCACTCTTGAATTCCAACTCCTTATATTGAAATCCTTATATTTTTAAATAATTTCAGAAGAAAAAGACCAACAAACCACAACACCACTATGCCACTTTTTGACCATTCTAACATTTCACAATTAATGAAATTTATAGGTTTCACACCTAAAGTTCATTCAGAATTCAGGTGTTGTGTATATTTTAGGAGTTACAGGCGGATTTGTGTTATGTCACAATTCCCGCGCGCAGACCTGCATTCATATAGCAAGGGTACACACTCCTGAAACCCAGTATATAGGCTCATGTTGAGAAACGCGCATGCAAAATGACTGATGAAGGATTCCTGCACGCAGCTTTCAAGCCCGCGCGCATCAACATCAGTTGTGCTGATTCCAACAGCCAGGTACCGCAGGAACATGCTACAACTTGCATGCATACATCATGCATATGTAACCAGTTGACTGATGGATAGGGAGATGTTTGAAACCTTAGAAAATTGAATAAAAATATGAAAATAAAAAAAATAAAGCAAATAAATTGTGAGAAACAACAATGAAGGTTTTCATGTAAATAAGATTTACAAATCTTTATGAACCATGAAAAACACATAGCAGTCTACCAAAAAATTATTAAAAATTACCAACATGTGCAGAAGATGGCGTAGAATCTACAAATTTCCACATCTACCCATTTCACTCAAAAGAAAGTAATAAAAAATAAGGAAATATGTCTGAACCAAAAAATAACAAATTGATGTTTAAATACCTTCTGATAATTATTTCACATAGAAATATGACGTAGGCAAGGCTGGCCAATTGACAGCACCAAACCTACGTGCCAAACTAGCCCTTGTTATCCTTCTAGCCTCAGAACACAATAAAAAAACTCTCTAAGTTTCCTGAGAAGATCTTATCACCCAAGAAAATAACTTAAACCAACCCTTTTAGATGGTTTAAACCCCAGTAATATTTAAGTAATCAATCCAGACCCCTTTCCATCCGTGACCAAGTGTTCATTCAAGATAAAAAAGTGATTTATGGCCTCAGTCTGATAGTATAATTATTAATTCTAACCCATCCTAAATTCCATTGAAGAATATCAGCAATAATCCCCAACAATTGTCCTGAGACCCTTTCAACCATGAATTTCTGCAAGTTTCTTGGAGTGTATTCTCAAATTAGTAATTTATCTCCTCCTTGCCTCCAGGAATAATTTATGTAGGTCAGCCAGTCCAAACAATCCCCTTGAGTAAACCCCTTTTGAGTAATCACTTAGGACCTCATTGTCCTAAGGTCTTTACACGGTTCAAAAGAGCCCCTGAAGAGAGTTTGTTATCCAATAAATATCCACTGTTTGCATAAACTGTGGCCCCTCTTGAAAAATATATTTAAATCAAGTTAATCCAACCAAACCACTCAAACATTGCACTTGCTTCTAAATGAATCATTTGAAAATTTTATGTGATTTTGTTGGAATTATTATTCCAAAACCAATATCACTTGCTTTAGCTAAAGGAAGGAAAAGTTCCTGGTATCAGTAAGCTTACAGTCATTGTCATAGTTATATTCAAGTCTCCCATTAGAACATTAATCAAGGGTTGGTCTGTTGGAGGGAAATATAAGCCAGTAGAAAGGGAGTTGTGGTCTCAGAACAAACAAATGGTGTAGGATCCTAATCCTCCAATAAGGCCAATCATGCAGTTTTGGGAATTTTATGAGCTGCCACTGAATTCAATGGGATTTGGAACAATGGGCCAGCATCAAAGAGTAACAGATTGTGGAGCTTAACGTTTGTCCACAAGGGTGGCTCAGAAAGGAGGAGATTGGACTGTTACAGGCGCCAATTTGCATGAGGATCAAGATTCTAGCCTTTTGCCTGGAGGAGCGGGTCCTGCTGAAGCACAAGATAGTGTACCCATGCTAGATCCCAACAGTGCCTCACAAGCCATGGCAGATTAAGACAATTTCTATTGTAGGGGCAATTAGGGATCATTTTATGGATTTGGTACAGGAGCAATTGCCGATCAGACTGTAAAAACCTTCTTGCTCTAGTTATTCCAGTCCAATTTTTGCAGTTCTGAAACAGGATGGGAAGAGTTTGCCAATTTTACATGACTTGTAAAAGCTCTAATTGGTCCCCATTGGGGATGTGGGGCTACCTCTGCATGTGGAAACGTTGATGGTGGAACTGACAGGGAGAGTCTGCTACAGTTTGGTAGACATTATGGGGGGTAAAACCAGCAGGGGCTGAATCCTGTGAAGATTTGGGTTTAATGCTCTGAAAAAAAGAATAAGAGGAAAGGGATCTTATATTTCTCAGAGGAGCATATCAGGCTGTCTGGAGGGCACTCTGGTTCAATTTAAGTAAGAATGGATGATGAATTTTACTAGTTCAGACACTGAGTTGAAAAGAGTAAGTACAATATGGCTGACAAGTGGTTCAGCAGAAAGAATAAAATAGAATAGAGATTATTCAATACTGAAAATTGGAGTCTGCACAGCTTGGAGGAAAAAAAAGAGCAGACTGAGATTCAAAGAAGATAGAGATGAAACTAGTATGGTTGCACTCAAGATTGAGGAAATATGAATATCAGACTAAAAATCAAACAAATCCAGAGTACTGCCCAATGATGGCATTCAAGACCCAATTGGGGCAACTTCAGTTGACAAGGCTTCCACAAGGAGAAAAAAATTTTTGGTAGTTTACCAGGCAATGATGAATTGCATTCTTCAGAATGATGTTCCAGAGATTTTTCAGATATTCATCAACAATGCAGGGACCAAGGGTTGGGGGAGAAATTATGACAGGGGCACAATTTAAAGTAACCCATGGATGCAGCCGTTTTTTTGGGAATACAGTGTGGAAATCAAAAGAGAACTTCTCCTTTCATGGTTCCCTAGTTTGGAAGTAATTGATCACTTGCGTCTGTAAAACCTGAGTGCAACTGTTCACCCTACGGCTGAGAGATAGGGAATAAGAGAGATGAGTGTAAAGAGCCTTCCAACCTGATGTGATGATCCAATGCTCTCCTCCATCCAGGTTGAGGGTGCGGTTTAAGTAGCCTTCCCCTCAACCTCAACTATTGTAGAACTGAAAGTAAACAAGAATAATGAAGTAAAACCTCTAAGTACAGAACCCCAGCCCAAACTCTATCCTTCCATCTCAATCCCATATCCCTTACCCCATATCCCTCCTGTATTGCTTGCCTTCCATTAAGTCCACCTAGTTTGTCCTTTTCATGAAGCAGCCCTCATGCCAATCCCAACTTAGAGCCCCCCGCGCATTTCATCATCCGCCCGACACGCAATTCCAGATATCCAAGGTAAATCCGCACATCTTGTGACGCGCAATCTGCGCCATCTGTCAAATCCAATCCAATGCGCCATGCGTCTCCAGATTCCAAGCCTGATTTGACTTCTGCTGAGCCTACAGAAAGGCTTTCTGCAGAAAAATTGCACCTATTGCTGAGCGCGCTTCCACTTCTGAGCCCGCCCCTACTGCTTAGCGTGCAGCGCGCAGCCCATTCCAACTTTCCTCTATAAAAGACCGCCACATTGGGCAGAATATAGAGAGAATCCTCTTGCGGGTTGAGGAGGCTTGGTTGAAGGTCTTGCGTTAATTTTTTGTGGTATGAATTCCAGCCTTGGAGGTCCTTGGGCACAAGGTTTCTTCAAAGGGGAGGCATATAAATAACACCAAATTAAACAAGTTACTCAATTGGCCTACCCCGTGCAAGGCTACTCACATGTCTCAGTTACCAGGTCTGCATGGATGGGTGAGGATCTTTTTAGAGAAATTTGTGAATATTTCAAGCCCTCTATGGATGTTAATTTGAAAAGGGGCTGAGTGGGACTGGACTGAGGAATGTGATCATGATTTTGGGGAGTTAAAGGAGATTTTTTGGAAGCAGAAAATGTTGAAGTAATTGAAATATGGTAAGGGTGGGATTGGATTGGCAGTCTTTTCCAGTGATTTTGGAGCAGCCAGAGTCCTCCCCAAGGAGGATGAGGGGAATGATTTGCCCTTGCTCCAAAAATTGGTAACCTTTTCAGAGGTTGAGTCTTGGTATTTGCAGCCAAAGAGGGAGTTTTGCGGGGTGACAAGGATTGTGGGGACATTACAGCATGTGCTGTGGGGGGTGGGTTTTTAACTTTTGGTAGATGCGGAGGCCCAATAGCCAGTATTATTAATTCCCCTACCTTGCTTAATACTCCTGTGACTAGATGGATTTCATACTTACAATCGTTCAAGTTCACATTCAGGCACTTCCCAGGCAAGGCTTTTACAATTCCAGATGCCTTGTCTTGGTATCCAGAGGTTTGGGGTTCTGTGAAGGAGGATTTTTATGTTGAAAGGAGGCTCTTAAAAGTAGCTTTGACAACTTTGGGAGTTAGAAAACTAACCCTTAAACAATTTGGTAGGCTTCAGGCATTGGACTCAAACGCTCCACTTTCCAAAGGACTTGTTGCCTTCAGAGGTTTGATGGGTTTGGAGGAATGTACCACATTTCTTCTGTCAGGACAGGCAGTTGTGGAAGTGGAAACTTCCAAAAACCCTGTTTGTAGTCACAAGGCAGGAGGATCAGGAGGACTTGTTGAGAAGTTTTCATGACAACTTGGGGCACAAGGGAGAGGCAGAGAGGCGGAGGAGGGTTAATACCAGGCTCTGGTGGCCATGTCTGGGGCAGAAAGTGCAGTAATGGGTTTGGAGTTGTGAAGCATGTCAGAGGAGGCATACCAGGTTGCCTTGGGAGTTGGTTTGTCCAACAGGCAGATATTGACTCTTTTGACGGGTTTTGCTGGATGTGGTCCATATCAAGGCAAAAAGGTTTCTGTACCTACTTGTGGCTTGTGATGGGTGGAGGCACGTCTGTTAGTCAAACTGTCTGTGGAGAAGGTTGGGTGGTTCTTTGAGGAGGTTTTTTTGCTTGGTTTTGGTGTCTGCAGATAATGATGGTGGATGGAGGAGTGGAGTTTTGGGGCAATTGGAGGAGTTTGGCCAAATTCCGCTGAGCCAAGTTTGGAAGGGTAAGAGAGTAATAACTTTAAGGAGCTGGGGAAGTAAAAATAGGTAACCAACCAATCAAGGACCCAATTGTCAAGATGTGCGGGAGCAGTTGTAAGAAAGGGCAGTAAAATTTACCAATAGTACTTTTGGAAGATCAGATCTTGGTCAGGCCGGGAAATGGTGTGTGGATGGCAGCCCATTCTTCCAGTTGATATGAAAACCCTCACCTACCCGGCCATTGACTGGTGGAAGTTTAAGACAAGAGTGGATCTTTTTGTTGCGCAGGCAGAGCAAATTTTGCGGAGGAAGGAGATTTTTGCAAGGCAACAAAACGGCTGCTGGAAATTCCTGCAAAATTGGTCCAGTACTGGGACAAGTGGTGCGCCAATTCCTTGCCAGAAACTTTTTGGAAGGGAAATCTTGTCTTTCTATAAAATTGGAGTTTGGAGATGCAGTGGTTAAAATATTTTGAAGATTTGTTGAATGGGCTGTATTGTGTGCTGAGTCAGTTCCCTGGCAAAAGTTATCAGTTGGAGGAGTTGGACAGTGCTCTGCTCAAGCAGAAGGCAGAGGAAGCTCATGTGAAGAAGCTCCATGTGTGGGGAACTTCCTAATTTGACAAAAATTCAGAGTCCGGCAACAACAATCAGGACATGGTGAAAGCCAATAAGATGGAGGAGAAATCTAGTTAGGAGGATTCCTTTGAGTATTGAAGGTTGGGGTTGACATTCAAGTTTTTGGGGGGAGAAATGGGCAGGGGAAGCTCAGATCAGTTCAGAAGCGTGGAAGTTCTAGTCATTAGAAGCCATTATCTGGGATGGTCCAGGTCCCTTTAGGTGATGTTTTGTGTTGGATAATTTTTCTTTATCTTAGTCTGCAGAGTCTTTTTTGGAGTGATTATTTTCTTTTTTAGTCTCATGGGGTTTCTGTCTCAGGTTTTGTCTCACTTATCTCAGATGCAGAGGAGTTCTCACTGAGGGTGTTTTTTGAAGAGTTTTTTTGTGTGTTTTTATTTTTGTAGGTTGGTGTGGGGAATCAAGGTGTTTCCTTCTGGGGCAGGAAAGACACCATATTTATGTGAAGTTTATATATACAAGGAGTAAAGTGGTTACATTTTTTTCTGAAGTAAGATTTTATAAGTTTTATTGTTTTAGGAGAAGAAGATGGTGAAACAGAGCTCACCACCAGCACAATGATGCTTATGGATGAGCTTTTGACACTCCACGGCTGCAATTCCTACCAATTTTCAGAGGAGTGGCAGAATTATTTTTTCCTATTTGCGGAGGTATTGATCATGCTTTTATTCTTCAATTCCTTGGCTGCCTTCTTTGTTGTTGCTTTAGATGGCCTGATTTTATGGAGAAACCAAATGGAATTGGATCAACCTAGATGGGCAGGATCCGGTGGATCAGAGAAAAGTTCAAGTTGACAGAGTCTGGAAGCAAGAAAAATTGTGCAAAGATATTTGGAGGGAAGTAGATGGCAATGGTGTTTCTGCAGATGGAAAGGAGGCTGTGAGTAGTTATATTTCTTGGGGTTTGCTTGGAATTTTTTTTTTAAAAAAAACCTACAGAGAACTGGTGGAAAAGCAGAGCTGATTAATATTGCTGAGGTTTGGGATTCACCCTCTGCAGGCAGATATGTAGCCAAAGGCGTACTGGAAGGAGGAGTTGAGGGCTGTGGAGCAGGCGGAGATTTCAAGGCAGGGAGGAAGAGGGGGACATTTAAAGCAGATGGGGGAAGGATTTGAGGTAAGGCCAATTGGAAAATTATTGGATTCTGATCAGGTCCACAAGGTACTTGACCAAGTCTGTGTTGAAATAGAGGCTTGAAAGGTTGATGAGGAGATAAAAGGGAGGCAAAATGGACGCCACAGAAGGCTACAATCTGACTCAAGGGGTCCAGAAGGGACCAGATTCTGGCGGGCTTCAGCAAGTGGGGCTCAGATGAGAAAGGAGGAAGCTGATGGTTTTTCATTCAAGAGAGAAAAAATGAAGGAGTATTTATATAAAACTAGAGAGCCAAAATGAGGGCCTTTGATAAGTTCAAATATTCAATAAGATGAGGAAGATGGTAATTGTTGAGGTTAGGAAGGTTAAAATGAGTTTCACAGAGTGTAAGTGTAACCAAATTTGAGTATCAAGAGCTTGTGAAATATATAAGATGATAAGGCATGCAGTCTAGGGTTACTGTAAATACAATAATAATGTGGCCGGACAACTAAAAGTATCAGGACAAATAAAGGTGCTTGATACTACTAAAATAATCACAAGTGTAAAATAATATAAAGATGAGTCCTTCAAGATAGGCTAAAACTATCTTAATTATGCAAAATGATAACTGAATAAAGAAAGGCGCTGAAAAGAGGTGGTGGGGAGAAAGAAGGAAAAGGCTCAAAACAAAACATTCTGGAATTCAAATTGTGCTGGCGGCCCCAGGCGTGGTGGGCATCACCCCACTTGGAGAAGGTAGCAAATTATGCACGGCAGGGAGGGTGAAAAAGGAAATACATGGCCTCTGCAACTGGAAAAAGGGAAGAATCTCAATTGGTTTTTGGATTCCAATCTTCTGATTTATTGTGTTTTTCATTTTCCACCAAAAAGTTGGCCATGGGGCCGCAACAACATTTGCAACAGGGTCTGCAGGATGTGCAGGGACAAGGCGGAGGGCAAGGTTGTAATGACCCAGGGGTTGGAGGAACAAAGGAGCACCTGTGGTGTCCTATGCAACAAGTTTCACAAGCTAGTTCACCAGTGGTAAGGTACAAGACCTCTGCGTTTTGGTACAGTATCTGCAGGAGGCCATAATGAATAAAAAGGGACTGGTTCTCTTTATGGTGGAGTTTTTTGGATGGGGGTGAAGGGTTTTTTTTCTAAAAAGCGCTGGAAGTAGTGGATGATCCTGAGGAAAGAATCCAAGTTGTGGGAGGATTTGGTGGTAATTTATAAACATGGACACAAGTATTAAAAACTTAGAAATTTGATTCAGGGCTCAGCAGTGGGAAGATGGAGAAAAGGCAGCACAATCGGTTCAACAATTAAAATCTAGCTAGTTTCCTACTCTTGCACAGGAAAAGCAGGCTCAGAAGTTGTGCAGTTGCAGGTTTTGCAGCACAATAAGTGAGCTGATTCTGGGCTTTTGCCTTTTGCAGAAGCAATAGATTAAGATTTTTCTTTTTCAAAATCATTATCCAGGGTTTTTCCTTTTGAGTAATGGTAATTGTGGTTGGTAACTATCCTCTTCTGCACTTACAGATTTTTGAATATGAATACAAAATCAAATTATTGGAACTATGGAGTATGTGTCTGAAAAGCTGATTATGGGCTATGTGTCAAGATTTCAGAAGGATTCTAATTGTTAGGAATATTGAACACTACAATTGAGGAGGCGGCATGTGGATTTGTGGGGCCTTCCATTATGCCGTATGCAGGATCAACAGGGATCTGCTGGGGAAGGTGGATGGGGATCTGTCCTTCGCAATTCATTGGCCCAAATCAATTGATAGGTTCATTGGAGATTGCAGGAAGTCAAAAAATCTAATGTATGCAGAAAATTGGCTGGAAGGATCAGGACTAATAGTGGGCTGGGTCATTGCAGAGCGTTTTAGCAAGGCGGTGTAGGAAGTCATTCTTTTGTTATTTCCTTTTTTTCCAGAGTTGTCATTTGGGGTTGTATATAAAAGTAGTTGTCTGTTAATGGGGGATTGGAAATCATATTATCTATCACATCATTACAGATTTTTCTTTTTAAGCCTATTTTATTATCATCACAGGGTCTTCTGCGGGTAAAGGTCTCAAGGAAAATCTCTTAAGTGAAATTGGAGTTAGCTAACTAGGAGTTATTTCAGGGAATAGTTCAATTGCGGTGCTTGTTGAGGAGTCTGTTTATTCTGATTAATTTCATTTGGCTGCAAACTTGTGAAGGGGGTTTCTGTGGGACAGGGAGCGGAAGCATTGGCATTTATTCTTTTTCCAAGTGGGTATTTTTAGTAAAGGGCTAGGGAAGTATCTGGCACCAGAGCAGGATTGGTGTGGAAATCAAGTGTAGCACATAATTTCTTTCCACATTGACCCGCTTCTCCTTCCTTTAATCTGGTCCATAACCCTCCTCCTGTTGTTATTAATAAGTCCATTTGTTTTCATTCCATTCTTATTTCTCTGTTATCCACTTTAGAACAACTCTCACAATAAACACTACCCTGTCCTTGTCCAAATCTCACTAGGTCTGACATTTCCCTGCTTCTCCTCCCCATACTCTTGCCCCTAACCCTCCTCCCATGGCTATTAAGTTATTTAAATTCCACAATTCAGAGTAATCTTCCAAAATCGAATAAAAAACTGCAATCTGGGTTATATTTTGAATTATTCTTCCTCACTTCTGGCTGAAAATCAATAAAAAATTTGGCAGATTAAATCCTCAAAGTTTTCACATCCTAATTAAATTTTTTTCCCTTCAAAGAATAAGTATAATTTATGGGAAGCTATTTCTTCTCATCTTGAAATAATAAATGAACAGAATAAAATAATTTTCAGCTTCAAAAATTGAGAGGAAAATTTAAATATTTTCTTTAAACTAAGATCAAAGAATTCAATTTTTGATTTTTCAGAAAAGAAATAATGTTGGATGTCTAAATTTAAATAAAATTACGTAACACATAACAAAGGAAACATTTTTTTGATTCCAGTCCAACCTGAAGAATGCACCATTTCTTCTGAAGTCATTAAGTTTTTTTCTTTTTTGAAATTAACTCTTTTGCTTTTTGGCTCATATTTTCAACTAAACAACAGAAAAGATCATTGAGAACTTGCTTTGAATTTTGGGAAAAAACCTTTGTGCCATCCTCAACAGGAAATGATTTCCTTGAAATTTTAATCCAGTATTCCAGATAAGGCCAAACAATATTATGTGATTTGTTGACTTTTCCACTCATATTGAAGGAACTTGTGAATGATTTGAATGGTTCAGGAGGATTTTCTATATTTTTCCAGTGGGATTCATATTCTAAAATCAAACATTCAAATAAATTTGCAGCAAATTTCAGTTCCTCGGAAATTTGAACTGGATTTTCTTCCTCTGGCCTTGGTATGATTTCAGTGATCATATGTACATAAAATAAGTAAATTCGCATAATCTCCCTCATTTTTCTCAAAAATGGGCTTTGAATATTTAGAAATTCATCTACATCTACTTCCTCATAAATCCTCCAATATTTTTCCCATGATGATTCATATTTAAAGAATTCGTTCCTTCCCTTTCTCAAAAATTTCTCCCTTGGCAAAGAACGGTTTTTGCCTTTTTTGTTAAGTTTTGCAAAATCTCCGCCTTCCTTTTCTGATACACGTTTTGTGGATATTGCGGATGATACAAAATCCAACCAACTTTTTTGTGGTATCATCAACTTTGGACTACGGTGGTTCCAGATTTTATGATTGGCAATTTTCAATGAATTGGATGTTTTTTCCAGCAGGGCTGAATGAGAAAGAGAATTTATGTTGAATTCGAGACTTGAAGTTTCAGCAAGACTATCTTTATCAGCATTTGACGCTATGGAGAGAGTACTCTGACTTGAATTTTTTGTGCCGTAAGAGTTGACCCGAGAAGCTTTCAATCCTTTGTTTGTTATTCTCGCCTTGTGTTTTATTTTCCTTCTAAATTTGGTTAGGGTTTCCCCGGAATATTCGGTTGCATAGTTCCCACGTTTGACTCCTGAAGCTCGCAACAGTTTTTCAGGCGACTCAACAAATTGTCCCGAAGCTCGGGGTCTCTTGCATTCCTTCTCGCATTCGTCTTCCCTTTCCAATCTCTTCTGCTTAATGACGTTTGGTCTAACCGTTTTCGGTTGAGATTGGCTTACGGCATCCACTTCATCCATCCTTCTGACTTGCTTTTGCGTGCATCGACCGACTTGGTAGAAATCCCTGTCAATCTGGAGCATAGTCGTCGCCAGGATTTCATGAGGAGCCAGTCGTCCCTCATTCGCGGGATTCCGTGTTTTACTCGGTTCCCGCGTATGTTGCTTCACTTTCTCAAGTTGTTTTTCGCCAAGGCCTCTCGACGGAAAGTGCAATTCGCTGCCGTGCCAAGGATCTACGTCTTTTTTCGCATTTTGTGGGATGTTGGGTTGAGCATTGAATGTGCGACGTAAGGCGCCATTCGGAGAGCAATCCGAGGATTGCAAGCGATGGCTACTATAAGTGCCCGGCCATGTCATTAGCATGTTGAGATAGTCACCTATTGGCACATCATTCCAAGCCTTCATGCCAGTTACTAATGTTTTGAAAACCAAAACGTATGATGTTCCAAATTTCATCCCTGCTATCTTTTCCACCACCTAAAATTTTAAGCAAGTTGGTCTTAGTTGGGCAGTCGTCAATATGTGATTGGTTGTATGGTGCGAACCCTCATCCACGAATCTGGCCTGGTCCCCACTTTTGGCTTGTGCTCCCCTTGGTCTCGTAAAGCTCAGCAAGACACTGATTGGATTCTGACTGGGGTAATTTCTGTTCACCAGAGACCGATCTAAGAGTCACAATGTTGGAAATATTGTCAGTAAGATGCACTGGCCGGGAACCCTACCGCGGCCGCAGCGCCGCGGCCGCGGTAGGGTTTCTAACGCAGTCACGCGGCTGCACCTGGCGAGACGAGGTGGCTGTTTAGGGACTATTTGAGTAGCGGAGAGAAAAAGGGGGAGACGGAGGAAGAGGAGGAGGAAAGGATGAACGAAGGAACCACTCTCTTCAAGCCACTGTCAGTGACCGCCTCGCCGTAAGCTCTGCGACCTACGATCTCATCAAGACCAGCAAGTCCAGGAGGAGCACACTACTCAGATCGACTCGCTCCTACAACTCGTATACGTCTTAACCTGGTGAGGTTCTGCTGGCTAAGCTACACCAGCAGGTAACCCAGTCCTCCTTCTCATCTCAGATTGTTCTTCTATCGTCTTCTCTCATGAGTTCTCTCTTATCCACCTGTTTGAAGTCTATTGTTTCATTATGTTTCTCACCTTTCTTTGTTTCTTCACTGTGTAGAGATATTGTATTTCTATAAGAGTTATGAAAGAACCTAGCCTTGTCTCAATTATCTCTTAATGAGCGGATAAGGTGATTATTATATATTGGGTGTTTTGCCCGCGCGAGAGAACGATATCATGATTATCTTGAAATAATAGTGTGAGACAAGGGTGAAATATTAGAAAAACAATTTATGTTACTATGAAAACGATGATAACAAAATAGAATGATCAAAAAAAGAAGAACAGCAGTACTTGACAACCTCCGCCCTTATATAACATCATCTCCGTGGCCTGTAAGGTGCGTGTAAGATAGAAGTGGACGTCTTAGTCAGTCATCCATTGGCACGTGTGCAGCCCGGTAGTCGTCCACCGGCAAGGGCTCAGGCTATCTCACTGATTGCAATGCTGGTTGAATTACCACTTAGTGTCAGGGTTAGCCAGCCCTTATGCGCAGGAACCAGCCTTCATACCCCGGTTATATCGTGGTTTGGTAACAATTGGTCAGGCACCACGCCTTTGGTTGGGCCCATGGTTGCTTGCCTACTCAATCTTGCCGGGATCAATTTAGTGAGTCAGTCTCGTATGTCAGGATTGACACCAATAAGTTGAGCTTACTTGACCTCTGGTCGCTTCCAGTAAAAACGTTGGAAGGATCCCGAGTGCTTCCTCTTGGCGTGCAAGGGGCGTGCCGAGGCAATGACAGGTAAATCTTCAAAAGTTACTCATTCACGTGATTGCAATATAGAGTTTATTTGAATCATAACATGGTAGCGAGAGTCAACTCTTGATCATTAGTAACTCTTAAGAAAAAGAAATCCTGGTTCAAAACGGCAGGCAACCATGGAAAGCTCAAGGGAAAAAGGCCACAACATTCAAATCAAGGACTCCTCTAGAAATCAATCTAAAAATGATTAATCAACTAAGGTCCAACTTGTTAAGCGTAACCGCCACAATTGGCACGACCAGAAATCTTGGTTTGAGCATCTCTTGATGTGAAAAGGTTGAAAGACGGGACCAGCGAGTGAGGATGAGTGGGGCTTAAAAATTCGGACCAAAGGAGACAAGGAAAATGGACAGTACCTGAACGAGGTACGAGACATAAGAGACATGAATGAAACAAATGAGTGATTGATTTCAGAAGGAAAGCATGAAAAGGAAATTTCAGAACAGAATTGGGAAACAACAGAGGTGAAACAAAGAAGGAAAGAGATAAGGGAAAACCTGAACAAGGTAAAAGACATAAGAGACAAGAAATCAACAAATGAGTGAGGATAGCACATAGAGAGACGGTAAAACGGGTTTTAAGTACAAGATCTTTAAGACCTAACTGAGTGATAGACATGGTTTGGATTCACATAGCTAGGTTGCTCTACACTTGGACATCCCCTGCAGGTCTAATGGTCATCTGATTGGTCTGAGCGTTGGGTGTTGTGAGGTGAGGTCAGAGATTCCAACACCCCCCATGCTTGCCAATCCAATCAAAGTTCCCGGATGCCATTTTGCTTCAGGAACTTTAAGTGGAGGTGTGGAGGCAGGATTTTGGTCATGCCATCCGCAATATTGTTGGTGGTGGGAGTGTAATGCAGGGTGAAGTTGTTGTTGGCAATGTGATGTCTGAGGCAATGGAGTTGGAAATCAATATTGTGTGTTTGATGTTGGTATACAGGGTTTTCAAGAATTGCCATGGCCCCCTGGTTGTCTCAAAAAAATGCAAAGGGGGCTGAAAGGATTATGAAAGACTTTGAACAGGATATAGAGAATCTGAGAGCTCCAAAGGAGATCTTGGCTGGACTCAGTGTTGGAGTCAAATCTGCTCTTATGCAGACTGCCACCAAAGGATTCTAAGTCTTGGTACTGAAAGCCTGAACAGCATTGTCAAACAAAAAATCAGGTCTTTACAGCTAAACCCAAGCAAAACCTTGTTGAGTGGACAGGCACAATGGCCCATCTGTCAATTGCGCACTGAGCTTAGTGGTTAAAGCATCACTCATGAATGTTGAGGTCATGGGTTCAAATCCCATAGTTCACAACCAATTTTGGATTCTAAAACTCAGAGCAGGACCTATGTTCTGCCTTGGTGGTGGAACAGGCTACTGTGGATTTTTTGGAGCATTTCCAGATGACTGGAACATTGAGAAGGACAGAGATGCGAGTGTACATTGCTTGAAGAATGATCAGCATTGCAGTAGGCCTTTAGCTTGAAGGAAGTCAAGGCGTTGCTGCCCAAGGTAATACCCAAGGATTTGGTGCGCTTGAGTTAATGAAGGAGATGGAGGAACTGACATTGGTGCATGATGGTGTGTTCATTTAGGAACTGGGAGAGATAGCTCCAGGCAAACGCAAGGTCCAGCCTAGTGCATTGGACAAGATAATTTAGGAGACCTACCCCCCATTTGTAGCTGAAGGTGGCATCCACCGGTTTTTCTGACATGGGAACCTTAGCTGGTTGTTGAGGAACAGGGGTGGAGGCTGTATTAAAATTAGTCATACCAAACTTGGAGAGCATGTTCTCAATATACTGGTCTTGGTGAAGTTGAATGGTACTATTTTTTCAATATCTGGTTACCCCCATTCCTAGTACCCACTTGCATTCCCCTAAGTATTCTATATGAAATTTTGTCTTCATGTGTTCCTTTAATTAATCACGTCTTTTTGTCTTCCGCCAATGACCAGGTCATCCACATGAACATAAAAAAGGCAAATTTTAGTGGCATTGGAGTGAATAAAGAGATAAGGATTGACATTGGATGATTTTAAATTCATAGAGGAGAAAAATTTGGATAAAGCAGAGTACCAACACTGCGGGCTTTGCTTGATTCCATAGAGTGATTTGACAAGTCTGAGATCATATCCAGGGCGAATGGTGATGTTGAATTCTTTGGGGGATTCAATGAAGATCTTTTCCTCTGGTTTTCCATTCAGAAAGGCACATTTTACGTTGATGGATTTCAAGGTCAAACAAGGCAACCAGACTGAGTTGGATGCAAAGGAAGGGTAAGCAACCAGTGGGAGAAAATGTCTCATCGTAATCAATGCCTTCAACTTGACAAAATTCCCTGGTGCAGAGGCGGTCCTTCTGCTTTACAAAACGGCCATTAGCATTTAATTTGATTTTGAGGACCCACGTGGTGTTGAGCTCCTTGATGTTTGAAGGCTTTGGGACCACTTCCCACAAATGATGTTGGATGCAGTTATCATTTTTGAAGCTGATGGCAGCTTTTCAGTCTGGCCAGTTGGGGGAACTTTTTGCTTCAGCCATGTTTCTGCAGTTGTGATGCAAGGAGGGTTTGCAAATGATGAAATCAGCTTGATTAAGCCTTCTGGTAAGAAGCATTTGATCTTTGTAAATTTTGGAAACAACCTCCTTGGGAGCAGAGTTGTACCAGGGAACATAGTAGTAATTCTTAGAAGCAGAGGGTTGAGAGATGGGGTGATTATTGGAGTAAGAGTCAGCGTTGGGAGGTTGAATATGACGGGAGCAATCTCTCACAGCTGATGTGTTGGCTGGGTTTTTGCCTTCAGTCAACATGATTGGAGGTGTATTTTTAGTAGAAAGAGATGGAACAACAGCTGAGTGGGCCATTGGAAAAATGAGGATTTTGGGGTGGTCTGGTTCTTGGGGTGGATTTTGAAATTGAAAGATATTCCAAAAGAGCTTGACATGATGGGAAAATAAAATTTTATCCAATGCGTGAATCCAGATTTTGATTGATCAATGATGAGTGTCAAAACCTTTCAGAATACAGTCTTCCACAGAGGGATTGGACTTGAAATTTCTCCATTTCTTCTCTGTATAGACTATGACCTTGCTCTCAGAAGGAGCTAGATTTTCTAGAGGAGGAGGTTTGCCAGTCCATTTTTTGAATGGAGTGGTAAATCCTAAGGAGGAGTGGGGGGTCAAGTTTTCTAGGAGTACAGCTGTTGAGACTGCATCTCCCCAGAGGGTCATGGGGGCCCCACTGGTGAGTATTAGATCCCTGGTCTTCTCAATGGTGGTTGGGTTTCCACGTTTGGAGAATTGTTTGTGCTGAGGTGTGTAGGGAGCAGTGGTGATATGATGGATACACTTGTTGCGGAAGGATTAATCAACTTATTGTTGAAAAATTCACCACCATTATCCAATACTAATGATTTAACTTTCTTTTATTGGTGAAGCATTCAGCTTCATTGAGAAAGGAGATGAAAAAATTATAAACATTGGTCTTACTCGTAATTGAATAGATAAAGGAATAGCAATTATAGCCATCCACTATCTTCAGAAAGTAATGGTTTCCTCCCTTAGACATGGAAGAGATTGGTCCACAAAGATCCATGTGGATACATTCAAAACAGGACGAAAGATTGGGAAAATGGCCGGTGAAAGGAGTTTGAGTCATATTGGAAGACAGGCATTCTGACCACTGGATAGGAGTGTTGGGAAGATGGGGAAATAACTTTTGGAGGTAGTTTTCATTGGGATGACCAAGGGAGAAATGATAATCAAGGTGAGATTGGGACTTAAGAGCTCTAGGTTGAGAACAATTACGGGAAAGAGTGTTGTTGGAAAAGTTACCAGTCATGAGTTGGTGACCATTCTTGATACATTAAAAACCATTGTTGGTAGGACTGATGGAGTATCCAGATTGCAGAAAGGGTTTCATGGAGATCAGATAGTTGGAGAGATTGGGAACTATCTGAGCATGGGGAATTTCAACAAACCCTGAAGCCAGAGGGACAATGGCTTTGCCATGTCCCAAAATTTTGAGAGGGGTGCCGTTGGCAGTGTAAAGAATTGCGCTGGAGGGTGGGAATTTGATCAAGTATTGCTGGTCCTTGAGATAGTGACCAGAGGCCCTGCTGACCAGGATGACCAAGTTGGGTTTGATGTTATTTGAACTCAGGTTTGCTTTTCCAGGTTGAGTCTTATTCTTGATTCAACTGAGGGCAGCCTGATGGTACTTTATTACTAGCTTGGGATGCAGTTGGTGGCATTGCTTGTGGGAATGAAAGGTATTGGGGTTGTGTACCCCATTTTTTCACATTTTTTTTGTTTTTGATTTTTGGTCTGAGAAGTGTTTGATGAAGGTTGGCATGATACGTTGAAGGCCAAGGCTTGAGTAATTTTGGTGGATTCAGATTTTTTCTTTATCATGAGTTCAAGGTTGGACAGGAATGTGTCAATGGGGTTTTGGGCTTGTTTTCCCTTGTATTGGGCAAATTGAAAGGATTTCATGACAGCAAAGGAGGAGGGAAGTTTTTTGAGGATAATGATGGCCCTGAGGGTTTCTATTGTAGAGGAGCCAAGGTTGTCAAAAGAGAATTCCAAGAGAAATTTAAAAGTATTGCAAAACTTGTTGATTGAGTCTTGTAGGTCACCATTGGAGAAGGGGATGTCATATAATCAATCCATAGGATTGACCACATTCTTTTGAGAATTGGTGGCGTAATGGTCACAAATAGTGTCCCGGAGTTCTTTAGGCTTGTATTTAGTTGGATCCTTGAAAAAAAAAGTAAATTTTTGTTGGTCCAGGTGTAGTTGCATAAAGGTTGTGGCTTTCTTCTTCTTCAGTCTGATCTCTGGGATAACTTCTTCAATCCATTCTAGAACAAAGTTGTCCAGGTCCTTATATCCAAGGGCTTTCAGGAAGTTGTTTTGCAAGCTGGAGAAGTTTCCAGGTCTGGCAAGGTTTTCACATAGGATGCTGCAGGAGTCATGGGAGTTGGTCATGATGCCGGGGGAGGGATGAGTCAAATTTCTGGAGTCAGACCCAAGGAGTTGATTTTGAACAATATTCCCAAGGATGCAGTGGAGCAGGTGTTCAAGGAAGGGAAGGGAGACCACTGGAAAATGTGTGTGGAGGATAATTAATGGGAGATGGTGAAGGCGGAAGATAGGCCACAGTTCCGGATGTCCTTGTATCTGCACTACGCTCCCTGTCCTATTGACCGCTGTAAGACTCCAAACGGTGCTAAGCCGTGGCAGTTCTGTGGAGGGGAAAGGTGCTGTTTAGGCTGCCCTCCTAGGAGTTACAATAATATTTTAATGTAACCGGAATCAAGGTCCAGAACCTTATGGATGAGAAATCAAACTAAGAGAAGAGGATAAGAATTGTCGGTAGCAATGGAAACAACACTATCTGAGACAAGATGGCGCAGGGAAAGACTTGAACAAATAAGTCAAAGTTTGTTCAGAGTTCAATAGAACAAGGCAGTTGTAAGTAACAACGCCCACAAGCTAATAACTCTGGTCGTCAGCAGCTAATTAGGAAATATCAACTCAATCCCAACCAACCTCCAGGTTCTCAATGAACCCGCCCAACTCTCCGCAATCAAGCGCTTGAAGGGTACCAGATAACTGTGGGAGGCTGAACAAAACAAAAGCAATTTGTTTATGAAGCTCTAGAAGCAAATCAATAACGAATTTGAGCAAGAATATCCCAACACTTCTCAAGGAACTCAAGAATAGCGTGGCGAAATTCAACCTCGAAGAAGAAGGGAGGTATAACACTCCAGGTTTTAAGCTTAATAAAACCTCTTCAATCAAACGTGATTGGCTCCAGAAAGATAATCAAGGGAGATCAAGACCAGTATGGTCGGAAAAAGGGATCAGAGTGGTATAACACACTCAAGAATTCAGGCAGACAGGAATTCTTCTTCAACCAGCAAGGCTATTGGTTGGTGATAAGGATCAAGGTCACAAAGGACTGAGTTTGAGTATGGAGGCTCAAAGGATCAAGGGGAAATCATAGATATACCCGGATAATTTTCTCAGATAAGTGGGGAAGGATGCCCATGGATAAATTGCTTATGATTATGGGATGCTGAGACGATGATGATGCGATGATGATGGGCCAAAAGGCAGGGGAGAGCCCCTCCTTATATGGGCAGGAGGCCCTGTTAGACTATATACAACGGATTCTACAAATAGAGCGGAAAAGGGAAGGCAACCATGTGGTCACTCGCGTTGGTCAAGGATCTGCCAAATGCTTGCGGGAGCGGTCGGGATGGATTCAGTAGATCATGGATGAGCGTTGCGCGACGGTAGCAAAGAGGAGATTGGGAGGCGCAACGACAAAGATGAAGACACGCAACAACAAAGATGCGGACGTTCTATAACAACAGCGGAGATGGGAAGCAACACGGATAAAGGACGCGCAACGCGGCGCGGAGCGCGAAGCGGAGCGCAACGCAGAGCGCAACGCGGATAATGGAAGCGCAGCGCGGCGCGGCGCGGCGCGCGCGCGCGGGTAAACAATAGTTGGATGAGCCTGAGGATAAGTTGTCCAGCCGGGCGGTACGTTTGCAACAGTTTATGAATTGAGGTCTTAAGGCGGCCAGGGTGTCCAGGATGGGGCACCACATCTCTCCCCAACTTACAGACTGTCCCTAGTCTGCTCCCAAGTTTGATGCCATAGAAAGAAAAGAAAGGAAAGGCAGATGATTGAAACCAAAGAATGGCCATTTTGATCTTGAGAGTGGTTGAAGAGTTGAGGAAAATATCTTGATTCTTCCAAATGAACCTTAGTGGCAAAAGAGAGAATTTCTTGTTTCCTCCAAGAGTTGACCAGAGAGACTTGATTACAAAAGCTGAGTCCAAGTTCCAACATCTTCCAAGTCCGATGTTCTGCAATATCCTTGAAGGGTGCCTTTTCCATAAAAGGAGAACCAGGAGATAATACGTTGCTCACATGTGTGGCACAAGGTAGGGTTTCAAAAATGACGGTAAAAGATTTCCCTGGCAGTGCACAATTGGGAGGACTTACTTGTACCCCAAATTGCCTCCACTGCAGCCCATATTCCTTCATACCAAAATCACCAAAAACGGAATTGCAATTTGGATCTAGTTTAGACTCATTGCGGAGATTCAAACCGGAACTGAGAGAAGATTGATCAGACTTAAAAGTAGAAGGAAAAGAAGACACAACAGATCCAGAGAGAGAAGGAGATGGAGGAGAAATATTTTTGGATTTTTCTATTTTGATATGTTTCTGTTTTTTAATATTCTTGAGCTCAGAAGAGAATGATGAAAGGAATGAAAAATAAGCCTGAGGGAGGGGAGTTGACCCTTGAGTTGCAGTCTGAGGCTGAAAAGAACTACAATCATTAGTAGGATCAACTATTCCCCTAAAAAATGAGAGGAACTAGAGTTATCCTTCTGCTTCCCCTTAAAAGATGATTTGGGAGAATGACCAGGAAAATCTCTTTCCCAACGACCAGAATCCAAAGAGCAAAGAGGGACTTCAATTTTCCTGCCATCAGCATCAGGGAGAAGAATTCTCTCCCCAAATTGATCAGAAAACATCAGGGTTGCACCAAAGTCCATTAAGAAGGGTCGTCCCAAGATCATAGGACTGTCCAAACGAGTAATCCAAAAATGGCAGGTTCCAACGATATTTCGACCAATCCTGACTGGTACATCTTCAGCAATACCAACCAGTTCACAAGCTTGATTTCCTATCCCATACACTGCAGAGTTGAAGCTGAACCTAGGACTAAGTTTGAGCTTGCAGGCCATAGCATCCGAGATTAAGTTAAGCTGAGATCCAGAATCCACAAGAGGAGAAACAGTTTTAGCTGAGTCACCAAGATAACAAGGAAGAAAGCCAAGGGGACAGGAATAAAGATTGGATTCTATAGAAGGACTGGTTCCACCAGAGTCCTCCATTAAAGTGCCAGAGGAGACTTTGAGTTCTTCAGGGCCAATTTCCACACGTCGACGAGAGACCCATTTCTTCATTCCTTCAGCAACAGATGGAGAGATCGATAGAAGTTCAGCCACAGATAGATCAGGAATTTTGAGATCAGAAATTTTCTTTAATACTCCCTCCACAGCATTAGGGTGATCCTTGGAGATGATCTTTCAAATCGAACTTTTGGCTGGGTGGGGGGAGGAAGTTCAGGTGACGCAGAATCTAAGATTGGATTAGAAGGTTGAGGTGAGGGAGAAGGATCAGGGTGATCTGGGAACCTTTCCATGAGTGGTTCCTTTTCCACCTCCATGTCTTCTACATCAGAGGAAGGAGGCTCAAGTGTTGATCGACGTTTAACGGGTTTTCGAAGGATTGAAGTTGGCAAGGAAGGAGCCTTATGAGGTTTAGGTTCCTCATGTCGTTTCCTGGCTGGATCGGATTGATAAGTAGTCCCAGCAAGACTAGAGGAAGAAATGGCTGGAGGATACCAAGGTTGGAGGGTACCACAGGATGATCGAAATTCCAAGGAAGCAAGAGATGCTTTCACAGGAGGTGATGGCTGGTAAGAGGCCACCACATGTCGGATAGGACGAGAAGAGTCAAAAGGGATTAGGGCACCATTAGGGAGGAAGTAATTGTTTCCCCTCTGCTCTACCAACTTTTCCTTTAAGTCCTTCTGAAGTTCTTGACATCGTCCGGTTCCATGGCCTTCCCTATGACAGTAGTAACAGACCAGAGTTGATTTGGGGACAGAAGAAGGAGTTTTAGGAGTAGCTAGCGAAGAAATCTTTTGATCTATTTTGTTCTCAAAGGCTCTAAGTAACTTGGTGATTTCATCTATAGTAGTAGGTTCTCGATTGGAATTAGGATCTGCTTTAGGCCTACGATCTGCCTCCATTTTAATCATAATATCGTTTGACTCTTTAAAAGAAGGAGCATGGACTGGTTCAGTAGTTCTAGGCTTTTCAAAGGTAAGAGCAGTTTGACCTTTCATGACTTTATCCACAGTACTCCTAAGGGTAAGAAAAACAGGGAGCTTGAATCGATTATCCCTGGTAGTAATCATGGATCCAGATTTGACCAGTTCTTCTTTAATCCTTTCCTGCACAGCCGACGAAAAAGATTGGAAGAACTTTGCTCGAATTTCGTCCACTGTGTCAATGTGATCGTTTCGGATAAGATAGTTTTGAATAGGGTCCCAAGACTTCCTCAAGATCTGATAGTCAGAGGCTGAAGAAATACCACCATTTGAGATCCACTGAGAAACAAGAGCATCCAAATCCTGCAGAGTAAACCTAGCCACATCTATTTTACCCCAGTATGCCAACATAGCCTCCCTGAGAAGCGTCCAGTTGTGGGATTCGAATCCCTCGAAAGACTCAATTACCTCCATAACTTCATCTGAGGAGATAAAGAATTGCAACTGATAAGCCATATCGAGTTCACTAGCTCCATCTACTTCAGCAGCCATTTCGTAGGAGTCCAAGAATCGCTTGACATTTGTACCGTTGAAGCCTAAGTTCTTGTTCTGGGGTTTGATCTTTACCATCTTAGGTTGAACAGAGGTGGTTGGAGTAGCGGGAGATGCCATATCGAATAACAGAGTTCCTAGGGGATCCAAAGATCAGATTTTCCAAGTGGCTCACAAGTGTGGCAAGAGTAGGGTTTCGCCAAAAACAACAAGTATCTTGCCCGAGCGGTGCACAAATTGGGAGGACTTACTTCTAGACCAAGCTGCCTCCACGGATTGGAAAAAATAACAAACAGAAAAAGAAAGAGAAATTGGATAGGATTTTGGAGTTGATTCTTCAAGTTGGGACTGTAAATCCCAAGGTTGCTGGTTCAATCCCGGCCCGGGGGACCAAATTTAAGACTCCAAATGGTGCTAAGCCGTGGCAGTTCTGTGGAGGGGAAAGGTGCTGTTTAGGCTGCCCTCCTAGGAGTTACAATAATATTTTAATGTAACCGGAATCAAGGTCCAGAACCTTATGGATGAGAAATCAAACTAAGAGAAGAGGATAAGAATTGTTGGTAGCAATGGAAAAAACACTATCTGAGACAAGATGGCGCAGGGAAAGACTTGAACAAATAAGTCAAAGTTTGTTCAGAGTTCAATAGAACAAGGCAGTTGTAAGTAACAACGCCCACAAGCTAATAACTCTGGTCGTCAGCAGCTAATTAGGAAAGATCAACTCAATCCCAACCGACCTCCAGGTTCTCAATGAACCCGCCCAACTCTCCGCAATCAAGCGCTTGAAGGGTACCAGATAACTGTGGGAGGCTGAACAAAACAATAGCAATTTGTTTATGAAGCTCTAGAAGCAAATCAATAACGAATTTGAGCAAGAATATCCCAACACTTCTCAAGGAACTCAAGAATAGCATGGCGAAATTCAACCTTGAAGAAGAAGGGAGGTATAACACTCCAGGTTTTAAGCTTAATAAAACCTCTTCAATCAAACGTGATTGGCTCCAGAAAGATAATCAAGGGAGATCAAGACCAGTATGGTTGGAAAAAGGGATCAGAGTGGTATAACACACTCAAGAATTCAGGCAGACAGGAATTCTTCTTCAACCAGCAAGGCTATTGGTTGGTGATAAGGATCAAGGTCACAAAGGACTGAGTTTGAGTATGGAGGCTCAAAGGATTAAGGGGCAATCATAGATATACCCGGATAATTTTCTCAGATAAGTGGGGAAGGATGCCCATGGATAAATTGCTTATGATTATGGGATGCTGAGACGATGATGATGCGATGATGATGGGCCAAAAGGCAGGGGAGAGCCCCTCCTTATATGGGCAGGAGGCCCTGTTAGACTATATACAACGGATTCTACAAATAGAGCGGAAAAGGGAAGGCAACCATGTGGTCACTCGCGTTGGTCAAGGATCTGCCAAATGCTTGCGGGAGCGGTCGGGATGGATTCAGTAGATCATGGATGAGCGTTGCGCGACGGTAGCAAAGAGGAGATTGGGAGGCGCAACGACGAAGATGAAGACACGCAACAACAAAGATGCGGACGTTCTATAACAACAGCGGAGATGGGAAGCAACACGGATAAAGGACGCGCGACGCGGCGCGGAGCACGACGCGGATAATGGAAGCGCAGCGCGGCTCGGCGCGGCGCGGCGCGCGCACGCGGGTAAACAATAGTTGGATGAGCCTGAGGATAAGTTGTCCAGCCGGGCGGTACGTTTGCAACAGTTTATGAATTGAGGTCTTAAGGCGGCCAGGGTGTCCAGGATGGGGCACCACACCGCACAGCTGGTATTTAACTGGCCTCATGACCTAAAAAATGGGACCAGCAAGTGAGGATGAGTGGGGCTCAACTAGTTGGAACAAAGGAGACAAGGGAGATTGAAAGTACCTGAATGAGGTACAAGACATAAGAGACATGAAAGCAAAAAATCAGTGATTGATTTCAGAAGGAAAGCATGAGAAGGAAATTGCAGACCAGAATTGGGAAACAAGAGAGGTGAAACAAAGAAGGAAAGAGATAAGTGAAAAACTGAATGATTTACAAGAAATAAGAGACAAGAAAGCAACAAATGAGTGAGGAGAGCAGATAGAGAGACAGTAAAATGAGTTTAAATTACAAGCTCTTTAAGACCTAACTGAGTGATAGAAACGGTTTGTATTCACATATTTAGGTTGCTCTACGCTTGGAAATTCCCTTCAGGTCTACTGGTCCCCTAATTAGTCTGAGTGTTGGGTGTTGAAAGGTGAATTCAGAGATCCAACAAAGGTCACAAAGAGATTCTCAACAAGAAGTGCATAGAAGAACACAAGGGAACAAAGACCTACTGTAAGAAGAATTCCTGCAAAATTAGTCTACTGTACAAGGTAGTTGAACACAATCTTCAGTCCAAAATAAAGTTGTGCCAAAGTGACTTCACTTCAGTTTATTAATCCCTTGCCTGTGCCTGTGGCAAAAAATCCATCATTGTGGAAGGTGGTATGCTATTTTGTCTTATTCACCCAACCTACAAACCCAGAACCTTGCTCCAAGACCATGCTTCTAGTTTCAAGAACCAATATATCAACCTGGTAAAGACTATAGATGGACATCCACCTGAACTATTCTTACTAGAAGTATCTCAAGGAATGGCCGCACTCTTATTTCTCAAAAGCCTCTGCAACAATTCTTTTTAATCCTCCTTGGTGCAGTCCTCCTACAAACTCAACCCCTTCACTCTTGATGCAGTCACCAATAGAATTATGATTGAGGATAGTTGAAGCAAGTCAAAAAACTCCATATCTACCTACCTGGCTCATATTTAAAAGTCCCATTACTGGGGAACCCCCATAGATTTCCGACCAGCTGAACTAGAAAAATCTCCCATATCTGTTGCTCCCACCAGGAATCTTTCCTCCAAAAGAAACCCAGATATGCAAACCAAAGTTTTTCAGCTGGATGAAATTCTTAAAAAGCTTCATTCTCAGCTCTCCCTCAATGCAATCAAATATGCTGTAGAGTATGCAACAGAAAAAATAGATGATTCTTTGAGTGTGGATACCTCTGATTCAGAAGTGTCTGGCTTTAATATTCTGTATGAGGAATGTCTCTATAGCACCACAGACTCAGCAAAGTCTCACTCCAAGCTCATCTACAACTCAGGGGCATCTTTTTCCACTTTATCAAAATTTTCCCTTCTCCAAGACCCCATTCCACTGATGAAAAGTCTGATTAACTATGGGAGCAAGGTCAATATCACTCACGTGGATAAACTTCACATTGGATGTACATTGCTATACCTGGTATACTACTCTCATCACGGTCCCAGGAACCTTGTCTCAGAAACTCAGTTAGAGGATCACAGCCTGAAAATGGTCAATCAACATCACACAATTCTCATCAAACTCTCAGGGAATATTGTGTTTGGTTTCCTTTGAATAGGAAACCTGTACCTGCCCCATTTGGAGTCCTTTCACCCTCTCACTCTGTACTTGCTTGCTGTTCCACTCTATAACATTGTAACACTTTAAGTCTTTCTTTATTGCAGCAGTTCAACGCAAACAGTAGTAACAGTAAAAGCTGTAATAGCAGAAAGGAGAGATGAGACAAGACCAGAGTAACAGACACAGACAGACAAGGTGGACAGAGTGGGGAGTTATCATTTACCGTGTGTGGGACTCAATCAGATGGCTCAGTGCTTACAATGTAACTTCAGATTGAGTACGTCAAGTATTACAGGAAGCGGTTCTGTGATGGTAGGAAGCAGCGGTCTGAGAATTGAAAAGAAACAAAAACAAAAGGCTGGGGAGATGATAGGGGAGGACGAATGGATGAATGAATGAGTTACCTCTGCCCGTCCTCACTCTTGCTCCTCCTGAAGTTTGGGCTGATGTTTGGGCGATTGAGACGTAGATCCTGCAGTTTTCAATATTCACGTTGGCTACCGTATGAGCATCCTCTCGGTTGTTCCAGTTTGGAATCCGTCCTGGTGATTAGACTTTGTAAGAGGAGGGACTATGAGAGGCCCATACGCCTCGAGCTAGGGAGCCGCGACTCAGGCCATCTGCGCGCGGTGGAGTTGCTGCAGTTGCAACTGGGCGCTTGGGGGAGATTGCTTACAACCCTCCTCCTGATCTTGTCCATGATCAAGTTCAGTTGTTGCAGAGAGGCCTCTACTTTGGTTGGCCCCAGAGGTTTGGTGAGTATGTCTGCCTTCATCTCCTGAGTGGATACCTGCTTAACAGTTAGCAGGGACTTGGAGACCAGGTTGCGGAGATACTGGTACCTTACTTCAATGTGTTTGGAGTTAGGGTTTAGCTGAGCCTCTTTACTGATGAAGTTGGGGCCGGAGTTGTTGTTCAGGATTGTGGGGGTGGGTACCTCGTGTCCCAGGTCGGCCAGGAGGTGAGACATCCATCTTAATTTTTTGGCGCAGTGGTTCATTGCTATGAACTCCGCTTCAGTCGTTGATTGGGCTACCAACAATTGTTTCTTGGATTGCCAGTATACTGGGTTTCCATGTAATGTGATCACGAAGCCAGTTGTGGACTTCCGCATTATGGTGGAGTTGGCATAGTCAGCATCCGCCCACCTGCAGAGATTTTCCAGTGGTTATCCCAATTTCCAATAGTGGATGCCAACCGCGGTTGTCCCCCTCAGGTACCAGAGCAAGTGCTTCACCACTGACCAGTGATTCTGGTTGGGCTTAGATGTGTGGTGTGAAAGTACGTTTACCGTGTGAGTTATATTGGGTCGAGTGTGTAGAGCCAGGTGGTTTAGCATGCCTATGGCCTTCTCCATTACCTTGACGTTGAATGATTTGCCCGGTTTGTCTACAAGCTTGAGTAGGTTGACAGGTGCGGGGCTTTTGACTGGTCTTGCTTGGTCCATTGAGAACTCTTCAAGGATTTTCTTGAAGTAGTCCCTCTGGTGAATGACCATGCCGTTTTCCCCCTTCCAGTCAAAAGTTTACCCCAGGTGTTCAACGGGTTGGTATTGATGCTTGATGGCATAGGTTTCTTTCAGGTTGGCCAGGAATGTGTTGATCTCGGCTTTCAAACTTCCCACCACCAGCCCATCGTCAACATGCAGGTGGACCAGTAGAGAATGGGAATTGTTGAGGAAGATGGATTTGTTGGCTTTTGATGGGGAAAGTGAAGAGTTGAATTTTTTTGATTCCTGAACAAACAGACTAAGCGCGATTGAATCAACAAGAGTCTTAGGAAGGAAAAAAAGAATGAAAAAGAGAATGAAGAAAATAAAGAATGATTCTCACTCTAGGCGGACACAAAAGGATTGGGCGCTCAGGTTGGTAACAAAAGAAAATAAAAGAAAAGAGAATAAAAGAAAGGACTGGAGCTGACATGTGTCGCAGATAAGCACGTGAGTGAGATTTGAAGCCAGTGTAATGTTCAGCATAGAGACAACCTAGCATATGAACACTAAAGAAAGGAAATCCCTCAATGTTGAGTGATGAATGTTGGTTTGACTAAGTGATGATGTTGAGGAGGTTATCATATTGAGCTTATTGAGGGAGATGAGGATGATGAGTTTTGGCGGAGGTGAGTGTTGATGACAAGATGGAGTGAGAAGAAGATAATATGAGAGAAGCAGTGAAAGAAGCGGAAGCTGAGATGGATGGCGGAAGCAAGTGTGGAAGTGGGTGAGATGGATAGCGGAAGCAATGAAGAAAGTGGGTGAAGGAAGCGGAAGAAATGAAGAAAGTGGGTGAAGGAAGCGGAAGGGGAATGATGAGGTGGATGGTAGAAGTGGTGAGTTTCGAGGAGAAAGATGAAATGGTGGAGAGAAATCAATGAGGCAGTGGGATGGGAAGTGAATGGATGAAAGCAATGAGGAGATAGGATGCGCGTGCCCATGCGCGCTGTTGCGCAGATGATTATTGCAGATGAGCGGGCGCCATTGCACGGATGAGATAGGAAACTGAAACATGTGCGCATTGGGTGCACAGAAGAGGATCATGGTTAGAGATCAATTCTAATGGGATTTCATTTCATTTCAACACGCCTCCGTGTTCAGATGAGAGGTTGAAGGATAGTTGAGGTGAGTGTTTTGATGGAGGGTCTTATGGCCAACTTTGTCAGGGGGTCTGCTAGCATAGATTTGGAAGGGACAAGGTTGGTAATTAGAAGTTTGGCTTCCTTTTGTTCCCTAAGCCATTTGATTTAAATATCTACATGCTTGAGGGAGTTGTGGTGAGATTCAAAATTGATCAGATCATTCAAGTATTTGTTGTCAATTTATGATCCGTGAGTGAGGGATATATCCGGATTTAATTCTTTTATTAGATTTAAAATCCAAATCTTCTCTTGAGTCGCCAGAACTAATGACTTGAGCTCTCCTTCTGTGGAGGACAACGAGACGGTAGGTTGCAATTTGCTGTGCCACGAGACGGTGCAGCCATAGAGCAGGACCAAGTAACCAGTGTGGCTCCTTTGTGAAATGGGATTGTTGCCGCCATCAGAATTGCTCCAGGTCTCAAGATCAAGATTGAATGGGTTGTTCTTGAGGCGGAGGGCCAGATCAAGAGTGGTTTTTACGTATTGCCAAGCGTGTTTTGATTCCATCCAATGGGAGAGGCCAGGTTTTGCATTGAATCGAGAAAGAGAGGAGACAGTGTAGGAAATATTGGGTCGAGTTCGAGTTGCTATGAAGATGAGGAACCTGGTTGATGAGCAATAGTTGATATTGAGATCAGAGAAGGCAGCAGCGTCAGAATCGGTTGCAGGATGGAGTACTAGTCCAGGGGTCAGTGGAGTATTGATTGGTTGAGATTTCAGTAGTCCAAGCTCGGTCAATGCTGAGTTAATGTGGTCGGGTTGGTGTAGACAGGGTCCGTGTGACGATTCAAAGATGTAGTTGCCAAGGATCTTAGAAAGGGGGCCTTTGTGGGAAATGGAGAATTTGGCCTTTAATTGCATTTGGAATTCTTGAGATTCACCAATGATGACCAAGTTGTCAACATAGAAAAAAATAAAAATTTGAGCCGATTGGTTTATGAATAAGCAGGGATTGGCGGAGGAGGTGGTGAAATTTTGGTCAAGAATCCAGCTTTTGAGTGTGTCAAAACAGCTTTTAGGAGCCTGTTTCAGTCCGTACAAAGCCTTGTTCAATTTGAGATAAGGGAAAGTTGTGTCATATCTGGGAGGAGTTTTGATGAAACATCAAGCTTGGCATGTAGGAACGCTGAATTGATGTCCATTTGAACAATTGGCAGTTTGTGATGGAAGGAGTAAACCAGAAGAGTTCGGAGCGTGGTAATTTGGCTGGTAGGTGCGTAGGTTTCGCCATAGTGTATGAATTCTAGCTGTTGAAAACCTTGCACACACAACCTGGCCTTGAAGATGATGCCATTGTCATCAGGATTTTGTTTGAGTCAATAAACCCACATGGTGGATAGAGCTTTCTTTCCTTCTGGAAGCAAGTGACAACCAGTCAAAACCCCCATAGATTAGATTCCATCAAGCTCAGACTTGATTCCCTTGGTCCAATTTTGAAAATCCGGTGAACGCTTTGCCTCTTTTTAGTTTCAAGGGATGGTTCTGGAGAGAAATCCATAGCGTTGAGGCTTTTGAAGGGATGAGCAATCTCTGAGAGTTTGGGATAGAGGAGCGATTTGGTTGGCTATGTTCTCATCATCGGAACTGTTGGTGGCAGATTTATTGGATGGAAACAATTCTTCAGAAGTGTTGGAGTTGGAATTAGGCTTGGAGAATTGAGTTGACTCAAGAGGAGTTGGATCAGTTGAGTTAGAAGGAGGATGAATGGTATTTCCATGATGGATCAAGGATAGCGTGTCCAATAGGTCAGAATCAGGGTGGAGAAGAGTTTCAAAGGGAGATTCGAGTGAAGGAGAAGATTCAGTTAGTTTTATGTTTTCAAAAATTTTAACATGTTTTGAGCGAACAGTCTTGCCAAGCTCTGGAATATAAACTCGGTAGGAGTCAAAATGTAGGTCATGACCCACAAGAATTCCTTCCCAACCTTTCTTTTCAAATTTTCCAAGATTGTGGCGGAGATTTAGAGCTATGGTTTTGGATTCCAAGGTTCAAATTAGGTTGAGTCTGGGTCAATGACCATTCCACATCTCTGAGGCGCTCAATTTTGGTCTTTGGGTGGCAAAAGATTCAGAATCTCGCAACATCCAATTAAAACTTGATCCCAAAGCTCCATTGGGATGGCCATGTCAATGATGGTGTTTCTGGCAGCTTCAACAATGGTTGGGTTTCCTTGCTTGGCGATGGGGTTATGTTGTGGAGTGTAAGGTTCAGATGTGGTGTGTATGATACCAGAATCAGCAAGAAAGCTGGAGAGTCTGGAGTTAACAAATTCTCCGCCATCGTTGGAGTTAAGAGATTTGAGTTGATATCCAAATTGATTAGAGTGAGTCTTGATGAATTTGATTAACTCATTGGTCCCGTCCGATTTGAGTCTGATGGGGAGACAGGTTTTAAAGTGGGAGAATTCATCAGTGAGCAGCAAAAAATATTTGTTGCCAGTCTTGGAGATAGGATTTATTGGTCCGCAGACATCGGCGTGAAGAAAAACAAAAGGTTTTGAGCAGTTGGAGATATGGCTTTTGAAGGATGAGCAATGAATCTTTCCCAAGGCGCACAATTTGCATGAGAGTTCTTTCCATCTCAATTTTGGAAAATCTTTCGAAAGTAGCTTAGTTTGATTGAGGTGAGGATTTCCAAAGCGTTTGTGGAGAGTTGTGAGGGTAAGAAAGACGTGAGATGATTCAGACTGAGGAAGAGCGAGATCTCTGATTACCAAGAGATTGTCTTCAATAGAGCCGGTAAGGATTGATTGATGCTTGAACTTTACAACAAAGTCGTGCTGAACGGATAAGTGGAGCAAGCAGCCTTTGTTCAAGAATTGGCCCAAGCACACCAGATTTACCGCTAGCTGAGGAACGTACAGGGATTGGCTAAGTAAGACGTCACAATTTTTGGACAAGAGCTTTGTGGTGCCAATACCTTCAGCGTTAAGAGAGGTATTTTCCTTCCCAGTCTGGATGTTTGTGTGGTCTTCAGTAAGGTCATCAAAAAAATTGGGGGAGTTGAACATTGATTGGGATGCTCCAGAATTGAGGATGATGGAGTGTTTGGTGAGCATTTTGAAATTCAACATAGCAAAGTTGTAAGAAGTACAGGATAGATTGGCAGAGGCTGATTTGTTCTTGTTGTGTTTTGGATTGTTGTTGTTGTTGTTCGGTCAAAGGTGTGGATATAGCCACCAGCACAAGTTCTTGGGGTGAGCGGATTGTGGGTTTTGCCAGGTATCTCTGCACTTGACGAACTCTTGTTTGACTCCAGTATTCAACATTTCCAATGCGTAAGTACCAGCTGCGATCTCGTTCTTGATTTGATTCAGATGACAAAGCAACAGGTCACCGTCAATTTTAGATTTGCCAAGGGAGTGAGTGATGGTTGTCTTGAGATGTTCTAGCTGTGGTGGAAACTTGTACAGGATTAGATATGCAACTATGTCTTCGTCCATTTGATTTCCCATTTCTTAAATTTGAATTAGACAGGATTTCACTTCGGTTATGAACTTATCAACGTGTTTCAGGTCAAATTGAAGGTTGAGGAAATTAAAGAATACTCGAGAGCGGTTCGCTGTCTGGGAGGAAGCAAAAAATTCATTTATCAATTTCCAGAGTTCAATTCCGTTTGTGAGATGATGATCCTTGGCGCAATTGATGTACGTCCTGTTGTCAAGCTTAGCTAGAATATATCCTACCAGTTCGAGGTTGACGTCTGGAGGACATTTCTCAGGTTCAGGTGATTGAAGCCATTGTGCAAATCCTTTCAAGGCAAAGATGGTCATAAGTTTAGAGCGCCACAGCGAGAATTTGGATTTGGTTAGGGTGGGAATGGAATCCGTGAGTGTCTTCAGGAGGGACGAATTGAGATCTGTCGGTCCAGGTGATTGAGACATGGTTGGTTTGACTTGTTGGTGTGTTTGTTGCTGTTCCGCTTTTAACCGTGAAGATTTGAATGTTTTTGATTCCTGAACCAACAGACTAAGCGCGATTGAATCAACAAGAGTCTTAGGAAGGAAACAAAGAATGAAAAAGAGAATGAAGAAAATAAAGAATGATTCTCACTCTAGGCGGACACAAAAGGATTGGGCGCTCAGGTTGGTAACAAAAGAAAATAAAAGAAAAGAGAATAAAAGAAAGGACTGGATCTGACATGTGTCGCAGATAAGCACGTGAGTGAGATTCAAAGCCAGTGTAATGTTCAGCATAGAGACAACCTCACATATGAACACTAAAGAAAGGAAATCCCTCAATGTTGAGTGATGAATGTTGGTTTTACTAAGTGATGATGTTGAGGAGGTTATTGTATTGAGCTTATTGAGGGAGATGAGGATGATGAATTTTGGCGGAGGTGAGTGTTGATGACAAGATGGAGTGAGAAGAAGATAATATGAGAGAAGCGGTGAAAGAAACGGAAGCTGAGATGGATGGCGGAAGCGAGTGTGGAAGTGGGTGAGATGGATAGCGGAAGCAATGAAGAAAGTGGGTGAAGGAAGCAGAAGCAATGAAGAAAGTGGGTGAAGGAAGCGGAAGGGGAATGATGAGGTGGATGGTAGAAGTGGTGAGTTTCAAGGAGCAAGATGAAATGGTGGGGAGAAATCAATGAGGCAGTGGGATGGTAAGTGAATGGATGAAAGCAATGAGGAGATAGGATGCACGCGCCCATGCGCGCCGTTGCGCGGATGATTTTTGCAGATGAGCGGGCGCCATTGCGCGGATGAGATAGGAAACTGAAACATGTGCGCATTGGGTGCACAAAAGAGGATTGTGGTTAGAGATCAATTCTAATGGGATTTCATTTCATTTCAACAGAAAGCCCCAGTTTGGACAGTGTGCTTGTTAGGTGACTCTTCCAGCACCTGGGTGCTTGCTTGGTGCCATAGAGTGACTTATTGAGCCTCCAGACCCAGTCTTCCTTCCCAGGTACCTCAAAGCCCAAGATTTGCGAGACGTGTACGACGGCATCAATGTTGCCGTGGAGGAACGCCGTTTCCACGTCAAACTGAGCCACCAGTAGGTCATGTTGGACCGCCAGTACCAGGAGAGTCTTCATTGACTCATTATGTCCCACGCTGGAGTATGTTTCAAAATAGTGCCTTTGTGGTTGTTGATGGTTACCAAAGCAAACCCAGCGGGATTTCCTGCAAACCGTCTCTCCACATTCATCCTTCTTTTTCCCCAGCATCCACATACCAACCAGCACGATATCCTCCTTAGGAGGGGGAACCAGGGTGCCCGTGTTCTTTGCTAGGAAGGACTGATTTTCTTCCGACATTGACTTAATCCACTTTGCCTTTTCTCCTGGATTTGAGAACGCCTCCTTCACCGTGATCACCTTAATCAGCTGAAGTTCTTCATCATCATCCAATGAACTTGGCACTGGAGCAGAGACATTGGCCCGACGCGAGGATGAGAGGATGGCAGATGCGTCAATGTTGCAAGAGATGTTTTTGGGAGTGGCGTTGTAGAATGGAACGTAGGCGTATCCTTTCTTGGGTGGAAGAGGTTGTGGAGGGGAGCCCAGGTGTGACCCAGCGACTGGAGGTGGAGATGGTGTTTCAGCGGGATGGGACTGTTGCTGTGTAGAAGGATTTGTTGGATTCGCAGTGGGAGGGTTGCGTATAGGGACAGAGACCATCTTTGGGGCAGTATTGGAATTACCAGGCCCGGACACCAAGAGGGGAAGAGCGGAGGGGGATTTCTTTAGAGCGTCAGGTGACCAGTACTTGAAAGATTAGGGCGATACAGAGAAATCTCTACTGACGGTGACAGATTTTTGAGAGCTGTCCAGAAATCTGCATGCGTCGGAGTGAGGTTCATACCCAAGGAAGAGAAGCGGTTGGGCAGGCGCCAGTACTTTGGAGGGGGGCTTGTGGTGTACGTGAACCTTCAGACCAAAGGGAATGAGTGAGTTCAGATCACGGATAGGCTCAATGCAGCACCCTTTGTCAGAGAGAGCACCAACCGGGGATCTCCAGTTCAGGGACTTGCTGGGGAGAATATTTATTAGCATTGAGGCGTGTTTTGCAGCCTCGTCCCAGTAATTTTTGGGCACATTGGACTGAGCCATCATGAATCTGATCTTTTTGAGGAGGGTTTGGTTGAAGCGCTCTGCCAGTCCGTTGGTTTGGGGCGAATCGGCGGGCCCTTGCTCAATGGTGACACCACGGTTTGAAAGCTCGGTTCGCAATTTGGTGGATGAGAATTCCCCCCCTCAATCTGAGTGGAAGACAGCTGGGTTGATTTTTAAGTGATTGCGGATCTTGTTGAGGTAGGAGATGATCATCAGTTCAGATTTGCTTTTGAGCTTGAGAAGGTATATGTGGTTGCATTGGCTGAAATCGTCAATGAGTACTAGTGCGTATCGAAACCTGTGCTTTGAGGGAGGATTTATTCGGAGGACATCGCCGTGGAGAGTGTGGAAGGGAGAAGGTGACTTACGGAGGGGGTTGGAGTGACTGGACTGCGTTAGTTTGCAGGAATTGCATACTTCACAGTTCCTAGAAGTCTGTAGTGGATCCAGGGGGAGATGATGCTGACTCAGGAATTCCTTAAGGTATTGGTCTGATGGATGCCCAAGGGTTACATGCCAGTCGGATACGGATGTTGTGTCACCAATGGCCAGTAGGGAGCTCTCTGGTTTGATTGTAGCAGCGTATAGGTTTCCTATGCGATTGAATGTAAACACCACTGTGTCAGCCATCTTGAGGAGGACAACGCGGTGTTTGTGGACTATCTTTAGGCCATGATCCTCGAGTTGGGAGGCCAAGATGAGGTTCCGTGGTCCCGATGGCGCAAAGTAGACAGGATATAGGGTCACAGGGCCAAGCTTGAGTTTTCCCACATGGGTGATTTGAGCATAACCCCCATAAGTGTTGATTTGCTTCTTGTGAGGTTTGACTTCACTCAGCAGGTTTTTGTTACTGACCGTTGAGCGGGTGGCTCCAGAGTCATATATAACTTCGAAGGGGTTGTGTGATGGAGAGGAGGTGGAGTACGCGGCACACTCATCAACAAAGAAATCGGAATCCTCCTCGGTGTTGCTGTGGAGATGATTGGCTTGGGATTGATCGGACCCCTCCTCAACTGCGTTGAGAGAGTCTTTAGACTTCAGTGCACGTAGTTCCTTGGTCAGGTTCTCAATAGTCCTCTCGATTTGAGCTAGGTCAGAGTTGCAGTGTGGCTTTGGCTTATCATTTGGTTGGCGTTTGGTGAGCACAGCTGATCTTGGGGTGCCTTGGTTGACCTGCTGTGTTGACCCCGACCCGCGTGGATTTGCGTGCCAACTCAACTGATCGGGAGGACGGGTCTTGCGGTTTTGAAAAGAAGTTGAGTAAATGGTCTCCGTTATTTCACGTTGACGGCGCGTGTCCTTGGCCAACATTCAGTGGTATACACAATCAAATCTGAACGGTTTGATATGGTGACATGATTGAACTAGCAAATTGAGTGATTGATCCAGGCAAAATCTCTTCAGGAAGAAAATGGCTGCAAGGGGGGAGGAGATGTTGATTGACTCGTCCTTGTCCTCCGGATTTTGAGCGTCCAGAGTGTCCTTTAGTGCAAGGTATTTCTCGCAAAATTCAACTGAGTGGTCTTGGATGTAGCTTGATGGCTGATAGGCAAGGTGTACCAGTTGAGAGATGTGGTTGCCAACGGTTATCAGGTAGTTCTCACCACATGCCTTCCCTAGGTCCTCCAGGGCTCTGGTGAAGTCTTTGCGATTGGGAGTCACATATCCACGGAGTTTGCAATCAACCAACGAGTAGAGGATGCTGATGGCTAGAGCCGTCTTCTGTCGGAATCTTTTAGAGTCCCGGTTTTTCTTGATCCACTCATCGTCAAGTAGTTCCTCGTGGCCCTTGCTGATGAGGAGGTTTTTGAACTGAGCCTTCCACTCGTACCAGTTATGTCAAGTGAGCAGTGGTAGTTTTGCTTTTGTGGAGAAGTCCTCGCCTTCGGAGTTGCTGGAGTTGGGGATGACTATACGGGTGCCTCCAAAGTTGCTTGGGTTGGCAATATTGGATCTAGGGGTACTTTTCTATTCTACTGCTGTTGAATGCCAAGAAATGACTCTTGCTACCATGTAACACTTTAAGTCTTTCTTTATTGCAGCAGTTCAACGCAAACAGTAGTAACAGTAAAAGCTGTAATAGCAGAAAGGAGAGATGAGATGAGACCAGAGTAACAGACACAGACAGACGAGGTGGACAGATTGGGGAGTTATCATTTACCGTGTGTGGGACTCAATCAGATGGGTCATTGCTTACAATGTAACTTCAGATTGAGTTTATCGAGTATTACAGGAAGCGGTTCTGTGATGGTAGGAAGCAGCGGTCTGAGAATTGAAAAGAAAAAAAAATGACAGGCTCGGAAGATTATAGGGGAGGGCGAATGGATGAATGAATGATTTACCTCTTCCCCTCCTCACTCTTGATCCTCCTGAATTTCGGGCTGATGCTCGGGCAATTGAGCCGTAGATCCTGTGGTTTGCGATATTCACGTCGGCTACCGTATGAGCGTTCTCTTGGTCGTTCCAGTTTGGAATCCGTCCTGGTGATTAGACTTTGTAAGAGGAGGGACTATGAGGGGCCCATACGCCTTGAGCTAGGGAGATGCGACTCAGGCCATGTGCGCGCGGTGGAGTTGCTGCGGTTGCAACTGGGCGCTGGGGGAGATTGCTTACAAAAAAGATTGACTGGCATTTTCTCCTGGGAAATCCCTTGGAAAAATACCTGAGACAATTTTTCTCCCTTCACTCCATCACAAATAAAAATCCTCAGTCCTCCTATGCAAACTGCAAGGTGTTCAAGACCTGCAAAATCAAGCATTTACACCAATAAAACCCTCTGCCATCTTCTCTTTATTGTCCCAACCTCAATGTTCTACAAATAACTCCTGCATCAAAGAATGGGATGCAATATATCCTGCTGATCATGGATGATTTCTCTCATTTAAATTAGATTTATTTTATGAAGAACAAGTCAGATTCTTAAACATGCATCATCTCTTTCATTAAGGAGGTCAATACTCAGCTTGATGTCACCCCTGCATTCCTCCACTGCAACCAAGGGGGTTAATTTGAGTCTTCCCAGCTTGCCACCATCCTACAGTCACAAGGGATCATACTTGAGCAGGGACCAGCCAAATTGCTTCAAAAAAATGGCCTTGCCAAGAGGTTCAACCAAACCATTCTCACAAAGATCCAATGTGTCCTTGATCAGCCCTCTGTCCCAATCCCATAGTGGTACAAATCAACCCGCAATTTTTCTTCCCTCATCAATCTGCTACCCTCCAAATCCATCAAGTGGTTGTCCCAGGTCAATATACTCCTTTCTCACAATAGCAACATAAAGCCCATCAGTTATATCACCCAGCTGATTCCATTTGGGCTCAAGGTACACATTCTTCAGCCCTCATTTTCTAAAATTCTCCCTTCATCCTATCCCCTTCTCTTCCCGGTTTATGAGTCCTATTTTGATGCTAGAGGTTTTCTCAATCCTGTCAAGAAACACGTCACAACCAGTTGTGATGTCATCTGGCCTCAACCAATTTTTTACTAAAATGATCCGCTCTGTCTGAAGAAACCTCTGAATTCTCTCCTTGAAAGGCTCTCCCCAACTCTAATAACTGTCTCAGACAAGGTGTTGCTACGCATACGGAGCCCGGCTGAGTTTCCATATTATCAGGTTCCTTCTCCACCTTGCATGCCAACCCCAGTCAACACAGTGTCCTTGATTCCACCAATGATGACACATCAATCTGGGTCAGCCAATTCTCCCACCATAGCACCAATAAACCTCCTTGAACCAGCTCCAAAAGTTTTTCCTAATTTGTGGTAAACCAAACCTGTCTTATAGACATCAGACTCATTTTTTATTAATAATTATTCTTTTTAACAAATTAAACTCACCAATCAATTCCAAAAACCTCATAAACTATGCCCTGAACTCAAAACAACCTCAAATTCCAAATCCATTACCAGAAAACCCCCTTCAACCATATCCAACAACTTTCACAAACAACCAAACAGCTGGTACAGGCTGCATTATGTCACAAGGAGTAATAAATAAAATATTAATTGAATGTCTAATTTCAAAAGATTTTGATTAAAATAACCACCCAACAAAACAACATACCCATACCAGCAGGACTTAAACCATACCAGTACCAATGTTATATCACAACCAGTACTATGAAACCAAGTTAAAATACCTTCCTGGATCATTCAGTAAAATCCAGGGCCTCTGAAAAGTCCTCTGAAGCACTCTGATACTCTGTTTGCCACCATTCCAACCTTAAAACACACATATACACACCACCAAGAGCAGGGGCTCATGCAGCCAAGTATGTCTCAATTATCACCCACCAGAAATAAAAACTCAGTAAAAATGAATTTTCTGGGACTTTAACCACCATATAAGGCCTCTGAAACGTCCTCTAAAGCACTCTGATACTCATTTTTGCCACCATTCCAACCATAAAACACACATATATGCACCAAAAAATGTAGGGGCTCATGCAGCCAAGTACATCTCAATTCTCACCAACAACAAATAACAACTCAGTACAAATAAATTTTCTGAAACTTTAACCACCCAATAATGCCTCTGAACCGTACTCTGAAGCAATCTGATACTCAGTTTTCCACAATATCAACCACAAAACACCTTCAAGCCACACTCACAAGTTACCCAAGGGAGCATGCAGTAAAACAGCAAATCTCATATCTCTACAATAAATTCCTTTGAAACAGAATGCAGGTTGTTCCTGCAAAATTTTACACATGATAAGGGCTCAAAAGCTTCCTCAGAAACACCAAAAAAAGTAGTGTTCCACCACTTCAACCATACAAGTTATACAATGTCAGTTACCAAAGAGGGCTTGCAGCTATCAAGCATGTTTCATGCTTTTCTCAAACAGCCAAATTAACTAAAGCTTCAGGGAAATTCTGCATCATTTTTTATACCAGATAAAAACTCAGAAGCCTTGAAACCTCACCAATCTTATCAATTATTTGATGTCTTAGCCTGACCATCAAAAATTTATACTGAAAAATACAGCTATCTCTCAAGCTGATTAACACGTTTTCTCACCAGAATAACCTGTCTCGTTTAATGTACCCTCCTTTGCTTCAACAGTGCAGAGAGAGGCTCATAAACGCACCCAAGGGAGCCCTGGGGATCCCCTGATGAATTCTTTGTATATTTAAAGGGGGCTCTTTTTCCCTATACAAGTTGTCCAGCATGGCATCTGCCCCCAAGTATGGCATCTGCCCCAACCATGGCATCTGCCCCCTATGATAGCATGGCTTATGCCCAACCTACCTAGCACCAAATTATCATTGAACCAGAATTAAGTAAAAATTGAATTAAGGATAAAACAAAAAATTATTATTGACCATTTGAACCAACACAAGGTGTCTTTGAATAAGGGTTCTTGAGAAAAAACCTGTTATTCATCACCAATTATTAAGAGGAAAAACCATTTTTGTTCAATCAGTAAATTTAAAAAAAGGGGCACAACAGAAAAAAAAACCAAGGTTTGCTTCCGCCCAGCTCCCTGTGGGCAAGCCCATTTTTGCGTCCTCCAACTGGTTAAACAACTTTTAGTCAACCCTTAAACCCTTTAATTGGAATGTGCAAAAAACAATCAGAAATAGTCAAAAATTCCTGATTATTAATTTATAGAGACTTTCCAATAATCCAATCCAACTCTGAAAAGTCTTGAAATTAAAAAAAAATCTCTATTAATAATTAATTTAGGTCTGATTAGAGACCTATGTTAAGTATCAAAGAAAACCAGCGATTAATTAAAAAAATTATTGCGCAGACTTATTATAGTTCAGAAGGGCAGTTTTGAGAGATGACTAATCTACTCTAAAAACTTCCCTGATTTCACCTTGAATGACGATGCTTCAAATCCAGAGACACTCTCCATCCCAGCCAATCTCTCATTATCCTCTCCATCTGCTCCTATCTTGACAATTCCCTGATCCAAGATCTATCATTCCCTCATCCAATCTCCTTCATTCCCTCATTCAATCTCCTGATTACATCATTTAATCTCCTCCCTCATCATTGTCCCATCCATTCTCCATACAACATTATCTCATCTGGGCTTCTAAATCTTTCAACCATCATCCCTGTCGGCCCTTCTTGCCATCTTCAATCCTCCTCATCCCTCATCTAACCAATATCAACATCATCCAACTCATCCCTACCTCAGATCCTTCAACCTACCACTCCCATACAATCTCAGATTCACCACTCACTCAACCTCACCTTCTGAACCTACCAATCCCTTGATTTTCCATTCATCTCCTGCTCTGTCTGACAGTGAGGTCCCATTTCAATTACTCTTCTGCATCTCCTTTAATTCTATTTTCTTTTGATTTCTTAGATCTATTTTCTAACTCTCATCTGGTTGTAAAGAAAGCACACACCCCACTGTGCTTATCCTTCTTTTGGTCCTTTGTTGCAATCAAACCTTTCAGTTCTTCACGGTTAAAAGCTGAATCACAGAATTTCAAACACAGAACCAATAGACTCAACATCCTCACTTCTGAATGTTAGAATTAAGTCTCACGTTTTTCCTTCTCTTATTCATGCAGTTTTTCTTCAACTGAATCTCAATCTGCCATCATTGGAACTCTTGTTGTTACTACATGCACTCCATTGGTGCATTGTCTCTTTTCCTTTTTTGTTTCTTTTTCTCTCTCATATTTCTTTTATCACCCACGCTGTGAGCGCTCTCGTCTGTGCTCTCTCTCTGTGGGCTTCTTCACATATGTCACAAACCTCGCAGTGTCACGCGCGAACTCCTCAATCATCACTTTGCGCAATCTCACTCCGGATCTTGACCATCCGAACTCATTCATACCAACAAGTCAAGACCATCTTGATACGACCATCTTCTTCAATCTCTCTCCAACCAATTGTATCACTACAATCAACAATCCTGCCAATCAGCAAGCCATAAATCAATTGTGGAACTCAGGCAGCCAGGTTGATCACTGTAAGGTCAAATCATTCAACTCATCAATCAATTCAAACTCATCAATTTACTGTTCAGACCAGATCTCTCAAGGCGCCTTGAAGCTCTTGATTACTCCTAGCTAGCTGATTCCCAACCACTCTGGCTTATCTCTGAAAACTCTGTTCAACTTCCACCTCTCAGATCACACCCAGACTGGTCCTCCGTTGGTTGTCTTTCTTGCACTTCATTGTCTCAATTTTTTTTCTATCTCTGATTCTCAAAATAAGTCTTTCCTTGTTTGAAATCAAATCATTCTGGTCTTGGTGACCTATCCCATTTTCCTCACGGTTAAAAGCCTTTTTCCCTCAATATGGAACAACCGGGGCGTTTGACAACGCCAGGACCAGGGGGGAAATGGACGAATTACAAATCGTTAGCAATCAAATCGTTGATTGAATCCACTCCATTACTCACAGCGGAAAACTACAGCATGTGGAGAAAGAAATTCAAGAAATTATTCAAACTTTGAAGTATTTTCACCATCATGAAAAATCCTGACGCGTCGATACGGCTTGACAAAGAGATTAATAAAGAGTTCGTGGCTCATATAAAGGCCAAACTCAACTTGAACACCTACAATAATTTAATTGACAACGTCAAAAAAGACAATTCTAAGCTTATCTGGAAATCCACTCAAAAACACTTTGCTTCTTCTCAGTCAGCAAATAGAGCTAGAGTCTTCAACAGATTCCTACATCTAACCATGGAATTGAATATAGACGCATTTGTCACCTCTGTGAAAGTTTATCTCAAAAAGATGACCAAAGTAGGTATTGAACTCCCTAGAGACATAATTGTCTATCTGATTCTCTTCAAATTCCCCTCCTTGATGCAGAACATGAAGTCGCAGATCATGCACGCTACGATGGAAATGAAGATACATGTTGTGCTTGATCATCTCATTCAACACAAGAACAAAGTGATTGCTCAAGATGATTGTTCCAAACTGGTTAACGTGGCCTTGGATTGAGGCCCTAGGTGCGAAAACGGCAAGCACAATCCAGCTGTGACGTCGCACACGGCGAGGTCCTGCTGGTTCAAATTTCCCAAGCTCAAGCCATTGAATCATCACAGCCGCAGAAAGAAATCCAAACAGAAGCAATTGGATGAAGCCCATTTCTACTCATTCTTTTGCGGAATGAGCGTCAATGCGGAACTCCTCCCCAACAGGTACATCCTTGACTCTGGTCGTTCAGTGCATATGATCACCAAAAAAGAAAATTTCAATAAAATCAAAATTGCCAACGGCCTTGAAAAGATTTCGACATGCAAGAAGGATGCTGCGATTGCTATCCAAGGGACTGGAGAGGCGGTGCTGGCGTCCAAAGACTCATTCATCATCTTATCCAAAGCCGTATCATGGGTTCCCGAATTGACAGTTAACCTCATCTCTCTAGGCGCTCTTATGATCAAAGGGGCCATGCTCAACGTCAATTCCAGGGGCCAAAACAGTATCTTCAGACTGCATAAAGACGGAAAAACCTTGCTTTCAGGCACAATAACCAACAATCTATTTTTCATGGACATGATCACCAACGCCAGATTGTGTAATTACTCCCCAACTGAACTCATGAACATCCACCGTTCATTGGGACATGGCAGTCTTGGAAGGATGGAAAAGTTCCTCAAATATTCCATTCCTCCTCCTGACAAAGACTCGTTTAAATGTTTGAGTTGCAACAAGGCCAAAATCACCCAAAATTTGTTCTCTCACCCACAAACAGTCTCCTCTAAATGCTTTGACAAGATCCATCTGGATCTGATTGGACCAATCAATCCAACTTTGAAGGGTGGTTTCAAATATATCCTGAATCTGAACAATATCCATCTGGATCTCATTGGACCAATTAATTGGACTTTGAAGGGTGGTTTCAAATATATCCTGAATCTGATCAACTCTCACTCAGGTTATTTGGAAAGTTTTCCACTCAAAGCTAAAAGTGACTCCCCCGATGTAATTATCTTCATCATCAAAAATCAACACCAAAAGAACAAATGATATCCAAAGGAAGTTTTTTCAGACGGGGGCGGAGAGTTTGTGAACTCCAAACTTCAAACCTACTATCAAACTCACCAAATTAACCAGATCATCAGCAAACCATACCACTCTCAACATAACGGTAGGGTTGAGCAAGCCAATAGAACCGTAATTGAGGCTGCTAGAGCCACCATTTCCGACATGGGTCTGCCAAAATGGTGCTTTCATGAGGTTGTCAAATGTTGTTTTCTCATTCTGAATCAGATCCCTAAACACAAGCATGAAGAATCTCCGTGGATAAAGATGCACGGGAAGGATATGCCTAAAGACTATATCAAGCCCATAGGCTCTTTGCTTATCTACAAACTCAACAATACCAACATACGGTCCAAGCTAGACAAAAGAGGAGCATCCGGGATTCTTGTAGGTTTCAATCCACATCTTCTTTCTTACAAAGTAATCAACTCCACCGGTAAGATCATCGACACCAAGCATGTCATCTTACATGATCAACGACCAATCAAGATTTCTGATGACAACAACCCTATGGAACTCCCAAAAACTCACCAGAAGACTCCTACCCACACCTCTCCTCATCAGGAGATTTCAGAAATCAAAGAAAAATCTGAGAGTGAGAACTCCAAGATTGAAAGCGACAATAGCCTGAACTGTTATTTGTTGGTTGAAAAGAACCTGTGGCCCACGTTAAGAAATCGAGAGAAACTCTCTAAGCCGGATTGATACAGATTCTTTTCAGAAAAGATACCCCGCAATCTGGATGAAGCCTTACAGATCCCTCAATGGCAATAATCTGTTGCTAAAGAATTCGCAACAATCAAAGATCAAGAGGTCTGGGAGGAAGCAGAGGATGATGCAGTTACCAATCCTCTAAATACGGTTCCTGTCTTCAAGATCAAACTGAACTCACACAGCAAAACTGAAACATACAAAACACAAATATGTGTTCAAGGGTTCAGCCAGAGGTACGGACTTGATTATCTTGAAACGTATGCACCCACTGGTAAGGTAGCCTCAATAAGAGCAGTTTTAACCTATGCTGAAAAAAAGGATCTGAAACTTCTACAACTCAATGTAAAGGGTGCTTTCCTGCATTCAGAGCTTGAAAAACAATTTTTCATCAAGACACCATACAGATGCAACCGCAAATCCAAATACCTGCGTCTGAAGAAGTCACTGTATGGACTCAAACAGGAACCACAAAACTGGTACTGGATGTTGAGCAACTGGATCAAATCTCAAGGATTCACTGAATCCAATTGTGATCCGTGCTTGTACATTGGAGATGATGGGAGATCCGCTGTCTTCTTTCATGTGGACGACTTATTGGTGGCTGGAGATGTCAATTGATTCAAGGAGGCATTTCTTACCAAATTCAAGAATTTGTTGGCCCATGAACCCAACACCTTACTGGGGATGAAGGTTGTTTGCAAAGACAGACTCATTCAACTCTTGCTGCCTCTTCACATCAAAAAAGGACTTATCAAGATGAAGATGACAAAATGTAGGCCTGTATCCACTCCCCTCACTCCCAGCCAGCATCTATTGCTGGCATCAGATGAAGATCATCAAAAATTCTTAGAATTGAAGGTAAGTTATTGTTTGCCAATCAGCCAGTTGAATTTCATTGCTGGCCTGGCTTGACCCAACATCAGCTTTGCTGTATCCAGTCTAGCCAAACACTGCAAAAAGCCTGTTCTAAGTCACTGGAATGAAGTATTTCATGTGTGGAAGTTCCTGTCCCACACCAATGATCTCAGCCTCTCTTAGGGACCTTGATCAATCTCTGACCAACTCATTTGCTTCAGCAACGCTACCTGGGGGGATGACCCCATCTCATGAATCTCCCAAAGCGGATTTATCTGCTCCTTCAAGGGGAGTCCTCTGTACTGGACTAGTAGAAGACAGCAGAATATCACTCACTCATCCACCGATTCTGAGTGCGTGGCCTTATCAAGCTGCCGTTTGGAAGCTTGATGGTTGCAACAACCCATTGAAGAAGTGTATCAAGCTAAGTTCAAATTTCCTCTGCACCTCATTGATAACAAAGGTTTAGAAAACAAAATAAAGAAGTTTGGATCCATCTCCAAAGCAAAACACATTGATCTCAAGACCAAGAGTCTTTGAAACAATTGTGAAGATGGCTTGATTGAACTCAAACTTTTTCCCTCTCTGTCAATGACAGCCAATGCATTGACCAAAGCTGCCAATGAAACTTCAAAAAATATACTTGTTAACGCATTCAGTTCTATGTTTAATTGATTCATCCATTGTTGTGTTTTCTCTTTTCCTTTGTTGTTTATTTTTCTCTCTCATATTTCTTTTTGACTCACGCTGTGAGCGCTCTTTTCTGTGCTCTCTCTCTCTGCGGGATTCTTCACATGTGTCACAAACCTTGCAGTGTCACGCGCGAGCTCCTCAATCATCACTTTGCCCAATCTCACTCCGGATCTCAACCATCCAAACTCATTCATACCAACAAGTAAAGACAATCTCAATACAACCATCTTCTTCAATCTCTCTCCAACCAATTGTATCACTAAAATCAAAAATCCTGCCAATCAGCAAGAAATATTCATGTCCAAGTTTCCTCAAATGTTCCATTGTCTGCCGGCAAAAACCTAAAACTGAAGAAAGCTCTCCATGGACTGAAGCAAGCGCCACAAATGTGGTATGCCACCCTAAGCAATTGGCTCATCCAGAAAGTTTATTGCCAAAGTAGGGGTGGCAAGTGTGTCTTGTGGAAGGAAAAAAATTACTTGTATGTGCATGTCAATGACATTGCAATCTTTAGGACTCAACCTCAACTATTCATCAATTCAATAAGTGAACAATTCAATATGAAGGACCTTGGGACTGCTGAGCTTCTACTTGGAATGAACGTACGTCAATCACTGGAATCCATGCATCTCAGTCAAGAGACTTATATCTCCACTCTAGTAGCTCAGTGCAGTCTGCCACAGCACAAGTGCTGTTCCACCCCATTCAAACTGTTTGAAAAGCTCCTTCCATCCACCAATTCTGAGCACGACCACTTTCTCTCAACCGGCCTCAACTATCAAAAGCTTGTGGTTGAGCTCAACTGCATAAGCTGAAAAACCAGACCAGACATCACCTTCATGGTCAACTACCTATATCAGTTCCTCAAAAAAACCTGTCAACAACACTTCAATGCGGCTAAATTTTCACTCAGCTATCTTCAATTCACCACCCATGTTGGTCTTCTCTCCTTAAAAAAAAGGAAATGAGGGGCCAGCTGTGTAGGTCAATGCCAACTGGGCTATCTGTCCTTCCACGCGGCGCCCAATCAGTGGCTTTGCGGTTCTCTGGAAAGGAATTGTCATCAGTTGGAAGTTGAAAAAGCAACCTACTTTCACAATGTCAACCACCAAGGCTGAGTGAAAAGCAGCAGGAGAGGCCGTCAAAGAGGTGCTTTAGGTAAAATTTCTGGCGGTGGAAGTTCTGGAAAGACCAATAGTGGGAACCATAGCTGTTCACCAAGACAACAATGGTTGCGTCAAGCTGGCCTCTAGCGCTTCCAATCATGCCAGTTTCAAAACAAAACACATGGATCTAAGGTATCATTTTCTGCGAGAGGAGGTGGAAAAGGGCATATTCAAGTTCAAGCGGATAGACTCAAATAGCAATCCTGTGAATTTCCTTACAAAACCCATATCACATCTATCTCTTGCCTCCCAGCTTAAGTATATCAATGTAAGGAACTACCCAACCAAAGGCTGAAGCCAGGGAGGGTGTTGAAAGCATACTGATGCCTTCATCTTCGTGTTCCTCCATCTATCTGTTCCTCATTTATCATTTTCATTTATTTCTTCCCTTGTTTCTTCTGTCTCCCCACAACAACACAAATAGAACCTTCTGGAATAATGAATCTGCTTGACTGACCTTCCAGTGTGCTCACTCCATTTCTATGTCTTGTATTGCTTTATCTAGTGTTCAGCAGCTCAGAACTCCAGGATTTCTTTTCTTTGTGCGCCCCACAAGTTGTACCATCTTCATGCTGTTTTCTGAAGCTTATCCTTTACTGCTACTTGTCCTTTCTGTGCTCTTCTCTTCCTGTGAAGGTGTTGATCCTTTGGTTTATAGCATCTAAACAAACCTCTCCATCAATGAAGCACTAAATGAGCTTCTCAACTTTCAAATTCAATCTCCTCCTCTTCCTCCACTCCACCTCCCAATCTGCAGTTAACTCCTGTATCATCCAACCCCCTTCCTAGCCAGCCTGAGAGCTGCTCCAACCCCAATGCATCAATCACCACTCCACCTACTTTCAAAAACTCAAGCTCCTCCAATAACTCCTCCTCTTCTGACTCCAAGGGCGAACTCATCTCCCGCAAACACACCAATCCTGCATCCCCAACCCTCAGAGATTGATCCACTCTACAACCCCCTGTACGCTATGGCTTTCTTGCACGATTTGTTCCTCAAAACTACCCTGAGGTCCTTGCATCCCCTGATTGTCCTCACTGGCTCAAATCTATGAAGGTAGAGACCAATGGCATTGAACAAGTCTGTTTTTGGGAAGGAAGCTACTGTCTCCCCTTAGTGAAAAGAGCACTTTCAACCACCTGGGTATTCAGAATCAATGGCAATCTTTCAGGCAAAGGTGTAATTTACAAGTCTTGTCTCTGTTTGCAGGACTTCAAGAAACTGGAGTTCTTTGACTATGGTGAAACATTTTCCCCAACGGGACTCATCACCACCCTGCAAACTCTCCTTGTCTACGCCTTCTACCACAATGTTCCCACTCTTCAAATGGATATCAAAGCCACATTTCTGCAAGCCCCATTGGAAAGAAAAAACCTACATCAAAAGCCCCAAAGGGTATTCTTCAAAATTCCACTTTCTTTGACTGTAAAAGGCACTCTACAGGCTGAAGCAGGACCCCAAGAGTTGGTCTGACAACTTTTGTTCCTGGATCCTCAAACAGAGATTTGTTGTTTCCATCTCCAACCCATGTCTGTTCATTAATCAATCCTCTACCAATTATGTCTTTTTCTATGCCAATGATCTTGTTATTATTGGAAAATCAGACAAGTTTTGCCTTAACCTAAAAAGGGAATTCAACATCTCCCACAAGGGACCTCATAAAAATATCCTGGGCAACCACCTCATCCAGAAAAGCTCCTGAAAGCTCCTCCATCAACCCAATCACATAGAGACCGCACTCTCCAAGTTAGGACTCTCCAACGCCAAGCCAATCTTGACTCAAATGACCCCAAAATTAAAAATTAGGGGGGCCTCTGATTCCGAGCACAAAAAGTGATGAAAATTGATCCTGAAATTATTCTTGAAACACCAAAAACCAGGCCCGGATGAAAAGGAACTCAAGGTAACACAACTTGAAGGAGAAGACCACAAGATGAAAGGACAAGAGGAGCCAGGAACTAGCACAAAAGTTTGAGGAGAAAACAAGGAGATAACAGAGATGCAGATAAAAGTTCTTTTCTCACCAAATGAGAACAGTCATGCAGTAGAAGACGGTCAGCAGAGATAGAAGAAGGACTCAGTTGATGAGCTGAGTGACCTTGAGGGAGTGGAGCCAATTGGTATTAGAGGTCCAGACTGCATGAGATGGCGAGTTATTAGAGTAAGAGTTGTCAGAGGTGGACAATGAGAAGGACCAGAGTTGTTGGAGGAGAGCAACAAGTTTGAGTTTTTGGAGGAGAGCAACAAGGTTGAGTTATTGGAGGAGAGAAACAAGGTTGGTCCGTAGAAGTGAGGTCAGCCAAGACACTCTGGAAAGTCAGTAGAGGTAAGATGAGCAGAGATGTGGAAAGAAGAAAAGATGGGAATGAAGTGTTTGCAGTGGTAACAGGACAGAAAACTTCAGACTGAGAGTTGAAAAAAAAGAGAGGGAAAGGCTGAATTTCAACAGAATTTCAACACCCCAGATCATTTGATGAGGAAAGAATTGGAGAGCCAAAGCATCTGGAGGTAAGAAGTGATAGAGACTGAGCATTGGCAGCTTTTGTTAGTGCGTCCACAATCATGTTGTAGGACGGAATAAGGGTGATTTTGATTTTGTTGTTGAAAAGAAGAGATTTGATAAGTTTCACTTTGATGTCAAGGTGTTTGGTTTTGTCATTAGATCCGAAATTCTTCACTTTTTCAATAAGACCCTTTTTTTCCACATGAAATATAATTGGTTTCAATTGCAAGCCCCACAGTTCAGAAATGAGATGACTCATCAAGAAGTTCTCCTGGACTCCCTCAGACAGAGCATTCAGTTCCGACTCAGTTGACAACAGAGTGATGTTCCTTTGCTTGTTGCTGGTACATATGACAGGGCAGCTTTTCCAGAATCCAGTGATTCCACTCTCAGAGGTTCAAGTTTCTATGTCATTGGCCCATGTTACATCAGTGAACATCTGAATTTGAGATTTGTCAGCAGGAGAAGGATGAAGGACAAGCTTGTAGTCAAAGGTGGACTTCAATTATTTCTAGCAGTGAATTATTTCCTTCCACTGTAGAATGCCTGGTTGGTTATTGAACCTGGAGAGAATGGACGTCGCAGCAGGTATGTTGGGACGAGATTTACTGGATCAATAGTTCACAATTCCAGTGTGTTTCCGGTAGTTGACACCTAGAATTTCAAACTCTTTGACCTCCTCATTGGAGGCAGGCGTGAGTTGGACTTTAGGAGTGAGGGGAGTTTTGAGAGATCAGTGATAAGTTGAATGTTGAAATAATTAAAACTGAACTTTATTTCAAACTAAGACCAATGGAACTGAGAATAATGAAAGAATCAACAGATTTAGTGCGTAAACGCAGATAATAACTGGAGTAGAGTTATGACAAAGATTCTTACCCAAGAATTTCTCTGACAAACTTAAAAAAAGGAGTTTTAAGATATAGAAAAGAAAGCTAAATGAAGTATAGAATCTAAAAAAACAGTTCAAAATAAGTGTAAGAAAATAAAAATAAAAGATTGATGATTTGGATGTTTCTCACATCTGATCAAATGAGTGCTGAATGATCTGTGGACTTGACTGTTATTGTAGAGACTTGAGTGGTTGATATTGAGTATTGATGAAGCGAATAGATGTTGATTAATAGTTGATCAAAAGGAGTATGAGTTGAGGTGATCTTTATAGCAGAGATTTGAGGATGATTGTATGATGATGTCTTAATGGAGAGGACAGCTTGAGGACAGCTTGAGGTTGAGGTTATTGAAGAAGTTGGATGATGAGGATTGGAGAGCATTGGAAATAATGAGAAGATGGAGAGAGAGAAGCGTATGGAGGAGAATGAGGGAAGATGAGGAAAGGAAAGGATGTAGCGGAGGGGAGCCTAGCAAGATTGATTGAGGGAGGAGAGAAGCGTGAGATGGAGGAAGTTTGGGAGGTTGATTGAATAATTTTGATTGCTGGGAAAGAGCGTTTGATGGGAATGAAGAAAAATAAAAAACTAGTATTGGAATTGGAGTTTTTGCAGCCACACAGACGCGGGTGAGCCAAGTGACAATGACAATCGGCACTTGGACAGGTTGAGGAGATCAAATCCCTTTTTGATCAGATCAGTCTGCAACAGTGCAAAAGAAGAGCCTTTCAAATAAACCTTCATTCTCAGCAGAGTATCAAGTTTGTGAGCAGAGGAGTTTGGAAAGCAATTCAGAAACAGTTCTTCAAAACAGTCAAACTTCCCAAAAACCACTAGGTCATCCATGTGAAAGAAGATAAAGGAGTCTTGGTTCTTGTAAATTTAGACACAGGCATTGAAGGTTGATTTCTGAAAGTGAATTTCTTCAAACCAGGAGGTGAGAGTTTGATTCCAGTTGGCCAGAGCTTTTTTGAGACCGTATAGGGACTTCTTGAGTTTGAGAAAGTGGGATTTCCAACTGGATTCTTTGGTTTTTTTAATGTATAGATCTTCTTCTAAGGGAGAAAACAGGAAGGCAAGTTTGAAGTCAAAATGCTTGATTGGAAGGCCTTTATCAATGGCTAGAGTCTTGAGAAGCAATAAGGAGGAAAAATTTCCGGTTTGGGCAAAGGTGTCAAATTAGTCAATCCCATGTTATTGCTTGAACCCCTGAATGCACATATGGGACTTGATTATTTCAGGCGTAAATTTGGTGGCTGTCTTCCAGCAATTCAACCACACAGTGGAGAGCCAGCGGTCAGGAATGAAAGACATGTCTTCCCACACATTGTGGTATTTGCTACAGTCCAGCTCAATTTGATTGGCTGCTTGAATCTTAATTGGGTCCAGGTGATCAGTGTGGTTGCTATACTTGACAGGTTTCACAGCCAATGTTTGCTCCCTAAGGATGCAAGTGGGAGGTAGACTGTTGGACAAAAATTCAGCTTCTGGTTCTTGATTAGAGCTGGGGCTGAGATCAGGTGATGGGCCAGTTTGCAAATCAACATTTGACATGTCTTCATTTTCAGGCTTGCAGGGTTCCTCTGGGGGTAGTCAAGTTGGATTGTGGGGAATTGTCTTTTCTTCTGCAAACCACTTGTCAGCTGAGGAGGAGTTCAGAGGTTTTTATGCAGTGTTGATAAATTTTACATGCTTTGTGTCAACTATTTGTTAAGTGAAGATCCCGCGTACTGCGCAATCTCTACGCGAAGCGCCATATGGGTAGTTGCAATCTCATCCAGACTACAGTCAGGTCAGAAGATCAGAGTCTAGTCCGAATACTCGTTGATCACCTAGTCCCCTTCATCCCCGTCAACTTCCTTCCCACCTCCGTCAACGCGATCCACGTCTCATGACACTCCTCTCAACTCTCACCCCACCAACTCACCTCAAGACCGGTACCACACACAACATAGATCCTGGCCCCGTAACAAAGTCCAGGAGGAGAAAACCACTCCAAACGCATCCTCCGGAAACCTCACCAAGCCAGGCCTACTAGTAGTCCATTCAACTCAGGTGAAAACTCACACTCATTCTGTCCATGTTTCATATCACCGCCACTGCTCTCTTCTTTCCTATTGTCTTCTGTTCTCGACGTAACTTGTCCTAACCTTGGTTCCTTTGTTCATTTCCTCCACGACTCTACTTGTTTCATTGATCACTTATACTATTACAAGAGTTTGTTGATTGAATCAAAATAAAGAGTCTCATGAAAATATTCTCATGGTAGCAAGAGTCACCTCTTGATTCATCAAACTCTTGAATAGATACAGCAGTCAGACAACAAGGCACCGCTCACGATGGTCAAAAGCGCTGGACATCCCATCAACATTCCTAACTCTGACAACTCAGACAACAATTATACAACCAATTCCAAGATAGTCAAACTCAATCGACATAACTGGCACGACTGGAAGAGCGCTTTTGAGGACATATTAGTAGGCAAGGGGCATGAAGAGATACTGGACAATGAGTGGATAAAGAATAACTCCCACACCAAGACGTATCGACGTAAGAATGCACTCGCGTTGAGCCTACTCAGAAACTCAATCAAGAGAGACCTGCTCTCATGCGTGAATTCCAATAAGTCAAACTTCAACAAAGCGTACCGCGTACTCACTAACGAGTGTGGGGAAAGCTTGCTCATAGTCATAGGTGACGCACTGATCAGACTAGTCAACCTAACATACAAACCGCGGAAAAGTCTTTGGGAGCACACCTCCACCTTCAAGGACGCATATGTCCAACTCATCAACATGATTGAAAGCCAACCCAAAGAGAATCAGATCATGAATGTCTCCCTGGCCCTGGCCGCGATCTTCTTTATCAAAAGTCGGTGACTGGATGACCTGATCTTGAGCATTACCTCTACACTCTACGACATACAACCATTCACGCTGGAGGAAGTGTCCACCAGAGTATTACTGGAGGACTCCCGTCGAGAATCAAACTCGGTCGATACAGGTACTACGCGTGAGACAGCACTTCCCGCCATCGCCGCAACGACAAAAAGCCCTTACATCAAAACCCTCAAAAGCCGGTCCCACTTAGAGTGTCCCGACCACGCTCTGTTGCTCCCACCAGACAAAATCCTCAATTACAACAACAAACTACATCGTTGGCAGCTCAAATTGAGCGACTAGACCGCGAACTCAAACAACTTCGCTCGATGAACTTGGTGAAAGTTGCTGAGGATGTGTCGGAGGAATCAAATGCAGACAAGCCGGCTGACAAGCTCCTCATGGTCACAAACAAATCCACTGATCCTGAGGACTGCGGATTCATAATCTGTGAGGATGCTGCCTACAATACTGTCACTTCAACTGGTCCCCAATGCGAACTCGCGTACAACTTGGGCGCTTCCAGGTCAATAGTCTGCGATCTATCCTTACTGATCAATCCGACTCCAGTCACAAGGCAATTAAGTACATACGGAGGTCACATCAAGGTGACTCATGTTGGCAAACTCAATCTTGGAGGGAAAACCATTTTTCCGGTATTCTACGCACCTGATGGACCTTGAAACGTCATATCCGCAACCCAAATGGAGGATCACAAGTTATGAGTAGTACAAAAGCATAGGACAGTACTGGTGAAACTGGCTGATTGTATCATCTATCAATTCCCGCGTATCGGCAACCTCTATTTGTTGTACCACTCTCCTCCATCTGACCTGAATCTAGCTAGAGTAATGAGCGCGTCGGTGGACTGGCACATAACACTTGGCCACCCGTCTGATGTATACCTCAAACGGTTTCTCAAACTCAATAACCTACCAACCCCAAAGCCGTTCCTGTCGTCCGATAACTGCAACATATGTTCTGAATGCAAAATCAAGCGCAAGCCACACACTAACCCATTACCAATCTTGCCCAAAGCCTTCCACCAACTCCATATGGATGTTCTCCAGTTCTTGCCCCCATGCAAGCAGTCGGCCTCGTACATACTTGTGGTAATCAATGATTTCTCAACATTCAACAGAATCTACGTACTGAAAAACAAGTCTGACGCAGAGGACCAAATTATCAGCTACATCCACAAGATCAAAAACCAACTCGACGTCACACCGGCATTCCTGCACTGTGATCAAGGAGGGGAATTTGGGTCTACCAAGCTTCGCAACTTCCTCGCATCTCCCGGGATTGTCATTGAGCAAGGACCGGCTGACTCTCCCCAAACCAACGGACTCGCGGAACGCTTCAACCAAACTATCCTTACAAAAATGAGGTGCTTGCTAGCACAGTCCAATGTTCCTATAAACTACTGGGATGAAGCGGCTTGATACTTGTCAATGCTCATCAACATGCTCCCCTTGGCGACGCTTGGTTGGAGATCTCCGGTCAGCACCTTAATCAAGGTGAATGCAACTATTGAGCCTGTTCGCAACGTGTTGACACTGATTCCGTCTGGTCTCAAGGTCCATGTTCACAGCACACCCCCAACCAAACTCAAGGTAAGATCCAAGCCCCTACTCTTCCTGGGTTATGAGGCTTACTCAGACACGGGGAGATTCTTGGATCCAAATTGACGACAAGTGGTGGTAAGCCGGGACTTCACACCAACGCGCTTTGTTTTTCCCTATCACTCGGAAAATTCTCTGAAAAAATCCCCATCCTTGCTTCCGCAGACCATCTCACTATCTCCCATGATTCCCCCCATTCAGCCAGAACTGTCGCCAGTCTTCATTCCAACCTCTTGGGCTCACGCCTCTGAACGTGAAGTCAACGCCCAACAACCAAACAAAACGGCCTCACCGTCCATCGCTCTTGACAATGAGGACAAAACTCCCGACACTGTCACTCCGGACGCCTGCAAACCTCTGCAAGAGACACTAACTCCCACCTCAACCGCCAAACCTAAAGGCTACGCCTACGTCCCCTACTACAACAAGGCACCAAAAAACATATCCTCCACGTCGATGTTGCCGCAATCATCTCTGGCTCACGACGCAGCCACAACGCTCGCCCCAAAGACGAGGAAACCGACAAAGTCTTACTTAGCAAGGTGATATCAGTTGACAAAGCTTTTGCTGACCCCGACAAACGTCAAAAATGGCTAGAATCCATGACAACGGAAAATCAATCTCTACTCATGCATGAAACAGGAATGTTGGTTCCGCGCCCTACGGACGACAAAGTGATTGGAGGCTTGTGGCGTTTGGTGCGAAAAAAGAATGAGTTTGGCAAGGTCACTTGACGCAAATCAAGATGGGTCTTCTTTGGAAAACACCACGAATACCCTTGACATTACCTTGACACATACTCCTTGGTTGGTCAAAGTGAATCTCTCAGGGCGTTGCTGTTGGCTGCAGTCCAAAATGACTGGCACGTACTCCAATTCGACGTTGAGACTGCGTTCCTATACGGTGAAATCAACACGGTAATCCATGTGGCTCAGGTAGCGGGCTTTGAGGTACCTGACAAGGAGGATTGGGTGTGGCAACTCAACAAGTCGCTGTATGGCACAAAACAGGCTCCGCGATGCTGGCGTGCGCATCTGGCAAAATCCCTTCTCTCCCTGGGGATGGAACCGTCGGTGGGTGATGAGTCTATTTTGTCAACAAGGCCAAGTCAATGCGCCTCCACTTGCATGTCAATGACGGCCTGGTGGTAGGACGGGATTTGGATGAGATCAAGCAATTCCTGAACCTTTTGGGGGACCAATACAAGATAAAGGTTCAAGAACGCCCAACTGAACATCTAGGTTACACTCTCGAGTGGAACAAGGACGGCTCACTGAAACTTCATCAGCAGGATTTCATCAAAAAGGCACTCAAGGAATTTGGGTTTGAACATCTCAATGCGGTCAAGGCGCCAGCACCAATGAACATACACGACATCACCGGACAGGACTCACCAGAATTTGACGTGAAAACTATGCAACGGGCTCTCGGCACTCTAATACACCTGGCCATCCACACCAGACCAGACATACAGTTCAGGGTCAATCTCCTCTCACAGTATTCAAACAAACCAACGCAGGCTCATTGGATAATGATCAAAAACTTATTCCGATACTTACAGGGGACAAGAACCGTCGGACTTCTGTTCACAAAATCCCCCAACCCTGGAGACCAGCTGTGTGGATGGGCTGATGCAGACTACGGAAAATCCACAACCACCCAGAAGTCGACGTTGGGATATGTTGTCACGCTATATGGGAATCTAATCTGTTGGACCACAAAGAAACGGACCATTGTTGCCCAATCCACAACAAAAGCTGAGTTTGTTGCGATCAACCTGTGCGCAAAGCAGGTGATATGGCTGTCCACCATGATCTTCAGGATTGGGATTGACATTTCAAAACCAACAATTAAGAACAACAACCAAGGCGCCAACTTCATTTGTAAGGAAGCACAACTCAACCCCAATTCCCAACATATAGAAATCCGGTTCCAATACGTTCGGGACCTTGTGTCCAAATAGCTGCTCTCAATAGAACACTCTCCCTCAGACAATATGATTGCCGATATACTGACTAAACCACTGGGGTACGTCAAAGTTATCCAAGCCAGACACCAACTGCACCTCACCTCCGCGGAATCTAGGAGGAGTGTTAAGTGAAGATCCCGCGTACTGCGCAATCTCTACGCGCAGCGCCATATTGGTTAGTGCAATCTCATCCAGACTACAGTCAGGTCAGAAGATCAGATTCTAGTCCAAATACTCGTCAACCACCTAGTCCCCTTCAGCCCCGTCAACTTCCTTCCCACCTCCGTCAACCCAATCCATGTCTCACGACACGCCTCTCAACTCTCACCCCACCAACTCACGCAAAGACCGGTACCGCACACGACATAGATCCTGGCCCCGTAACAAAGTTCAGGAGGAGAAAACCACTCCAAACGCGTCCTCTGGAAACCTCACCAAGCCAGGCCTACTAGTAGTGCATCCAACTCAGGTGAAAACTCACACTCATTCTGTCCATGTTTCATATCACCGCCACTGCTCTATTCTTTCCTATTTTCTTCTGTCCTCAACGTAACTTGTCCTAACCTCGGGTCCTCTGTTCATTTCCTCCATGACTCTACTTGTTTTATCGCTCAGTTATACTATTAAAAGAGTTTGTTGATTGAATCTAAATAAAGAGTCTCGTGAAAATATTCTCACTATTGACCCGGAATTGGTAAGGATTTGATAAGAGTGAAATCTTGGGATTATATCCAATCAGGTGTCCAATGTTGCCAGGCGGGAGAAGTTTGGAGCCCGGGGACTTGGGGAGTATAAGATAAGATACAGATGTTCCTAGTGGGTGAAAGTTAGAAAGGGGAAGCTTGTGATTCTTGAACACCTTGTACGGAGTAGTTTTGCTCTTGTGGGTAGGAATCTGGTTGAGAGCCACGGATTTGGCAACAGCAACTTTGTGCCACAGGTTCAGTGGAAGATTGGAGTCCTTAAGGGTGGCACAAATTGATTCAATAATTGTTTCATTGCATTTTTCCGCCAGACCGTTGAGTTGAGGGGTGTAAGCGTCAGCAAAGCTTTGTCAAATGAGATTGTTCCTGCAAAAGGAAGACATCTTGAAATGGAGAAACTCTGTTCCTCAATCGGAGTGAAGTAAAGAGGGGTAGTAGCCAAGATGTTTGGCTTCCAGAGTGATGGCTTCTATTAGGGTGTCGGGTATGAGATCCTTGATGACAACAGTAACGGATGCAAGATACCGTGAGCACCTGTTGACTACAGTTATCAGATACTTTTGGCCCTTTTTTGAGGTAGGAAGAGGTCCGATTGTGTCAATATGCAGTTCTTGAAATAATTGATCAGCAGTGGACGTATGAGAGTGAAAGGATCCTCTGGTGATCTTTGAAACAGCGCAGCATTCACAGTCGGAGCTCTTTTTTAAGGGCAGACTTAACTTGTGTCAAATTTGGTGGTAGCTTACATGTCCCAGGGACTTCTGAAAATTTTTGGCATAGGATAGGAGACACGTGGCGGAAGAAATGGGGAAAAACCTGAGGCAGGAAATGTAGTTGTAATAGGCACCTTTCATTGCAAGTTCACCCTTCTTAGACAGCAAAAAACAATCAGGTTGAAAATAAATGGTGTATTTCTCTAGGAGATGTTGTCTCAGAGACAAAAAATTGATGGACAGATTCAAAACTAGAAGAACATCTTTCATTCAAATCTTGCCATGCTTGTGTTGGAGGAGGACTTCCCCCTTACCAATTAATTCAAGTTTATTCCTTCCCCAGCTTGTATTGATCATTCCTTCTGCAGTGGAGCATAGTTTCAAGAACAGATCAGGATCAGCAATTGTTTGATTGGAAAAATCTGAGTCCAGGACAAATTTCAAGGATCCAGGAGGAAGAGACAGGGATAAGTAGCTAACATAGGTCTCAGAGTCCTGTTGTACTGGCTGAGTCCGGTTTTTGGGCCAAAGGTGAGGATACAGCATCCAGCACTTGTGCTTGGGGTGATTAGCCATGGTATTGTGCTTCTTTGGCTTTCATTTTCCTGAGGTGTTGGTGAAGAGAGAGGCTAGTTGTTGGGACCCCAAGGAAGCACCGTTATTCATTCTTTGTTCATTCATATGGATTCTGAGATGATCAAGAATGGCATTGGGATTGATTTCAGACTGGATGTTGGAGTGAGTAATTTTCTGCTTGATGTTTCTCATAGTGTCTGGAAGCTTGTCTAGGATCATATAGGTGAGGATGATGATAGGAAGAACAACACCAATCTCCTGAAGTTTGTTGAAACCGGTCTTCACTTCAGTTATAAATGATTGAATGTTGTTTTTGTCAAACAATATGGAGGAGAACTGACTGTACACCCTGGCTTGATTCAAGGGTTTAAAAGAAAAAAAGTGTTTGAGAATGGCCTTGCAGATTTCTTTGGCACTTTCCTTGTTTTGGGCAGTGATTAGGTTAGTTTGGACCAGGGAAAATAGCTTGGAGATGAGGATCAAGGTCAAAATGGAGTTTTCAGTCGGGGGGAGACTCTCAGAATCTGATCCAATGGCATGTTTGAGTTGGGCCAGATTCAGCAGAGGGGTGATCCGCGTTCTCCAGATGGTGAAGTTGTCCTCAGTCAGAACAAGAATGGCTTCAATTGTGGTTTTTAGGATGGTTGGATTTATGTTGTCCATGATGATTGCAATCCCAATCTGGTTGTGGTGATCAGGGGTTGGCCAAGCCAGCACCTTCTTTGACTTTTAATTGTGATGAAACTTGATCCTGAAATTATTCTTGAAACACCAAAAACCAGGCCCGGATGAAAAGGAACTCAAGGTAACACAACTTGAAGGAGAAGACCACGAGATGAAAGGACAAGAGGAGCCAGGAACTAGCACAACAGTTTGATGAGAAAACAAGGAGATAACAGAGATGCAGATAACAGTTCTTTTCTCACCAAATGAGAACAGTCAGGCAGTGAAAGAAGGTCAGCGGAGATAGAAGAAGGAATCAGTTGATGAGCTGAGTGACCTTGAGGTAGTGGAGCCAATTAGTATTAGAGGTCCAGACTGCATGAGATGGCAAGTTATTAGAGTCAGAGTTGTCAGAGGTGGACAACGAGAAGGACCAGAGTTGTTGGAGGAGAGCAATGAGTTTAAGTTGTTGGAGGAGAGAAACAAGGTTGGTCCGTAGAAGTGATGTCAGCCAAGACACTCTGGAAAATCAGTAGAAGTAAGATGAGCAGAGATTTGGAAAGAAGAAAAGATGGCAATGAAGTTTTTGCAGCAGTAACAGGACAGACAACGTCAGACTGAGAGTTGACAAAAAAGAGAGAGCAAGGCTGAATTTCAACAGAATTTCAACAATAAGTTCCTGAAATTAGGAATCAACTTTTGTTCCACTATTGGCTATCTCAATTTCATTGCCAGAAGCACTTGCCCAGATCTTTCCTACGCCATCTCCAACCTCTCTCGCTTGAACACCAAACCTGGAATAAACCACTGGGAATAGATGAAAAATGCATTTCGTTACCTCAGATCAACCCAAAACCTGGCTCTGCGGCTCAAGTCCACCTCCTTCAAGTACAATCTTGAGTGCTTCAGCAACTCCAATGGCGCTGACAACCCTTCCACTTGCAGAAGTCATAAAGGATTTGTGATCCTTTTTACGGGTGCCCCGTGCCCTGGAACAGTAAACAGCAACCCACTATATCTCTCTCCTCCACTGAAGGCAAGCTCAAATCCCTGGTTCTTGTTACTCAAGAAATGATTTGGCTCACCAATCTTCTTCTTGATCTGAATCCTGACCTCAAACTCTCTCATTGCGCCAACATTGAAACAAGGCCCTACACAACATTGTCAATCACAACTCTCACCATGGTTCTCTGAAGCACGTCAATACTCAAATAAGATGGCTGCGTGAAAAAAAAGAAAATGGCTCACCTTCTCAACTACCACTCCCTCAATTTGGCAATCATCTCCAGGTTTGTCTAGCAGTGAGGTCTCATTTTAACTAACCTTCTGCATCTCCTTTCATTCTTTTGTCTTTTGATTTCTTAGATCCACTTTCTAACTCTCATCTGTTTGTAAATATAGCACACGCCCCACTGTGCTTCTTCTTCTGTTGGTCCTTTTTTGCAATCAAAACTTTCAATTTTTCAGGCAGGAAGTTCAAAATAATCTTAGGTTACCTCTATCTCTTCAAGATTAGTAGTAAACTAAATTACCCTTATAGTGACTGCAAGCAAGCAATTTACTAAATAATGCCATTATCCCTTGGAATCTCTAAAATATCGCCTACTCTGCCAAGGCACTCAAAAAGATCAGTAGAAATCTTTATTCATCCACCATTCTTCCAGCTTGGACTCAATCTGCTGCAAGGATTGGTGAATTCTCAGCCAATCTGGATTATGCAGATGATGATGATGACAATGATGATTCCTTCCCCTCCAAAGTAGTCTCTTTCAAGGAAGCTTTTTCTGATACCGCCAAAAGTCCTTTATGGTTGGAATCAATGGCTGGGGAAAATTCATCCATGATAAACCACAACACCAGTACGTTATTGCCAACAACCAACAACAACATTGTAATAGGTGGAATGTGGCACCTGGTTTGGAAGAAGAATGAATTTGGAGATGTTGTGCATTTTAAGTCCCAGTGTGTGTGCTTTGGAAATCACCAGAAGTTTCCTTGACATTATGATGAAACATATTCCTCCATAGGCCTCACAGAATCTCCCCAGTCCGTCTTGGCAATAGCTGTCCAACATTGTCTTCATGTCTTTAAATTTGATGTTGAAACCTCCTTTCTGTATGGAGATATTGACGCAACCATTTACGTGGCTCAATTATTGGTCTTTGAAGTAACTGGCAAGGAGAAGTGGGTCTGGAAACTCAATGAGTTGCTCTGCGGGATAAAACAGGAACTGGGGTATTGAGAGTCAAATGTGTTTATAACCCTTGCCAACCTGGTACTTGAGCCTTCACAAGGGGAAAAATCCCTATTTGTCAATAGCAATAATTCTTTCATGCTTGATATCCAGGTTGATTATGGCCTACTTTTAGGGTCTGATAATACTTTCTCTCCTTAAAAATCTGAGGAAAAGCTACTCCATGAGATTTTAGGAACACCCTGCGCAGCACCAATGGTACATTCTTGACTGGCAAGCCAACAGCTCCCTCTTGCATCATCAGCATGAATTATTCCTGAAGACCCTGCGTGAGCTAGGTGTGGAAACAGCCTGAAACTTTGTCAAGGCCCCTGCTCCTCTCAAACTTCACCATCTTGTCTCCTGAAAATCTCCTGCATTAAATACAAAGACTATTTAGAAGGGGTGGGAATGCTGATTCACCTCTCGATCAATAAACAACTGGATGTTACCTTCACTGTCAAAATTCACTTCAGATGCGCAAAATCTCCCACAGAAGTGCACTGGAATATAGAAAAACACCTATTTTGATATCTCAAGGGGACTCCATCCATGGGAATACTATGAAGATGGTCTGATAGCAGTGAATCTGGGCTTTTCCAGTGGGAAGATGTAAGGCTGTAACCTTGGTGTTCAGGCCTGGTGTGAGACTCAGCCCAAACCCTACACCCTGATCATGCCCCAGAATGCCCCAAAGCCCCAGTTTTATTGGATATCTTGTCCCTCACTTTTAACATTCTATCACTCCCTTTGATCATATCACCAATCCATCAATTTTGTGATTTTTTCTTCCACAGGACCATTCTTTGGCGCGCCCAGGTACCCTCCTACATTGATTGAGCCCATTAATCAAGAAAATGAAACAAAAAATACTCCTCCACCAGTTTTCCTTGAAATCCCTTCAATTTCAAGCCAGCCAAATCCATCAAACCTTAAAAATCCATGTGAATATGACCCTAGTAGACAAAACTAAAAGCAAAGCTGGGTTTGGAACTACTTCCAGGAAGGCATTGATGTTAAGAATGCAATAAGTCAGTTGACTTGCAAAGGAGTAACCATATGTGGTGCTACTCTCCAGAGGTATCAAAGTGGAAGCAGCAAGAAATTCCATGGCAATCTGATGCAAATCAAACAACCAGCTGACCCACAACTCTTGAATAAGCCCAAGAAGGAATCACACTTGGATTGAGAGAAGTGGACCAGGACGGAAAAATTTAATCCAAAGGTGTTTTCTTTTGCTTATTTTACTTCTGTAGTTAATGTTCATGACCTAATTTAGTTTTTAATATTTTGCAGATGGAACTTGATGTTGAAACACTGAAGAATGCACTCATTTATTTCATGGCCAAGTGTGGTTTACCATTTTCAATATTTGAGAGAAACTTGTTCCAGGAACTATTCCAACTTTTCAATCATGGGGCCATGAACCTCATTTTCAAAAACTGCTCCATGATTTTTTCCCCTCATCTTGGTTGCATCTTTCTCAAAATGCAGTAAATAATCAAGGTTGATCATATTTCAAAACAAAAATTCATTTTGTTTACAAGAAATGCTTTGACATGCCCCAATTACATAGATTTTATGGCAGTGAAAGCAAATTACATTGATGAAAAATTTGAGCTTAAGGACCTGAGATTGCAGTTCCTCAAATTCAAGTTATTTTTCTATTGCTTCTATTTTTCAAGACTTAATTGGAAGCACATGAGCTGATATTTTTACGTAGTTCACAGTCCAACACACCGGTGAAATGTTAGCAGAGAAATTCAATGAAGTGCTTGAGACTTATCAAGCAAAAGATAAGCTATTCAAAATCCCCTCTGACAATTCCTTAATAAAAAAAAAGATGGCAAATCACCTTTCCCAAAAAATTCATGGCTTCAATGATGCCATTTGCCTGCTTGGATGTGTTGGGCATTTGATCAACCTGGAAGCAAAAGCAGGAATTTTTTCCTTGGAAGCATTGAAGATGAACAAGAAATGGTTGAAGAAAAGCTTCCAAAATCCAATATGGAATCAAAAGACAGCCATTGTGGAAGAAATAATGCCATGAGAGTTTCATACATCACTATCACACCCAATGGCTCCCAAGTCAATGCACAATCTATACTCAAAAAATTCCATGGATTGTGTAATTGGGTTTGTTTTTCCCCCAAAAAAAACAAAGAATTTGAGGAGGTTGTTTTTTTTTCTCACCCTGATCTTTAAAAAAATTCAATGTCTTGAGATTGATGTCTCAATTTGATGGAACTCAACTTTTACCATGTTCCAGCGTGTGCTCTTACTTCAACACTCCTGCAATCATTTCTGCCAAGCTCAAACCAAAAACCAACAATTCAGATTAACAGTTGATGAATGGAACCAAGCCAAAATTTGATGACACTCCTGGAACCCCTATCCAAGGCAACAAAAATTCTATGTGGTTCAAAGTATCCAACTTTGAACATGGCAATTCAAATTTATGTGATAATCTTGAAGCATCTTCATGCTTCCAGGAGAGGCCTTTTTGACAAATCTCAACTGATTGTCCCAGAAAATTTGATTATCAAAAACATTGAATTTTACCTCAACAATGCACTCCAAAAACCAGCCTACATAGTTGCAAATATTTTGGATCCAACCTTCAAGACCATTTTTGGGGGTACGCGTGCTATTTTCATTGAGGAACACTCCAAAATGAACCTTGACAATATCATTGCAGTCTTTTGTGAAATCAGAGATGAATATGAGGAGGATTTAGGGGGGTCCTCAACTCCAAACACAAGAGATAATACACCATCAAGCTCCACTACCAAAAGCCAATCCAGTTTTTTTCATTAGACTTGAATAATCAGCCCAAAATTCAAGCAGAAATCACCCAGTAATTCAAGGAAGTCCCTGAGCCAGAGGGTGTCAACCTCCTGCAATATTGGGCTGTCCAGAAAAAAATATGCCATTAATGACCCAAATGCCTTGGATATATCTTGCAGTTCCTGCTACAAGTGGAGCGTCCGAGCAAGTATTCTCCAAAGGTTGGGGGATTTTTTCCTGGCAGCAATCATCAATCAAGCCAAGAAATGTTGAGAAATTTCTTTGTCTCAAGGATGGGTACCAAGCCCTTGACTGTCCCATTTAATTAGGTTGTGTTTCTTTTCATTATTTTCATTATTTTCTTATTAAAAACTAACCAAAAAATGTATAATTATAAAACACAAGCGGAAAAATGACAAATAAATCAGGAAAAACTTTTTTTTATATTGATTAAAATTATTGTTGTAAATAATTAAATATCTTGATTTTTCTTGATCATTAAAATGAATAAATGCTTGAATATGGTGACATAAAATACCCCAGGGCTTTGGAGAATCATGAACACCCATCACAAACCCTGTCCCCTGGTTTCAGACCCCGGTGTAATGCCCTGGGGCATCCAAACGGGTTACAGTCTTAGGCAGATGCTGAATATGCCACATCTGTAGTCAGCCAGAGGTCAAGAACCGGTAACTTTATAACACTCTTTGGCAACCCAATATGTTGGGCCACAAGAAAGCAGTCCGTCACGGCTCAGTCCACAACAGAGGCGGATTTTATCACCTTGAATGTGTGCGCCAAGCAGATACAATGGCTGTCCAACTAAAATCTAGGCCTAGGCATCTCAATTCCTGGCCCAATGTTGGTCTACAACAACCAAAGTGCAAATTTCCTGAGCCCAGAGGCTCAGTTAAATATTGTTCAATACTACAATCTTACAATCCACTTCCTCAGTCTCTGGCATCAAATTGGGGCCAATCCCAAATCCAAATCTTGGTTAATTAAGCTCAAGATTCTGACTCACCTGACCATTCACCGCATCAGCCTCCAGCCTCATGTTTGGGTCAATCCCAAATTCAAATCTTAGTGAGGAGAGAGAAGGATTCCAGGGCTGTTTGATTTTTGGGAACTAGATTTTCTACAAGTTATGTGATATGTGAAAAATCTGTGAAATCTTTTGAGCAAAGTCCCATGAAATAATTATTTCCTACTGTCAGTCTTGACTTCCCCTTCCACAATTATGTAAATTTAACACTCTAATCCCCACGTTTTGGGAAGCATGTTTTCCAGGGCCCAAAGCTTTGGTCATGATGTTGGCCAGCTGTGATGCCAAGCTGGTCCATGTGATTGCAATGTTCTCCCGTCTAACAAATGTTGAATTCTTAATCACACATATTATGTATTTTTCCTCTTTTCATTTTCAGATCTTATCATTGGTTCACACATACTGGCTTGCATCCATGTTGTCTGCTTATATGCATCTCATTGGTGCGTCCTCTTATTTTGTTTCCTTTTTTTTTTATTTCTATCTTATTCATGTTTGCTTTCCTTCTTACGGCTCATTTTTGACGTTGCACGAATTCAATCAAGGACTTCAACTTCTTGATGTGGACACTTCAATACTGGATCCGTGCAACTACATGCTCATTGACTCTGCATCAAATCCACCAAAAATGACTTGAGCTTCTGGTAGTTAGAACGCTTTGACCCTCATCAATCTTCAATCACTCAATATATTACTCTTCAACCAATACAACAAGATCTCTCAATTCAACCTATCGCCACAATAACTCAAGAAAATCTCCCGTCATTTAATATTCCCCGGCAGCCAGTTTGATCAGAGTAAGAACCAAGTCTCCAAATTGTCAATCAACGGAATACTAATTTGATCCTTATACAGATCACTCAAGGCGCTCTTCGTGAATTCCGACGTATTGTGGCTGGTCTTTCTCAATCTCATCTGACTGATCTACTTTCTACTCATTAAGATTTCTTTATCTCAGTCAGATCAGATCTCTGTTGGTCAACTTCTCCTCATGAAAGTTTATTATTGTTTTCTAAATTTATTACTCACCTTGTTTCATTCTTTTTATGCAATCAACTTCAGTCTGGTCTTGGTGACCAACTCAGATTTTCACACAGTTAAAAGCCTTCTTGTTATGGATCAACCGGGGCCGTCTTCATCAACACCAGGACCAGGGGGGGAATCTACAAACTACAAATCTCTCGCCATCAAATAATTAATTGAGTCTACTCCATTACTTACAGCCAACAATTACAGCATGTGGAGGAAGAAATTCAAAAAACTATTCAAACTGCGAGGGATTTTTACTACCATGAATGATCCTGAAAAATCAAATTGACTGGATCCGGAGGTCAATCAAGAATTCGTGGCCCATATAATGGCCAAGCTAGATTCAAATACCTACAACAATGTCATCGACAATGTCAATGAGGACAATGCCAAATTAATCTGGATCTTGAATCAAAATCACTTTGCCTCCTCTCAATCGGCCAATTGAGCAAGAGTGTTCAATGAATTCTTGCATCTCACCATGGAGTCAAGCATTGACACGTTTTTCACCTCCATAAAAGTTTACCTTAAGAAAATGATTGAGGTAGGAATCAAACTCCCCTCAGACATAATCGCCTACCTTGTCCTTTTCAAGTTTCCGCCGTCGATGCAGAACATGAAGTGCCAGATTATGCCCACAACCACCGAGATCATGATTGAAATTGTCTTGAATCACCTCATTCAGCATAAAAACAAAATAATAGCTCAAGAAGATTGCGTCGAGCCTGTAAACGTAGCGCTGTACCGTGGGGCAAGGTGTGAAAACGGCAAGGATAATCCCGGGGTTACGTCACACCCTGCTATTTCATGCTGGTTTGAGTTCCCCAAACTCAAGCCTGCCAACTTCCACAATTGGGGAAAGAAATCAAAATCCAAAGCTACAAACGAGGCACACTTCTATTCGTTTTTCTGTTGGGTAGGTGCTAGCTTGGTTGATCCAGAAACTCTCTCTAGAAGGTTTATTCTGGAATCAGGATTCTCAGTCCATATGATCATCGATAAAGGTTCATTCAATCATCTTCATCTCATCACCGGCTCGGAAAAGATTTTGACGGGCAAGAAGGATGCTGCTATCACTATCAAAGGGACTGGCGAGGTGGCTATTGCAACTAAGGACTCATTCATTACGCTGTCAGACGCCGTCTGGGTTCCCCATTCAACGGTTAATCTTATCTCCTTGGGAGCGTCACTCTTTTTCAACTCGAAATGTAATCCCACCACTTTTTAACTCCAGAAGAACAAAAGAAGGCTGTTGTCTGGGAAGATCAGTAACAATCTCTTTGTGATCAACATGTTATCCGAGGCAAAGGAGTCTTACTACTCACAAGAGGATTTAATGATGATCCATCAATCTCTGGGAAACGCTAGCCTTGGAAGGATGGAAAAATTTCTCAAATGCTCCATCCCTTCCGTTGATAAGGATACCTTTGAATGCCTTAACTGTGACAGGGAGAAGATTGCCAGAAAACCATTCAATCATCAACAAAATGTTGCGTCTGAATGTTTTGAAAGAATCCATCTAGATCTGATGGGGCCAATCAATCCTACTTCAAAGGGTGGGTTTAAGTACATATTGAACTTAGTCAACTCCTATTTGGGCAACTTGGCAAGTTTCCCTCTCAAGTTGAAGAGTGATGCGGCAGACGTGATAATTTTTGTCATTGGAAACCAACACAGAAAAACTGGTCAATATCCAAGCGAATTATGTTCCAATGGAGGGGGAGAATTTGTCAACTCAAAGCTTGAAGCATATTATCGGAATCATCACATCAATCAGACGGTTAGCAAACCATATCACTCACAACATAATGGTAGAGTGGAACGGGCAAATCAAACGGTAATTGAGGCTACGAGAGCAACTATCTCCAATGCTGGATTACCAAAGTCCTGCTGGCATGAAATAGTGAAAGGATGCTGTATGATGCTTAATCAAATTCCAAGGAACAAGGACGAAGAATCACCATGGATGAAGATGCACGGCAAGAGTCTACCCAAGGATTATATCAAACCCTTTGGAACGCATCTGACTTACAAATTGAATGAGGTTGACATACACTCCAAGCTGGATGAAAGAGGAGCACCTGGGATTTTGGTGGGGTTTAACCCACAGTTTCTGTCTTATAAGGTAATAAACTCAGCCGGAAAAATTCTAGATACTAAAAATGTCATTTTCAATGATCAAAAACCAATTTGAATCTCGAAAGATGATGATCAATCCATTAGCCTAGAAGCCAATCATCCTCATCAAACTCTGAACCAGCTCAAAGACACTTCTAACAACATGCCATCAACAGGAAAAGTCGATGAGATCAAAGAAGATTTGTTGAGAAAGGAATTCAACCCTCAAAGCAAAACAAGCTCAGTTAGTGATTCCTCAATTGAGCGGAATCTTTGACCAAACCTAAGAAATAGAGACAAAATATCAAAAACCAATCGATACGGTTTCATGGCCGACAAACTGCCTACTAATCTTGAAGAAGCTATGAAAACTCCCCATTGGAAAGACTCAGCTGAGAAGGAATTCGCCACAATCAAAGATCAAGGGGTCTGGGAGGATGCCGACGACAATCAAGTCACCAATCCATTGAATACAGTCCCAGTATTCAAAATTAAACACAACGCTCATGGTGAGCCTGACACCTACAAGACGCGCCTATGTGTTCAAGATTTCTGTCAAAGATATGGTTTAGATTATCTTGAAACGTATGCACCAACCGGTAAAGTGGCTTCGCTAAGAGCAGTTCTCACTTACGCAGCTGACAAGAACCTCAAGCTCCTGCAACTAGACGTCAAAGGCGCTTTTCTACACTCGGAACTCGATGAACAAGTATTCATCAAAACTCCTTATTGATGCAACCGGAAATCAAAATATCTTTGACTAAAAAAATCGCTATATGGACTAAAACAAGCCCCAAGGAATTGGTATTGTATGCTCAGCGAGTGGATCAAGTCTCAAGGATTTTATAAATCCAATTGCGACCCTTGTCTATACATTGGAAATGACGGTTGTTCAGCCTTGTTTTTCCATGTAGATGACCTCGTGGTGGCAGGAAATGTAGATAAATTTAAAGACTCCTTTCTCTCAAATTTCCAGAACTCATCAGCTCACAAACTGAATATGTTGCTTAGAATGAAAGTTGTTTGGGACGAAAGTTTGATACAGCTGTTGTTGCCTCTCCATATCAAGAAGGGGTTATCTGAACTCAACATGACCAACTGTCGTACAGTATCAACTCCTCTGACTCCAGGATTACATCTCGCTCCAGCAACTGAAGACAATCACCAGGAAGTTCTCAAACTTGGAGTCAATTACAGGTCTTCTATCGGTTGATTAAACTTCATAGCGCGCCTTGCTCAGCCAGACATTAGCTTTGCTGTGTCTAGTCTAGCAAGATATTGCAAGCGTCCAGGAATTAGCCACTGGAATGAAATACAACATGTCTGGAAATATTTGTTGAACACCAAGGATCTCAGTCTTACTCTTGGTCGACGATATATATCTGATAGGTTGGTCTGTTTCAGTGATGATACCTGGGGTGACGATCCAACCACAAGACTCTCTCAAAGCGGTTTCATCTGTTCCTTCAAGGGCAGCCCGCTCTATTGGACCAGTAGAAGACAGCAAAATATTACACATTCGTCCACGGAATTGGAGTGTGTGGCCTTGTCCAGCTGTCATCTTGAGAGCTGCTGGTTACAGCAACTGATTGAGGATGTATATTGCACTAAGCTCAGATGTCTGATTTTTCTTATCGACAATAAAGGATTAGATGATAAAATTAAAAAATTTGGTTTGATCTCAAAGGCTAAACATATAGATCTCAAAACAAAAAGTCTAAGACACAATTTTGAAAAAGGTCTAATTGAACTTTGGCTGATTTCCTCACAGTCAATGAAGCGGATGCCTGGACCAAAGCAGCTAACAAAACCTCAACTGCTAGTCTTGTAAATGCTTTTAATTCTCTGTTTCATTGATTGACAAGTTGAGCAGGGCTGTTGAATTCTTAATCACACATATTATGTATTCTTCCTCTGTTCATTTTCAGATCTTATCATTGGTTCACACATACTGGCTTGCATCCATTTTGTCTGCTTATATGCATCTCATTGGTGCGTCCTCTTATGTTGTTTTCTTTTTTTTCTTTCTGTCTTATTCATGTTTGCTTTCCTTCTTACGGCTCATTTTCAACGTTGCACAACTTCAATCAACGACTTCAACTTCTTGATGTGGACACTTCAATACTGGATCCGTGCAACTACATGCTCATTGACTCTGCATCGAATCCACCAAAAATGACTCAAGCTTCCGGTAGTTAGAACGCTTCAATCCTCATCAATCTTCAATCACTCAATATATTACTCTTAAACCAATGGGACAAGATCTCTCAATTCAACCTATCACCACAATAACTCAAGACAATCTCCCGTCATTTAATATTCACCGGCAGCCAGTTTGATCACAGTAAGAACCAAGTCTCCAACTTTTCAATCAAGGAAATACTCATTTGATCCTTATACAGATCACTCAAGGCGCTCTTTGTGAATTCCGACGTATTGTGGCTGGTCTTTCTCAATCTCATCTGACTGATCTACTTTCTACTCATTAAGATTTCTTTATCTCAGTCAGATCAGATCTCCAATGGTCAACTTCTCCTCATGAAAGTTTATTATTGTTTTCTAAATTTATTACTCACCTTGTTTCATTCTTTTTATGCAATCAACTTCAGTCTGGTCTTGGTGACCAACTCAGATTTTCACAACAAAGTCATTAAAAAAGTAAAATGCCCTGCTGAGATAATTGGTGCTCTTGCGTGAAGCATTGTTAGTGGCAAAAAAGATGACAGCCTCATTGTTGCATTAGATAATAGATGGTAGCTCAAAACTTATGTCAGCTGAGGTCAGCTGTACATGTCCAAGGATCTGGGATGCATCAGATAAGGCCACATACTTGGCCGCGCAGGTTTACAGAGCCACCATGGTTTGTTTTTTGGCACCCCAAGCAACCATATTCCCCTTGTATTTGATGAATTCATGCTCACCCACAAAGTTTGTGTCAACCCACATGGTTAGATATCCAGTCACGTCACGTAGATAATGTAGGGAGTTGTTTGTGGTTCCTTGTAGATAGCCAATGAGGTGATCAAGTTTGTCCCAGTGCTTCTTGCCATGGCAAGAGCTAAACCTAGCTATTAGGTTGACAGCATAAGTTATTTCTGGCCTATTTCCGCATGAAAAATACATCAAAGATTGTAGGATAGATTGATACTATGTTACCCCCACAGCTTGGTCCACCGCCACCTCAACCTCGGTACCAGACAATGGTTATTGCCTCTGGAACATGCCCCTCAGATAGTCTTCCACAATCTCTTCCACAAATATCTTCTGGTCCAGAGTCATTTCCCCATCTCTTTTTCTTATCCTAATACCAAATATCTTGTCTAATGTCTTTGAACACCTAAATTTCAAATCCCATTTGACCCCATGTCAAAATTGCTGTATCATCTGTTCTGAGGACGCCATTACCACCCCATCATCCACCTACATCCAAACAACCACATATCTGCTTCCATCCCTAAAGATATATAGGGAATCTTCAAGCTCACTTGCTTTCAAGCCAACCCGCCCAAAAACTGCCTTGAAGTGCTTCAACCAGCATCTTGCGGCTTTTAAGGTCCTGTACATGTACTTCTTCAGCTTCATAATGAATCCCCTCCATTCTTGGCGCAAGGAGGTTGGCGTTTGGCCATAGACCTCTTTGTTGATTGGCCCATAAAGGTAGGCAGAACTTAAATAAAAACTGGTCATGGGATGGGAACCGCTATGGGCTACTGCAAGGAGGAGTTGCAAACTGTTGAGGGACAAAGTTGGGGCATAGGTTTTGTATACATCCACTCCTATTCTCTGACTCAAATACTTTGAAAAATATAAACATTTTTCCTGAACAAGTGTTCCTTCTGCATCACGTTTGTGTGCCAGTACAAACTTGGGTTCAAGGATTTTCATTCATTTATGTGGTCTGAAAGGCTCTCAAAGGCCCATGTTCTTGAATTTCTTGATCTTGAATTCACCCAATACTTTTCACTCTGCTGCCCATTCACCCTTGTAGGCCTCAGGCATTGAATGGGGAACAGCCCCTTCAATTGAGCTTGGCAAGGCATTCATGGCAGCCTGTTTGGCCTTGGCAATGCCATTGGTAGTATCCTTGCCCAGCCGGAGCTGGCTGATAATATCACCTCCATCCTCCCCTGAAGCTTGGACAATTAATTCTTGGAACAAAGGGAATATGGCCAATGTCAAGTGGAGCACGCTCCACTCTTTTTCTGACCAAAAAATCCAACCAGCGGCCCCTGGTGGGTAGCAGAGTAGCCTACAGTGCTGGCCTTTCTCTTCCAATTTACCCCTATGCTCTGCAGGGATGTGGAAAATGGACTTTTCCCAAAAGGGGTATAGGATTGCTGGGTTTGAAGTGTTTCCAGAGAGGAGCTCAAGCTGGGATTTGTTGCACTTCTGGGAGTTGGGGAGGCGGTTTATAATGTATTGGGCCACCTGGTAGGCAAAAGACCAAAACTTCTGGTCCATTCTTCTCTTGTTCAGCATAGTGCGGGTCATATCCCCCAGCTTTCTGATCAACCTTTCAGCCTTTCCATTTTGTTTGTAGTGATACATTGGGACAGGCGCCAGCTGGATTCACATTGGCTCTAGTTTCTTGTTGAGCAGGCCAGTGAATTCCACCAAATTACTGCTTTGGATAAACTTAGTTTAATGATCCAAGGTCACTTTTAGGTTCTCAAGCCAGCCTAAGATCTTCCCAGGAACTTCCAATTTTGACTTTAGGATTTCCAAAAAGATGTAGGTTGATGTGTGATTGCGGAACGTCAGGAGAAAGCAGGCTTGTATAAGATCTTCCTCAAATGGACCCCCCACATCAGTGAAAAAAAGGTCCAAGGGCTCATCCCTTGCTATGCCCAACTCATCACCAGGGGTTCTTTAATCCAAAATTTTGGTGAAAGCTCAGAGTTTGCAAAAGAATGATTTCCACGGGCCACCCACTTCTTCTGGGTAGTTTCTCCTCATTAAAAACCTCACAAATGCCTTAGAAGCATGCCAAAGGCAGAAATGCCATTTTTATGGATCAAAAGACGGTCTCAAGATAATTTTCATTGTGGTGTTAGTTGTATTACAAGTAGGTATGACCCAGCAGAAGTTCCGGAAAGACATTCCATAAGAGTTCCCCGTTGGGTCTTTCAGAGTTGCCTCCAGGCCTTGGTAATCCAGTTCCCATCCACCTGCTAACAGCCTTCCAGTAGATCGGATAATCCCATTGAACAATGGACAAAAATTTAGCCCTTTAATATGTTAAATGAAATAAGAGTTGATAAACCTGGACCAGGCTGTTTGTATTCCAATGCTCAGTTAAGTAGGCACAAAACAGGAAGTTGGGAATAAGAAAAATGAAACTGAATAAGAAAAAACATATTTGGCTCCTCTACAGGCTAGACGATGGCCTTGAGAAGACTAAGTAGAGTATTTAAGACAATGTTACGCAATAGACCAATCCTACCAGAATGAATTGTTGAGTGTGGGGTGAAAAGTAGTTTTTTTCCTAAGGTTGAGTTGATGAATATGTTGAAACCTACCGCAAAGCTGTGGTTGATGGTAATTTCATTTTTTGCACTGAGGGACTGTTGAGTGATAGCAAATCTAGAAGGATGAGAGAAGAGAGTCAAGGTGAAAAAGAAACAGGATGAAAACATAAGACATAAGAACAAAGACTTACCTGAGGGACAGTTGAGTGAGAGCAAAGGTAGAAGGATGAGAGAAGAGATTCCTTCTACCTGCTCCTGCCCTGCCCTCAGGTAGATACTAGTAGTAGAGATGTCACGTATGATGTGACATGATAAGTACATGAGGAGATGAGAGTGAGAAGACCACCGGTGTAGGAATTGGGAAAGACTCCTTCTAGAAATGCTCAAGGTGTGACATACGGGGAGAATATGATAGCAGAGGGAAAATGAAACATAGTGAATTAGAGAAATAGGAGAGACAAAAAGGAAATAGATAGTATAGAACAGATATGGAGATTGTGGAGTTGTCCAATAGTCCAACACCCCCACTTGCTAACCACCACCAGTGAGACCAAAAAGGCCCTGATGATTGCATAGAAAAACATGAGACAGTGGCTTGGTTAGCATATCCGCAATCATACCTTTTGTCCCAATGTGGTGAACTTCAAAGACGTTGCAGTTGAAACACTCATAAACAAAGTGGTTGCAAGCATCAATGTGTTTTGAGCGGGAGTGATGTTCAGGGTTCTTTGCAAGGGCTTTGGCTCTCGCGTTGTTGACAAACAGGGGCACCAGGGAGTTGTTGATATCATTTTGAGACTCTTTATTTCAGAACTTAGGTTAACTCTTGAAGAAATATATTCTGAGTAAACAAACTTTGAATGAATACAATCATGATCAATGTTTCTCCTTTGAGTATAAAATATTTTGACTAAATAGATAAGGAAACAGTGAGATTCATTACCTGCACTATACATTTAGCTAGTGGACTCAAGCAAAGGTTTGAGGCAGGAGTTTTATCAGATCTATCTTTATCAGTCTGGGGAATAAAGTGTAAATGAATGGAAGGGAAAAGAATGCATTTATTGTAGGAGCCACACGTAACTGGTAAGCAGAAACTGAGACAAAAAAATGAAAAAGAATGAAGAGATAATCCCAATCATACCTCCGCTGAGGATAGTCTAAGCTCCTCCTGGTTACTGCAGCTGACAATGAGGTTGGTTAGCTAGTTATCAAGGTTCAGACGTTTGGGGCCGGACGCTAGGAGGATGACTTGGGTGAGAAGAGGTCAAGGAATATTCAGAAGTGAGACAAGATTTGGAAACAAGACAAGAGGAGAAGCTCCTGGGATCAGGGGGAAGGAACCTCAGAACTGTTGGCGATGAGTGATCTGTGTTGAAAGTTGACTGAGTTCCTCATTGCGGGCGCTCCTCCTAGATGTGGACTCATTCAGCGCAGCGCGGCACCGTGCTCTCCCTCCCACTAGGTCAACCTTGCATTGGAATCAAGGAAGCTTGACTTGATATTTGTCACGCAGGCGGAGTTCACACATCACGTTTTGCAACCAAAGGCCTCCTTTGCAGGATTCCAAGAGAGCCTTGTACTCCACTTTGCAGCTGGACAGGGAGAGGGTAAGTTGCTTTTTAAATCTCCAAGAGATAGCGCCGGAGCCAAGACGGAAAGTGTAGCCGGAGACAGACCGTTGATTGCCGCAATCCTCAGCCGAGTCAGAGTTGGAGTAGCCAACCAAGGTGAGATTGGACCCTCCAGGATTAAGACATAGGTTTTTTGAGTCAAGTAGAGATTCCTTGAGGTCAAGCTCAAAACCCACTGCGGAAGCACAGACCATGCGCTTACCTTGAGAATGCGCAGAATTCTCCCAGCCTAGCGCAACTCATAGGACAGATCTCAGGAAGAAGACAAGGACCATGCGTACTCTGGTCCGGACCCTCTCTGCCTCTCAGTCTTTCCTTCTCTCCTTTGTTGCTCTTCTTCATTCCCAAGCTCCACACATCCAGCCGTCCCCACCAAACCTCAAGACTTGGCCTCAACCCCTCATAGTCAATCGCAACCACCAGGAGGAGCTAGGACTAATCTCAGAGGAGGTAGGATTGGAAATTTAATCTCTTCTGTCTTCTTCTTTCTTTCTACATCTTTCCCTCTAACTATTATGTTCATGTTCATCTATTCTCAAGAACCAGTTGTATTAATTATCTGTTATCTCTTACAGACTGATTGGTTAGTTTTGCATACACTCCTGACTGTGATCCTTGACTGAGCCTACTAGCCAACCTTCTACTGCAGGTAAATGATTCAAGCCAAAGTTATAACTGTCATCAATCATTTCCGATAGTTATACTTACTCGGATATTGTATTTAGCATATACTACTACAAGGGTTATATTAAGTGCTGAAATAAAGAGTCTTGTGAAATTCCCTCATGGTAGCAAGAGTCAACTCTTAGCACTTACAACCCTTGAGTAGATAACACCCAGTATATACAGGTTCAAGGAAATGGTGAACTCCAGAGGCCACCCAATAAATATTCCAACCTCCAAAGAATCCAAAAACAACGACTACTCCACAAAGAACAAGATTGTCAAGCTCAACTGCAATAACTGGCATGATTGGAAAAGCGCCTTTGAGGACGTCATGGTAGGTAAAGGCCACAAGGATATTCTGAGCAAATATTGGATAAAAGAAAATCACACCACAAAAACATACCCCCGTAAAAATGCACTTGCATTGAGCCTACTCAGGACGTTGGTTGATAAGGATCTCCAATTGTGCATCAAAGCAAGCAATTCAAGTTTCTCAAGGGCTTATGAAGCCCTGGCACTCAAATGCTGTGAGAAGTTGTTAATCTTTGTGGGTGATACTCTAATTTGGCTGGTCAACATAACCTACAAACTGGGCAGAAGTCTTGATAAGATAACTTTAGATTTCTTGATGACTTAGAACCAGCATAGGCTGTAAAAAAAAGAGAAAGTATAAGAACGGAGAAACTGATAGAAACAGAGACTTAAGGAAGGAAACAAATAAAGATGATCCTACAGCATAGCCAGAGATGATGTGTTGAGGACGGACGGTATTCTGAGAGGGGCAATTTTTATTGAGAGAAGAAGGGCTCAGAGACAGAGTTGGCAAGACAGACTGGATAGCTGGAGGATCAGACAGATTCTTATTGAGAAGGCTTGAGAGATTGGGGTCTTAACAGGCAGGGATCAGTGGTGTCAATAGAAACAGATTGGTTAGGGCGTATCAAGAGTTGAGTCTTGGAGTAGAGTATTGGATTGATTTAGATGGATCAAGAGTTGAGTCTTGGAGGAGATTATAGAAGAGTAGAATGAGAAAAGATAAAAAGAAAAGAAAAGGATCAAACACAACAGAAATCTGCATGTCACTTGATAGCAAGTGCCATCAAAGAGCTCTTGCCCAATGTATGGCCAAGCTCAGGTCAAGCTCCTACCAAGCTCAGGTCAAGCTCCTACCAAGCTCAGGTCAAAACTTATCAACACTCCAATGCACAGCAACTGAGCACAACGCAAAGCAACTGTTCACAATACACAGAAACTATGCACAATGCCTAGCAACTGTGCACAACTCACAGCAACTGTGCACAACAAACAGCAACTGTGCATGATGCGCAGAAACTGTGCACAATGCACAGCAACGGTGCACAATGCACAGAAACTGTGCAAAATGCACATGTAACTGTGCAAAATGCACATGCAACTGTGAAAACTGCACAGCAACTGTGCAAAATGCACAGCAACTGTGCAAAATGCACAGCAACTGCGCAAAACGCACAGCAACTGTGCAAAATGCACAGAACTGTGCATTGTGCACAGAACTGTGCACAATGCACAGCAACTGTGCAAAATGCACAGAACTGTGCACAATGCACAGCAACTGTGAAAAATGCACAGCAAATGTTCACAATGCATAGCAACTTTGCAAAATTAAGAGCAACTGTGCACAATGCACACCAACTGTGCACATTGCACATCAACTGTGCACAATGCACAGCAACTGTGCACAATGCGCAGAAACTGTGCACAATGCACAGCATCTGTGCACAATGCACAGCATCTGTGCACAATGCACAGCATCTGTGCACAATGCACAGCAACTGTGCACAATGCACAGCAACTGTGCACAATGCACAGCAACTGTGCACAATCCACAGCAACTGTGGACAATGCACAGCAACTGTGCACAATGCACAGCAACTGTGCACAATGCACAGCAACTGTGCACAATGCACAGCAACTGTGCACAATGCACAGCAACTGTGCACAATGCACAGCAACTGTGCACAGTCACTGTGAACCAAAAACATGTTAGAGAATGAAAATACCTTCAACTTGAGATTGGACAGAGCTTCAACCAGAGCTTCCTTGATGGCACTTGCTAGCATGTGCCACTACTTTTTTTGTGGTGAAAGAAAGAGGAATTGAAAAGGGGAGGAATGATTGAGTGAGAGTCCCATGTCCTGACTGGGTCCTTCCCACCATCTGAGTGTTGAAGGTTTTGCCAAGTGAGGTCCCCGGGGTGGGGAAGATAGCTTGCGGATAGCGTGCGGGGCAAGAAGAGCCAAGAGGAGCGGGCAGCCCCGCAAGACCACCACGGGGGAAAAGCCTGCTAAGACTCAACACCCCCTGTGACTGGTAAGAGGCAAAGAAAAGGAATTTACTGTAGAATTTTAAGAGAAAACCTCTTGTTGAAGCATCTTGAGGGAGTTGACAGCAGAAGCCTTGGTTAATGGGTTGGCTATCATCTTGTTGGTAGGAATGAGAAGTAGGTCAAATTTGTAGAGGGAAAAATCTTCCCATAGTCCTTTTGTCTTAATGTCAATATGTCTAGATTTTGAATGTGAGCCAAGTTTCTTGATCTTGTCCTCTAGGCCTTTGTTGTCAATATAAATTCTTGGCTTGCATTCTGGGCAAGCGTAGATTTTGCCCATAAGGTGAACAATCCATCTTAGCTTGAGGTAGCAGTCCATGAGAGCGTTGAGTTCTGATTCAGTAGATGAGTAAGTAATATTCCCTTGTCTCGATGAATTCCAAATGACCGGGCTGCCATAGTGGAGAATGATCTACCCAGTTTGAGACTTGCCAAATGTTGGGTCATTGCCCCGGGTAGCGTTGCTATAGGCTGAGATGATTTCTGGAGAGGGATTGTACTTGAGAGTGAGATTTAGGTCCCTAGTGGTCTTCAGATATTTCCATACTTTGCGTACCTCTCTCCAGTGAGATAACCCAGGTTTATTGTTGAACCGGGCCAGGCTAGAGATGGCAAAGGCAATGTGGGGACGGGTGTATTGAGAAAGGTCATTCAGAAGTCCAATAGCTGAACAATATTTTATATTGAGCAGAGTGAACTCTGCATGATCCTCATCCATAGCGGGCTCGACATGGAAATTTTGAGTCAATGGAGAGTTGATGTCTTTAAACTTGGTGAGTCCCAGCTCTTCTAATCCTCAATCAATATAACTTGGCTGGCTGAGTTGAATTTAGTCTTCTTTGATTTCCATTAACATGCTGAGGATTGTATTTTGAGGATGGCATGAAGAATTTAAGAACTTGGTAAGGAAGTTCTTTGCAAATACATTAGAGTTTCTGATGTGGATGAGATCATTGATGTGGAAATAAATAACCTCATTTGATTTTGAGTTGATGAACAAGCACGGGTTGCTTGTAAATTCATGGACGCCTTGAAGTTTAATCCACGTCATAAGCGTTTCATACCATTTCTTTGGGGACTGTTGAAGGCCGTATAAAAACTTTTTTAATTTTAAGAAGGGTGATTTTCTGTCGGATCCTTCAGGGGTCCTAATTATTACAATTTAATTTAGAGGCACGTGGAGAAAGGCCCCCTTCACTTCAAATTGAGTTAAATTCATCTTATTCTTGAGACAATAGATCAGGGTGAGGGGCAGAGATCCTAGTTTACCGGTTGGGGCCCAGGTTTCATCGTAATCTACGCCCTGGACTTGATCAAATCCTTGCAGGCATAGTCGGGCTTTGTACCTTGCAGGTTTTCCATGGCAGTTTTCTTTAACCTTGAAAACCCACGTGGTATTTAGAATATTGTTGGGCTCTTCATAGTATTCTTCCCAAACCTCTTGGGACTCAATAGAGTATAATTCTTCATCTGCAGCCTTTTTCCATTTGGGCCATTTGGGACATTTCTGTGCCGCCTTGTAAGAGGGAGGCTCATAATAATGGTGGAAACTGTATCTTTGAGGTTTCCAGATTTCATTTTGAGGCCTTAGATTGGTCAGCTGAGAAGTTGGTTCAGAAGCAAGAGGAGGATCCAGAGAGTGATCATCCGCGGAACTGATGCCTTCCAAGTCAGATTTGGATTCTTGGCATTTGGGAGGAGTTTCTCTCATCTCATATTGCTTGTCTCTTGTTGAGAAGTTGGCTTCATTGGCGTCACCTTTAAACTGAGAGAATAGATCTAGACCGGGAGATTCAAGGAAAGGGAATCCATTAAGTTGGGTCTTGAGAAATCTGACATGCTTAGTTTCATCAACCGCGCCAAATGAATTGAGAATGAGATAGGAATGGAAGGTTGGGTTGAACCCAATCAAGATCCCTTCAAGGCCCTTCTCATCAAATTTTCATCCTTTTTGGAAAAGGTTTGCGAGATAGATAAATGAGGTGCCTATGGGTTTCAAATAGTTAGCAGGAAGGCTTTTACCAAACATTAGCTCCCAAGGAGATAGCTGTTTACCTTCTCGCAGGATTTGATTGAGCATTAAGCAGCAGCTTCAAGGCAGAATGTGCCAATAGTTTTTTGCTAATTGGGTTGACAAGAAAGTGGCACGTGCGGATTCAATGATGGTTCTATTGGCCCTTTCCGCTCTTCCGTTGTGTTGTGAGTGATAGGGTTTTGATGTTTGTAGCTTGATATGTTTTGTCCTGGCAAAATCTTTGAGAGTAGTGTTAGTGAACTCCGTGCCTTTGTCTGAGAAAATCTTGGAGGGGTAGTAATTCAGTCTCTTCTGCTCCACTTCAAGGAGATTTATAATTGCATCAGTTGCCTTTTCCTTGGATGTCAAGGGGAAAGCTGCTAGGTAGCCAGAGTAATTATCCACCAATGTAAGGATATAGCAATGGCCTACCTTTGACTGGGGAGTTATTGGTCCTATGAGGTCAAGGTGAATCCTATCTAGGGGTTTGTTTGATGGAGTAGAAGTGTGGGAGAAGAGAGATCTAGTGATTTTAATCTTGAAACAGCTATCACACTGAAACTTTTGAATTTCTTTGTTGGTGTAGAGATCCTTTACAATGGGTTTGAGCATAGAGATGGAAGCATGCCCGTAAATCTTATGGATGTCAAGTAAGTATAGAGGAGGGATGTGAGACTGACTAGTAGGGTGTACCGTTTGATGCTGGCCCACCAAGGTGTGCTTTTCAATGACAAATAGATTATCTCAAATTAATCCCTTTAGAACGGGTTGGCTGTTTAGAGTAACAGAGAATCTGTCTTGAACTTGAGTGAGGTTACACCCCTTTTTTTCCAACAGACTGGGGCTGATGAGGTTTACTACGATATCCAGTACATAGACAGAACCTTCAAGGGTGATTGTTGAGTCTCTCCATTCCAATTTCACCGTCCCGGTTCCCTGTTGTGGAAACCAAAGAGGGAATACCCCTGAAGTTGTCCTCAAGTTCCGGAAGTTATTGATTGAAGGGTCTGTATGGAGATTGGATGCAGCAAGTCAAGAGAGAGAGAGAGAGGGGGGGGGGGGAGTGATAGAGCAAAAATAAGATGAATTCCTCCCTTTCCAATCCAATCCAATCCGATTCCATGCAAAAAAGGATATTCTGATGAAGTCATGAAGTTCCTTACAACCGGGAGTTGAGAGTGAAGTATTTGAGTCCTCCCTCTCAACCCTAACCTAAGTACAACCGCAAGTAAGCAAGAATGATGGAATACAACCCCTAAGCCACAGAACCCTAGACCAACCCTATCCCTCCGTCCCCCATCCTGTAACCCATGCTCCACCTCCCCTGCCCCATGCCCTGTCCGTGTTTCCCGCTGGTTCTTCCTTCTCATGATGCATCTGCCCGTCAACCCTTTCCAGGTATCCGGGGCGTACCCGCGTGTTTTTCAATGCGCAATCCACTTGATCCGCGTGAGCCTTCCAATCCGCGCAAGCCATCCAATTGGCGCAAGCCTTCCAATCCGCGCAATCCGTCTGATCTGCGCAAGCCTTCCAATCTGCACAAGCCTTCCAATCCGCGCAAGCTTTCCAATCCGCACAAGCTTTCCAATCCGGGCAAGCTTTCCAATCCGCGCAAGCCTTCTGATCCACGCAATCAGTCCAATCTGCGCAAGCCTTCCGATCCGCGCAAGCAGTCCAATCTGCGCAAGCCTTCCAATCCGCACAAGCTTTCTGATCCACGCGAGCCCGCAGCGCGCAGCCTTTCCCCACTCGCTTCCATGAAAGAGCACCCAATCCCCCCCAACTTGAGTTCTGTCCCCAGAGATCCGCCACCATCTCACCTACCACCCTCATCCTCCAAGTTGCCTTCCCACCTGCCTGCCCTCTATCCTCTGCGTCACCTTCCCACCCGCCTGCCCTCTATGCCGACAACCTTCTGATCCAACAGAGAAAGGATCTGCATGCCTTCATCCAACCCCACACGGGTTCCAAAACCGCACACAAGATTGGCGCCTTGGAGAGAGAAGATCTGCATGAGCAAGAGAAATTGGCAAAGGTGAGAAATCCGCGCCAGTGAGAGTCTGAAAGTGAGAAATCCGCGCCATTGAGAGTATCCGCAAGAGTACATGGGGAGACCTTGACGCGCCAGCACGCGTACGCAATCCTAGAGAGAGACAGGAAGAGAAAAAAAAAGGAAAAGGAAGAATGAATAGATAAGAAGGAACAAGAGAAAAAAAGTGGCCTCCCAACTCCAACCTTCCACCCCCCGCTAGCTTCCCCCCCCCAACTTTGCCGCTGTCCTCAGCCGACCGCGCCCCCTATGCTCATCACCAGATCTGCAGCGTGTTGCCTCAACCAATCCCACACGGGCCTTGTTTGCAAATTGTTGTCCCAAACCGCCTAGGTGCACCTCCCGCCATCAAGAACCTCCTGCATCCTTTGAGATTCAAGCCCATCCACACGCAAAAACCAAACAAAAGCAAACACCCCAGACGTCCTTACCACAACCCACCCTGGAGGAGGAAAGAGGCTTCGAAACCCTTTCAATCCCAGCCCTCTCCTCCCCCACCCTGTCCACACAACATTCCTCGCCCTTTGCAGCTCTTGCGGCCTTGTTCTCCCCTCCGGAGATTTCTGACCACTCCCTGCCTTCTGGACTGCGCATGACCACTTGATCCTTCCGCTCAGCCCCACCGTCCATCCATTCCGCACCCATCCTTTCCATTGCTGCCACTACCCTTGACGAATGCGCGCTCCCCACCGTTGAAGAGGTCCGGCTTGAGTCGTGATTCTCCCACGCATGGTCTGTCTCTTCCGCCGCTGCTTCTACCTTCCTGGCGAGGCCTGTCTGCCGTTCACTGTTTCCCAAACCGCACAGAACATCCATTTCCAGTTCCGTCATCCTTGCCTGCTTCCTGTCAGTAGGCCGCACAAGTTCCGTTGAGTCCCGCTTCCCCAACACGTACTTAGCCCCCACTGGGGAAAACAATTCCACGTTTGAATCCGCTGTCTGGTCCCTTTTTCCCGTCCGCCAATGGTCGTCGTCCTCCCCATTTGCGCACACGTGGGGCGCAGACGCGCTGGGAGACTGAATACTCTCCAGATAGGCCTTGAGGCCCCTTGCCACCTCCACGAGTTTGCTAGCCCAAGAGATGGTTGCCGGTGGTGGGGCCAGAACATAATCTGCCCTGTAGTACTCCAGTTCTGCATAGTCCACTCCCGCTTGCAACCAGATCCCGCCGCGCGCACCTGCCTTGTAACCCAATTCAGCGGATGGCTTGAGATTGTCCTTCCAAAAGGGAGAACCGCGCCTCCCCCATCTTGCAAGCATGTTCCCCTTCAGTGTTGGCCAATCCAGGTTCTGGTAGCCTCCCATCTCTTCCACGTCCCGTCGTGCTTCCGCGTCCTTGATGAACAGGATGACATGGCGCGCCTTCTCAGAATCCAAAGCGCCTTCAGAACCCGCAATCCTTTCATACCGTGAGATGAATCGCTCCACTTCCGCAATGTTGAGTCAAATATGCGGGTAAATCCATGGGGTAGCGAGGACGCCGTGGGAGGAGGAAGGAAGAGAAGCGGCTGTTGGTAGCATGAGTGAGTACCTTTGAGAGACTTTGACCAAAGATTTTTCCCGGCCAGACCCCCAGATGTGGAAACCAAAGAGGGAATACCCCTGAAGTTGTCCTTGAGTTCCGGAAGTTATTGATTGAAGCGTCTTTAAAGAGATTGGATGCAGCCGGTAAAGAGAGAGAGAGAGAGAGAGGGAGTGATAGAGCAAAAATAAGATGAATTCCTCCCTTTCCAATCCAATCCAATCCGATGCCATGCAAAAAGTGATAGTCTGATGAAGTGATGATGTTCCTTACAACCCGGAGTTGAGAGTGAAGTATTTAAGTCCTCCCTCTCAACTGTAACCTAAGTACAACCGCAAGTAAGCAAGAATGATGGAATACAACCCCTAAGCCACAGAACCCTAGCCCAACCCTATCCCTCCGTCCCCTGTCCCGTAACCCATGCTCCACCTCCCCTGCCCCATGCCCTGTCCGTGTTGGCCGCTGGTTTGTCCTTCTCATGATGCATCTGCCCATCAACCCGTTCCAGGTATCGGGGGCTTACCCGCGTGATCCAATCCTCGCGTCTTGCCATGCGTGATCCGCTTGATCCGCGCGAGCCTTCCAATCTGCGCAAGCCATCCAATTGGCGTAAGCCTTCCGATCCGTGAAATCCGTCTGATCTGCACAAGCCTTCCAATACGCAGGAGCCCGCAGCGTGCAGCCTTTCCCAACTCGCTTCCATCAAAGAGCACCACACCGTATTCTAAGGTTAGCTTCTAACTTCCCGGTTTTGATTTCTTCTGATCCTTCCTGAAGCTCTATCAAGGAGAAGTAATTGACATCATTGAATATATGAAGGTTTGCTCTGGAGTCTAGAAGGAGATTGGGGTTGTTGTCCGCATTGATCCAGAGGGTTAATAGTGCATGGTAGTTGATGGTGGGAGTCTTCTTAGATTTGTTCCTCCACTTTTTTTGTTGTTAAGTCCACCACTCTGGTGCAATCTGGGGATGAAGATGGAAGCAGGATGCTTTTGAGTGTGGTGCATTAGGATTGTGATACCCTTCTTGGCATCTCATCCTGGGTTTCCTCTTGCCCTTGTGAATGTTAGCCTTATTTGATAATAACAAGACATCTGTGGTTGATCTATTAGAGGTTGATTAAGCTTTTCTCTTGTTTTTATATTGTTTAAGGTGGTTAAAGACCATATATACTGTCATGTGTTTTTTTGACGTGCATAATCTGTTGTTGAAGTTTTTTGAGGATTGGGGAAAACTAGAATAGGACCAGGTACGCAAGGATGTCCTTGGGTAGCTCAATTCCTACGTCTGTCATTCTTGTAATGGCCTTTTTTCATTGCGGTAATGAATCCTTCAATGGTGTTCTTGTTGCAAGCTGAATGAAGGAAATGGTTGAATACTCTTTCCCTATTTGCAGTTTTGGAGGAGGCAAATTGTCTTGTGATTTCCGCCCATAGGAGCTTAGATGAGGTTATTTTGGTAGATTTTACCACATTTGCGTTGTGGAAACTAGAGGGGCAACACCCCTTAAGTCATCCTTGAGTTCCGGAGGGGATTGATCAAAGCGTCTGTAAGGAGATTGGATGCAGCCGGTCAAGAGAGAGAGGGAGAGAGAGAGAGAGAGCGAGGGACAGAGTGATAATAAGATGAATTCCTTCCTTTCCAATCCAATCCAATCTGATGCCATAAAAAGTGATAACCTCAAGTGCAGTCCAGTCCGTCCAGTGAAGTGATTCCCCCCCTACAACCCGGAGTTGAGAGTGAAGTATTTAAGTCCTCCCTCTCAACCCTAACCTAAGTACAACCACAAGTAAGCAAGAATGATGAAATACCACCCCTAAGCACAGAACCCTAGCCCAATCCTACCCCTCAATCCCTTGCTCCATAACCCATGCCCCTCAACATTGACGTACGCCAAGCTTGCCGCCCCTGCGCGTCCGCCCAACAACCCGTTCCAGGTATCCGGGGCTTACAGCTGTGGTGCCCCATCCTGGACACCCTGGCCGCCTTAAGACCTCAATCCATAAACTGTTGCCCAAAAGTACCGTCCGGCTGAACAACTTATCCTCAGGCTCATCCAAACCGTCCTTTACCCGCGCGCGCTGCGCTTCCATTATCCGCGTCGCGCGTCCTTTATCCATGTTGCTTGTCATCTCTGCCGTTGTCATAGCACGTCCTCATCTTTGTTGTTGCAAATCTTCATCTTTGTCGTCGCGCGTCCCCATCTCCTCATTGCTACCGTCGCGCGGCGCTCATCCATGATTTGCTGAATCCATCCCAACCGCACCCCCAAGCATTTGGCAAATCCTTGGATCCATCAAACCTCCCATCACACTTGATCTATCAGTCGTGGATCTCAAGGCCGTCAGGATTTACTCAACTTTCTCAAACCAATCTCCTATCCACCCATCCGCGCTTTCATGGAATTCATCCGTCACCTTTCCTGGGACTCTCCCACCCGCTTCCGCCTTTGGAAGAGTGCCAACAACCGCCCGCAGACATCCGCGGCTGTTTGGTTCATTTCTCTCTTGAGCAGTACCTTTCAACTCTCCAAAGACCCCCTGATCTCTCTGCCAAAGAATTTCGGTCCCTTAAAAGGAAGTCCTCCAACTTCTTTGTCCAAGGTTCTAGGCTTATGAAAAGGTCAACTCCTTGTGCACTTGTTGTGGTAACTATCCCTTCCAAGCAAGATTTGATCCTGGAAAATCTCCATGAAGGCCTTGGTCATCATGGGGAAACCAAAACTTATTGACAAATATCTGAATTATTCTGTTGGCCATCCCTGAAGAAATCCATTGCTCAATGGTTTAAAAGTTTTGAAGTGTACCAGAAACGTGATCTTAGGCGCCCAGCCAAAATTTGTTACCCCACGGGAGAATCCACTGTCTTTGGGAGGATTGCTATGGATGTGGTTCACATTAAGGCTGGTGGAGCTTAGTACCTCATTGTGGCTAGGGATGATTTTTCTGGATGGGTTGAAGCAAAGTTTCTTAAGAACCTCAGCTCTGAATCAGTAGCAGCTTTCCTTCATGAGACTTGGACAATGCGTTATGGCTTGACCCAATCTTATTCTACGGATGGTGGCTCAGAATTTGGTGGAAAACTTGCTGAAATGACCCAATCGCTCCCTGGACAACATAGAGTTACTACTCCCTATTATCCTGAAGGACAAGGCATGGTGGAAAGAGGCCATGCTCCTTTGAAGGCTGCTCTTGTCAAATTGGCTGGTGAAAGTGGCAAGAATTGTCAAAAGTTTCTCCCCTTGGTCCTCTTCTCTGATCAAATTTCCAGCAAGGAAACAACTGGTTATTCTCCTTATGAAATCATCTTTGGTCAGAGGGCTTTTCTTCCTCTTGATCTTGAGATGGAGTCTTTCTTGGGCATCCCCTGGGAACAAGTTTCCTCAACTACTGACCTATTAGTGGCCAGATCAAAGCAATTGGAGCAGAGTGAAGATATTCGTAACAAAGCTTATCAAAAGATGATGGAATCAAGAGCAAAATCACTTCAGTATTGGGAAGAAAAAAACCGGAATCAAATCAGGGACCCTTTAAACCCTGGTGACCTGGTATTGGCTTATAATTGTTCCTTGGAAACTCAGTGGGGAAAGCTTTCCTCTAACCGCTGGAATGGTCCTTACCAAGTAGTCCGTCAAATTAGAGGTGGATCATATCTTTTGGAGGAGCTGGATGGTACTCAGATGGCCAGAAGGTTCTCTGCTGATAAGGTCAAGAAATTTCACTCTTGTGGAGGCAACTTGGTCTAGAAGTAAGTCCTCGCAATTTGTGCACCATCTGGGAAAGATCCTTGTTGTTTTGTGAAAACTCTACTTCATGCCACGTGTGTGAGCACTTGGGACGCCTCCTTCATTTTATCTCAGCCACTTCTAGGATTTTTGGTTGGATCAACAAATTTTTTCTCAACCACTCTCAAGATCAAAATGGCCATTCTTTGGTTTCAATCATCTTTCTTTCCTTTCTTTTTTCTATGGCATCAAACTTGGGAGCAGACTAGGGACAGTCTGTAGGTTGGAGAGAGATGTGGTGCCCCATCCTGGACACCCTGGCCGCCTTAAGACCTCAATCCATAAACTGTTGCGCAAACGTACCGTCCGGCTGAACAACTTATCTTCAGGCTCATCCAAACCGTCCTTTACCTGCGCGCGCTGCGCTTCCATTATCCGCGTCGCGCGCCGCGCCGCGCTCCTTTCATCCGCGCGTGTCGCGCGTCCTTTATCCATGTTGCTTGTCATCTCCGCCGTTGTCATAGCACGTCCTCATCTTTGTTTTTGCAAATCTTCATCTTTTTTGTTGCGCGTCCCCATCTCCTCATTGCTACTGTTGCCCGGCGCTCATCCATGATTTACTGAATCCATCCCAACCGCACCCCCAAGCATTTGGCAAATCCTTGGATCCGTCAAACCTCCCATTGCACTTGATCTATCAGTCGTGGATCTCAAGGCCGTCAGGATTTACTCAACTTTCTCAAACCAATCTCCTATCCTCCCATCCCCGCTCTCATGGAATTCATCCGTTACCTTTCCTGGGACTCTCCCACCCGCTTCCACCTTTGGAAGAGTGCCAAAAACCGCTGTGGAAACTTTAGAGGTTATCCCTGACGAAGTTGCCGCAGGTTCAGGAGTTCTTGGGTTGAAGGGTCTGTAAGGATTAGATACCAAGCTTAAAGAGAAGTTTTTGAGATCCTGAAGAGGAGAAAAGGAGAGAAGAGGGGAGGGATTCTGTTTTCCTAAGTGCGCTCCCTTTTCCGCTCCCCCGCCTCCTGATGATACGATGGTAAGATGCCCCCCTACAACCCGGAGTTGAGGGGAAAGGTATTTGAGCCCTCCCCCTCAACCCTAACCTAAGTACAAGCACATGAACAACCCGACAACAATGAAGAAGGAAACCCTAGGCCCAAAACCCTATCCCATATCCTAACCTGTACCTTGTCCGTATCCTATTCCGCTTGCTCGCCTGCCATTACACGCATCCGGTTCGTCCCCCGCGGCGCGGCCCTCCGCCGCGCGCTTCTCAAAGTTCACCGCGATTGCCCGTATCCGCCCGACGCTCCGTTGTGAATTTCCTAGTCCCGTAGCCGGCCCGCGCTTGCGCGCGGCTGTCCACGGGTATAGCCCCGCGATCGCTCCTCCCTTTCCTTCCCTAAATAACCGCGCGAGAACCTGATCAGCCCGGCTCCATCATTGGGTTGGACACCCAAGCGGGTTGCTGCCCGCCTCCCCTAGTCAGACCCGGCCCGCAGCTGTGTGCTTTGCCCTGCTGCGCCTTCTGCTGAGCCCGCAGCGGCAACTGCTGAGAACGAGCGCACCCCAACTGCTGAGCCCAACCTACCAGATGCTGAGCGCGCAGGCCGCGACGCAGTTCCCGATCCAAGGCTATATATTGACACCACATCCCCCCCCACTTGGGTTCTGTCCCCAGAGGTCCTCCCCATTATCACCTCGGCCGTCCTTCGCGCCCTACCCCCTCTACCAACTCTAAACTCCGCTCCGCATCCCTATCCCTCCACTCCATTGTCATCATGGTCCGCTGCGACTTCTGGGCCCAAAACGGGCTTGAATGCTCTATTGTGTCCAGCCGCCGCGCCTGCTCCGCGTGCCGCCGCGGACACCGCCGCTGCTCGCTTAGCGAGGGTATGCCCTGTGCCCCCAACCAATCCGGCTCTTGTCCTTGGCCGCGCAAGAGGGCTCGTCCGGACCCGTTCGTGGTTTCGGATGACAACCCTATTTCGGAGTACTCGTGGACTCCACCCGGATCACCTCCCCGCCGTCCTCGTCCAAACTTGGACCGCGACTCCTCTTCTCCGCTTCGCCGTGCGGGACCACCGCGCAAGGAAGACTATCCGGACCTTGCGGCATATCGGAGGGCTTTGCGATTTTGGGCGGATTGTGTCCGGGTTACGCAAGGCGCAAGGGACCCGCGAATCGAGGAAATCCTTAGGCGACACGCTGCTCCGGCCCCAGCTCCTCCTCCGCCCCCTGCTCCGACTCCTCCAACTCCACGAGGCCCTACTCCTCCGCCCGCGTCGCCGGTGGTCATCTCGTCATTGCCTCCTATCTGACCGGACCCTCACGTTGGATCCCCTGAGCGCCCGTCCGCACCAGCCCCTCCTCCCGCCGACTCTACTGAGATCCCAGAGATTCCGGTTGTGATGGCGCTCCCGGCGGCTGGCTTCGAAGTTTTCGCGGAAAGGTCGACTACGATGCTCCGCCAATACCTTGCGACTCCCGGAGCCCAATCCTTGGAATCCCAGCGCGAACTCTTGGCGTCATTCCGGGCTCTACTGGCGTCATCAAGAGCGGAAATGGAGGAAATGATGAAGATGGCTTAAGCGCCTTGGCCTTGTCCCCTCTTCCCCTTTTCTTTTTCCCTTCCTTCCTTTATCCGCTTTTTGTTGTACCGCGTTTCCCTATTCATTGAGAGAAATACATGCCTCAAACGCGAATTTGTTTTACCAAGAAAAATCCGCGCCGTGCGCATCGTGAGGGCGAGAATGAGAGCCGGGTCCACGCCTGAGTGAGAACTAAGACGCGAGGTTGAGAAACGCTTCCGCGCCCAAGAAATGATAAAAGAAATGAGAAGATAAGAAAAAAAAGCGACGAGTGAGAAATGATAGAAAAGGTGAAAGATTTTTTTTTTTTTTTTGACGAGTGAGAAATGATAGAAAAGGTGAAAGATTTTTTTTTTTTTTTTTTTTTTTTTTTTTTTTATATCCCATCGCCACGCCCGTGCCCTATCCTCTAGTTCCCCCCCCAAACTTAGCTGCTGTCCCCAGCTGGTGGCTTCAGCCAATGCCATGAGGGTCGCTTCCGTCACCCGATCTCCCTGCATTCCTCCAAACCATGCCGTCAGTGCCTGATCTGTCTGATTCTCGGTCCCGGCGCGCTTCCCTTTCCCGTTCGGCGTCCGTCTTGTCCGCCGTCAAAAGGGTCTTGCCTTGGTTACAATTGCCCAACACATGACCTGCTCCCACCACCGCTTGTCCCCCACCTCCCATCAGATTTATCCGCCGTTCGCCAAATCCCAAACCGCGCGGAGTATCCTCTTCTCACTTCGTCCTTGCTTGCTTCCCGCCGTTAGACTGAACCGGTCCCGCCAATACCCGCTTCCCCAACACGCACCCCGCCTCTGCCGGCCTCGGATCAATCGGATTTGCCATCCGAATCTTGTGTCTTGTCCGCCCACCATCACCGTCTGTCCATTCTGCGCCCGTCCTTTCCGTTGCTGCCACTACCCTTTCCAAATGCGTGCTCTCCGCCGTCAAAGAGGTCTGGCTCGGGTCGTGATTTTCCAACGTGTGGTCCATCTCTTCCGCCGCCGCGTGTACCTTCTTTGCAAGATCCGTCCGCCGCTTGCCAATTCCCAGTCCGCACGGAGCATCCATTTCCCGTTCCTTTGTCCTCGCCCGCTTCCTGTCAGTAGGCCACACCGGTTCCATCAAGTCCCGCTTCCCCAACACGTTCTTAGCCCCCACTGGGGAAACCAATTCCACGTTTGAATCCGCTGTCCGGTCCCTTTTTCCCGTCCGCCAATGGTTGTCGTCCTCCCCATTTGTGTACACCCGGGGCGCAGAAGCGCAGGGGGACTGAATACTCTCCAGATAGGCCTTGAGGCCCCTTGCAACCTCCGCAAGTTCGCTAGCCCAAGAGATGGTTGCCAGTGGTGGGGCCGGAACATACTCTGCCCTGTAGTACTCCAGTTCCGCGTAGTCCACTTCTGCTTGCATCTGGGTCCCGTCGCGCGCGCCTGCCTTGTAACCCAATTCTGCGGATGGCTTGAGATCGTCCTTCCAAAAGCAAGAACCGTGCCTCCCCCATCTTGCCAGCATGTCCTCCTTCAGTTCTGGCCAATCCAGGTTCAGGTATCCTCCCATCTCCTCCACTTCCCGACGCGCTTCCGCTTCCTTGATGAACAGGACGACATGGCGCACCTTCTCAAAATCCAAAACGCCTTCAGAGTCCCCGATTGTTTCATAACGTGAGATGAATCGCTCCACCTCCGCCATGTTGAGTCAAATATGCGGGTAAATCCATGGAGTAGCGCAGAAGCCGTTGGAGGAGGAAGGAAGAGAAGCGGCTGTTGGTAGCATCCGTGAGTACCTTCAAGAGACTTTGACGAAAGATTGTTTCCCAGCCAGACCCCCAGATGTGAAAACTTTAGAGGTTATCCCTCACAAAGTTGTCGCAGGTTCAGGAGTTCTTGGGTCGAAGCGTCTGTAAAGATTAGATACCAAGCGTAAAGAGAAGTTTTTGAGAGCCTGAAGAGGAGAAAAGGAGAGAAGAGGGGAGGGATTCTGTTTTCCTAAGTCCGCTCCCTTTTCCGCTCCCCCGCCTCCTGATGATACAATGGTAAGATGCCCCCCTACAACCCGGAGTTGAGGGGAAAGGTATTTGAGCCCTCCCCCTCAACCCTAACCTAAGTACAAGCACATGAAAAACCCAACAACAATGAAGAAGGAAACCCTAGGCCCAAAACCCTATCCCATATCCTAACCTGTACCCTGTCCGTATCCTATTCCGCTTGCTCGCCTGCCATTACACGCATCCGGTTCGTCCCCCGCGGCGCGGCCCTCCGCCGCACGCTTCTCAAAGTTCACCGCGATTGCCCGTATCTGCCCGACGCGCCGTTGTGAATTTCCTAGTCCCGTAGCCGGCCCGCGCTTGCGCGCGGCCGTCCACTGGTATAGCCCCGCGATCGCTCCACCCTTTCCTTCCCTAACTAACCGCCCGAGAACCTGATTGGCCCGGCTCCATCACTGGGTTGGACACCCAAGCGGGTCGCCGCCCGCCTCCCCTAGTCAGACCCGGCCTGCAGCTGCGTGCTTCGCCCTGCTGCGCCTTCTGCTGAGATCGCAGCGGCCACTGCTGAGAACGAGCGCACCCCAACTTCTGAGCCCAACCTACCAGATGCTGAGCCCGCAGGCCGCAACGCAGTTCCCGATCCAAGGCCATATATTGACACCACACCGCCCGTGGACATCTGCGGCTGTTTGGTTCATTTCTCTCTCCCACCCGCTTCTGCCTTTGGACAAGGGGTGGGTGACTCTGGTATTGTTACACGCGCCCATCCACAGAGGGACGCGAGTGACCACATGGTTGCCTTCTCTTTTCCGCTCTATTTGTAGAATCCGTTGTATATAGTCTAACAGGGCCTCCTTTCCATATAAGGTGGGGCTCTCCCCTGCCTTTTTGATAATCATTGGGGAAATCATCAGAACATGGAACGATCCAGAATAAAATCAGCACACCTTTGATCCTTGAGACTCCATACTCAACCCTTGATCCCTGATCCTTATCACCAACCAATAGCCTTGCTGGTTGAAGAAAAATTCTTTCTGTTGGAATTTTTGAGTGTGTCATCCCACTCCTTGATCCCTTTCTCTGACAATACTAGTCCTGATCCCTGATCACCTTTCTGGAGCCAATCACAATTGATTGAAGAGGTCTTATTAAGCTTAAGACCTGGAGTGTTATAACTCCCCTTAGCTTCTTTGGAGTTGCATTCTGCCAGCCTACTCTCGAGTCCCTTGAGAAGTGTTGAGGTTATCCTTGCTTCAAATCAGTTACTGTTTGCTTTAGAGCTTCTTAAACATTGTGCTTTGTCCTGTACAGCCACCCTCAGTTATCTGGTACCCTTCAAGCGCTTGATTGCGGAGAGTTGGGCAGGTTCATTGAGAACCTGGAGGTTGCTTGGGTTTGAGTTGATCATCCCCAATCTTCTGCTTACAACCAGAGTTATTAGCTTGTGGGCGTTGTTTACACACAACAGCTTTTGTTCTTTGAGCTCTAGGAAGACTTTAATTTCTTTTGTTCAAGATTTCCCTGCATAATCTTGTCTCAGATAGTGCTGTTCCATCGCTACCAAACTGTTATGATCCTTATCCTCTACTCCTTGATTCCTCATTTACCAGGTTCTGGACCTTGATCTTGGTTACATTTAAATATTTTTGTCACACTCAGGAGGGCAGCCTAAACAGCACCTTTCCCCTCCGCAGAACTGCCACGGCCTAGCACCGTTTGGAGTCTTACACCGCTTGATCCAATCCGTGCATCTTGCAATGCGCAATCAGCTTGATCCACGTGAGCCCTCAGATCCGCGCAAGCCTTCTGATCCGCGCAATCCTTCTGGTCCGCAATCCGCGCAACCCGTCTGTCTCCCATCTCCAGGTGCTGAGCCCAACCCGACAACTGCTGGGCCTACCTGACTGCTGCTGAGCCCGCAGCGCGGCTAGCTGCGGCGAGGCCCTACCCATTGCTGAGCATGCTGCCGCTGCTGAGCCCGCCGCTATTGCTGAGCGGGCCGCCCACAGCCCTTTCCCGACTCACTTCCATAAAAGAGCACCACAGTGTGAGTTGTACAGTCCAGTTTGGATAGGATTATTGCTTGGATTTCTCTGTGTTTTTTTTGAGGACATGGGGCCAGAATTATGGGTAATAGCCTCTTTGATATCCTTCAAGTCAAATAGAATAAGCATTTTATCCCACCATATCAAATAGTTCTCCTGATTCAGGGCAGGAATAGCGTCCACGGAGGACTTTAGCGCCACCTGATGAAAGTAATTGGCCGCCCCAGCTGGTTTGTTCATAATTGGTTTGGTTGGAGTTGATCGTAGGGCTTTTGGCTTTTAACCATGATAAGATAAATTTAGATTTTTTGATGGCTTGGAACCAGCCTAGGCTGTACAAAAAGAGAGAAATTATAAGAAAGGAGAAACTGATAGAAACAGAGACTTAATGAAGGAAACAAATAAAGATTATCCTACAGCATAGTCTGAGATGATGTGTTGACGGCGGATGGTATTTGGAGAGGGAAATTTGTATTGATAGAAGAAGGCCTGAGAGACAAGGTTGGCGAGACAGACTGGATAGCTGGAGGATCAGAAAAATTCTTATCAAAAAGGCTTGAGAGATTGGGGTCTTACCAGGCAGGGATCAGTGGTGTTGATAGAAACAGATTGGTTAGGGCATATCAAGCATTGATTCTTGGAGTAGAGTATTGGATTGATTTAGATGGAACAAGAGTTGAGCCTTGGAGGAGATTATAGAAGAGTTGAATGAGAAAAGATAAAAAGAAAAGAAAAGGATCAAAGAAAGAGGAATCAAAAAGGGGAGGAATGATTGAGTGAGAGCCCCTGGGTCCTTCCCACCATCTGAGTGTTGAAGTTTTTGCCAAGTGAGGTCCCCAGGGTGGGGAAGGTAGCGCGCCAATAGCGGGAGGGGGAAGAAGAGCCAAGAGGAGCGCACAGCCCCGGAAGAACACTGCGGGGGAGAAAAGCCTGCTAAGACTTAAAAAGTCTTTGCAAGCATACATCAGCATTCAAGGATGCCTACGTCAATCTTACGGAGATGATCAAAGGTCAACCCCCGGAGGACAGAATAATGAAGGTGTTGTCAGGACCGGCAGCCATCTTGTTCATCAAAAGCTTATGTCTTGAAAAAATCATGTCAAGCCTGATCTCAACACTGTATGACCTACAACCCTCCAGTCTGGAGACAGTATCCAACTGAATCCTTCTGGAAGACTCAAGAAGGGTGTCTAATTCAACTGAGTTGTCATATTTTGCTTCCAAACCTTGCCCAGCTCCCCAACATCTTCCTAATAAGAAATCTCATCAAGAAAACGGCAAGCAACCATTTAAGCCAAGAGCTGCCATTCCAACCAAGAAAATTCCTCAATCCCAAGACCAGAAGCTACTTGCTGCACAAATAGAAAGCTTGGACCGAGAACTAAAGCAACTGAAAACTGCCCATTCCATTAAAGCGGTAGACAATGACGGCCAGGAGAGTGACCGAGAAAAGCAGGAAGAATATTCCAACCTAGTCTCCAACAGGCATGAAGATCCAGAGAACTGCGGCTTTCTTGTTCAGGACAACCCCCTATACAGCGTCAACAATTGCAACAAACCATTGCAAGAATTGGTCTACGACTTGGGGGCCTCCAGATCAACAGTATGCAACCTCTCCCTTCTGAAAGACCCCCGACCCATACATAAACATCTCAACACCTATGGCGGGAGCATAAAAATTACTCACGTGGGAAAGCTGGAAATAGGAGGAACAATCATCTACCCGGTATTCTACGCACCCAAGGGTCTTAGGAACTTGATATTGGCCTCCCAACTCAAAGACCATGGACTAAAGGTGGTTCAAAAACATTTCATGGTCCTGCTCAAGCTGGCAAACAGCATAGTCTATTGGTTCCCTTGGATAGGAAACCTCTACATATCCTACCAAAACCCGGAAAAAAAAATCAACATGACTGGGGTCACAGAGGCCAATAAAGACTGGCACGTTATCCTAGGCCATCTTTCCAATGTCTATCTGAAGAAATTCCTATCTCTCCATAACCTCCAATCCAAACCGTCCCCCTCATCCTTATCCTTCAAGATATGTATTGAATGTAAGATGAAGAAAAGGCCTCACTCTAAACCACTCCCAAAATCAACTAAGCCCTTCCACAGACTTCCTCTCAAAGTGCTCCAGATAACCCCTCCTTGCAAGCAATCTGCCTCCTACATACTAGCAATAATAGAGGATTTCTCAAGGTTCAATTGAATATATGTGGTGAGACACAAATCCGATGTTCCCAAGAAAATAATTGATACATTCATGAGATCAAGAACCAACTTGAAATTACTCCAGCTTTTCTCCATTGTGATTGCTGAGGTGAGTTTGTATTGTCCAAGCTATGCAACTTTCTTAGCTTGCAAGGCATTGTACTGGAACAGGGTCCTGCGCACTCTTCACAATCAAAAGGGCTGGAGGAACGGTTCAATCAAACAATCCTAACCAAAATGCTCTGCATACTGGCGCAGTTGGCAGTAACCATCAGCTATTGGGATGAGATGGCACGATACTTGTCAATGTTGATCAATATCCTGCCGTTCTCAGCTCTCTCTTGGAAGTCTCTGGTTAGCAACCTGGTCAACGTAAATTCTACAATAGAACCTGTACGGGACCTACTGAATTTGATCCCATTTGGTCTGAAGGTACATGTACACTCCCCTAACCGGTCTAAGCTGGAAACGCAGTCAAAGCCTCTCCTGTTTTGGCGATATGAACCATACTCAGACGCAGGCAGATTTGTCAATCCATCCAAGCGCCAAGTAACGGTAAGCAGGGATTTCATGCCAACAAGAGTGTTCTTCCACTACAACTCCGCGCTGTTGCTGAAAAAGCCCCCCTCTGCGCTTCCTCAGAGCCTACCTGCTCCCAGTACCAACTTGACTCAACCCTTGTCTGTGGTGGTATTGATTCCCATGGTCTTGGATGATCACAACAGACACCCTCAATCCAACAACTCCCCGGGGCCTAATGAATCTGGTTGGCCCGGCTCAAAGGACCCAACGCTGTGTCCAATCCCCTTGTCGGAAAATGATGAGTCGCCTGCGCATGAAATTGAAACTGTTCCCCCAACAGTTGAAGTCAGCAACCGTCCACCGGGTTGTGCAAAGAAGGGCTACGCCTTGTACCCTATCACAAAAAGGGACCGAGGGATATCTCCTCCAATATTGACCCCAACGCGGTATTAACTGACTCTACCTCTTGCTGCGGTCATCTGGACCCCAACACCAACGACAAAGAGGCCATGATCATGAGGTGGTGTCGGTCAAGAAGGCCATGTTGGATAAGCACAAGAGGCCTCTGTGGATCAAATCAATGACAGAGGAGAACAACTCCCATCTCCTAAGAGAGACCGGGACCCTTGTACCTCGACTGGCTGATGACAAAGTTATTGGAGGGATGTGGCGTCTGGTGCGCAAGAAAAATGACTTTGTGGAAGTCACCCAACGCAAGTTGCGCTGGGTCTGTTTTGGGAAGCACCAGGAATATCCCAAGCATTACCTGGACACATACTCGTCGGTGAAAAGCTGAATAACTTGAATTTCCTGAACCAACAGACTAGAACAAGAGAGTTGATCAGATGAGAGGAAAGAATGAGAGACAAAAGAAGAGATGATAGAAGAATGACAAGTATGAGGAGGAATTCTCACTTGATGCTAGCTGAGAGGAGGAGGCGACGCTAGGAACAACAAGGAACTGTGAGATATGACAGAAGATGAGGAGGCAATGGAGGAGACAGAGACTGGGTCTAATTATTATTTTAAAAAAAAGGAGCGGCATAAGCGGTCAATAGATTCAGATGGAAGTTTGCGGACAACCTCACATTTAAACAACAATGAAAGGAAATCAAATGTTATGGGCAGCCAGAAGGTTTGAGGTTGAGATGATTGTAACGGAGAAGTTGACGCAGTACGTAGGTGAGGTTAAGGTCGAGTTGAGGGAGAGAGTGGGAGAGAGGAGGTAGAGTTGAGGGAAGTGGATGACGAAAGCAATGGTGGTGAGTCAAGGGAAGTGTTGGAGGTGATTGCAAGCTCAGGGGGTGATTTGAAGCGGGTGGAGATGAGGAGATGAAGGAGAGGAGGATGATCGATGAGGGATGGAACGGGAGTGGATGGAGGAAGCAGATGGGTAAGATCTTTGTTTGGCAGCTGTCTGTGACACAGTTGTAACAGGTGGAAGCGCGCGAGTTGTTTGAGTGTGTCAGGCTGCTTTGAAGGGGAGGTGATCAGTTATTTCCTTTCAACACACCGCCGTGTTCAGATGAGAGGTTTCAGTATGACGGATGTGAGATTCTTTATGGAGGGCTTTATGGCAGGCTTGTTCAGTGCATTGGCTAACACTGACTCAGAGGGGACAAGGTTTGTAATGAGATGTTTGGCTTCCTTTTGTTCTTGGATCCATTTGATTTGAGTGTCCACGTGCTTGAGGGCGCTGTGGTGATATTCTGAGTTTATGAGGTCGTTTAGCGCCTTGTTATTGATGTGAGAGCAGTGAGTGAGGGAGATGGAAGGGTTTAGTTCTTTTATTAAGTTTGATATCCAGATTTTCTCTTGAGTTGGGAGAACTAGTGATTTGAGTTCACCTTCTGTTGAAGACAGTGAGATGGTAGGTTGAAGCTTACTGTGCCAGGAGATGGCACAGCCCTAAAGGAGGACCAGGTAGCTGGTGTGACTTCTATGTGAGACGGGCTTGTTTCCACCGTTGGAGTCACTCCAAGTTTTGAGATGGAAGTTGAAGGAGTCATTCTTAAGACGTAGAGCTAGATTACGGGTAGTTTTGATGTATTGCCAAGCATGCTTGGCCTCCATCCAGTTCAAGAGTCCAGGTTTGGCATTGAAGCGGGATAGGGACAAGACAGCGTAGGAAAGATCTGGTCGGGTTTGGGTTGCAATGAAGTTGAGAAAACCTGTTGAAGAGCGGTAATTGATGTTTAGGTCAGAAAAGGCCAAGGTGTCGACTTTGGTGGCAGACTTGAGAGCAATTCCGGGAGTCATAGGCGTATTGATGGGTTTTGATTCTGATAGTCCAAGTTTGGAAAAAGCTGTGTTGATGTGATTGGGTTGGTGAAGACATGGCCCTTCTGACAACTCTGCAACATAGTTTCCAAGGATCTTCAATAGGGGACCTTCATGTGAGATGCAAAACTTTGTCTTCAGTTGATTTTGAAGTTCCTGTGAGTTACCGATAATTACCAGATCATCGACGTAACAGGAAATGAGAGTTTGAGAGAGTTGATTGATGAATAGACAGGGATCAGCCAAGGACGTCATGAAACCCTGATCAAGGATCCAGCGTTTCAGCGCATTGAACCAGCTCTTTGGCGCTTGTTTCAGACCTTAAAATGCCTTGTTCAGTTTGAAGTAGGGAAAGGATGTATTGTAACCAGAGGGAGTCTTGATGAAAATGTCTTTGTCCAAGGTGGCATGCAAGAATGTAGATTTTATGTGCATTTGAGTGATTTGCAGATTGTGATGAAAGGCGTAGACAAGCAGTGTTCTAAGCATAGTGATTTGACTGGTCGGTGCGTAGGTTTCTCCGTAATCTATGAATTCCAGCTGTCAAAAACCTTGAACACATAAGCGGGCCTTAAAGATGACTCCGTTGTTGTCAGGATTGGATTTTAGTTGATAGACCCATACAGTCAACAGGGCATTTTTGCCTTCTGGAAGTGAGTGGCAGCCGGTCCAGACGCCCATGGTCTCTATCCCATCGAGTTTGGTCTTCATGCCCTTGAGCCAATTTTTGAAGTTGGGGAACTTTTAGCTTCATCGTAGTTTTGGGGAACGGTTCTGGACAGAAAACCGTACTGCTGGGGACGTTGGATGTTTGAGCGGTCTCTTAGAATCATGGAAGAAGGGGTAGGCTGGTTGATAATATTTTCATCATTGGGGGATTCTATGGGAGACTGATTGGAGTTGGAGGATTCGGGAGGTGAGTCTGGAGTAAGGGAGATTTCTGGTGCCTGAGATGGTTCAGTCGGAGTTGTATCAATGGGGAGGTCAAAGGAGCAATGGTTGGAAGGATCATGGTTAATGGAAGAGAGAGTTTTGATGAGGTTGGAATTGGATTGGATGAGAGTTTCAAAGGGGTTTTTGGAAGGAGTGAGAGATTCAGTTAGTTTTAGGTTTTCAAAGACTTTAACGTGTTTTGAACAAATTGTTTTGACAAGCTCTGGAACGTATATCAGGTAGGAGTTAAATTGCAGGTTGTGACCTACTAGGATTCCCTCCCAACCTTTCTTTTCAAATTTTCCTAGGTGATGGCGAAGATTCATAACTACTGCTTTGGATCCCAGGGTTCTGATCAAGCTGAATTTGGGTTTGATGCCGTTCCACAGTTCAGAGGGACTCGCTTTTGATTGTTTAGAGGGTAGGAGGTTGAGGATGTCGCAGCATCCAACAAGGATTTGATCCCACAGGTCAGCTGGGATTGACATATCAATGATCGAGGTTCTAGCTGACTCAACTATTGTACGATTTCCTTGTTTGGCAATGGGATTATGTTGGGGATTGTAAGGTTCCGAGGTCGTGTGTACAATACCGGAGTCTGAGAGAAAGCTTGACAGTTTTGAGTTCACGAATTCTCTGCCATTGTCAGAATGGAGAGATTTCAGTTGGTATCCGAACTGGTTGGAGTGAATTTTGATGAACTTGATGATTTTTTTGGCTACATCAGACTTCATTCTAATTGGGAGGCAAGTTTTGAAGCAAGAGAACTTGTCGGTGAGTAGTAGAAAGTAGCAGTTGCCTGTCTTTGAAACCGGATTTATTGGACCACATACGTTGGCATGGAGAAGAAAAAAGGGTTTGGAGCGGATAGGGATATGACTTTGAAAAGGGGTGCAATGGATTTTTCCCAGGACGCACAATTCTCAGGTGAGGTCCTTCCATTGTATTTTGGGAAATTCTCTCAATAGTAGCTTGGTTTGATCTTCATGAGGATGACCAAATAGCTTGTAAAGAGTTGTGAGTGTAACAAAAGCATGCAATGATTCGGATTGCAGAAGTGCAAAATCCTTAATTACCAGGAGGTTGTCTTCAATGACACCAGTAAGGACAGTGTTGCCTTTGAAGTCAACCGCGAAGCTTTTGGGACCGGAAAGGTGCAACAATCAGCCTTGATTAAGGAGTTGTCCCAATGACACAAGATTTACGGCTATCTGAGGGACGTATAAGGATTAGCTGAGGTGGACGTTACAGAATTGGGACAAGAGCTTGGCGGTTCCAATCCCTTCAGCATTGAGGGAGATGTTCTCTTTTCCAGTTTGAAATTCGGTGTGGTCCTCTGAGAGAATTTCTTCAAAGAAGTCGAGAGAATTGAAAATGGATTGAGATGCTCCGGAGTCCAAGATGATGGAGTGTTTGGTGAGAATTGGAGAGTTGGTGATTGCAAAGTTGTATGAGGTGCAGGTGAAGTTTGCCAAGGCTGATTTGTTCTTGTTTGACTTGGAGTTGTTGTTGCTCTCATTGTTGTCCTGATTTGGTCGGAGATGAGGGTAGAGCCACCAGCAGGAGTTTTTGGGATGGGATGATTGGGGATTGTGCCATGTTGCCCTGCACTTGATAACTTATTGTTTCCCACTCTTGTTCATCATTGCCAACGCTGAGCTTCCAGCAGCAATCTCATTTTTTACTTGATTCAGGTGTCAAAGAACAAGATCACCATTGATTTTGGATTTGCCAAACAAGTGGGTGATGGTGGTCTTGAGATGCTCTAGTTGAGGGGGAAACTTGTAGATTATCAAGTATGCCACTATATTGTCCTCCATTTGAATAGCAATCTTGGAGATTTGGATCAAACATGACTTCACTTAAGTTATAAATTTATCCACATGTTTGGGGTTGAATTGCAGGTTGAGGAAGTTGAAGAACACGCGTGAACAATTCGCAGTTTGAGAGGAGGCATAGAATTTGTTTATTGATTTCCACAGTTTGATTCCGTTGGAGAGATGGTGATCTTTGACGCAGTTTATGTAGGTTCTGTTGTCCAGTTTGGCTAGGATATATCCGACTAATTCAAGGTGAACTTCCGGAGGACACTTCTCGGGTTCTGGTGACAGGAGCCATTGGCCTATTCCCTTCAGTGCGAATATGGTTGTTAGTTTGGAGCGCCAAAGTGAGAAGTTTGATTCAGTTAGCATGGGGATCAAGTCCGTGAGGGTCTTGAGAAGGGATCCATTGAGTTCTGCTGGTCCAGGAGAAAGTGATATTGTATTGCTCAAGCCGTTGTGGGTGATTTGGGATTTCGGCTTTTAACCGTGAAAAGCTGAATAACTTGAATTTCCTGAACCAACAGACTAGAACAAGAGAGTTGATCAGATGAGAGGAAAGAATGAGAGACAAAAGAAGAGATGATAAAAGAATGACAAGTATGAGGAGGAATTCTCACTTGATGCTAGCTGAGAGGAGGAGGCGACGCTAGGAACAACAAGGAACTGTGAGATATGACGGAAGATGAGGAGGCAATGGAGGAGACAGAGACTGGGTCTAATTATTATTTTAAAAAAAAGGAGCGGCATAAGCGGTCGATAGATTCAGATGGCAGTTTGTGGACAACCTCACATTTGAACAACAATGAAAGGAAATCAAATGTTATGGGCAGCCGGAAGGTTTGAGGTTGAGATGATTGGAACGGAGAAGTTGACGCAGTACGTAGGTGAGGTTAAGGTTGAGTTGAGGGAGAGAGTGGGAGAGAGGAGGTCAAGTTGAGCGAAGTGGATGATGGAAGCAATGGTGGTGAGTCGAGGGAAGCGTTGGAGGTGATTGCAAGCGGAGGGGGTGATTTGAAGCGGGTGGAGATGAGGAGAAGAAGGAGGGGAGGATGATCAATGAGGGATGGAACGGGAGTGGATGGAGGAAGCGGATGGGGAAGATCTTTGTGTGGCAGCTGTCTGTGACACAGTTGTAACAGGTGGAAGCGCGCAAGGTGGTTGAAGTGTCAGGCTGCGTTGAAGGGGAGGTGATCAGTGATTTCCTTTCAACAGTCGGTGGGGCGTAGTGAGTTGTTTAAGGTCTTATTGGCTGATGTGGTTCAGAATGATCACCACGTTTTTCAGTTTGACGTCAAGACGGCGTTTTTATACAGAGATATCAATTTGGTGGTCCATGTGTTGCAGGTGGCAGGATTTGAGGTGCCCGGGAAGGAAGATTGGGTGTGGCGTCTGAACAATCTCTTTAAGGGACAAAACAAGCTCCTTGGTGCTGGCGGGAGCATCTTGTGTCAACCCCAGCAAAACTTGGGCTGGAACCATTGTATGGTGACAAGTCAATCTTTTTAAAAGCCTCAAAGTTGCTGGGTCTGCATATTCATGTGGAAAACGGACTCATTGTGGGAGAAAATCGCGGAGAAATTGAACAGTTCCTGAACTTGCTGGGGGGAACTTACAAGATAAAAGTTCAAGAACGTCCAACCCAACACCTTGGATACACACTTCAATGGAACAGGGATGGGTCCGTAAATCTTCACCAATGGGACTTCTCCAAAAAAAGCACTCAGGAAGTTTGTTTTTGACAAATTCAATGTGGTCAAAGCCCTGGCGCCTATGAATATCCACAATGTCATAAGCCATGAATCACCAGGTTTTGACTTCAAAAACATGCAGAAGGCACTGGGTCATCCGATCCACCTGGAGACCCATACATAACCTGAAATAAAATTCACCTTCAACCTACTATTTCAATTTTCTAATAAACCGTCTCAAGCACATGGAAAATGGTAAAACATTTATTTCAATATCTTAAGGGAACCAAGTCCGTTGGCTTACTATTCACCAAGTCAACGGACAAAGACAACCAGCTGTGCGGATGGGCTGACGCCAATTACAGTAGGACCACAATCACCCAGAAATCCACCACGGGTTATGTAGTGACCTTGTATGGCAGCCCAATAAGCTGGACGACCAAGAAGCAAACAGTGGTTGCCCAGTCAACTACAGAGACTGAGTTCATAGCCATGAACCTCTGTGCAAAGAAAGTAAGGTGGCTGTCTACCCTCATCCTAAGCATTGGAATTCAAATCAACAAGCCAAAAATCAAGAAGAAAAATCAAGGCGCAAACTTTATCAGCAAAGAAGCGCAGTTGAATCCTAACTCCAGGCACATCAAAATACAATTCCAATACATACAAGACCTAATTCAAAAGTTGTTGATCTCAATTGAACACACTCCAACGGACAAGATGTTTTCAGACATCCTGACCAAACCCCTGGGCTTTGTGAATGTAGTGCAGGCTAGGCTACAGCTTCACCTGACCCCATTGGAATCTAGGAGGAGTGTCAAGTAGAGATTCCTCAAGGTTGAGCTCAAAACCCACTGCAGAAGCGCAGACCATGCGCTAACCTTGAGCACACGCAGAATTCTCCCAGCCCAGCGCAACTCATTGGATAGATCTCAGGAAGAAGACAATGACCGCGCGTACTCTGGTGCGGACCCTCTCTGCCTCCCAGCCTTTCCTTCTCTCTGTCATTGCTCTTCTTCATTCCCAAGCTCCACACATCCAGCCATCCGCAAAAAACCTCAAGACTTGGCCTCAACCCCTTATAGTCAATTGCAACCACCAGGAGGAGCTAGGACTAATCTCAGAGGAGGTAGGATTGGAAATTGAATCTCTTCTGTCTTCGCTTTTCTTTCTACATCTTTCCCTCTCACTATTACGTTCATGTTCATCTATTCTCAAGAACCAGTTGGATTAATTATCTGTTATCTCTTACAGAATGATTGGTGAGTTTTGCATACACTCCTGACTGTGATCCTTGACTGAGCCTACTAGCCAACCGTCTACTGCAGGTAAATGATTGAAGCCAAAGTTACAACTTTCATCAATCATTTCTGATAGTTATACTTACTCTGATATTGTATTTAGCATATACTACTACAAGGGTTATATTAAGTTCTGAAATAGAAAGTCTTTTGAAATTCTCTCATTTTGTTGCGTGGAGATAGGAGAGTAGGAAAATGGAAGAGTTTCAATGGTCTAGGGACGGCTCTTGAAGGAATTGCAATAGTTTGTTCACGGCAAAGGCAACATCTGGACGCGTCCACTGAGAGATCCAGAGCAGAGAGCCAATGAGTTGGTTATACTGAGGAGGAGACTCAGGAGTGGTCACGACGCGCCTGGACAGTAGCTTGAATTGCGCATCAGTTGGGAGGAGACACCAGTGTGATTCAAGGGAAGAAAGGAGGAGACAATGGAGGAGATGTAGTGCTCTTGGCCGATGGAGACCGTGAGGGAAGCAAGTTGTTGACGGATGGAGAGTGACAGAAAGAGAGAGAGATCTTTTTCAGTCCCAACCGGGAAAGGCTTTCCAATGTTGGAGACAAACAATGTGACAAAATCAGGGGTTCCAACAATTGCAAGATTGTCAAAATGCGCAGGAATGGCACCAATGAGAGAGCCGTTGGAGAGCTTGAATTAGAGAGAGGTGTTGTAGGAAAAACGGGTCAGGATGACGGAAAGGAGGGCGGAGTTGAGTTCAATTTTCCATTGGCGCGGGGATTGCTTTAGGCCGTAGATGGCTCTCAAAACCTTACAGACCCATTCAGGTTGTTTGGGATCCACAAACCCAGGATGCTGAGACATGTAGACCGTTTCATCAAGGCGCCCATTCAGAAAAGCCGTCTTGAAGTCAACCTGGCAGCCAACCCAGCCCTTGGTGCCAATCAGGCTCAGGAGAAGACGTAAAGTTTCTAGGCGGTGGGTAGGAGCAAACAGCTCCGAGAAATACAGGCCATGGAACTGAGAGAAGCCCATTGCAACCAGACGGGCATTCAGCTTGATTATCAATCCATCCTCCCGCTGCTTGACCTTAAAGATTCATTTGCACCGGACAACCTTGAGGCCACGAGGGGGTGGAACCAGGACCCAGGTTTTCATTCTGTGGAGGGATGAAAGTTCTTCCTGCGCCAAAGCAATCCACCGGTGCCGACGAAGCAATCTCATAAGCTGTTTCCAATTTTTGGGCGCGGTGAGGTTGTCCTTGACGGAGGCAGAGAGTGAGAAGTGTCCAAAGCGGGATGGAGGACAAGTGTGGCGCATGGAGCGGCAAGGGGGACGGGGGGGCAGGCGGGAAAATGGACGCTGGAGGAGGAGGAACAAGGGAGGCAGGCGGGGAATTGGAGATAGGGAGAGAGGAGGACAGAGAAATGGGGGGGGAAACACGGGTCCATTGGATGAGCAGGGGCTGACAGAGCGGTGACGAAGGGCAGGCTGCCAGTGATGAGGAGGGAGAGTTGTGGAATTGGCGGGAGTGGCTGGTTTGCAGAGGGACAGCGGAGCAGTGTCCGGAGGAGGATGGGAATCGGGATGGATAGGGGAGGAAGGGTCCAAGATGAGGGGTGGACGGGACGAGGGAGGAACATGGTTTGAAACAGGATGAGGAGTGGGAGTTGGCAGGGACAAGGGGGAAGGAATTGAAGGAAGGGGGATGGAAAGAGACAGCCAGGGAACTTCAGAGCATACGGGGGCACGGTCTTTTCATGCTTCCTGGGTAGCAGATCCATAGGGAAAGACCGTGTCATTGAAGATGCAGTCTTGTGATTTCACAACCTTCTTTGTGGCAAGGTCCAAGGGCCGACACCAGTTTCCTTGGGTGAGGTAGGACAGGAGGATGGTGGGACGGCCTTTGGGGGAGAGTTTCTTCCTGTTGTGCTCGGAAACCTTGTACCAGGTAAAGCAACCGAAGGCATGGAGGTAGGAGGGTGGTACATTGCCCTGTTTTAGAATGCAGTTGGGGGGGGTGAAACCCTGGCGGGTCTTTCATGGGAAAGAGTTGAAAAAGAAGAGGGAGTGACAGAGCGCATTGGCCCGATATGAATTGGGAAGGCAGGAGGACAGCAGAGAGGAGAAAATGAGGTTCAGGATTTTCTGATTTGACCGTTCAGCAACGCCATTTAGCTGAGTGGGGTGGACCGGGTTTGTGAACAACGCCTCTAGTAGATAGGAATGTTTTCATTTTCTCATTTACGTACTCGCCACTTTTTTCAGTTCGCAGGGAGGGGAAAGAGAAATGAGATTAATATTCAAAGAAAGAGAAGAAAATCTTTGTGCATATGAGTAAATTGGAATTTTGTCGCACCAGGTAAGCAAATAAGGCTTTTGAGCAGTAGTTGATGAAGGTGAGGAAGTAGTTGTAATCTTCTCTAGAGGTTTTTTCAAAGTTGCACAGGTCCGAGTGTATGATTTGACCAGGGAGATTTGAAAGGTAGCTGAGGCGGGAATGGAAAGGTGTCCTTGACATCTTGGATTGGATGCATGTGGTGTACTGCATAACTTCACTTTTGTTATTGACGAGAGGGGTAATGTTGTGTGATTTTAAGAGTTTTTGTAGTGACTTCAGGTTGAGATGAGAGAATCTGCAGTGATATCCAAAAAGGCAGTTATCAGACAGGCTCGAGACACTAGAAAAGACTGATTCTTCCTGCCTTACTTTCTCTTTGGAAAGGTAGTATAGATTTGATTTCCTATAACCAGTGGCAACAGGTGTGGCTTTGCTGGTGATGTTGGTACTTTTTGGATTTCGCACCCATCAGCTGTGGAGATGACTGCGTAACCAGAATCACTTTGGATCAAGATGGAGAGTAGGGGTTTGTGGAGGTTTGGAGATGCAGAGCCCTGATTTTGGCAAAGGTGAGTTTGAATGTTCCCTCCATGTTTTCTGAGATGGACATCCCATTGGCAAAAGGTATGGGTGTGTTTTTTGGTTTCTTGTTTTCTACCTGCCAGTCTAATGGTTTCCTAGACATGCTGCATCCTTAGTCCAGATTGAAGTTTCTGACGCTTGATGTATTGGATCTTGTAAGGTTGCAAGTCCCATAACCGGCGTGTATGATTACTTCGGATTTGGAGAAGTCATCTTTGTTATCTTCAATTCCCACAGTTGCGTTTGCTTTGTTTGTGTTTGGTGGGGTTTGATGTGGTCTTTGACTTTGCTTGTTTCTTTTTGAGCATTCCAGAGCTTCATGGACCTTGGGATACCTTGAAAATGAGTGTCCCTCAATCTTGCAGTGAGTGCAGTAATAGATTCTTAGGGAAGTTTGATCTGTTCCATTGGGGTTCATTTGGTGTTCTAGTGTTGGGTAAAGAATTAGAAGAGTTGACTATGAGTGAGTCTTCATTTCTGGTTTGGCGTCTCAGATGTTCTTGCTTGAGTGCGTTCATGAGCCTTGATGAAGGTACAGACTCTTTATTCATCATGCTTGAGACACATCCCAGCTAGTCATCCGGGAGAGAGAGAGGAGGATGGCTGTCAACTGGAGATCATCTGCCGTGAGGGGATTTTTGGGAGTAATAAATGACAAGATTTTCTCTCTGTATGAGACTATCTTGGTGAGGTCTGTGGTCATTTCCTTGTTTTTCAGTTGAGTAAGGAGAAGTTTTCTAAGCCAGTACATTCCTCCACCTGATGAGTGGTCTTGGTGCGCATTTCAAAGTGAGTTCCACATTGCAATGGCGCTCTTTTTTTCCTTTCTTATGAACTGGAAATTGGAGGAGTTGATTGATCTTGATATAACAGAGAATACAGCCAGATTATCTCTTAGCCCAGTTTCTTGATTTGTTTTCTCATTGGTTGTATTGAGTAGATATCCAATGCTGGAAGCGAGGAAATGAATACTTAAGATCATTGCCCAGTTCAGATAGTTGGATTCTGATCCTGGTGAGCTTAGAGGAATAATCAACGGAGTTTTCAAGACTGGGTGAAAGTGATTTTCATCCATTCACCATGAAAAAAATGGCTGCACCTTACAGCAGATGTAGCACCTGGGATGGTGAGTGAAGCTTGTTTTGACTTTGTTGAGGTTTTGGAGTAAAACATCAAATTGATTGCTAGATGGTCTCAGAATATTGCTGCAAAATATTTATGTAATGCATGTATTGAATTGAAAATTCTTACATAACAGGAAGAATAGGGAATTTATGTATTTATTCTTAATGTGATATTTTTTTACAACTTTTGAGAATTTCTGTTCTTACCTGTGTTGCATGAAAATTTTACTGGATTTGTATCAAGCTTCATAATTACATGTTATCAATCTAATTGAAAAAAAAGGAAATTTAATTCTTATTTATAGACTAAATGTTTTGTTTTTGATTTCTCCTTCAAAAATAAATTACATCCCAGTGACCCTACTAATCTGGTTTTTGAAAAAGAAAAATTGAGAACATTATCTTTAAAAAAGTGCAAAAAGAATGGGATGGATGGCCTCAGATCCACAACTTTAAAATTTTAAAACAAATTAACACTCTGACGAATAATTATACCTTGAATCACAGTTAATTTTACTGTTTTTTTTTTTTAATTTTTTTTTTTGAATTGAGCTTTTCATCAATACAAGAAAATTCAAATTTATGTTTTTTTTTTTCATTTTGTTTTTGATTTTGCATTTTAATTTTAATTTTTTTGATTTATCCCCTTTTTTTATTGTCTTTTTCTTTTTTTCATTGTTTTTGATTTTTACCAACAATTTTTTTTTGATTCTGGCTATTATTTTTTTTGACAAACCCTACTCTTAAATACCCAGATATTTTACATGCCCCTGATTTTCTGCACCCAAAGAAATTTCCTAGGAAACACAGGAATTTCAAGGATTTGTTTTTGTGAAATTTATAACACTGCAGACTTCTAGATTAGTATGCAAAGCCCTTATGAATAATCATTCAGACTTTTCAAATTATTTTGAGACCTTCAAAAATCCATTCAAAAACTAGCAAAATAAAGAAACAAGTTTCAATGCATTAAGATGACTTTTCCTTTTGATTCTAATCCAATTTGTTTTGGTGCTTTAAAGTCGTGGAATTGTGAAAAATCAATTCAAAATCTTGAAACTATCTTCTTGGCATTTGCTGGATGTTCTATAGGATTCTTAAGATTGGATCCAATTTAAAAGGACTTTTAAAATGACATCCATTTCAATATTTTTTGTAACATCAGGAATCAAAGTTTCTTTCTTGTCAGGTATTTAGAATATAATTATAAGATTGAAAAAAAAATCATTTTAAACAAAGCTTTTACTCCTTGAAATATTTATCATCATGAAAATAAGTTAAAATGAAAGGGGTTGGGAACTGGAGAATCTACATTTTGAAACCTTGTTTTTGATAAATATTAATATGAAAATAACCCATACTTAAGAAAAGTATAATTGAATTTTCAGTGAAAATTCTAAAAGGTCTCCATTTTAGAAGTAGACTTTTTTCTGTATTTCAAAACATGATAAGCAGTTAGTCATTTATCATGAAGAGAATATTTAAAAAGATTGATTTGACACACTTTCTTCTTGTTGAGACTTTGAGATGCAGCAACATTAGATTTTTTCCTGCTGGAGCCTTCTTCTGCCATGTGATCCTTCTTCCAAATAGCCTTCTTTGAGAAAAGACAACAATTGATTATGGTGACCCGGTTGACTGGGATGTTCTCATTCTCATTTATTGAATAGGAAGCAGTCCCCCCGCATTTGTGGCACATCTCACAGGCTCTGATGATTATTCCAGTCAGAGGGGAATTCCAGCAGGATGTTGCATTCTGCTACCAGTGATAGGTGCATCTGGGAATACTGGAATTTTGGATCAAGGCCCTGGCGTGGGCTATCCACGTCTCATCATTAGACTGTATTTGGAAAAAGGAGTGGTTTCCAGGGATCAGGATGTTGAAGTAATATTTAGTTGTAGATGACGCAAGCAATTGTTCTTTAAAAGTTTCAGCTCCTTTTCTCGCAGTTTGAATTGGAGATGTACTGGTTTGGCGGGCCAATGTTTGATGCTATGGCATCATTAATGGATGCCTTCTTTGTTGCCATGTAATTTTTGAGGGCTGCTAGTACATGTCACAACTGCCCCTGGCGTGCAAGGGGCTGAAGGCACAGGCACTACTACTCATAGAACTCAAGGATTTTTTGATTGGATTTCAATGAAGGAGATGAAAGGAGGAGTACAAGTGATGAGAAGAGGAAGGATGAGAAGACCAGTCCAGTAGGTTGTTGAAGAGAGAGTTGTTGAATCCTATAAGAGTAACAACAGGAAGGGGCAAGGTGATATGTGTTAAGCAGGCTAGGTGAAGGTTGTCTTGTGCTGAGATGACACCTACTGGCAGAGGGACTAACCAGTAAGAAGTAGTATACTAATTCCTTGGGGGGAATTAGTCCAGGAGGGAAGGAGAGGCCAGTATATGTGAGAGCTGAGAAGGAGGCCTTGAGGGATGAGTGGCTGGTGTTGCAGGTTGTAGTTCCCATGGTATTACATGTTGACTGATTGGGCTGGAGGCTGCAGTTGACTAATTGGGTGATGGGCCTATCCAGGAAGGTTTGACATGTACTGATCTGGAGTCCTGGGAGTATGGGCTGAACAGACAGTGGAGATTATGTACTATGTATATACTAACTGTAGTATGTACTAACTCATATACCAATTGGGTTGAGGAGTGATGAAGGTTGTACCAAGCCATGGAGAGAGTGAGAGGTCCTGAGAAGGTTGGCTGAATCACATGACAGGTGAGGTGTACATGGACATAAAGCTTATACCATACAGGGAGAGGGTGAAGCTGGTGGAAGAGGATGGAGGCTGCAAGAGATGAAGAGGTAGTACTATCTGGTGGAAGGTACAGGAGTAGTGAAGTTGGGTTTGATATGAGGGTGAGTTTGATGAAGATATTGGATTGGTTTAGTTGAAGGAGTGTCAGAACTACGGTTATGACAGTACACCACCAGTTGGAGGATTAGGAAGTTTGTTGTTGGAATCCATTCAAAGAATTGATTTTGTTCAATCAAGCAAGGACTTGGAAATACCACTTGAAGAAGCAGGGATTCCAAGATTGCGTGCATGGCGAAAGAGAGAATATCGTTCTTGGGCCAATTATTTTTGCTTCTTTTGGTGTTGGTGGGATTGAGAGAGTTGTTGTGCAATCATGAAGTAGGATGGGGCAGCAGAGTTGTCAAAATCTTCATCTTCCTCAACACCATTCATATTGACTTGGTCATCTGGAAGGGGGACTCTTGATGGCTCAGGGGTGGGTGATGTTGGGTTAGCTGGGGTTTCTGCATTTTAGTAACATAAGATGACACCATGATTTAGCAATGAGGTTCTACTATTGTCATGAAGATCTTATACTGGGGGGGATTAGTTCTTACCGGGTTCCATGTCTAATTTTAAAACTTAGTAACCAGATGAAAATGTTTCTTATTTTGTGATTTTGTATTGATTTTTCACAAACTGATAAATAGGAAGTCATATTTCCTTTTATTGACCTTCTGAAAATTTTAAGAAATGAAGATATTATATACTATGATTCCCCTTTGTTCTCAAATTTTCTTCAAAGTGGGAAAAGGGTATGGAAATAGTATTCTGGGAGATTTGAATAGAATCTTCTTCAACAAGGGAAGAGCTCAATGAGAAATCAATTCATAATTCACATAGAAAAGAGACTCTGTGGCTACAATCCGCCCCAAAGAGTGTGCTCATTTTTTTATGTGGCACTTATGCATGATTCATAAATATGTATAGGAATCCTGCAGTCAAATTTTAGTTATTTATTCTGGGGATATATTCAGATAATAGATATGAAAAGCTTCCCATTGATTTCCTTGTTTTTAATTATCACAAGAAATTTCAGACAGCAGGCATTCTTGACCATTATGTGTTTCCAAAAAATCCCTCATTTTCATATTTATGGAATTGACCAATAAGCATTGAATGAGAAAATGAGCTCAAGAATTCCAGCCACCATGAGGAAGAGCTGGAGTTGAAATATAATAAGATCCAAATTTCCATCATATGGACTTCAGACTACTCCTTGCCAATCTTATTGATTTAGTTGAAGTTCTAATTGAATAATATATCAAGTAGAGTTGGATAATAATGGCACGGGTCCAATAGCTTTTTGAATTGCTGTGTTTTTATTATAAGATTGTTTAAATCTCCAATTACTCAGAAATGCAATGCTGGGTACCACACAGATTCAGTTTTACTGCAAGGTTTGATATTCAGTGAGGACTGATTGTTGAGAGTTCCATTTTGGAAACTGAAAAATGGAGAAATAAGATGAATCAGGTGTCAGATTTTGCATTGTGCTAATTCTTGGAAATGAGGGCTATAGTTTTTCCCCTTTGCTGAATTGATTTTGACTATATCTCCTCAGATAATATTATATAAAAAATAAAGGGAAAGAACAACAATGCGTGGTTTTCAATTTCATTCTTTTGAAAATTGTGTGATATGAAATCTTGCTAATTCTTGTAAAGAAGGCACAGTGCTTTCTAATTCCTGGCTGGTCCTACACCAGCAATTTGAATCAAAGACATAAGTAACATTTAAAAATCATGATTCCAAATAAATATATGAGAACTCAACATGCATGGATCACTTAGCTCAAAAGAATAAAGAAACATTTAATGGGGTGCATAATATCATGGAGAGATTAAATTATGCTGGATTAACCAAGTTGATTTGTTAGAACAGGCAGGTGTGTATCACCAAAGTATCTGCTTCACCACACAAAATAAATATGAGTCATGTTCAGGGAGCTGGACAACTTATCAAAACTTTTCCTCCACTCCAGGACCGCGGGTATGCAGGAATGAGATGTCAAGGGAAAATCATGTGGGAAAGCTTGGGAGGTGGACTACTTGTGCTAAGTTGTCCACTTCACTGCAACTACATGGTATCATTATTTTGAATATGCCAAATGATCAATGATTGCTGGGACAGTGGACAACTTAGCATAAGTTTTCCACCTCCACAGCCTCTTCACAAAGAATTCCCATGTCATGTGATTACTGTATGCACACAAGTCCAGGGAGGTGGATGACTTATCATAAGTCTTCCACTTTCCCAGATATCATTGATCTTTGGCATATTCAAAATCATGCCACCATGTAGTGGAAGGGAAGTGGACCACTTAGCACAAGTCGTCCACCTCCCCAGCCTTCCTGCATATTACAAATACAGATCAATGTCATTCCAAGGGAGGTGGACAACTTATGATAAGTTTTCCACCTCCCTTGGAATGAAATTTAAGAAAAAAAAGGTGATGTTTAAATTATATACATTGAAGGACAACTTTAACCATCTCTGGATTTTTACCCACTTAATCTAGTGAAAATTTCAAAAGGAGGAAAATTTTGGAGTTTAGGAGAGGCATTGGCAACAACTTTTTTGGGGGGGATTAAGCAACCAAAATTAGTACATTGTTCTGTTAATTGGAGGTCCACTGGAGGGAAAGTAGTTGGATGTGCAAAACAAGATCACCCTGATTGAAAACTTTGGGCTGCCAAGTGCTGTTAAATCTGGAATTATGGGGTGCTTCCTCCTGGTGAGGTGGTGCACTTAGCTCAAGAGGACAACCTTACCAGGAAAAACTGGAGGGCATTGTTGGAGAGTTGCTTTGAATGATGAATTCATTTTCAAGTACTGGTCATTGACTTTCTGAATATCTGTCTTGGAATTTTTTGCATTAAAATTGTTTCACCCTGTTTCCTCCCTGCCTCTATCAACAAATCAAACTTGGTGGTATGGTAAGGCACTTAGTCGCACTATGGCATTCTCTGAGAAAAGTCAGAAATCATTGCTAAGCAACAAAAAAAATTTTCTTTACCATTCATGCTTGGGGAACTATTGAATTTTGAATAGTTTGAAATTGCAAGAAATTCATATTGAGTAGCATTGCAACTGAATTTCTTTTTCAAGAAATACACAACATTTTCTTGATTTTTTCAGAACATGAGCATTTTTTTGGATAGAATCCAATGATTCCAAATCCTAATGCCACTTTCCAAAGAAATAATTTTGTACCCATTGTCTAATTATATGTAAAACCTCTCAACTTGGTAACTTTTTCCAATTATTCATGCTCCAGAACACTTGTGGGTCTGTAAAATAAAAAGGGCCTCAAAAAGGATGTATTTTACTGTAATTTGACAAAAAATCAAAAACAAGGGTTCTCCACCCAAAGCTGTCAATGAATCATTAGTCATAATCAATCCCTCCATTGCAAGTTATTTAGCCAATGATCAGTGTAATTCAATCCAATGCAATTGGGGTCTCAATCCTGGTCTGAGAACAAATCTTTGGTAATGAGGCCACTCTCTGTTGCCCAAATGATTTCTGCCTGTGATGCTTATACCTTTTTGGTAATATTCTCTTTTTTCTTCTGCTTCACTTGTTGCCTTGTTCCAAACATTGGGTTGTAGAAGTTCAATTGACTATTCTGGAAGCTCAACTGCATTCAACTCTAAAAACCCTTGCAGAATATTATATCCTGAATTAGCAAACTAAAGGGATGTATGTGCGTTTGCAAATGAAACGTTACTATAAATTGGAAATTCATTTAGTCTCATCATTCTTCCACCTTCAATAAACTTGTTGGTTTGGGGCGAAGAATTGCCCTGAAACAAGAAAATGAATACAGAAAGTGGGAAAAACCATCTCCACTCTTGATAACCGTTGAATCACCTTTTGGTTCCCCAAACATCTTTGCTAGGCTTTTTCATGAAGTTTCCAGAAATTCTAGGCTTTTTTTATTTTATTTGACTGTGGTTCAAGCCATCAAGGGGAAATTTGGACTGGTAAAAATGCTCCAAAGAAAAATAAATCCGCATGGCTCATTCAAATGGTTACAAAAAACCATGGATTTACATCATTTTGTGGTTGTAAAACTTTGTCAGTGGGCATGGGAGGTTTCAAGGAAATGAAATGATGATGAATGAATGAAGTTTCTGAAAAAAAGCAGGTTTTTTTATGACATCCGAATAAGAATTGCGCCCAAAATTATCAGTCACTTTCCAATCATGAGCTCTAAACATGCCAGAAGAGTTTGAATCATGGCATACAAAACTATTGAACATCTCAAAAGTTGCAAGTGCAGTGGCTGAATTCAACTTTTTTTGAGACTCTTCAAGTGCTTACAAAGTATCTTCTCCTGCTCAATTTGTGGATTTCTGAAAGTGTTTATTACCTGCTGGGTTTGAAATTATAAATAGGTAAAATTGATCTGGCTTGGAATCATTTTTTCTTGGTATCCAATCTCAACTGATTAGAATGAGAAGATATTTTGTGTGGTGGTGAAAGACAGTCCAGTTTGACATTCTCATCAGCTTCTGGTTAAGTAATATTACTATAATCCAGTTCTGTACCTAGGAAATTCACAGAATACCAACCAGGGGTGAAGGTGAAGGATGAGGGTGATGATAATTCCTTGGGTTTGTGGAGTCATGAAAGATTCAATAGTTTGAAAAATGACTTACAGAAATCTTTGGTTTTGAAAGTACAGATACCCACATATCATTGTTCCCTGGGAGACCCAGATGGAATGCACCAAAAAAACATGAATATCCATATTGTCAATATGAAATTTTCCAAGGAAGGTGGACAACTTAGGCTAAGTTGTCCACATTCCATTGAAAATTTCCTAATTTCCCCACATTAGCTGAGTCTTGGTCCATAGTGTGGGGAAGTGGAAAACTTGTAATGACCAGTCCACCATGTTTGTTTCAGGAAAAAACATGCTGGTATTTAAATTCCCATGCTGGAAAATATCTTTCATCCAAGAAGATGAATCACAAAATGGCCATATTGAAAAGAAATCTTGCACAGGAATAGGGTTTTTAGATCCTTGCATGTGCCTGAGAATATTTTCTTCACCTTGCTCAATAATTGAACCCAGTTTCAAAAAAAATGGTAGGATCAAGGATCCAAGAATTTAATGTGGTGAACAATATTTTTCAGTGGGAAAACAGTGAAATATTCCTGGCCCAGGCCAAAATCTTGGGGATGATTGGTTATGCTGAATTATCAATGATACATTGTAAGAGTTCATTATGATATACATGTAAAAAAACCCTACATTCATGAATGGTAAATGTTTCTTAAGAGAACATTGATTTTGGGTCAAAATGGCAGTTCTGGTTGTCACATGAATTGATCAGTAGGTTTTAAAATCACAAAGCAAAATTGATTTTTTTCAAGCTGCAGAATCACACACAAGCTCATTTTCTGCAAAACTCAGACATGATTTAAAAACATGACATAAATATTGACATTATAAAGTGTGTGATCACCCAGGGAGGTGGACAACTTAGCCCAAGTGGTCCACCTCCCCATTAAAACTTTCAAATTTTCCAAAAATGATTGGATCTTAGTCATTGGTATGGAAAAGTGGATGAGTTATGCTAACTTGCCCACCATGTTTGTTCCAGGGACTAGAGGTTGGTGAAATGCCCATGTTGGCAATTACATTTCATCCAAAGAGATAATTAACATGGAAATATTAGAAATAAATCTAGTAGAGGTAAATGATTTTGTGATTCTTGCATGGCCCTGGATATATTTAATCCATCTTGCTCATTTATTGAACAAAATTCCCATGTCCCAAAATATTCCATATTTCTCATGTCCCAAAGGTCCAAAATATTTTTGTAATTGTTGATAAATTATATCCAAGACAAAGTGACCATGTCTATACTTAAAGACAATGTTTTCCAACATGAGGGCTTAGAGCATCAATGCTGGCCACCATGTCATGTAGGTTTGTGGTGACCCATAACCACCACCAACTGGTTGTCTGAAGGGACATGGTGCACTTAGGCTAAGTGTACCATGTCCGCAGAGGTTTATGTGCATGAATCATCATCATGCAATAGAAGAGTTGTCAGCTTGCTACTATTGCAAAGCAAGCTGCAAAAGTAACAAAAATAAAATAAATATATTAATAATAAAATTAGCCTAAGAAGGAGTAGGAAAACCATAAATATTATTACAGAAATGGGTTCTCCACCCATAATTAGGTAGGGTCACTCACTGACCCCACCCTTGAAATCCAACTCCTTATATTTTTAAATAATTAAGGAAAGAAAAACCAAAATACTACGGCTCCATTATTGATTTTTTTGGCCAATTAAATATTTCACACACATTGTCACGTATAGGTTTCACACCTAAAATTCAGTCATAATTGAAGTGTTGTGTATATTTTAGGAGTTACGGGCAGAAATCTGTTTTGTCACAATTCCCGCACGCAGCCGCGGAAGCCAATGAACCCACGCGCGGCTGAGATACAGCCCTGTCACTCTGTCAAGGTCGTCTACGCAGCCCCGGGCCTCTGACAAGTACGCAGCCGCGGGACTACGGGTTGACAGAGTGACATGCGGCCTGAGAGGGTCTGGTACCACGTAAACATGCTACAACCCACACAGGAACATTCTACATATGTAATAAATGTCCCCGTGGATAGTAGATAGACTAAAAGTACATAATATTATATAAAAATACTTCAATAACCCTTATACGTATTTTTCATTAAATATAATTCAAAGTACCAAGAATGTCGAAAAAAAGACAATGAAAAATTCTAAAAATATATTAAAATACTTTTATATACTTTTATCAGAATTTCTAGACATCAATATCTTATTGAAATACTAAGAAAACCAATTATTTATAAATATTACATGAATTCCCATGACTTATATTTTTCAGTAATTATCTTAGTAAATCAACTGGAACTCGAAAATAAGGAGTAAAATCAATATCATGACTTTTACTCCAGTTATTTAATACATAATGAGAACTCACCTGACATGAGGATGTCTGTAGAAATGTCTATTTAAATAATTATTGAATTACTGGGAACATTTACTAAGGATAATTAATTAAATAATACATTAATGCGACAGATTAGTGTCATTCACATGTTCTAATATCTATTAAAAAGTAGAATAATTCCCATACCCTGAGGAATTAGATGCTACCCGTGCCATAGCACCGAGAAAACGTGACAGGCTACCCCTGGTTACCCTGCTAGCCTTAGTTTCCGTCCCTTTGAGCCCCTGTACCCCTCAGAAGGACAACATTGGGACTCCAAAAGCTATAAATAAAGAGTTCTTTTGAGGATATTGATGGGCAGTGACCCAGTTACATTTATATCCAGACACCGTCCAAAGGTAATCAATTACTTATAAGAGATAAGTAAGTGATTTATGACTAAGTCTGATCAATAATATTCGTCCTCAACCTTTTTTTTAACAATCAAAACTGCTGAACAACCTTATAAACCCAGTATACAGGTTTAACCCATCAGTGCACGTCTCAAACAGATACCCAAAGGATTTAATAATATACCAGTGAGTTTTATTGTCCTTTCTCTGTCGTGGCAGCTTGGTTACAAGGCACTGCCACTCCACTGTGTATTTTATACACATATTATCTTTGGGTAAAAAATCCTTTAAACTAAAGAGCCCAAAGTAACCAGGAGTACATGTTTTCATACTGAAATCCCTGAAGAGAGTTGTTAAAGATCCCCAATATAATTTTGTCCCCTCTATAAAAATATTTAATAATCAATTTATTCATATTGTTTTAAAACAATAAACCATAACCAAACCACTTAACCTTGCAACAAGCTTAATCCAAATATTTTATGGATTTTTGATTCGATTATTAAATAATATATTTATTATTTATTCTATCACCTCTGGTAGCTAAAGGATAGCAAGGGTTTTGGCATCCAGGAGGCTGAAATTTGGGGTCTGGCTGGGAAATATTCCATTTTATTATATTTAATACCTTGGACCAGACATTTCACCAAAAAATAAATCAAAGATAAATTTATCGGACTTTATAACTGTGATGTATCATTAAATTATTTTGCAGTATATTTAAAAACCAATTCAGAATTGATAATCTATTATTTAAATCTTTTAAAGATAAGAAAAGAAGAATGTATTAAAAATTATAAACCTACTGGTTGGAAAGCTTTAACTCAAGCTGAGAAACTTAATATCTCTTCTGCATGTAAACACTTAGATAACTTACTTGAACAAGAAGATCTTGAAAGGCACATCAACTTTCAGGCCCTATTAAGGAAACATAAATCTTGGAAGAAATACCGTATAAATTACTTTTTGAAATATAAAAGTAAGTATGCAACTTGTTTTACCATATTTTTTTTTTAAAAAAATAATATTGATATATTTTATTACCCAATAAAATGAAATTTTTTATCAGTGAACCCTCCTGTGCCAGGAACCACCGCCACTGAAGTTGATTTATTGGATCAAGAAATCCCAGATATCTCTGGAAGCCCTTAAAATATTGATTTGGCAGGTGAAGACCTCATTGGAACACACCAAGACCCCGTAGGATTACCTACTAAGGATCAATATAATCCCAGTAAAGTCTTGGTACCTTTGAACACCAACTTAAGTCATTTTTGAATAAAACTTATTTTGAAGGATTTTTTGTGTAAAATAATTATAAACATATTATTTAAAATGAATAGACTTAACACAAGAGTCTCAGGGAGAATTCCCTCCTCTGGATCTTTGCCAACAGCTCCCAGTAACCGTGAGACCACCAATAAGGACAACCATGAAGGGACTGGAACCCATGAATCAAATGTTGATGGACAAGGAGCAGCACCTATACTTCTTCCCCTTCCAAACCTAGAGCCAGAGAAGGTAGTAGAATCAAGCCACCCTCCTTTACAAAAAGATTCCCTACAGCCACCTTAGCAGAATCTGGCCAAGGAAGCCAGGATCAAAGACTTAGTAAAAGACCACGTGAAATATTGGGAAGAATTCAAAGAAGCCCAAGCCAAGGAGGACATTGTGTCTAAGAAAAAGATAATCTCCCAGGCAAAAGCCACCCAGATAGCTCTTCAGAAAAATATTCCAAGGAAAGAGGTAGAATACTACGTAGAAAAGTGGAATCCTTGGGATCAATTAGTCCCACTGAAAGGCAAAGGATCAGGAAAGAAGAGATCCTCTTCTTATCCCAAACCAAAGGGAAAGAAAGACTGGGAACAGATAATATCCCAAGCTCAAAAATGGAAAAAGGTTTACAACAATTAGCTTCTAATTCTGAGCGCAAACAAACCTCTCATGTAATTACTTCCTTTTGTAATGAGATGTGTTATAATTGCAAAATTGTTTGTGAAAATTTGGACAGTGTTTATACCCAAATGGATAAATTAATCTCAGTAGTAGCCAAATTGATTAATAACCAAACAAAGACAGTAGGAATGGAAGAAATCAAAGAACATAAATAATGGTTATTGGAGACAATCAATCAAGGTAGGATCAGACAGACTCCAAAAATTGAGAATATGTTATCAGGAATCCAATAATATATTATTATGTCTTTTCACCCCTTTTAAGAGGAATTGGTAACCACTACAAACAGCTATATTCTTTCCCTTAGTGAAAAACTGTATGTGCTTAATAACAAAGTGGACCTGCAACTTAATCTTATCAAGAATGATCTTGGAGACTTGAAAGTCTGTCTGAACAACCCCTTGGGGAGTACTTCAGAGGAACCAAAACCTCCCAAACAAACCACTAATCTTTATGCACCACCCTTAATAGGAATGCATAGGAGTGACACCTTTAGGCCTAGTCCTACCCCTGAGATGGAGCAAGCCCTCAAATTTTTCCCCTTATTTCTAAATGGCCCAATTTCTCTGGCAAAGGAAAATTCAATCATATAAATTTTATTAAATTTATTGACTACACTATTAACTCTTATGACCTACCAAAAGCTATAGCTGTAGTCAGGCTTCCCAGACTATTTGAAGAAGTAGTGTTGGACTGGTTTATCATTAAAAGAGGAGAAGTAGGATCCTTACCATGGAATTCTTGGAAACTTCTGATTAAAGAACAATTTGGTTCTATAATGTTGAAAATAAAAATGATGAAAAATTTTGAAATTTCCTCATTGGACCCCTCCAAAAATAAACCTCACAAATGGTGCTTGGAACAGAAGAAAAGGTTGGATTGCTTCTATCCAGATGCTGATAAAGAGGAAGTAAATGAAAGACTCCTCAACCTGTGTCCTGGCAATCTTAACCATAGTGTAAGATGTAGGATGAGTATGGATGCTGACTTTCCAACTCTAATGAATGTGCTAGAAGAAGTAATAGACATGAATGGGCTAGACAAGAAAGCCCCTTCTAGACCCAAGGAGAACTATAACATTAACAAAACCAGAGAACAACCTCATCTTATGAATACCTCTGATAATAAGAAACCTAATGAGATAGGGATAAAGAGAGGATGCCTGCAACTTGTTCAAATCGTGACAAGACTGGGAATATGAGACAAGACTGCCCATTAAAAAAAAGAAATATAGCAGTCTTGGAAGGAGAGCAGGAGTTTGAAGGGAATCAGAACTATGAAGATATAGCTGATACTGAAGGATCACTTTCTGAATCAGAATTGGTCCTGACCAACCCTGTTAATGTTATAGAAGGAGATATACGGTCTTCTGTAGAAATCAATAACATCCATGGGGATTCTAGCTTGCCCCAACAATGGGATCCTACCATAATTCCTATACATATTATGGATGTAAAACCATTAACAGTTAAACATATGAGTGGGAAAAGTTATACTACTGGTCAAACTTTTTATGCAACAGGATTGTATAAAAACAGACCTATAAGGGTATTACCGGATAGTGGAGCCTTTTGCTCATGTGTCTGTGCTGAATTATGAAACAAATGGGACCCCAATTGGAAAGAACACCTTCTGCCCATCCCAAAAGCCAGGTTCAGCTCTTGCAACTCTACCATGAATGCTATTGGAGTGTGGACTGCTCCTATAATACTACCTCATACTAAAGGTTCTTTGAGGATACAAGTGGAATTTTTAGTATTGCTCAACGGACTATGTGACTACCTGATACTGGTTAATGATGCCTTATGTCTATATGGTATAGATGTGTTCCAGATTAAAGGGAGATACTTCACAGTAGGTGGTAATTGGGACAATAAGTTTAAGATATGCACCATTCAGTCTAACTTCCCCTCCTCTACTTATCAAAAGCATTTAGAAGACTTTGACCAAAAATATTTATCTCAAGCAGCTCTGAATATGAAACTTTCTGAGGAACAGAAGAAAGATATATTGAAAATCTGCTTTGAGAACCAGAATGCTTTTTGTACTAAAGATCATCCCATTGGTGATATTAAAGGAAATGATATGGTATTGACATTGACCATTAATCCTCCTTATCCTCCAAAATTAAGAAGGCCAGACTATCCTTCTAGTCCTAGGTCTAGAAAAGCTCTTGAGGAACATATCAAAGAACTAATAGACTTAAAAGTATTAAGGAAAGTAGGTCATAATGAACAGGTAGATGTGACCACAACTGTAATCATAGATTGGCATAATGACTATTCAAGAATGGTAGGATACTTCAGAATTCTCAAAAATTATACTCAAGCAGATTATTATCCTATACCCTGGATTGATCATTCTCTGCATAACTTGTCCAAGGCAAAGTACATCACTACTATGGATATGCTTAAAGGTTTCCACCAGATACCAATAAGCCCTGAAAGAAGGAAGTTTATGAGAATAATCTGTCATTAGGGAATATGTGAGTATGTTAGGATGCCCTTTGGTATAAAGAATGCTCCATCAAAGCCAGAGACCAATGGATACAGTTTTAGGTACATAAATCCAACAAGGATGGATGATGGTATATATAGATGATGTTATCATATACTCTGATGATTGGGATACTCAAACTAACCAAGTAAGATTATTCCTCCAGACTATCTCCAGAGCAGGATTGAAGGTTTCCATGAAGAAATTCAACTTTGGCTGCGGAGAATTGAAAGCCTTAGGACATATAGTCTCTGGTCTAACCCTAGCTGCTGATCAAAATAAGATAGCTGCTGTCATGAATAGACGTATACCTTAAAACAAAACAGAGTTACTGTATTTCATTAGTTTTTGCAGTTATTACAGACAATACATACCAAAGCTTGCTATGCTAACTAAGAGTCTGTATGAAGTATGCAACAACAATACTCTATTTGAAATGACTCATGAGAGATTTAAAAACTATGAGGAACTAAAAATAGCTATGACCTCTACTCCTTTACTCATCCAACCAGATTACTCCAAGCCCTTCAAACTATACATTGACGCCTGTATGGAAGGGTTAGGAGCTGCTCTACATCAAGAAAGGATAGAAGAAGAAATACCAGTAGAGAAACCATTATTCTTCATATCTAGACAGATCAAAGATACAGAAAAGAGATATGGAGCCAGTCAGCTGGAATGTTTGGCATTAGTATGGGCTTTAGAAAAGCTACACTATTACTTGGAAGGAAACACTTTTCAAGTAATCACAGACTGTAATGCTGTAAGAACTCTTATGAACATGAAAACTCCCATCAGACATATGCTCAGGTGGCAAATTGCTACACAACATTATAGAGGTCAGATGACTATAGTGCATAAAGCTGGGGCTAAACATCAGAATGCTGATAGTATAAGTAGGAATGCTGTGCCCAATGACTCTAACAATCCAGCATATGACCCTGAAGATCAAGATATTTTTCCTATCCTGAACATCAATCTTTTTGCATTGAACGCTCCAATAATGGGGATCCACTTATGTGAATTAGATACTGCTTTCTTCAACCTAGTAAGGGAAAACTACTCTCCTGAAATCAAGCGGCTGATTACCATTATGGAATGAGAATCCCCAGAAGTCCCTTTGATAAATAGCTTACCTGCTTCATTAGTTAAACCCTATAAAGCAGGAAGGTTTACCTTTTGGGAAGGTCTACTTTACTACAGACAACAACATTCCAGTGTATTAGTACTAAGCAACAAAGAACATATACAAAATATGCTCCAGGAATTCCATGACAACTGTTCATCAGGGCATCTATCCACAGAAAGAAATTTGGAGAAAGTAAAACAAACTGCTTAGTGGATAGACTGGAAAGAAATCACTATTAAATATGTTATTAGCTGTGAAACCAGCCAAAAATCTAATAAAAATACTGGAAAAAGGTTTGGACTCTTACAGAAAATCTCCAAACCTACAACCAGATGGGAAATCATCAATATGGATTTTGTCACCGGCCTCCCCCTGGAGTTACTCATTCATATAAATCTGTCCTAGTAATAGTTGAAAGATATTCTAAGAAGGCAAAATTCTTACCTAACCACAAAGAAGATGGTGCTATGGATGTAGCCTTACTATTCTGGAACAGGATCATAGTTTATGTGGGTATACCCAAGATTATAATCAGTGAAAGAGACCCCAAATTCACCTCTGAGTTTTGGAGAAATCTACATGATATACTGGGTACTACTCTAGCATTTTCTACAGCATACCATCCCCAAGCTGATGGATTAGCTGAGAGAATGATACAGACCCTAGAAGATATGTTAAGAAGGTTCTGTAGCTTTGGTCTAGAATACAAAAACTCAAATGGTTCTTGCCATGATTGGGTAAGCCTACTCCCATCCCTAGAAATTGCTTATAACAGCAGTATAAATTCTACTACCAATGAAGCTCCTTAAATACTAGAACAAGGATGGATTCCAAAACTCCCTACAAAATAACTTAAACTATAACTTAGCCACTATTCATCCAACATCTCTTGACTTTAAGAAGATGATAGATCTGGCAAATAATGATGCTCAAAAATGTGTAGAAGAAGCAGTTGAATACAACAAACAATGATGGGACAAATAAAATAAAGAAACTGACTTTAAAATAGGGGATCAGATCTTGATATCTACAACCAATTTCAACAATGTAGCAGGTAACGGAAAACTGAAACCAGCCTTTGTTGGACCATTTTTTATCAAGAAGATGCATGGCAAAAATGCTGTGGAAGTAATCTTGAGTGAAGAACTATCAAGAAAACATCCAGTATTTCCTGTTAGCCTAGTCAAACAATTTCAACCAAGAGAAGGTAGCAACCTCCCTCCAGCAATAATCCCAACAGAACCTGACCCTTTGAAAGAAAAAGGGAAAATCAGCAGGATATTGAGAGACAAGAAAGAGAGAGTACAAGGAAAAGATGTTAGACTATACTAAGTAAGATATAAAGGAGGATCTGCAGAAAAAGATGAATGGTTACCAGAAAATAACATACCTGATGGACCAATACATCTCAAAAACGACAGGGCCAGAACAAGGAACTGAAACACACATGAAGTTAATTTTCTCCCATCATCATCCAGATTTTTTTCATATATGGCCATATCTTGGAGTGGTGTAATGTCACCTTGCTACTATTGAAAAGCAGGCTGCAAAAGTAACAAAAATTACATAAGAATAATCATAATACAATTAAAATTGGAAGGAGTAGGAAAACCATGAATATTATTACAGAACTGGATTCTCCGACCAACATTAGATAGGGTCACTCACTGACCCCACCCTTGAAATCCAACTCCTTATATTTTTAAATAATTGAGGAAAGAAAAACCAAAATACTATGGCTCCATTATTGAGCTTTTTGGCCAATTAAATATTTCACACAAATTGTCACATATAGGTTTCACACCTAAAATTCATTCAGAATTGAAGCGTTTTGTATATTTTAGGAGTTATGCGCGGAAATGTGTTTTGTCACAATTCCCGCATGCAGCCGCGGCAGCCAATGCACCCGCGCGTGGCTGAGATACAGCCCTGTCACTCCGTCAAGTTCGTGTACGCAGCCCTTGGCCTCTGACAAGTACGCAGCCGCTGGACTACGGGTTGACAGAGTGACAGGCGGCCTGAGAGGCTCTGGTACTGCGTAAACATGCTACAACCCACACAGGAACATTCTACATATGTAATAAATATCCCTGTTGATATTAGATAGACTAAAAGTACATAATATTATATAAAAATACTTAAATAACCCTTATACGTATTTTTTATTAAATACAACTCAAAGTACCAAGAATGTCGAAAATAAAACAATGGAAACTTCTAAAAATATATTAAAATACTCTTATATACTTTCATAAAAATTTCTAGACATCAATATTATTGTGACATACTAAGAAACCTAATGATGTAAAAATATTACATGAATTCCCATTACTTATATCTTTAAGTAATTATCTTAGTAAATCGACTGGAACTCGAAAATAAGGAGTAAAATCAATATCATGACTTTTACTCCAGTTATTTAATACATAATGAGAAATTACCTGACATCAGGATGTCCATAGAAGTGTTTATTTAAATAATTATTGAATTACTGGGAAAATTTACTAAGGATAATTAATTAAATAATACATAAATGGGACAGATTAGTTCTATTCCCACGTCCCAATATCTATTATAAAGTAGAATAATTCCCATACCTTAAGGAATTAGATGCTACCCGTGCCATAGAACCAAGAGCAAGTGACAGTCTGCCCCTGGTTACCCTGATAGCCTTAGTGTCCATCCCTTTGAGCCCCTGTACCCCTCAGAAGGACAATATTGGGACTCCAAAAGCTATAAATAAAGAGCTCTTTGGAGGATATTGAGGGGCAGTGACCCAGTTATATTTATATCTAGACAATATTCCAAGGTAATCTAGTACTTATAAGAGATAAGTAAGTGATTTATGACTAAGTCTGATCAATAATATCTTTCCTCAACCTTTTTTTTATCAATTAAAACTGCTGAACAACCCTATAACCCCGGTATACAGGTTTAACCCATCATTGCATGTCTCAAACAGATACCCAAAGGATTTAATAATATACAAGTGAGTTTTATTATCCTCTCTCTGTCGTTGCAGCCTGGTTACAAGGCCCTGCCATTCCACTGTGTATTTTATATACATATTATCTTTGGGTATAATTTTCTTTAAATTAAAGAGCCCAAAGTAGCCATGACTACGTGTTTTCATACTAAAATCCCTGAAGAGAGGTGTTAAAGATCCCCAATAAAATTGTGGCCCCTCTATAACAATATTTAATAATCAATTTATTCATATTGATTTAAAACAATAAACCATAACTAAACCACTTAAAATTGCAACAAACTTAATCCAAATATTTTACAGATTTTTGCTGCATTTCTTAAATAATATATTTGTTGTTTCTATCAGCTCTGGTAGCTAAAGGATAGCAAGGGTCTTGGCATCCAGGAGGCAGACAAGAGTTTCTCCAGTTCTATCAATGAATATAAATCATGACATGTATTTTGAATTCCCAAATGTTTATCCTCAAGGGTAATTGAATGAAATCTGAAACAATTTTACATTTTTGTTCTAAGTGATCCTTGATTCATTCCTGCTTTCCCTTGAACCCCTTTTGGAACCATGAATAACCTCATCATCATCACGTGTAATCGTCAACCATGAATCAAGTCAACTCCAATGCATTCATCCAATCTCAAGCCCACCTGTCGCCATTAAAAACCAATAATGAGGAGGTGTCTTTGGAAGTGGTTAAACTTAGCAAAATGTATGGTTCTTCAATCATCATAAAGGTTTTAATATTACTGACTTCAACGTTTTGCGTTTTTCTCAATCCATTTCACTTTTATTCCTGTTGGTGATTTTGAGGAGATGTTTGTAGTGAGGATCAGCCCTTGAATCAAAAGCATCATCAGGAATCAAGCCAAGATTGTTCTGTTCTTAGAAAACCATCACAACCCCTAATGATGTCCATCCCATGCTCATCCAGAGAACACAAAAAGCATGGTAAAGCTGAGCGTGATTATTGCAAGAGGGAGTTTGTATCTGAGTCAATCTACTTCATCACCCTGAAGAAGGGCCTGAGTCCATGCCAAGTGGTAGTATCAAATGTAGGACCACCAGTAAATCTACTAGTGGTTTTCAACAGAAAGTACCAACCCTATGTGTTTCTCAAGTCTCATTCATTGCAGCAGAGACCATATACATTGCTAGCAACTCCATTTTCAGAGATGGTACAAGATCTCTATGTGATAGAAAACAATCAACAGAACCTGAATGAAACCAACAAAAACACAAGAACAGGATCTATGTTTGGAATTACCTTTCGTCAGGGCACTGACCAAGGATATTCTGCAGGTAGTTGGGAATCACCACAAGCTTGCTAATCATGTCTTTGTTGACTGACTGCCATCCAAATATATTTCTAAATAGGAATATATGCAAGGAGACAGGATATGCACCCAGACCAAATAGCAAATGATGATCTGTTGTGGTCCAAGCTTCCAGTACATTGATGAATTTCTGAATTTGAATTCACAGAAATAATAATAAAAAGGGCTGCACAGAGAAAATCATCAGTAAAAGAATAAAAAAAGATAAGATAAGACTCAGAAAAAGAAAGAAGAAGACACATATAATACCTACATCAAGCTGATTGGCTCTAGAAATAGCGGAAGGAGATCATGATCATAGTAAGAAGAGTGGCCAATATAGTTGATGGTTGAGGATTGAGTGGGCTAATATAAAAATAGACTGAGGATCAGATTGATAGGTTGAGAACTTCAAAGAAACCAGCCATATCAGACATACTTGAGATTGAAGACAGCCAGGGTGTGAGATTTGAGGTAGAGATCAAGTGAGAATGAATGGAAGAGTTAAAGAGATATAGAGATAGGAAAGAAAATAGGAAAGAGGTTGATGCTGAAGAGAGAAGTCAAGAGTGATAGTTGATACTTTAAGATTCAAAGCGTATTGAGTTTTGGATTCCTAGAGTTGCAATTTTTTGGTTTGAGCTGATCTTTGTTGAGTGAGGTGTTGCCCTGATTACCTCCATTCCAGGTAATGGATTTAGGTTAGGTCAAGGAGCTCGGAGCGCGTAGGTGAGGGGAGGCGGTGACAGCCAGGTGACAGACAAAAGGTGAAGCAGGACAGCGGACACTGAGAAAAAAAAAATAGAACAAGGCACTTGAAGAGAAGAAGACATATAAAATAGAACATAGAAGAAAAGAAGTGAAGAGAAGATAAACAAAGAAAAAGAAGAGCAATAAAATATTCAAAACCCCCCGCGTCTGGTAGGGCTGGAGGTGAGAGAGAAGTTTGGATTGATAAGAGAGGTGAGATTAGGTAAGAGAGTTTGTAGCAAGGCTTTTGTGAGTCCGTCTGCATTCATTTTTTTAGATGGAATGAGATCAATGACCAGACTTCCTTGTTTCAATTCTTCTCAACTGGCCTTTGTTTTGATGTTGATGTGTCAAATTTTAGAATTGAACCCAAACTTTTTGAGTTTATCAATGAGACCTTTATCATCCACGTAGTGTTTGCTGGGTTCTACGTCTTTCTTCCAGAGTTCAGATATCAAGTCCTTCATCCAGATTGCTTCCAGAAATGTGTCCACAAGAGGATTGAGTTCAGCTTTGATGGTTGCTTGAGTAATGTTCCTCTGACGGTAGCTTCTCCACAAAATGAGAGAACCAAAAAGTAGGGTTAATGACCCAATTGCAATCGTCTGGTTTCTTGATAATCCCCCCAAGTAGCATTGCTGTAGCATTCAATTTGATTATTGGAATTGCAAACAGAGAGTTAGAGTTTGAGATGCTTAGTAGCGTTTAAGTACTTCCAGCAAGGCTTAACTTCTCTCCAGTGTTGAATGCCGGGTTTTTTGCAAAATATAGCAAGACTTGAAACTGAAAATCTTAGGTCCAGTGTAAGACTCCAAACGGCGCAGGGCGTTGGCAGTTCTGTGGAGGGGATAGGTGATTTTTTAGGCTGCCCTCCTGAGTGTTACCAAAATATTTAAATGTAACGAAGATCAATGTCCAGAACCTAGTAAATGGGGAACCAAAAGTAAGATGATAAATATTGTAGTGGTCGGTAGCTGGGAGACAACACTATCTGAGGCAAGATGATGTTGGGGAAAACTTGAATAGAAGGAGTCAAGAATTGTTCAGGGTTCAACAAGAAAAGGAAATTGTGAGTGACAACTCCCACAAGCTAATAGCTCTGGTTGTCAGCAGAAGCTTAGGAAAGATCAACTCAATCCCAAACAACCTCCAGGTTCTCAATGAACCTGCCCAACTCTCCGCAATCAAGCGCTTGAAGTGCACCAGATAACTGAGGGTAGCTGCAAAAGACAAATCTAATTGTTTGAAGAAGCTCTAGAAGCAAAACAATAACTGATTCAAACAAGAATAACCCAACACTTCTCAAGGGACTCAAGAGTAGCGTGGCAGAATTCAACTTCAAAAGAAGGGAAGGGAGGTTTAACAATCCAGGTTTTAAGGTTAATAAAAACTCTTCAGTCAAACGTGACTTGTTCCAGAAAGATAATCAAAGGGTGATCAGGGCCATTGTGGTCGGATAAAGGGGTCAGGAGTGGTGTAACACACTCATGAATTTGATTACACAAATTCTTCTTCAACCAGCAAAGCTATTGGTTGGTGATAAGGATTGAGGATCAAGGGTTTGAGTATGGAGGCTCAAGGATCAAGGGTTTTTCATAGATATCAGATGTGATGATAGGATTATGCAGATTTCCTGTTGGCTTATTCCATCCTCCTCCAAAAGGCAGGGGAAAGCCCCTCCTTATATGGGCAGGAGGCCCTGTTAGACTATGTACAACGGATTCTACAAATAGAGCGGAAAAAGAGAGAAAATCAGGTCATCTTTTGCGTCTTTCAGTTGATGGGCGCGGGCAACAATACTGGAATCACCCACCCCTTGTCCAAAGGCGGACGGGGTGGGAAAGAAAAATGAACTGGACCGCCAAAGATGCCTGCGGGCGGTAGTCAACACTCTCCACCCCTTGGCTGAAGGCGGAAGAGGGTGGGAGAGCCCCAGGAAGGACAACGGATGAAATTTGTGAGAGCCCGGATGGGCGGATAGGAGATTGGCTTGAGAGGATTGAGTAATTCCTTACAGGCTTGAGATTGGCGACTGATAGATTGAGTGAGGTGGGAGATTGATGGATCCAAGGATTGGACAAGCGCTTGGAGGTGCGGTCGGGATGGGTTTGGTAAGTCATGGATGAGCACAGCGCAACAATAAAAATGAGGATGAGCAAAGCGTGAGGACAAGGATGTCATAACCACAACTTGACTCAGCCTTACTCAACCCTCAGTCACACTCAACCCTCAGCCACTCACAGTACAATCTACCTTCCACTACATACTGCATATCCCCTAGGTAATCTCCCAGGCATACTCTCCACCTCTCTATGGCTTGGTTCATCTCTATCTCTCCTTCAAACTCTATCTGGTAGGAGAAGTACACAGTCAACCCATAGTAAATACTCCTGGCTGGACAACCCATAACCCAGTCCAGTACATGACCTTCCTGGACAGGCCCATACTCAATCTGTCAAGCTACAACCTCCAGCCCATTTGGTCAACACATGTAATGCCATGGGCCTCTCAGACCATCAACAGTCATCCCTCCTCAAGGCCTCCTCCCAGTTCTCACATATACTGGCCTCTCCTCTCCTCCTGGACTAATTCGCCCCAAGGAATTAGTATACTACTTCTTATTGGTTAGTCCCCCATCCAATAGGTGTCATCTCAGCACAAGAAAGCCAACCAGCCTACCGTACTCATCTCACCTATCCCCTTGGTGTTACTCCTACAGGATTCCCTTACCCACATCCTTCAGAGCCCTAATCCTGGATTTCTCTTCTCCTCATTGTCATTACGCTACGTCTACTCTTCATATGCAATCAATCTCTTTGTCTCTATCCTGAGTTCTGTGAGCAGTAGTGCCCGTGCCTTCAGCCCCTTGCACGCCAGGGGCTGTTGTGACATTATACTAATTCCTTCCCCTTGATTACTACCCATCTCTATATTCCAATAGACCCATTCCATCCAACCTCCAAACCGTTTCATCTCCCGGATAGCACTACCTACAATATTTGTGGGTGTGCGTGGTACAGAGCTAAACAGTGTGTGGCCTCCACGTTTCCAAGGGTACACCCTGCGGAATTTGTCCGTCTCAACCCCTCCCCTGAAATTTGCCCTTGAACGATGCTTTTTGACGGGAACTTTGATACTTTGACTTTGACTTTGACCTTCAACTTTGATACTTCAACTTCGACTTTGACCTTTGACTTCAACACTTCGACCTCGATACTTCGACTTTGACTTTGACTTTGACGCTTCGACTTCAACCTTTGACTTTGACGTTTCGACTTTGACCTTTGACTTCAACCTTTGACTTCAACCCCTGATTACAACGGGACGTTGTACAAGCTCAAGATTCTTTTGCGGCCGATTTTCCGTCCTCTTTTCTTTTTTCTCTGGGTACTTTTCTTGGGTCACTTCCCTACAGAATACTTGGAACCATGCCTCCTCAACGTGCACAACCTTCTGTCATCACCAGTCCACCTTTTTCCAGGGCAGCCCAGGGACGTGGGGCTACTATGGACATACAAGACCACAATCAATCTACCCCTCAAGCCCGTGGACAAGGGAGGACCTTTTCCAACCTCCCTGCACCAGCTTCCAAAATCATGGACACTGGTATCCTTCCTCCAGCTCCCCCAAGAGCTTCTCTTTCCCCTGCTCCTCCTGTTGTCAGACCATTTATTAATCGAGTGACTGGTCAATATCCCCAAGCAGGTTATGGATTGGATTCTCCATTGTACAATCCCACCCTAATTCCTCTCCCTGAGGACGAGGAAGAGGAGGAAGAAAGCAAGGATTCAGTTTTTGATATGAGGATCCTTAGCAACCTTAACTCACCAACCTCTGGACCTCAAGAAGAAGCTTCCCAACCTTCTGTCTCAACTGCAATCCCTGCTCCCCCAAGTCAACCTCCTCAACCTCCAACCCTACTCTCCTAGCCTTGCTTCAAACCATGACTTCTGCAGTGGCCAAACTCTCCCAACCCCCAACAACTAGTACTTCCCACTCTGGAACTTTCAAAGCCCCATCAATGAATCCGCCAGACAAATTTGAAGGCAATAACCCTACCAAGCTCAGACCTTTCCTACAAGCTTGTGAACTCATCTTTGCAAATGATGAAGGGTCATTCCATGTGGACCAAAGGAAAGTTCTATTTGCTGTCTCCTACCTCACTGGGAACGCAAACCGTTGGATTCAACCCTACTTGGCTCATCTCTCCAATCAAGAGCCCTCATTCCTGCTCAACTCCTGGCAACACTTCACGGAACAACTTCATACTCTCTTTGGCGATTGTCTGGAGAAGGCCAAGTCAGAGAAGGAACTTGTAAATTTGAAGATGAAGGACTCTCGATATGCCTCAACCCACATCACAGAATTTCGCTCCCTCATGACTAAAGTTTCTGGATGGGGTGATAGAGCCTTCTACTTCCATTTTTGTCAAAGCCTCCCTGCCCGACATCTGGACCAGCTAGCCAGCTATGACGGTTCTGTAGACACCCTCCAAGACCTCATGGATGTATTGTTGGATTACAATACCAGGTACCACGAACGAGTCAAGGAGAAGTCTTCCCATCAAAGCCACTCTAAAAAGCAAAACTCCTCTCAATCCCAAGCCAATTCTTCCCATTCTGAAAAGGGCAAAGGCAAGGCCAAGAAGAAAGACAAATCCGCAAAGAAGCAATCTTCCCAAACCAAACCAACCTTGGACTTAGGTCCTGATGGCAAGCTCAAGGCTGAAGAAAAGGCAAGAAGGGAGAAGGAGGGACTATGTATGTATTGTGGAGGGAAGCATAAGACAGACAACTGTAAAAAGAAGCCTGCCTCCAATACTAACCCTTCCTCTAACCTTAAGCCAAAAAACAACTAGGTGGTTTTCCTGTTTTACTCCAGGATTATCACCCTACTGATGTTAGGGTACAAAATATACAAAAAGATTACTCTGACCAACTTTCCAAAGGCTTACGTTTTATTCTCTTTCACCAGGACTTGAGTTATAGTGTTTTGATTGATTCAGGTGCTACTCAATCTGTAATGGCTAATACCATGGTTGTAAAGTGTTCATTGCAGCCCATGCCTCTGGGCAAACCTATCCCTCTTTTCAATTTCAGTCCAAATGAGTCACCCTCTCAACTGATTACCCACAAGGCAACTTGGGTGGTCTCTCTTCCTTCCTTTCCTAGCTTTGAATGGGAATTCCTCCTTGTCAACGCGCCATTCTCAGAAGAACTCCTCCTGGGAATCGACTTCCTCCACCACTGGAATCCTGAAGTAAACTGGAAAATGGGGCGGATCACCCCAAGACACCAGCCAGCTGACGACTTTTCCTCCCAATCCGTTGAAATCAACATGGCCAACCTAACCTCAAATAATTCCTCTTTCACTCTGCCCTTGGCACTGCAGTCCATTGCATTCCCCTTTACTTCAGAACCTTTGCATCCTCAACATTCCATCCAGTTTCCATCGAGTTCAACAATTTCCCACATAGCTTGGATATTCACTGATCCCTTGACCATTCCTCTGGAGGAGGAACCTAGGGATTCATCCTTGCTTATCATGCAATTGGTTACCTCTTCTAACATTTCTGTCACTCCCCATAAGATTATTTCAGCTGACTGGGACGAGTTTGACATTGACAAAGACCCTGAAGAAATAGAAACTGTGTTGAAAAAAGTTCCTGCTGATTACCATTCTTTCCTAGATGTTTTCTTCAAGGTTAAGGCAGATCAACTCCCACCTCACCGCGCTTACGATCATCAAATCGAACTGGAAGGCCCACTCCCTCCAGTTGGGCCTATCTATTCACTATCCCAAGTTGAAAAGTCAACCCTACAAGCCTACATAGCAGAGAATGTAGAGAAAGGTTTCATCCGTTCCAGCACTTCAAGCACTGGAGCACCTGTTCTTTTTGTTAAAAAGAAGGATGGGAGTTTGTGGTTGTGTGTTGACTACCACAAGCTTAACGCTGTCACCAGGAAGAACCGTTACCCACTTCCTCCAATGACTTTTTTACTTACTGTCTTCTCAGGTTCTTCTATCTTCACCAAAATTGACCTCAGAGGTGCCTACAATCTATTGCGCATCAAGGAAGGAGATGAACACCTAACAGCATTCAGATCTCAGTTTGGAAGCTATGAATACCTGGTCATGCCCTTTGGGCTGACCAATGCCCCAGCTTCTTTCCAAAATCTTATAAATGACATCCTTGCTGATCTCCTCACAATTTATGTGGTGGTTTACCTTGACGATATCCTCATTTTCTCAAAAAACTTACAGGAACACATCCCTCATGTGTGTGAAGTATTGACCAGGCTCAGAAAGCACAAGTTATATGCAAAATCCTCCAAATGCAACTTCCATGCACCTTCTGTGGACTACCTGGGCTATGTGATCTCAGGGGATGGGATTTTTATGGACAACAACAAAGTCAAGACCATCCTTTCCTGGCCCACTCCTACAAACAGAAAGACCCTGCAATCTTTCCTTGGTTTTGCTAACTTCTATCACAGGTTTATAAAGAAATACTCCAAACAGGTCTCCCACCTCACCTCTGTCGCTGGAAACAGCTCCCCCTTCAACCTCACTCCTGAAGCTTTGCAACAATTTGAAAACATCAAGCAAGCTTTTAACCAAGCTCCAGTCCTTCGCCATTTTGATCACCTCCTGAGAACTTACGTTGAGACTGATGCCAGTGACTATGCCCTGGGAGCAGTCCTGCAACAGGTTACTGCTGATAACACTAAACACCCTATTGCCTTTGACAGCAGAAAAATGTCCAGTGCTGAACTCAACTATGAAATCCATGACAAAGAGCTCCTTGCCATTGTCTTTGCCCTACAGCAATGGAGGTCCTACCTCTTGAGCGTTACTGACCCTTTTGAAGTCCTAACTGATCATTCCTCTTTGAAGTATTTCATGTCTTCCAAGGTCCTCACTAGAAGACAGGCCCGTTGGGCAGATTTTCTCTCTGAATTCAATTTTCTGATCACTTACAGGCCTGGAAGACTTTCAACAATCCCAGATATCCTGTCACGTTGGGACAACGTGTACCCAGCGGGGGGAAAACCATATTCTGAAAAGAATCCTGGAAATTTTCAACATCTTCTGAAACAAAATGAAGTTGAAACTTCTAAACTGTTTTTCCTTTCTGCTAATGAACTTGAAAATCAACTGAGTGAATTGACTTCTGGTCAACAAGCTGACAAGTTATTTCAGGACATCATTAAAAGATTGAATAAGAATGAAGAAGTAACTGATTACTCCTTAGACCCCTTTAGTGGCTTACTCCTGTTCCAGGGTAAAGTGGTCATACCTGACCAATCTAACCATCTTAAACAAAAAATACTCTATCAAAGACATGACTCTCCTCTTGCAGGTCACCCTGGTCAAGAGAAGACTCTCAACATCATCAAGAGATCTTTCTCCTGGAACGGAATGTCAAAGGATGTCAAGAACTATGTTTCAGCCTGCTACCTTTGCAACAGGAACAAGGAAAGGCATGAAAAGAAACTAGGACTTCTCAAACCTCTTCCAATCCCTGATGGCCTTTGGACTTCACTCTCTATGGAATTCATCTCTCAACTCCCTCTCTCCAATGGATTTGATTCTATCCTTGTTGTGGTGGACCGTTTCTCTAAGATGGCCCTCTTCATTAAAACAACCGGCACACTGACTGCAGTAGAACTTGCTAACCTTTTCATCAGTCATGTCTTCTCCAAGCATGGCCTACCTGCTGACATCATAAGTGACCGAGGCTCCCTATTCATCTCTTCTTTCTGGAAAACACTTTGTGAAAAATTACAGATCCAAAGGAATCTCTCCACAGCCTACAATCCTCAAACAGATGGCCAAAATGAAAGAGTCAACCAAGTACTAGAACAATACCTCAGAATGTACATCAGTTATCATCAGGACGACTGGGATACTTGGCTCCCCTTGGAAGAATTCTCTTACAACAATAGTGTCCATACTTCTACCCAGCAATCACCCTTCTTTACCCTCTATGGAAGGCACCCAAGTTTTGACTTCCTACATGTGTTGGAAAATCAACCTGCCAGTCACTACCTGAACCAGATTCAGAAGAACCAGATTCAACTAAAGAAAGAATTAAAAGATTCTAGGGATAAGTATAAGTACTATGCTGACCTTAATAGAAAAGATATTCCGAAAGGTATTACTCCTGGGAATAAAGTTTGGTTATCTGCAAAGAATATCAATACTAACAGACCTTCCAAGAAGCTCTCTGAGCTTTGGTTGGGTCCTTTTCTCATCATTGAATGTATAGGATCTGATGCTTTCAAACTCCAACTCCCTGATCAATGGTCTTCCATCCACCCTGTCTTCCACGCTTCCCTTCTCAAACCCTACTCCCCAGACCCAAATTCTCCTAACCATCATCCACCCCCAGAACCAGTGGAAATTGATGGCCAGGAAGAATGGGAAGTGTCTCAAATCCTGGACTCAAAGATTAGACGTGGCAAACTCCTTTACTTAGTCAAATGGAAGGGTTTTTTAGAAGACTCTGAAAGAACCTCATGGGAACCAGTAGCCAACATCACCAACTGTTCAGCCCTCCTCCACGACTTCCACTCACTCTATCCTTCCAAACCCAAACCCTCATAATAGCCACTCTGTCTCCCAACCAGCTCCATCTTTTGTCTTTTTGGTTTCTCCACAATTTTAAAGTCCACTCTCTCTCTCTCCCAAAACAATAAATCAAAACAAACCTCGCTCCATTTCATCCATCTATATAAAGAAAAGTAAAAGAAAACAAAAAAATTTCTATCTACCACTCCTTTTAAATCTTATCAATCAAATCAGTAATTTTAGCTACCCAAACACTAGCCAACTTTATCTTCCTCCCTTCATATTCCTCCTTGTCCTTAGCAGTAGCCCCCAACTCATATGTTACACCAGAAAAAGATAAAAAATCCTCTAGCTCTGCCAACACTTCCTTTTTTGCCTCCTTCTTTTCCTTCTTCTTCTCCACTTCTTCCCCATTATTTAATCTCCATCCAAAAATAGCGTTGCTCCTGGAATCCTTTGAAAACCTCCCAAGACGTCTTTCAATCTCCTTCAAGTCTCCCACTGGATCATCTTCAATAGCATCCATGGGTCCAACTACTTTTCCTCCAGAGCAAGCATAAAAACCAATATCCCCCTGGTTCACCTTCCTATACTTACCCATAACTCCATCCTCAGCCAGTAGTCTTCCAACCAACTCTCCAACAGACTTAGGACCAGGGGAATCATCCTCCAACTCTATAACCTCCTTGCCCTTTCCTTTGTCTTTCTCCACTCCATCTTCTCTCTCTTCCTCTTCTATCTCTTCCTCTTCTTGTTCTTCCTCTTCTTCTTCTTCATCGTCATCAGGCTCTCCAGGAGCATCCTTTTCCTCGTCCTCCTTTCTTCCCGCTTTGACATCCGCTTTGACTTTGACAGGTCCGACTTTGACTTTGACTGGTTCAACTTCCACTTCGATAGAGGCGGCGGAAACGTTCCCAACGGGCGGCTCTCCGGCGATTCAAACCACCCTTGAACTTCGAACTTCGACGTCTCTTTGATGCTTCGTTGCCTTGTCAACCCCCTCGCCGCTGCTTCAACCATGCTTTGATCAGATCACCACAGCTTTGACAGCCCTCCTACGCGGCTCAACCGCCTCGACCACGTAGCGTCAAACCTTTTCAGGCCCCATCCCGGACCTTCGAACCTCGGCCACTCCGGCCTTCAACCCTCGAACTTCGACGGCCCCGACCTTTGACCGTCGAACTTTGACAGGTTCGACCCTCAACCGTCGAACTTTGACGGATTCGATTTGACCCTTTCGAACTTTGACCGGTTTGACCACGTCTCGGCCTGCTTTGACCGCTTCAACAAGGGTTAAATCAACTTCGACCGGGCCGGCCGTACTTCGATGAAGGTTTGACTGGCCTTCTAGGCCCTTGGAATCCGCGAGCGAACTAATTGAGGAGGTATACGGGGTCCCCCAACGGACGTCCATTGCAGTCAAACTGGCCACTTCCTTCTTTGACGTACCGTCCAACGCCAACTTTCCTTTCCTTCTCAACTCCGTGCGACGTTTCTCCATCCTCTTCATTTTCTCCTTCAACGCCTCCACTATAGTAAGACGCCCGCACATGAACAGTCAGCACCGCTAAACAAACTCGAACTTCCACACTACTCACCGTCAGAAGCTCCTACCCTACTCTCCATGCCTAGCAACACGCTCGAATCGTCCGGCGCTTCCTTCACTTTGAACTTGGGGAAAAACTCGTCCCTCACCCAAACAACTGGTCCCAGCACCTTCCTTCCGGCGTTGTGGGCTCCAGAACAAGGCCTCTTGTAGCGTCGACAATACTCGCACTTCCCAGACTTGGGAGTGATGCTGGTGATGCAAACCTTGTCAGTCTCAGCACACCTGCAACAAGGAGGATAGTATTGGTTGACAGGGTAATAGCAGTTGGTAATTTCCATGGTGAATGGGGGGGTGGATGATCTATTATAAGATGAAAGTGATGGACAGGTGTCAGGTGGTGATGGTGATGGATATGGTGATGGGAAGAGTAGTAGAGACATGGTGGAAATCTCAACTTGTTCTCACCTCTTCTTATGGGTATCAGGAGCTACCCCTTCCTCTTCTGGGGGGTTACTGTCATTACCACAACTCGACTCAGCCTTACTCAACCCTCAGTCACACTCAACCCTCAGCCACTCACAGTACAATCTACCTTCCACTACATACTGCATATCCCCTAGGTAATCTCCCAGGAATACTCTCCACCTCTCTATTGCTTGGTTCATCTCTATCTCTCCTTCAAACTCTATCTGGTAGGAGAAGTACACAGTCAACCCATAGTACATACTCCTGGCTGGACAACCCATAACCCAGTCCAGTACATGACCTTCCTGGACAGGCCCATACTCAATCTGTCAAGCTACAACCTCCAGCCCATTTGGTCAACACATGTAATGCCATGGGCCTCTCAGACCATCAACAGTCATCCCTCCTCAAGGCCTCCTCCCAGTTCTCACATATACTGGCCTCTCCTCTCCTCCTGGACTAATTCCCCCCAAGGAATTAGTATACTACTTCTTATTGGTTAGTCCCCCATCCAATAGGTGTCATCTCAGCACAAGAAAGCCAACCAGCCTACCGTTCTCATCTCACCTATCCCCTTGGTGTTACTCCTACAGGATTCCCTTACCCACATCCTTCAGAGCCCTACTCCTGGATTTCTCTTCTCCTCATTGTCATTACGCTACGTCTACTCTTCATATTCAATCAATCTCTTCGTCTCTATCCTGAGTTCTGTGAGCAGTAGTGCCCGTGCCTTCATCCCCTTGCACGCCAGGGGCTGTTGTGACAAAGGATGAGGAAGCGGGACGCGCAATAATGATGAGCAACGCGGGATGCGCAAGGATAAAGATGAGGGACGCATGACGGGCAATGATAAGCATGAGGACGCGCAATGCGCAAGGACAAGGATGAGGACGCGCAAGGATATTTCTTTTTTTTTCAAAGTGTTCCAAATGGTGCATCACATCTCTCCAAAACTTACAGACTGTCCCTTGTCTGCATCATAATTTTGAAAACATGCAAAAGAAAATAACTGGCCGTTTCTTGATCCTCTAAGAAAAAAATGTTGAAACCCATCTCAATCCATCCCAAAGAGACTAAATGCAGAGAAGCCCAAACAAAAGGCGTCCCAGGTGCTCACGTATGTGGCATAAAGTAGAGTTTTTACAACAAAAAGTAGCAGTAGACCCCGGTGGTGCATAATTGGGAGGACTTACTTTGAACCCAAATTGCCCCCACAACAATAAAATCTCTTAACTTGATCAGCAGAGAACCTTCTAGCCAACTGAGTACCATCCAGTTCTTCCAAAACATAAGATCCACCTCTAACTTGACAAACCACTCTATAAAGACCATTCCAACGATTTCAAAAAAGATTTCCCCACTGAGTCTCTAAAGATCAATTATAAGCCAATACCAGATCACCAGGGTTTAAAGGATCTCTGATTAGATTTATAAGTTTTTCTTCCCAATACTGAACTTATTTTGCTCTTGATTCCATCATCTTCTGATAAGCTTTGTTACAGATATCTTCACTCCGCTCCAGTTGCTTTGATCTGGAAACTAATAGGTCAGTAGTTCAGGAATCTTGTTCCCAAGGAATGCCCAAGAAAGACTCCATTTCAAGATCAAGAGGAAGAAAAGCCCTCTTACCAAAGATGATTTCATCAGGAGAGTAGCCAGTGGTTCGCTTGGTGGAAATTCAATCAGAGAGGAGGACCAAGGGAAGAAACTTCCAACAATTCTTGCCACTTTCACTAGCCAGTTTAACCAGAGCAGCCTTCAAGGGAGCATGGCCTCTTTCCACCATTCCTTTTCCTTCAGGATAATAGGGAGTAGTAACTCTATGTGGCCCAGGGAGCGATCAGATCATTTCATCCAGTTTTCCACCAAATTCAAAGCCACCATCAGTAGAATAAGATCAAGCCAAACCATGACACATTTTCCAATTCTCATGAAGGAAAGCTGACACAGATTCAGAACTAAGGTTCTTAAGGAATTTGGCTTCAATCCATCCAGAAAAATCATCTCTAGCCATGATGAGGTACTTAGCACCACCTGCCTTGATATGAACCACATCCATAGCAACCCTTCCAAAAACAGTGGACTCCCCAGTAGGATAGAAAATTTCAGCTGGACGCCTAAGATCATGTTTTTTGACAAAATTCACAACTCTTGCACCATTGAGAGACAGATTTCATCAGAGATGGCCACCAGAATTTTTTGGATAATTTTTGATAAGTTTTGGTTTCCCCACAATGACCAAGGCCCTCATGGAGAATTTCAAGGAAAAAATCTTGCTTAGGTGGGATAGTAACCACAACAAGTGCACAAGGAGTTCCTGTTTTCATAAGCCTAGAAACTTGGACACAGAAACTAGAGGAATTTATTTTAAGAGATCAAAATTCTTTGGCAGAGAGATACAGGGGTCTTTGGAGAGTTGGAAGGTACTGCTCTAACTTAAGCCAGAAACCTTGTTGGGAACCAGAGTAATTTTGGGAGGAGAAAGCAAACACAGGGCGGACCAAGGGTTCTTCCTCATTGAAATACATTCAAACATCCAATTCATTGTCTCCAATAGGTCTTCTAGATAAACCATCAGGCATAGTACAAGATTTCCCACGCCTATGGACAATATCAAAAGATAAAAGCTGGATAAAAGCTACCCAGCAAGTCATTGGAGCATTTGGAAGACTGGGAGCATTGATCCTTTCCACAATGGATTGTCTGTCAACTTGAAATTCAAAATGTTGTCCCCAGAGTACTATTTGGAGTTTCTTCAGCATTCTGGCCACCCCACAGAGTTCCAGTTTGATCTGAGAGTATCTAGATTCCATATCCAAAAATAGCAAAGATTCATAAAGAACAGGGCGGTCCAAACCATTTTCATCCTCCTGAGTAAGGACAGCCCCAAAAGATTGATAACTAGAGTTGACAGCCAATTTTATTTTGCCAGCTGCAGGCCCATAGGAGATCTTTTTCAAAACTTTGTCATTTCCAACAATAGTTTTGAGAAACTGAAATGATTGTTTGCAATCTTGGGTCCAAATCCATTCAGCTTCCTTTCTGGTTAGACAACGCAAGGGTGCACAGATTTTGAATAGAGAGGAAATGAAGATCCTGACATAAGTTAAAACACCTAGGAAACCTCTAACTTCAGTTGGATTTATTGGAGTAGGCCAGGGGATGATTTTGTTGACTTTAGAGGGTGCCATCCTTCTTCCTTTGTTGAAGACTATATGACCAACAATTTCCAAGGCAGGGACACAGGCGGCAAGTTTTGATCCAGAGACATTAAGGCCAGATTCCTCAATTTGAAAAAAAATCCTTTCCAAGATAGTAGGATACTCCCAGATAAATTTTTGAATTCCTGAGTGCCAAGGTAAGAGCTCATTATCATAGTCAGAAACTGGACCTTTAATTCCACCATCATCAATAAAGATACCCGCATGATCTGGGATTTTGTCTTGGAGAATCCACATCATCTGAGCCTGATAGACTGCAACCAAGTTGTTGGCACCTTGAGGCAATCAAGTCAGTTGAAATCAACCAAGAGGAGTATCAAAATTAGTTAGCGGCCAAGAAATAGGATGCAAAGATTGTTTGTCGTAACCCCCCATGATGTCTCCTAGACCATAAAAGGCTCTCCCAGAGAAGGATTCAACAAATTCTTCAGTGGCAGGCAGAACACCAGAGTCCTTAATAGTAACTTTTTTGAGAGGTTGGAGATCATTAACTACTCTAAGTTGACCATTACTCTTTAGAACACAGAAAACCGGGCTAGAGTAACTGGAGGTTGACTGTTCATATAGACCGGTATGGACTAGTTTGCGGACAAACTTGATGAATTTGTCAACTTTTGCAGCAGGAATAGGGATCTTTTTCTTTTGCCAAGGATTGTGTTCAACTACAGGTATGATGTAAGGGAGACCATAGGATTCTTTCAAGAGACCTCTCCCTTCTTCACAGAAGGCAATAGATTTTTCCCTTAGAGATAAAATATTTTTGATCAAATTTAACTCATCAGGTAAAAGCCATCCATCTGAACCAAAGTTGACCACCTTCAATTGTTGTTCAGTGACACAACCACAAGGTACAAAGCGGCCAATAAGGGAGTGAGATAGTAAACAATTAGGATCACAAGATAGAGGAGGACGCATGAGAGGAGGATTGAGATTGAGAGGCATGGGTTGGTTGACAGGCTGGACCTTTTGTGCTATATTTAGTGGAAAAAGAGAGAAATTCTTGTTTCCTCCAAGCATTCACCAGCAAGACCTGAGTACAACAATTGAGATCAGATTCCAACATTCTCCAAGATTGATTTTCAATAAAATTTTCAAAGGGTGCCTTTTCCATAAAAGAGGATCCAAAAAAAAAGCTTTTCTCACATGCGTGGCACAAGGTAGAGTTTTGAAAACTATGGTAGAAGAATTCCCTGATGTTGCACAATTGGGAGGACTTAATTTTACCCCCAAGTGCCTCCACTGAAGCCCATACTCCTCCATACCAAACCCATTAAGAAAAGAATCAAATCAGGATCTAGTTTATACTCATTGCGGAGAATCAAATCAGGGCTAGAGGAAGATTGATCAGTGATAAGAGTACAAGGAAAAGAAGAAAAAACAGAACAAGAGAGAAGAGAAATATTTTTGGAATTTTGTGTTTTAACTTGTTTTTGATTTTGGACATTTTCAAGATCAGAAGAAAAAGAAGAAAGAGATGAAAAGGATGAAGAATATGCCTCAGAGATAAAAGTTGGCCCTGTAGTTGAAGTCCGAGGCTTAGAAGAGCTACAACTATTAGTATTACCAACCATTTTGCTAAAAAATGAGAGGAGTTAGAAGAATCCTTCTGCTTCCCCTTCAGAACCCATTTAGGTGAAAAACCAGGGAAATCTCTTTCCCAACGACCAGAATCCAAATAACAGAGAGGAACTTCAATCTTCATACCATCAGCATCAGAAAGAAGAATTCTCTCCCCAACTTGATCAGAAAACATCAGGGTGGCCCCAAAGTCTATTAAGAAAGGACAACCCAAAATCTAAGGACCTTCCAAACAAGTGATCCAAAAGTGACAGGTTCCAGCAATATTTTGACCAATTCAAACTGGCACATCCTTAGCAATACCCACCAACTCACAAGATTGATTCCCAATTCCATAAACCGCAGAGTTGAAGCTGACCCTTGGACTGAGATTGAGCTTGCAGGCCATTTCATCCAAAATTAAGTTTAGTTGGGACCCAGAATTGACAAGTAGAGAAACCGTTTTGGATGAGTCACCTAGAGAGCATGGTAAAAATCCAAGAGGATAAGAATAAAGATTTGAATCAGAAAGAGGATCTGTTCCACTTGAGTCATTGATCAAGGTTCCAGAGGAAACTTTCAATTTGTCAGGACCAATCTCCACACGTTGCCAAGAAACCCATTTCTTCATGCCTTCAGCCACAGATGGTGAGATGGAAAGGAGTTCAGCCATGGTTAGATCAGGGATTTTAAGATCAGAGATTCTCTTTAATATCCCCTCCACAGCATTGGGGTGGTCTTTGGAAATTCCCCTTTCAAATCAAACCTTGGGTTGAGTTGGAAGAGGAAGTTCAGGTGAGGGTGGAGCTATAACTGGATCAGTTGGTGAAGGTGATTTGGATGGCAGAGGAGCAGGATCAGAGTATTCTGGGAACCTATCCATGAGGGGTTCCTTTTCTACTTCCATGTCTTCTACCTCATAATAGGGAGGCTCGGGTGAAGATCAACGTTTGACCGGTTTTCGAAGAATTGGGGATGGAACAGGAGGAGCTTTATGAGGTCTGGGTTCCTCATTTTTTTTCCTAGCTGGATCAGATTGATAGGTTCCAGAAAAGCTGGAAGAAGAGACAGCAGGAGGATACCATAGTTGAGGAGTTCCACAAGCGGATTGGAAATCAAGATAGGCCAAGGATGCCTTCTTGGGAGCAGGAGGCTGGAAAGAGGCCACCACATGACAAATTGGACGAGATTGATCAAAAGGGATAAGTGCACCATTAGGAATAAAGAAGTTACTCTCTTTCTGTTCCACCAACATTTCCTCCTTTTCCTTCTGGAGTTCAGGACAGCAACCAGTTCCATGACCTTCTCAGTGGCAATACTAGCAAACCATGGTGGACCTAGGAACAGAGTTGGAGGGTTTGGGGACAACCAGAGAGGAGAGTTTCTGATCCATTTTTTTCTTGAAAGCTTGCAGGAGTTTGGTGATCTCATCAATAGTTGGTGTTTCTCAGTGGATCTGAGGTTTTGGTTTAGTTCTGGGATTGGCTTCCATCTTATTCATGATTTTGTTAGATGCTTGAAAAGAGGGGGCAAGGAATGGTTCAGTGATTCTATGTTTTTCAAAGCTGAGAGCTGTTTTACCTTTCATCACTTTATCCACAGTATTCCTAAGAACCATGAAAGCAGGGAGCTTGAACCAATTATCTCTTGTGGTGATCATGGATCTGCATTTCACCAATTCATCCTTAATTCTTTCCTGCACTCCTGGAGATAAAGACTGAAAAAATTACACTCAAATTTTGTCCAACGTATCAATGTGATTGTTTTGGATAAGATAGGATTGCATAGGATCCTAAGATTTTCTGAAAGCTTGATAGTCAGAGGCTGAGGAGATACCACCATTGGGGATACATTGAGAGACTAGGGAATCCATATCTTGGAGAGGGAACCTAGCAATATCAATTTTGCCCCAGTAGGCAATCGTTGCCTCCTTAAGAAGTACCCAGTCATGGGATTCAAATCTATCAAACAATTCAATCACTTCCATGACTTCATCAGAGGAGATAAAGAATTGCAGTTCATAAGCCATGTTGTATTTTCTGGCACTGTCCACTTCAGCAGCCATCTTGTTGGAATCCAGGAACCATTAAACATTTGTACCGTTCAAGCATTAGTTCTTGTTCTGAGTTTTGATCTTGATCATCTTGGCCCAAACAGGGGTAGAAGAGGTACCAATAGGTTCCATTTCTCCAAAAGATTTCCTAAGGGATCCAAAGAACAGATTTCCAAAGTGGCTCACGAGTGTGACAAGGGTAGGGTTTACAAAAAATGACTAGGATCAAACCCCTTGATGGTGCACAATTGGGAGGACTTACTTCTGGAACAAGTTGTCTCCATGGATCAGATCTAGACAATGACAGAAAAAAGAGAAAAACAGAAGAGGAGAAAAAGATTGGATTTCCAAGTTGATTCCACAAATTTAGGGACTGTAAATCCCAAGGTTGCTGGTTTGATCCCGGCACGGGGGACCAAATGTAAGACTCCAAACGGCGCAGGGCGTTGGCAGTTCTGTGGAGGGGATAGGTGCTTTTTTAGGCTGCCCTCCTGAGGGTTACAAAAATATTTAAATGTAACAAAGATAAATGTCTATAACCTAGTAAACAGGGAACCAAAAGTAAGAGGATAAATATTGTAGTGGTTGGTAGCTGGGAGACAACACTATCTGAGGCAAGATGATGTTGGGGAAAACTTGAATAGAAGGAGTCAAGAATTGTTCAGGGTTCAAAAAGAAAAGGCAATTTTGAGTGAAAACTCCCACAAGCTAATAGCTCTGGTTGTCAGCAGAAGCTTAGGAAAGATCAACTCAATCCCAAACAACCTCCAGGTTCTCAATGAACCTGCCCAACTCTCCGCAATCAAGAGCTTGAAGGGTACCAGATAACTGTGGTTGGCTGCACAAGACAAAGCTAATTGTTTGAAGAAGCTCTAGAAGCAAAACAATAACTGATTCAAAAAAGAATAACCCAACACTTCTCAAGGGACTCAAGAGTAGCGTGGCAGAATTCAACTTCAAAAGAAGGGAAGGGAGGTTTAACAATCCAGGTTTTAAGCTTAATAAAACCTCTTCAGTCAAACGTGACTGGTTCCAGAAAGATAATCAAAGGGTTATCGGGGCCAGTATGGTCGGATAAAGGGCTCAGGAGTGGTGTAGCACACTCAAAAATTTTATTAGACAAATTCTTCTTCAACCAGCAAAGCTATTGGTTGGTGATAAGGATCAAGGATCAAGGGTTTGAGTTTGGAGGCTCAAGGATCAAGGGTTTTTCATAGATATCTGATGTGATGATAGGATTTTGCGGATTTCCTGTTGGCTTATTCCATGCTCCTCCAAAAGGCAGGGGAGAGCCCCTCCTTATATGGGAAGGAGGCCCTGTTAGACTATGTACAACGGATTCTACAAATAGAGCGGAAAAAGAGAGAAAATCAGGTCATCTCTTGCGTCCGTCCCTGAATGGGCGCGCGTGAAAATACGGGGATAACCCACCCCTTGTCCGAAGGCAGACGGGGTGGGAAAGGAAAATGAACCGGACCACCGCAGATTCCCGCGGGCGGTAGTCGACACTCTCCACCCCTTGGCCAAAGGCGGAAGAGGGTGGGAGAGTCCCAGGAAGGACAACGGATGAAGTTTGTGAGAGCCCGGATGGGGGGATAGGAGATTGGCTTGAGGCAATTGAGTAATTCCTGACAGGCTTGAGATTGGCAACTGATAGATTGAGTGAGGTGGGAGATTGACGGATCCAAGGATTGGACAAGCGCTTGGAGGTGCGGTCGGGATTGGTTTGGTAATTCATAGATGAGCGCCGCGCGATGATAACAATGAGGATGAGCAATGCGCAAGGAAAAGGATGAGGAAGCGGGACGCGCGATGATGATGAGAAACGCGGGACTCTGTGGTGTCAATTTATAGACACGGATTGGGGACTGCGTCGCGGCTGCGCGCTCAGCATTGGAGGCAAGCGGGCTCAGCATTAGGGTATGCGGAGTGATCAGCAGCGGCAGCTGCTGGATTAGCAGCAGCCCCTGTTTGGCTCCGCACCTGGTGGACGGGTTGGGCTCAGAATTGAATGCGGCGTGGGCGGCAATCCGCCCTGGAGATTGGATTTGGAAGGTAGTGCGCTCGACTAGGTTTTCGCGGGCGCGCCGGTTTGGATACATAGGGGTGGATCAATCCGCGGGCTATAAAGGAACGTATGGAGCGTGCGCCCAAGCGCGGGGGTCATGCCAAAAATTACCAAACACCCACAACGGGCGCGGACGAACAGATAGGGACAGGCACAGGGGGCTCAAAGTAGGGCGCGGTGCAAGGAGCGCGTCATGAGAAGGACAAACCGGATGGACGGAACGGCGTACAGAGGACGGGGGGAGTTTGGTACGGAGGTGGGGAGAGGAGGCTAGGGTTTCTGCTTTGGGATTGTTTTATGTTTTGTTTTCATACTGTTATTTGAGCATGTACTTAGGTTAGGGTTGAGAGGGAGGACTTATCCTCACTCTCAACTCCAAGGTTTGGGAGGAGGCAGGGAATCATCACATCACATCATTGGATTAGATCACTCATCTCACCAGGAGATTAAAGGAACTCAAACCAGATACACATCCAGGTGGAAAGTTCTTGGGATTGAAGGATTGGCAATTTCTCTCTCTCTCTACTTTTCTTTATATCTTTATCTCCTTATTTCTATTTCTCAATGAATTGCAACTTTGGAAATCCTCATCTCCTTTCAAACGCAGGGAACCGTTCACTTCCAAACCTTGGGACAATTATAGGGTGATAACCTTTATTCTTTCCACAACGAGCAAGGATAAGGATGAGAGACGCGCAACAGGCAAGGATAAGGATGAGGACGCGCAACGCGCAAGGACAAGGATGAGGACTCCTGAGGATATTTTTTTTTTCAAAGTGTCCCAAATGGTGCACCACACCGGACGAGTCAGACAAGCTATATATTTAATCAGGAAAAAAGCAGATGGATAGTTGATGTTAAGGGAGAGAAACTCTTGGTTTTCTTCATTGGAAGCTGGGGAAAGATTGGTGTTGACAGTAAGAGGGATGGAGGAAGGTTTGCAATCCATGATTTTTAATTCTTTTAGTCTGTGTTTGATTTGTTTGGGTTGAGATAATAAGATTGAGTCATTGAGTCTTTCAAATTTCATGCCCAATATGGTGTTGGGTTTGTGATGACTAGAGTTTGGAAATATTTGAGAAAATTAGTTGAGAAATTATGGCTGGAACCAACAAGGATGAGATTGTCAACATGGAAGAAAAGAACAGAGTTGGTTGAGGGATGAATGTAGAGAGACGGATCTGACATGGATTTGTGGAAACCTTGTTTGCAAATTCAAGAGGTAAGCGTGCTGAACCAGTGAGCTGGGGCCGGTTTCATTCCATATAGAGATTTGTTGAGAATGAGGTATTTCAAAGTTCATTTTTATCCTTTGGGTTGTTTTATGATAACTGTGTTGGACAATGGGGCATGAAGGAAAGCGCTTTTAACGTCAAGTTGGGTGATGGGGAGAGAATAGTGAAGTCCAAAGAGAAGAGAAATGAAAAGGGAATAAGCCTTTATGTTGGGAGAAAAGGTGTTGAGATAGTATATTCCATATATTTGATCAAATACCTGAACACAGAGCTGGCTCTTATAGATAAGAGGGTTGCCAAGGAAATTATCCTTAAGAAAATAGACCCAGGTTGTATTCAGTGGATTTACAGGTTCAGGTCTGTCGAAGTCATCCCATACCTTGAGTTCTTTGATGCTTTTGAGTTCAAAGTCCATGGAAGCATCCCAATTGAGTGAGTTGGAGTATTTCTTGGCTTTTTTGTAAGTCTTAGGTATGAAGTATTGGTGATAGCCGTATTGTTGAGGAGGGTTGATGGATGATCAATCTTGCAAAGATTAGTTTGGGTTTAGTTGGACAGCAAGGTTGTTGGAGGACTTGGATGAGGAGTCTGAGTGAAGATCATCCAAAGATTTGGAAGAGAGAGGGGGAGAGATATTTTTCTTTTTTGTTTCAACAGGATTATTGGGAGAAAGGGGAGAAGAGGAAGATTCAGGAAAAGAGAAAGACAGAGGAATGTTGATGTCCATGTTGGGATGAGGGGGGGTATTGGATTTGGAATTAGGAGATGATGAGAGTATCTGGGCAGAAGAATAATGTTTGAGTATTTTTACAATTTTGGAAGAAATAATGGAATTGTCAGGACAAAGAATGCGGTAGGAAAGAAAATGAGGGTTGTAGCCCACAAGGATGCCAGCAAGGCCGCTTTCTTTGAATTTCTTGCCTCGAGGTACTTGGGTGTTAAGATAGACAGCCTTGGAGCCAATCTGAAGAAAGTAGTCAAGAGGAAGAGTTTTATTAATAAACATTTGGTTGGGAGAGGGAAATTTTGTAGTCTTAGGAATTTGATTGAGAACCAGACAGGCAGATTTGGAGACTTTGGCCCAGAGATTAAGAGTTAACTTGGAGCTTTGGAGACTGGCTCAAATGGATTCTGTTAGTTTTCTGTTAGCTTGTTCAATTTTGCCATTGTGTTTGTGGTGATAGGGCTCAGCAATGAGATGTTGAATGGAGTTTGAGCAAAAGAAATTGTTTAAGTCAGAGGAAATGAACTCTCCTCCTCGTTTGGAGAAGATTGCAGCAGGAAAGGAGTTTTGTTTTTGTTTTTCAAATTTTAAGATAATCTTGAGCTGCAGAGCAGCATCTGACTTGTGTTGGAGCGGAATTGCAGAGATGTAACCTGAGAAATTGTCAATAATGGTCATGATGTAATTCATAAGGTTTCTGGAAGGATGAGAGATGGGTCCGACAAGGTTGAGGTTAAGTTTTTTGAATGATGAGGTAGCGGAGGTTGAGTTGTTTTTGAAAGAACTTTTGGTTTTTTTGGAAAATAGACAATCTTTGCATTGAAAGTATGACATAAAACTAGAAGAAAGATCAGGGAACAGGTTTTTGATTTGATAAGGACTGGCATGTCCAAAGGATAGATGAAGATTTTTGAGCTTGTTGGAGTTCCAGTCATTTTGGGAGATGTAGCAGATTTTCCAATTTAGTCCCACCTTAGAGGGATTGTTTAGTATGACAAGATTACCTCAAATAAATCCCAAGAAGAAAGGACGAGAGTTTGAGAAAAGTCAGAACTTATTTCCGTCAGTAGTTAAGGAACATCTTTTAGAGGCAATGAGTTCTCCAGGACTAATAAGATAAAACAAGATTGGGAAAAAAGAAAGCGTTAGAGAGTGTAACTGTGGTATTCTTCCAGATGAGTTGGACTGTTCCTTTTCCTTTGATTGGGAGCTTAGCTCCTTCTTTTCAGTGCTGATAGATTTGTCTCCAGAACATTTGGTGAGATTAATGAAAAACTTAGCGGAATTGAACATGTGACAGGAGGCTCCAGATTCAAGGATGATTTGATTATGCAAGTTTATTTCTTTGATCCAGGTGGTGAGAAGTGCAAGATAGTGAGCCACTTCCTTTCCCTTAGAGTTGGCATTGAATTGCACTCTCCAATTGGCTTGGGCTTCTTTCCACCAATCTGGAGATAGGTGTTCATGTTTGTGCCAACATTTGTCCTCTGTATGATTGGGTGATTGTGGATTGTGATAACCTCTTTTACAGCAGAGCTCTCAAGGAAAGGGATTTTTGACGTTTCATGAGACAACTAGGGCAGTGTTGAGGGATTTGGAATATTTTGTTTTTGATCTGGTTTTGTTGTTGAGTTGAGTGAGATGAATAAGAACCAGATTGACTGAGACACTTTTATTGGAATGCATTATTTGTTGAAAAAGAGATTGCAGAGTGGAAGCACATTTGGAAAGAATAAGATAGGCTAGAATGTCTTCTGGAAGATCAATTCCTACTTCGACCATTTCCTTCAGGAAGATTTTAGTTTTTGTGATGAACAAATTGATCAAATTGGTTTTGAATTAATGGTATAGGAATTTGTTGAAAACTCAAGCTTGATTGGGGGTTTGAGAAGAGGCAAACCTTTCCTTGATGGTTTTCCAGAGTAGCTTGGCGGAAGTAATTTTACTTGGATTAACAACATTGTTGTGAGTAATTGAGTTGATTCACGAGAGTAATATAACCCTGATTTCCATTTCATTGATAGTCTTCAGAGATGTAGTGTCTTCCTTGAGAGCTTCCTTGAGGCCTTTCAGTTCCAAGATAATGGTCATTTTATCCTTCCAGATTGAGTAGTTTTTGTTGGTGAGAATGGGTACTGCCTTGAGAGCTGCCTTGAGGATGATTTTTCAAAATTCATTGCTGCTGCTTGATCCCTCCATGATTCCTGTTAGAATAGTCGGGCTGACCTTTGGCTTTTATCTGTGATGAATTTCTGAAGTTTATTCAAAGAAATAATAATAAAAAGGGCTGCACCGAGCAAAGCATCAGTAAAAGAATAAAAACAAGATAAGAAAAGGCTCAGAAAAAGAAAGAAGAAGACACGCGTAATACCAAAATCAAGCTTATTGAATCTAGAGATAGCAGAAAGAGATCATGAGCAAAGGAAGAAGAGTGGCCAATAGAGTTGATGGTTCAGGATTGAGTGGGCTAATATAAAAATAGACTGAGGATCAGATTGAGAGGTTGAGAACTTGAAATAAACCAGCCATAGCAGACATACTCAAGATTGAGGACAGCCAGCATGTGAGATTTGGGGTAGAGATCAAGTGAGAATGAAGAGAAGAGTTAAAGAGATATAGAGAGAGGAAATAAAATAGGAAAGAGGGTGACACTTAAGAGAGAAGTAAAGAGTGATAGTTGAGACTTTTAGATTCGAAGCGTATCAAGTTTTGGATTACTAGAGTTGCAATGTTTTGGTTTGAGCTGATCTTTGTTGAGTGAGGTTTTGCCCTGATTACCTCCATTCCATGTAATGGATTTAGGTTAGGTAAAGGAGCTGGGAGCGCGCGGGTGAGGGGAGGCGGTGATAGCCAGGTGACTGAGGAAAGGTGAAGAATGAGAGCGGACACTGAGAAAAAAAAAATTGAACAAGGCACTTGAAGAAAAGAAGACATAGAACATAGAACATAGAAGAAAAGAAGTTAAGAGAAGATTGTCACACAACCACCTCACATACTATAGGGCAATTCTTAGATGATCGTGAGCGCGGAGGAATTCTGATTGCAAGAGCAAGTGCAAATAGCAAGACTGAGTTGCAAAGTGCAAACTTAGTGATGCCACTCCACAAATGGCGAGGGGAATGGAGGGTTTTCCAGGGAGGGAAACTCAACCTGAGTCCAATATGATAACTGGGTTGTAGCAAAATGCGAGAAAATATGAAATTAACTAACTGAGGAGAAAATCATCAGGCAAGGGGGTAGCCCTTATAAGGTAATCCAAAGTGACTAGATACAACCTGATGGGGAGCCAACTACAGTTGAAGGCGGTGAGGCAAATGAGTGACAGGAACAGGATAGGAAATAGAGCAATAGTAAAATCATATCCAAGGCCATGGCGTAAGTGCAAGACAATAGAATCTGAGTGTACAAATGTATGAGGAATTGAGACAGGAGAAAATGACGTTGAAGGTAATACAAGTGAGAAGTAATAGTGTATGCAGGGTAGGGACTAGTCCAATTGCAAACTGTACAGTAATGATGGCTTAGTTAGACGTAGATGCGAACTAACAAACAGTGCATGACAGGAGATGGAATTCTGAAGCTGTTGATGGGCCAGGGAAGGAGATTGGATCTTTTAATGGATGGCCGACCAGTATGGAGTTAACAGCAAAGTTTGCAAGTATATACTGAGTTGGTCGCCCAGATCGGAAGGTCAACGTAAGCCAGAGTAAGTAAGCAGATTGCACCATTGATTTTGTGCTTTATTTGTGTCACGCTTATAGACTAAGGTAGATGGTACTGAGGAGAGGACATGTTGCAATGATGAAGACAATAATCCCTAAGTGCGAGGCGTGACAGTTGCCTGGGTATAAAGACGCAAGCTCCTGCAAGCCTTCAGATAAATTTTCCCATTGATTTCAAGTTGTTGATAATAATGAATACCCTTTACTATTATTTAATTCATTACTTGCTAGACTTATAAGTTATATAAAATTTTGTCATTATCATCCTGCCATTGCAAAAACTGTATTTGGCAAAACAAGCGGTGTATCCCTAGTACTGCCGTCAGAGGTCTTCAAGGCAAGTGCAAGCGGTTTCCTCTTTGCAAGGTCGCTTGTAACTTCACCATAAATAGCAAGTCGTCTGTTGATGCTCCCACGGAGTCATCAAGGGAGATGGTGAGTCGTAGGTCTGCGCCAAGGGTTAATTACCAGATACCACCATTGCCAGAGATCAAATTTGTGGGTACTTGAGTTCCTGGTGAGTACTAATCGGGAATGACTAGTGATAATAAAGGTAGTGACTACATTTCACTTGTCTTGCTAGTGTTGCCCCGTTTCCGGAGGTATACCACAAACACAACACCGCCACCATCACCTTATTGGGGACTTCCAACTGAATTTCTGGGAGCCCAGATGAATACCAAGGTGCGAGATGAAGTGCCCGGTGCAGAACCGGTTGGGGTCATAGCCGAGGAAGTGAGGGAGGAAGGAAGGAACAAAACGGAAAGGGAAGCAGGAAATGGAGAAGATGGAGACGGAAGTGGAGGAAGAGAGGGAATGTAACACAAAGAGGGGGCTGTAACGGAAGGAAAGGGAGAAGGGAATGGATGAGATGGAAGGGATGGAATGGGTGGAATGGAAGGAATGGAGGGCCAAGGCGAAGCAAACCTGTTGCGAGCTGAAGTGCCAATCAAGACTGATGCAAGGTGATTGACGGACGATGTTGGGGAAGGTTTGTCAGGAGACCAAAGGAAGAGAGCATACAAGGAACTCTTGGAGGAAGGTGGATGGAATGCTTGGCCAAAGCAAGCTTGAATTGCAAAGTGCGAGGAGATATTTGAGAGGCACATTTTAACGGAGGTGCTGGTTCATCAAAGGATTTCATCATTGATAAATGATGAAGACCTGGATGCCTTTCAATCCATGGTTGCGGAGTTGACTGCTAATTGGAAAGATGCAGAGAAAGAAATGAAAGAGACTTTGTAACTATTATTATATATATATATATATTTTTTATTATAATTATTTATTTTTTTTGTGTATAAGGAATGGGAATTTTATTTGGTAGGAATGAGAGGGGGATGAGAAGAAGGAATAACACAGTGAGATGAAGGGGTTGATTGATGGAATGTTGATGTGGAATGGAATGGGATTGGATGAGATGAAATGTGGAATGGAATGGGATTTGATGGGATGGAATCATGATTGTTGAGGTTTGTGAGGGTAGCTTGCATGGAAATCTCAAATCAGATTAGGAGAATTGCAAAGGTGATGGTCTGGTTCCCACAAGGTGCGATCTTCTTTGGAATGGAAGCCAGACCATTCAATGAGGTATTGAAGTTTTCCTTTGCGTAACCTGGAATCCAGAATACGGCTTACTTCCCACTCTTGATGATTGAGGACAGTTACCGGTTTGGGAGGGGGATGAGTCTTTCCCGGGTATAGGACTCAAGCTGGCTCTAGGAGAGAAACATGAAAGACTGGGTGGATACCTTTCCATTTTGCAGGTAGAGTAAGTTTAAAGGCGTTAGGGGAGATGACTGATTCTACTTTAAAGGGGCCAATCTTTCTTTCAAAGAGTTTGCGGGTTGGGCAAGTACTGCAAATATTGCAAGAATCAAGCCACACTTGATCTCCTACTGCAAAGGTGGGAGCCGTAGTGCAAAGTCAGTCTGCTTGCTCCTTATAGCGCTGGTTTGCTTCTTTGAGGTTGGTTTGAAGTTGCGATTTAAGGGATTGAATTTGTTCAAGGTAATTGGTAGCAGGTTGAGAAGGTTCTACGTGAAGGGAAGAGAAAGTCGGGTTTCTACCGTAAAGAGTTTGGAAGGGAAACTGCTTGGTGGAGGAATGAGTGGAGTTGTTGTAGGAGAACTCCGCTAGTGGGAGCCATTGTGACCAGTCGTCTTGTTGATAGGCAACATACATTTGAAGATATTGTTTGAGAATCTGATTAACTCGCTTGGTTTTCCCGTCCGTTTCTGGGTGGTATGCCATTGATAAATTGCAAGTGATCTTCAAATGTTGGCATAGCAAGGTCCAGAAGCTCAAGACAAACATAGATCCACAATCACTAACTATATTATCAGGGAGACCATGTTTCTAAAATACATATTCTATGAACAAGTTAGCTAAGTCTTCTGAAGAGACTGTCACATTACTGCGCAGAAATAAATCCATCTTTGAGAAGCAATCTACTACTACTAGAATAGCATCATATCCACTAGAAGACGGTAATTGAGAGATGAAATCCATAGAAAGCAAGTGCCAAGGATGAGGCGGAATTGGAAGTGGATGGAGAAGCCCATAATTCCGGTGATTTGAGGACTTTTTACAATTGCAATCATAGCACTTGCTAACATAGTCTTTTACTTCTTTGGTCATACCAGTCCAGTAGAAGTCTTGTGCGATCAATTGGTAGGTTTTATCCTGCCCATGATGACCAGCAAGCGGAGAATTGTGCCGTGACTTGAAGATATCTAACTTTATGCAATAATTATCTGGTACTACTATACAATTATCATAGACTAAGAAGTCATTATCATCAATACTGTAACCAATATCTAATAAGTTTGCACTCTTGCAAAGTTCAATGTATTTGGGTTTTTCCCTTTGAGCTTGTTGGAGTTTGGAAGCCAAATGTTGTAAGTGAGCAATGATTGAACTGAGTTGGGTAGATTGGGTTGAGATGAGTGTCCTAATGTTTTCAGGGTTTTTTTTGGCAAAGGTGCTCCCCCCCCTGGGTAAATGTGGTCCCAACGTGATAAAGCATCAGGGACTACCACTTGTTTCCCATGGCAGTACGTGATTGTAAAGTGGAACTCGGAGAGGTATTTGGCCCATTGTGCCTGTCTACGTGTGAGGACTTTTGAGCTCATGAAATACTTTAAAGAATTACGATCAGTTAAAACCTCAAAGGATTCTCTAAGGCTCAAAAGTTATGAACGCCATTTGTTTAAGCAATAAAAAATTGCAGGAAGTTCTTTGTCATGAATCTCATAGTTAAGCTCCGCAGCAAGCAACTTGCAAGACTCAAAAGCTACGGGTTGAAAGAGAGAAGTGGAGGAACAGAACTACGAGATTACTCCTGCAATCGCATAGTTGCTTGCGTATGTTTTGACAATAGTGCAAGCCAGCTCATTGAAGTGAGCAAGTATTGGAGCAGTGGTGAACGCTTTCTTCATAGCTTTGAACTCCAAAGCATCCCGTTTGGTAAAAACAAAAGGAGTTTCTTTTTGAAGAAGGTTAGTAAGATTCATGGTTTTCTTGGCGTAACGCTCAATGAACCTCCTATAAAAATTACTGAAACCAAGGAAAACTTGAAGGGATTTAACAGAAGAAAGTGGAGGCCAGTCCAATATGTGTTTGCTTTTGGCTGGTTCCATCAATAGTCCTTGCTGCAAGACTACAACCCCTAGAAACCAAAGGGAAGAGGAGTGGGATTTGCACTTAGAGGCTTTCGCAAACAGGTCATTCTTACAAAGTTGCTGCAGCACCTCTTGCACATGTGCAATGTGATCTTTGAGGTTCCTCGAGTAGACTAGTATATCATCTAGATATACCACAAGGTATTTTACCTACAAGATTGTAGAAAATGTCATTGACAAAATGTTGAAAAGTGGATAGAGCATTACAGAGGCCAAAAGGCCTGACGGTATACTCATAACCGCCAAACTGGGTTCTCATTGCGGTCAAATAATCATGACCTTTCATAATTCAAATTAGGTTATAGGCACCTCAAAGGTCTAACTTTGAGAAATAAGCAGCTCCATGGAAGAGGGTGAGGAGATGTGACATAGGCCGTACTGGATAGGAATTTTTCCGGGTAACCTGGTTCATTTTCCTGTAGTCAACACAAAGGAAATTTCCACCGTCTTTTTTTGGAATAAATAGGACAGGTGAACCAGTATTTGAATTGCTTGATCAAAGAAATCCTTTTGCTACATTTTCCCCAATGTAGTCTTGAAGCACAATTGATTCTTGCCTTGAGAGAGAGTTAACTGGTCCTGGTGCCGGAGGTGGGCCAGTAAGTTTGATGTTGTGATTGTATGAAAGGGATGGAGGCAGTTTATCTGCTCTTGCAGCTGAGAAGACTTCAGAAAATTCATGATAAACTGAAGGTAAAGACTCTCAAATGATTTCTAAATCTTCAATCTTGTCAGCTTTGAGCACCGGATTTGAGGTGCTTGCATATTGCAAGAGGATTAGGGAGCTCAAGATACACGGTTTGGTTGGTGTCTGTTTCTCTTTGAAGGAACAGGAAAGAGGTAAGCTGGATGGTTAAGGGATGACTCCTAAATCTGAAGAGGGAACTTGGGAATGGAGGTCAGGATATTGCAAATCTCCTGGCGGAAAAGTGTCATCCAACTCAATGACAGTGTCAGGTAGGCTGTTTAATTCCTCTTTGATGGAAAGATGAGCGTTCTGGGGGTGCAAGGTTCAATAGTTAATTACTCCTTCTTGCTCATTCACATCCAAATTCCAGTAAACTAGTAAATCATGGCCTAGAATGTTATCATCCATTCCGGGTATAGCCAAGACAAATAAATCTCATTTGAAGCTGGGGAAATTGGAGAATGCAAACTTCTGTTTTGCCTTTTGGGAGACCCAATAAGACGGTTCAGTCACACTACTTACTAAATAGATAGGAAATTTATCTATCTTGGAACGCGTAATATTTTTGGAAGTGGCAAAAGATTCACTGATGAAGGAAACATTAGCGCCAGATTCAAGTAAAACTTGATAAGGGGTGTTGTCGGAATGGAATATGATAAATCTTGAACTAGGAGCACCTAGTGACTTGCAAGTGCAAAGATTTACTCGCGGTGATTGAGATAATGTGTAGTTTTCCTTGTGAGTATCAGAAAAACTACAAGCTAATTTTGTGACTGCTTAGCCACTTCACGCGCTAACCGCTTTTCAAAAATGTTGACATCATGTTTTCCTCCACAATACATACACAGCCCATTCTTCTCCCTCCGTAGCCGTTCCTTGTTCCGTAGCATCCGGGTTTCTTTGTCCAAGAACTTCGGAGTTTTGGTGATTGTTTTTCCTTTTGAGTTGGAGTTCAAAGTTGGGGTTGGTTTGGATGGCTTTGGGTTCCTTTCGTTTTGCTTCAAGGATTTGTCCAGCCTCGCAGCCAAGGTGGACGGTCAATGGTTTTTTTGCCAAGAGCAATTCTTGTTGTGAAAGCCATTATCAAGCTCAATCACTCAATTGATTAGCTGCTGTCGCGAGGTTGTCTTGTGCCCCCCAACTGCAAGCTGTTTGATTAAGCGTGCCGGTAGACCCTTTCAGAAATGGAATAGAAGAGCGGCCTTGTTCCACTGGATGCAAGACTGCAAGGTTTGAAAGTGAGAAATATAAACAGAAGCTCTACTATTTTCCTTCATAACTAGACTATTAAGTTTGTATTTGGCGTTTCAAACTTCATTGGGGTTTCCAAACAGGGTGAACAGTTGTTGCTTGAACCTTTCCCAGGTTTTTAGAATACACGTGGGACTGTTTCTGGACAAACGTTTAAGGTACAGTTTGAGCCACTGCGAGCCTCTAGCTCCTAAGAAGGAAAAAGAATACATAAATTTATGTCTATTGGAAGAGAAATTGTTGGAGTTGTTTGAGAAGATGATTTTACAGGACTGTAGGTAGGATCTAAGCTTATGAGGGTGTTCTCCCGTAAAGTGATTGGGTTGCTTCATGCCCAGAGTGCAAAAGCTAGGAGTACTCGGACTAGATTGTGGGTCACCATGAGTGAGGGCCTGGATAAAAGTCAAAAGCAGGGTCAAAGCATCGGGCTTGGCAGCAGTAATACCAACCCCTGGTCTACCACAAGTTGAGGTTTCATTGGAAGAATGATTGGAATCTGCAAATTCGGCAAGAGGGTCCGCCAGAACATCCCGTGGAGGAGTCCGAGGATCATCAAGGGGTTCAACAGATGGCAATTTAGAATGAGGGATGGAATCTAAGGGTTTTTGAGCCCAAGGAGTGCTGGTTCTCCCTACCCAACGGATATCATCATTGTAAGAGGCAAGGGACGCGTTCCCTGTTGAGCAAGTACGTGACTTCGAGAAAAAGAGGTCTATATAGGTTGGCAACATACAATAGATGAGTTGAGTTGGTTAATTTACTGTCACATGACCACCCCTCGTACTATAGGGCAATTCTTAGATGATTGTGAGCGCGGAGGAATGCTGAGTGCAAGGGCAAGTGCAAATAGCAAGACTCAGTTGCAAAGTGCAAACTTAGTGATGCCCCTGACAAACGGCAAGGTGAATGGAGTGTGTTCCGAGGAGGGAAACTCAACCTGAGTCCGATGTGATAACTGGGTTGTAGCAAAATGCGAGAACGTATGAAATTAACTAACTGAGGAGACAATCATCAGGCAAGGGGGTAGCCCTTATAAGGTAATCCAAAGTTCCTAGATACAACCAGATGGGGAGCCAACTACAGTTGAAGGCAGTGAGGCAAATGAATGACAGGAACGGGATAGGAAATAGAGCAATAATACAATCATATCCAAGGCCATGGCGTAAGTGTGAGACAATAGAATCTGAGTGTACAAATGTATGAGGAATTGAGACAGGAGAAAATGACGTTGAAGGTAATACAAGTGAGAAGTAATAGTGTATGCAGGGTAGGGACTAGTCCAATTGCAAACTGTACAATAATGATGGCTTAGTTAGACGTTTATGCAAACTAACAAACAGTGCATGACTGGAGATGGAAGTCGGAGGCTGTTGATGGGCCAGGGAAGGAGATTGGATCTCTTAATGGATGGCCAACCGTTATGGAGTTAACTGAAAAGTTCACAAGTATATAGTGAGTTATTTGCGGTGATTGGAGGGTCAATGCGAGCCAGAGGAAGTAAGCAGATTGCACCATTGATGTTGTGATTTATTTGTAACACGCTTATAGACTGAGTTAGATGGTACGGAGGAGAGAACATGTTGAAGTGATGAAGACAATAATCCCTAAGTGAAAGGCGTGACAAAGATAAACAAAGAAAAAGAAGAGCAATAAAATATTCAAAATACATAACCAACTTATTTTCAACAGAATACAATGTTTATTCAACACTACTCATGTGAAGAAAAAGGAAGTAACAGAGGAATTCAAAATTCAAAACTGGAAATCTCCAGAGTGGAATGACCAAAGGGATTCTTTTCCTCATGCTTCTAATGTCATTGTCACTTGTGATGACTTTTCCAATGTTCCTCATACGGATCAAGAAGACTTGAATGGTTATACTTATGATTTGTTCTCTTACATTGAAAAACCTACTGGAACCCCAATCTCTCCTCCCTCTAAAGAAACAGGCCATGGTCTCTCCTTTCCAACTGTTGCATTCATAGTTGATTATGCAAAAGCTGGGGGAATATTATAAATTTTATGGAAAACTTCTTTTTTTACTCATCAAACTACTTTTCCTCCACTTAGCCTTCAAACAACTCAACATCATACTCATTTCAGTTTCTCCTTCCAAATCAAAAAAAAACTAGCAAGGACTTCTCTTCAAATTCAAAATTTTTCTTGTTCTTAAATTGTAACTAGAGTAAATGGAAATAAGGCTAGATATGGTTAAACATGTGTTTCAAAGTATATAATTCAAATATAACGTCCTTGTTCCAAAACACTTACCAGTTAATTCATGAACTGATGTCAAAGTGTTCATGACTTGTACAATATTTTTACTTGTTTGAATGTAATATGGGATCACCCAGGGGAGGTGGACAACTTAGCATAGGTTTTCCACCTCCCCAGCCCCTCCACTGGGATTTCACATGCCATGTGATTCCTGTATGCACACATGTCCAGTGAGGTGGACAACATATGATAATTTGTCCACCTCCCTAGAGTTGTTTGAATGCAGGAATCACCAGACATGTGAAAGCCTTGTGGGGAAGCTGGGGATGTGGACCACTTATGCTATGTTGTCCACTGTCCCAGTGATCATTAATCATTTTGCATATTCACAATCAAGCTACCTTGTTGTTCAAGGGAAGTGGACCACTTAGCACAACTTGTCCACCTCCCCAGATTATTCAAAAAGTTTTTCTGTGTCACGTGTTACATGTCAACAGAGGTGGACAAATTATCATAAGTCAACCACCTCCCCTCAAATGAAATAAATAAATAGGTAATATGCAGGGAAGCAGAAACTTTGGTGATACTGCAGGCTTTTTACACAAATGACCCATGTAGATTGTACTCAAGTAGCAACTTTCATTCATCTTACACACACATGTACCGTGTGAATAGGTTTTCAGGGTATACAAGCCATGGCTTATTCAATCAGAGGTCTTGGTTCATTCTGATCTTAACCGCATCATCCCCCTTAGATTTCAACAGCATCATCCCAAGCCTCTTCACCTTGACAACTACCTTGATTGTACCATGGCTGATTTCCCTGGTAAGTGTTTGAATTTCTTATGTCCCGTCTGTTCTAATACTTATTTGAGCTGGCATGATCAATTGATAGAACAAATTTCTCTTAATAAATTTAATGCACTCCTTCATGAGGAATATGTGGAAAAATCCCATAAACAATTATTGCAGTCAATGCTTGATTATTTTCAGAAAAAGTATGACGCAAAGGTGGAACAGCTTAGGTTTCAATCATCCATAAATCTTGGTCTGCTTGAGCCTTCAACTGAAGAAAAACAACAGCCAACAATAGCTGATAGTTCAGATTTCCAATTAACTCACAGAGTACCATCAGTGGATGATGAAACCGCAACCGCTCAAGATCTTCTGGCCCCCCAGCTTACATTGGCTCCAGGAGAGCACCTGTCCAACCAACCCATTGAGTTGAAAGAATCAATTGATGAAACAAATTGTAGATCAAAATCATCCAAATATTCAAAGCTGATACATTCCCATATTTCCAGGTTAACCTGAAATATCCACTGCATCTGTGCCTTTGGAGGATCCAGTTCAGGAAGCCACTGCTGTTGCCCTTGATTGTGTCACTGTCCAGGCCTCTGACAATACCCCAGTGCTGAACCCTGAAACCCCAGCTGAAGAACCCCAGATTGCTCCGGGAAACAGGGCATCTGCCAGGCTGGCTGCCCAAGATCATCAGCAAGCAGCTAGACAATCAACATCAAGGGTGCCCTCTAGCTCTCAAGCATCATCTGACTCCTCTGATTCCAACACAGAATTCATTTGCTCAAGCAATGCACAACCAGAGCAACCAGAATTCATGATTATTGAGCCATCACCCAGGAGTCCCACACCTGCACCCACCCTAGTCCCAACATCCCCTGATACGGTCTGTTTACTATTTTGAATGCTATGCTGGATAATCAACCAAAAATTGACTTCCAAATTAATCTTCCCTTTCTGAATCAGAGTGCCCCATCCTTAATACCCCAAAAGCGGAATGCATCTAATGCTGGACTCATCACTAGCAATTTGGAACAAAGAAATTCAAGGCCAAGGATTCAGGACCCTTCATTGACCAAGTCATCTCAACCTGAAGGCCATGCTAGTTGCCAAACTGAAACCCAGGCCCAAAACATTGGGCCAACATCAAATCCTGGCTCAAATTGGCCAGGTCAGCGGATTCATTTTGTGATGGAATGAAAATCATGGCAGCTTATTATATTTCATTGCCTAGAACTCTTTGTTGGCTTGACTAAGGAAGAAATTTTGAGGTTGTCATACTGGGAATAATTAAAGTACAATGCAATCCCTTCAACTTATACCAAAATTATCAGCACTACCCAGTTCTTAATTAACAACAATCTTAACCTTCTTGGCCAAAGGATCCTGTCAAACCCCCCCAAATCATCAACAATCTTAAAATAGTTGGACCTCTGTTTGACATGGTGCAAAGATGGTAAATTTTCATGATGTTGTCTTCCACTCCCATGAAAATAAACTGACTCTTACTTTTTGGATTATCAGAAAAAATCTTTCTCAGAAAAGATGATGATGTTTTTTTTGGAAGCACCTTCATCAAAACAAACTCCCTCTCTTGCTCCAGGAAGACAGTCCAGCTCAATATGCATCCCCTCTCTGAGATCCTAACTTATACCAGAGAGCCAATACGTGGGGCATACATGAAACTGAAGCACACCTTGAATGAAATCATAGGTGTAGTCTCAAACAAAATCTCCAGAAATGTCCTTCTCTCAATGTACGGTATTGAAAGGACTTCAGATGAGGCTTTAATCAAAGCACAAAGCTACTTTGCCAACCTGCAGGCAGATGTAATTAATGATTCCACCTTTTCTCAACAAAGAGGTTGGGTGTTAATCAGGATGCCAAGATGAATTCTGGAAGAGGTGGACTTAATACTGTTTTTGAATATGTTGTATCTCTATTCAATGGGCTCATCAACTTAGGGCTTGATGAAAAAGAAGATCATCAGAAGCCTTTTATCTCAAAGGACTAGGCAGAAAAGAAGCATTGATGGGGGACCAATTCTCTAGTATGTGTTTCACACATTTTAGTTTTTGGTCCTGCTGATATATGGGTATGTCCAGGAAATCAACAAATCATGCCAAAGTTGAAGTCTGGCATGCGCCTTGAATTTGGCAGTCTTGTTATTGAGTCAAAGTTGAAAGCTGGCTTACATACTGAGCCACTCTGGGGCCAACTTGGTAGAACAAGGGCATATATTCTCACTGCCTTGAGTGACATGGGTTTTAGTAAGAACCAAAAAATCAATTGGAGAGATGTAATTAGCATTTATACTGAAAGATTTTCTTATCAGAAATTGGCTGAGGTCCTTCTGGAGGATATTGTACTGGTTACTGACTATGATCTGGGTAGCCACTTCAATACTGTATGGGCTGTTGAAAAAACTACCTCTTCTAACTTAGTTGAAGTTACCTCAGAACCCCAAGCTTCCCATAGTTTTCTGGTGACTTTTTAGGAAATTATACTATTGGTTTTTCTGAATGGATATTTATTGATTTCAATTTTTTTCTGATCTTGGGATAATCAAATTTTTGACTTGAAAACATGTTTATTTTGAATGATTGAATGTCCCATGATCATAATGACCATGAAATTTATTCACTAAGTTGCTGATTTGGAATTGAACAATTATTGAGTGTAGTATTTAACTTTAAACCAAACCCTACATTTTTGGACAACAATGAGATTCTTTTCTCATTCCATCATTTTTTATATCATGTTCTGCAAAGCATATGAATTATGAAGAAATCTTGAAAAAAATATTAAATTAAGAATAGCTGAGTTTTTTTTAAGAAATTAATTTGATATTGTGATTTCATGGGAGTCAAGGACCAATGAAAGAAGAATGAAATTATGTTGCATATTAAAAAAACTGCAAATGGAACATTGAAATGATCCAATATTTTGGGCCTTCCCTATGAAAATATCATGTTTGTTTTGCCTCAACAGCATGGATGCAGTGTGTTGCTGAAACACTCAAAGAAAGTTCATGGGATGCAACTCAAAGCAAGTAGGCATGGCACCCTGCTTAAAAATTACTGCATATTTCCAAAAAAATTCTGTTCAAAATTATGATTGGTTTTTCAGAGGAATTAAAACAAAGAAAGGGATGATATCATGGCTGTTTTGAGTGTAGATAATATCAATCAAATAAGTAAAAAAAAACCAAATCAATGCAAATATCTCTGTTTCCTAATTTCAAGTTTAGCTCTGATTTTTGTTTGGTTATCAAAATCAGTGAGTCACAATACCTTCATTTATAAACCAATCATTCATTTCTTAAGAAATTAATCAACCAAGGAAACTTCATTCCAATTTTTATATCCTCTCCAAACCCATAGATCCAATAATATTCAACATTTCTGCTTCAAAATGCCACAGGAATTTCTTAAAATACATCAAATCATTACCAAAGTAATACAGTATGTAATACTCTTCAATTACTGTATTTAATGCATATAATGGTAAGCACCCATGAAGATCTCCATACAATCTATGCATAGGTTTTTTATATTTGCAATATTCAATTTGAAGTCATGCAATAGTATACTTTGTTTTCATTTCCTATAAATATCAAACCAACATTGATTTGTACCCAACTTATCAAACCAACTCATACCTCACAGAAAACACCTATCCAATTCACTAATTGCTTCCAATACCCCTGAAACATCAAGCAAAGAAAATGGTTCTATTATCCCATGAACAAAAAGAATGGTTGGAGGAAACACACCAACATATTGATCATGAGCTCAAGGAAAAAATTGAGCCATGTCCTGAAATTTGGGCACCAAGTGAAATCTTGATGCATGAAGAGAAGAATGAAAGAGTTGGGGTTTGCAGACTTCAAAGAATAATTGACAGGGAGGCCTTAGAATTGCACATTCCAGAAAAATTAATACCAAATTTCTGGGACCTTTGGATATAGAGGCGTGAATTCTTTGGAAGTTGTAAGTACTTATGCTTCAAAAATCATATTGTATTTATCATTAATTTCTATTTCTTTTACAGCTGTTCCATTGGTGGCCAATACAAGCTCAATTCCAATGGAATTTTAGATGTTTCTCATCAATGATTACCAGTAATTTTCACAATTATTGGATTCTCTAATTGATATTTCATGAAAATTCCACCTGTTTTCAATTATAACACACAGGTTGACAAGAAAAGAGAATAATAAGTGCCTTATCTCAAATTAAATGCTAGAAAAAGCCTTTTTATGCAATGAGGAAAGAAAACCTCATTTTTGTTTCATGAAAAAATCAATAATACATGGAAGTTTGTCAACTAAGGAGTGTCTGACATTTTCATAATCTTTAAATTTTCAAGTCCAATAAATGTTTTGATATGTGGCAAAATACAATCAGATTTATTGTCCATTGGTTTCCTTATAATATGAATCATTTCATCCTATGAAAATCCATGGATTTTTTCAATGGATGGGGTTTGCTACCTCAAAGGTATCAAATCAAAGTATTTTTGGATGAGATCACCTGATTTTAATCTCAAAAGAAGCTTTAAAAATTCACTATGACTTTAAATGAAAGAACCAATTTTTCATAAGCAGCTCTCTTTGTAAAGAAATTCAATCATATTTGGCTTAAAAAAAAATAAAAGTTTAAAAATAAAGCTTTATGAGTATTTCCAGTAACTTGAACTCTTTTTGTGAAATATTTTTTTCTCATGAACTCCAACCAACCCATGAAGGTAAACACAAGTGCAAGGGTGGTAAGATTGGCTTTTATTTATGCAGTCAGTTTTATATATGTCTCAAGAGATTTCAGTTGAATCTTCCAAATTTATAATTCAATAAATAAAATGAAATGGTTTTAATGCATGAAAGGAAGTAAGACAATGATTTTAATCCAAAAATTACATTCTACCTAATTTCAAACGCAAAAACCTTATCTAAAATGTGGTAAATGACCCAGAAATCACTTTTTCATACCAGTTTTTTTCAAAAAATTACCTTGGCCCTCTTTTCAATTAGGAAGAATTTCAGCACTCAAAATTTCAGATGAATCCTTGTAAATTTCCATTCAACACCTGAAATATTCAGTTACTAAGAAAACTTTCAATATTTTGTATACCGGGAGCAGATATCAAAGCAGATTCACAATCAGATTTTACTGCAAGTTGAATCAAAATCACACCTCTTAATTGCATTATAGGAATCAGTTTTTTTCAAGCATTTTCATACCAATTCACAATTGAAATTTGACTTTCCATGTAAAAAATTATAGAAGCATTTCATTGATTTCAATACTAAACCTCAGGAAAATTGATCATCTTGATCATACTGTGGATTTGGAAAATGGAGGTGAATTTTCAAACAACTTAAGTGCTCATCCCAGTAATTTGAGAACAATTCTATTTTTAATGATAGGTTTCTTCTGGATTTTAAATAAATATACCAAGGTAATAGTTTGTTTGCAACAGCAACCTTAAAATTTCATTTTAAAATCTCTAAAATTACTACAACTGTGATTTTTGATAATAAGTATCAATTTATTTTCTTGATTAATTCTTTTGTCCTGTCAAGGGAACAGAATGATTATTATTCTCCACATCATTTAAAATGATAAAAAATCATCACCTAAATCAAGATTCATGGTAAAGCCAAACATGAATAAAAAAATGTGGTCATTTTTATCAAAATCCAAGTGGTAGTTCCCAAAATTTCTTCCCTCTGACAATATTTTTTTTTCATTGCACAATGTAGAATGTGGCTCACATATTTGAAATGAATTATGGAGTAGATGCATGACCAATTTGATCTATTCAATTTGTAAATCAGCCCTTTATAATCTCTCAAAATTAATCATATTCAATGGCTGATAACGTTGGATTCAATTTTCTGGAAATTCCTTCACTCCACAAAATCTACACTTCAAACAACCCCACAACTGTTTCAAAGACTAATTGAAGACTTCTCTATAACATAATATGGATTCTAGACCTCCTCATAGTTCAAAATCCATCAAAACATGCACATTAAACAAGGAAGTAGCAGAACATTTGCCAAATTCAAATTACCCCATAAGTCTATGCTTACGTGACTATGTCAAGACTATTTTTAACATGAAATCTTGAGGAGACAGGGTTCCGCCCCCCCCACTGAAGATTAAGTGCAAGTTTGAAACTCAAAAATCAACAATAAAATTGACCCAAACAAAAAATTTTTCAACATGGAAAAAACCAATGAAAACCTCTATGGAGGGAAGAAGAGCATTCCTGGAAAGTTCAAAGAGCACAGCCAGAAATAATTAGGAAGCTATGGCATACATGTTTTAACTTTCCAATGGGACCATCATAATTCAACAAAGTGGGACCAAATATTGTCAGAAGTGATAATAACACATTTGTTAAATGCTAAGGACAATGATGCATCTATAAATTATCCACTTGATATTGATTTTTGCAAGAAGGACGTACTCTTTGGCCTACTTGAACGTTGGCTAAGTGGACAGAAGGATAATTACATGAAGCCTAGGACACCTAAAAAGAAGCCTTGGTCAAGAGTTAAACTCAGAGTAAGCTTAAAATTGCTCTCCATTTTCTAAATCCTTTTAGCTGAAATTTTTTTCTTCAATCTGAAAGATATTCAGAAACCGCTTGGCCACTGTGGAGCACCATATGGGAAAGGATTTGCCAAAACGCCTTCTCCCTAGTGTAGAATCCTGCTGAGATACAGAAGAGGAAAAGGAGTGGAAATATCACTCTGTCCAAGTGTATTGGAGAAGCAAATTTTATTCAAAATTCACTCATAATATTGATAACAACACTCTCAACTATTTTCTGAGATGAAAGGTGAAATTCAAGCTAAAAAACAAGTACAATATGGAAGAACTTATGATGAAATACTCCCAAATCATGAGATGAAACCATGTGAAGCCCTCCCTTCTAATTGTTACTGCCCTCCATTTTTTGCCACATTAAATTTGACAGAGAAATTGGTTTTGGAGATGAAGCCAGTAGAGGATAAATTAGAAATATTAGCAAAATATCTTGAAAACCCATGTTGGTTTGTGTAAATTTATTTCCAATTAGTTCTATATTTCATCTGTTTTCAACCAGAAAAGATAATAAAAAGTTCTACATTTTAGAACATTTTTATTTATTAACTAATTCCTGCAAAATAAAACAGTTCAATATAACTAGATTTCTTTCTTTGAGCTTCCAATATTATATGAAATGTTTCAAACAAAGTTTCTGCCAAAAGATATTAGATAAATCAACTGATTCAAGGAAATGGTTTGCTTTTTGTAAATTCATTCATTTTGTAAAAAAAAATGTGAACCTCCCCAATTATTTCAATTTCAAATTTATTTATTTGAAATATATCTTTGAACTCAATTTCTATGTGGTAAAATATTTCCAACAGGTCTGAGCGGATTTTTGAATCTTCAGTTAAAATTTAGATCAAATTTTCAATTTCCTACATCAAATTAAGATTTATTACATTTCACAAGAAGAAAAAGAAGATATTATCAACTGAACTTAATCCTTTCAAAAAATACAATTTTTTTCAACCACAAAGTAAAAAAAAAAAAAAGGATCCTCAAACCTCTTGTAATTATCTAATAGGAAATAGAAAGACAAAAGCATCAAAATCTTGACTTATACAATCCAGGGAGTGACTTGTATGTGTCAGGTGTTAAACCCCACTCCTTCACTCCTCTATATTGGTTTACATAAAATTGAATTTTCCCATAATTCCAAATCTTCTGTATTCCATGCATGCACTAGAATTGATTGGAATCCTCAAGAACTGATACAAACAACTTTTCTCAGGTTCCAACTCAAGTTAGAAACTGATTTTTCTCAGAGCCAAAACAAAACCAAAATAAGATTCAGGTGCTACACCTTCCAGCAGGTGCCACCATTTTTTTCATGGTGAATATTGACATTTTCAGCCATAAGTGTCTAGGAGGGCATCTGACTTGTGTTTTTCAGCATAATACGCTGCTTGGTCAACCAATAGGTGAGGCTTATTAGTGGGGTTGTCAATGGAGTTCCCAGGGAAAGGAATCCTTTTTTGTGGTGGGATATATTGTCCTCAGACAGTGTTAATCCTTTCCAGTTCCATCAAATCAACACCATCCATCAGCTTTGGTCTCAGTTTCCCTATTGCCCCCTGCCAAAATTTTTCTATTTTGTGGAACTGCGGGGGGGTTTTTTCATTGTTAAATTGCTGTGAGACAGAATAGTTGAAAGTTTTTCCTTCAATCCCTGGTGGGGCAACTGCAACAGACTGGACAAGAAAGCCAACCAGCTCATTGCGTGAGATCTCCAATTTGTTGAGATTGGCCATTATTGTGTGGAAGCCCATTATCAAGGCCATGTCAGCTTTGGGGGATCATAGTAGGCTCATGATCTTTCCCAAAACAGCCAGCTTGTGTCTTCTATCTGACCGCTTGCATGTCTCCACCAAGGGGTTGTATATTAATCTAGCTAGTTCTATCTGAGAATCCTCAATGATGGCAGAGAGCTTGTTTTTGACCAAATTCCAAAGCAATTTAACCATGGCTCTATCCTGCTTGCTTGTCAAAGCATCAAAGCTGGTTGGGTCTTCCAGAAAACTGGGGTCACAATTGAATACCTGGCAAAGGGTTTTGTCAATTTCCCCTTCCCATAAATTGAAGTTTTATCCATCAAAGGCAAGGACCAGTTGTTTGGTGTTAAGATTCCAATGTAAAGTCATGGGGTCTTTCACAAATTTGATAGCCAGCCATTTTTCCCCTCAATGACTGGCCATGGACATTTGGGGTGGAATTGGCAGTCCTCAAGACTCTTGTTGTGTGGCCACCCTGGAAATGGCCGCCTCCATCCGCTGGAACTGTTGTGTGAGTGTAGTTTTTAGGGACTCAAATCTTGTCTTGAATTTTCCTTTCAATACAAATACAGCTGAGCATGATACTTGGTCCACCATTTTTTGTTATGATTTCCCCTTTTCTGCTGTCCCTCATGGTAAGTGTTTTATAAGCATATTGCTGCTGCACCACTTCCTTTTTCTTTTCTGTAGGAGCAATTGGTAAAGATGTGGGCATCTCCATGGGGGATCTGGCAGATGATGGCCTGGATGGCTTTGATTGCACATTACTTTGATTTTCCCAGGCTCAGATACTTGATGTAGCCAGAAGGGGGGTTGGCTTAGCTAATAACTTGGTTTTGATAGTTTCCGCATTTATTGGTATGAATTTCAGTAGTAAATCCTTGCAGATATTGATATTCATGGCTGTGAGTTTGAGTTTACACATAGCAGATAGAAATCCCAGTAAGTCTTCCCCACCATGTGGAATGACTCGAGATTGTATCATGAGCATCCTGGGGAAGAAAAGGGATGCTGTCCTCTTGAATGCTTGCAGAATGGGTCTGGGGGTGAAGTTAAGCTCTAGCCACTTTGGGCTAGTGATCTTGAAAGTGCCTTTGGCATACTTCACGGGATTTATAAGTATTTTCAATCTTGACATGTTCCTCATTCTATCCCTTACATTAGCCGTGTATGTGATTCTGGGAAAGAGGACCATATTCAGGAGTTTTGCTGTGTTGCATCCAGATAATGCCCAGCAAGAGTTACCCATCCGGCTCAAAGATCACAGGGTGCCCTGTCCCTTGATTTGGTGGTTACAAATATGTTGAGGGTAGGATATCTTATGGTCAATTGTGATGCCAAGACATATGACTGTAGTTCAAAAAGCTAATGGCCTATCACCAAGAAGAAATGGGTTTCTGGTTGACAGAGGGACCCTGGAGTTTGACAGTATCATTACCTTGGAATTTGATTTTGTCAAAGACAGCAGTGTGGTGTAAGCGCCAACAGAGTGAGTGTTTTCCAGGGTATTCATCAACCTAAGGGAATTTTGGAGGGAATTCCCAGAATTCAGATGAACTGAATTGTTGATTTATCCAATGAACATGGTGTCTGGGGTTTCCAAACTAATCAGACCTAAAAACACAAAAAAACTGACAGTACTTGCTAGCAAGTGCCATCAAGGAATCTCTAGTTGAAGCTCTCCAATCTATAGTTGAAGCTACCTCCATTATTCAACAACGTTTTTGGTGCCCAGTCACGGTACACAATGCTCCAACTGTGTGGTGGAGCTTGTTTAAAGTTTTTCCTGAGCTTTGTTGGAGCTTGGACTGAGCTTGGTCATAGATTGGGTCTGATATACTTGAGTGCACTTGCTAGCAAGTGCCATCAGGTGACTTGTGGTGTAATTGTTCAGAATTATTTATTTTATGAAAAATTACTGATGAGGGAGGCACTGGTGGACCTGCATGGCATGCAACACATAGTTTTTTAGCCTCATAGGAGTCCTTTTTTGCTTCATGAAGTTGCAGCTGATGATCCGTAGGTAAGCCAGGAAGCCCTTGGACATAAGGGTTTCAATCATTCTATGTGGGTAGAAAAGTGGGGTACACCACTTGTAAACCAAGGAAAAGTACAACAAACACCGTGTTTTCTGACCACTGGTTTTGTAACCAGGTGTCAAGATTTAGAATGGTATCTTCAGTGCCCTTTGTGGTCACCGTAATTGTTGGCCATTAAGACCCCTGATTCTGAGGCTCACTACAATACGTGTATTGCTAGTATCAGCTCAGTGTGCTCATTGGGTTTGTCCCAAAACTTTCCTAAATATAAGAGGACTTTTTTTCCCCTGGTATAGTGTAAGTTTTGTCAAGACCAAACCCAATCTAAGGCCAAATTTCTGGGATTTTTGTGGGTTTGGGCTAGTTGTCAGGCCCCCCCTCAACTTTTTTTTAATTCAAAGCTTTTTACTTTGTTTTCAAATAGATTGGTGAAATGTTTGAGAAAAGTTAAACAATTTCAAACCATGACAATATGGATCTATGAGGGAAAAACAATGATTTGTGATTAATTGACAGGAAATCTCAAGAAATAAAATTCTTAATCCAATATTGAGTAAAAATCAGGGCTTGAGGGCCTCTGGAGCTAGTTTTTTTCTGAAGTAATCCCAAAAAGAACCACTGGAAAAGAAGGTGAAAAACATTGAAAATAAAAATGCATTCATTATCACACATAATTTAATAAAAGAAGGAGATGGTTCTTACTGATTCTGATTCAATAGGCCTCATAGAAGCCATTAAATGTCTTTTGCCAAACAATTTAATGTTGGAAATTGGCATTGATTTTCTTGCAACCAGTTGAATTAGCTGAATCAAAAATTAATTTCCAGTATCTCAATCAAATTTTCTCAAAGGTATAAATAAAATTCATCAAAACAAGTGATTGATTCAGACTGTGTGTTTATTTTTGAAACTAGTAGAAACCATCTGACTTGGGATCTCTATAGAATTTCTCAACATTTTCATTAAAATTAAAAATTTGTTTGTTGATTGATGATTTAAGATAATGAGATGCCATAAAGAAATAAATTATTCTTCTGAGGTATTTTATCTAATTATGAACTGATTAAATATTCATAATCCTTGATATGGTATATTCCATGTATTTAAGCTTTTAGTGTGGATCAAAAAAAAATTGAAAGAGCTAGAAATTCTTGAAGAGTTTTTGAATTGTGTATTACCTGAAGCAACAGATCTAAATGAATAGGAATCTAGATGGAAGTTTCTCAAAATTGGATGGAAGAGAGGCGAATGAGAAGAATGTTGGAGTACCCCTACCTTAGGCCACTGCAATTTTTATCTTTTCTTATTTTCCTATATTCATTCCTTTGTCTTTTCTTCTTTCCTTGTCATCTATCTCAATTCTTTCCTATCTCTCAGAATAGATATTCACATAACTGTATCATCAGATACATCAGTCCATGTGTGCTTCCAACATTTTCCTTGACCAAATTTCATCTTCTAAATCCATCTATATGTCACACACGCTCCTCTATCACTTTCTAGAATCATTTCACGTTGTCTGTGACACTAATCCATACAATAGTACCTGAGGACAGACATTGAGTCAGTCAGAATGTTCTTCTCTCATCTCTGCGTATCCTCAGGTAAGTCTTTTCTTTTTTTTTCCATCTGAAATTACTTTCTTTGTTTATCTTTTTATTTCTATCATTACTGTCTCTGAATAAAATCCATCCTTCTTTATGCTCTCATCTCTGCGTATCCTCAGTGAACCCAACAAAGAATTGACAAGGATAACAATTGGGAAAAATAAAGGAAGAAAATCAATATTGAAGGGAGTCAATTAATTCGTTGGGTTGTTTGGGTTGGTAATTGAGAATATGTTGATGTGAGGTTCAGCAGGATTGGAAAAAGTGTTGAAGTTCATGGTGATGGTGTTTTCTTGGTATTTGATGATTATGGATATGAAGAATTGGGATTGATGAGGATGGAAGATGGAATTGGGTTGGCATTGATGTTGATGATGAATAGAATTGGCATTGGAGAAGAAGAATGGAAGAAGTTGCAAGGGATGGAGTGAGAGAGCAAGGGATGGTGTGAGGGAGCAAGGTATGGAGTGAGGGAGCAAGGGAAAAAATGAGGAAGCAAGGGATGGAGTGAGGGGGCCAGGAATTGATTGAGGGGGCCAAGAACAGAGTGAGAGGGGGAGATGGCAACTGATCAATATTTTTCAGATGATTTGCGTGAAAGTTGGGCAATAGTGACTTGAAATAGGTCAATACATGGGAGAGGCAATGATCACGGAGATTTCATTTCACACACACTTGTTTTTAAATGAGATATTTAATTTCTAAATCTTCAAAGGTTTGCATAGAGGTTTTAATGGCTGCCTTGGTTTGAGGATCTGCAAGCATGGTTCCAGAGGGGACAATATTTTTGATTACCAGTTTGGGAACGTTTTGGTTTCTGAGCCACTTAATGTGATTTTCCATGTGCTTGAGAGAGTTTTTATGAAATTCAAAAGTTATCAATTCATTCAATGACTTGTTGTAAATATGGGAGAAATGGGTGAGGTAAATGGAGGGATTCAGCTCTTTAATTAAATTCATAATTCACATTTTTTCTTGGGTTGCTAAGAGAAACAACTCAAGGTCTCCTTCTTTTCAGGACACAGAGTTCTCTGTGAAAGTAAACTTCTCAGGCATATAACTATATCAGATAGCTGGTGTGGCTCCTTCTTGAGATGGGATAATTTCCACTGTTGGAGCTTTCAAGATCAAATTTGAACAGGATGTTTTTTAGTAAAACACCCAGATCCTTTTTTTTTGTGATTTATTGACAGGCGTGCTTACAATCTGACCAGTTGAAGGTACCAGGATGGAAATTGAATCTTTACGGGGAAGAAAAAATTTAGGAAAGATTGGGTCCTGCTTGAGTTTCTTTGAAGTTAAGGAAACCAGTGGAGGAACAATCACCATGAAAAAAATGGCAGCACATGAATCTTGTTTTGGTTTTTTTTGACTGTGAGAAAACTCTGTTTCTAAGAAAAGTTGCTTGTATCATTTCTTGAGGATTCCAAGTAATTCTAGTGCATGCATGGAATACAGAAGATTTGGAATTATGGGGAAACTCAATTTTATGTAAAGTGATACATATATATAGGGGTAAAGCAGTGGGATTTCACACGTGACAAAAATTAATTCACTACCTGGATTGGACAAAGCAAGATTCTGATGTTTCTTTTCTTTACTCCTATTTGATCAATCAAAAGAGGTTTGAGGGGCCTTTTTTCTTTTTTTACTTTGTGGTTGAAACAAATTCTATTTTTTGAAAGGATAAAATTTGGTTTTCAATATCTTCTTTTTCTTCTTGTGAAATGTAATTAATATTAATTTGATTTAGGAAATTTAAACTTCAATATAAATTTCAACTCAAGATTCAAAAATCTGCTTGGACATGTTGGAAATATTGTACAACATAGAAATTGAGTTCAATTATATATTTCAAATCAATCAACTTGACATTAGAATAATTGGGGAGGTTCAAATTATATTTTGAAGAATTAATTAATTTACAAAAATAAAACCTTTGCCTTGAATGATTTTATTTTTTATAATATATTTTGGAAGAAACTCTGTTTTAAACATTTCATATAATATTTGAAGCTCGACAGAAGGAATCTAGTGACGTTGAATTGTTTCATTTAGCGGTAATCAATTAATAAAAAGAAATTTACTAAAATTCAGAGATTTTGATATTGTTTTCTGGGTAAAAACAGAGGAAATAAAAAAATACTTCAAAACAAATTTATTCAACCAAAGTGGAGTTTCAAGTGATTTTGATGATATTTCTAGTTGATCCCCTACTGGATTAATCACAAAAACCAATTTATCTGTCAAAAATGATGTGGCAAGAAACAGAGGGAAGTAAAAATTAGAAGGGAGGGATTCACATGGTTTCATCTGATAATTTGGGACTATTTAATCATAAGTTTGTCAATATTCTACTTTATTTTTAGATTGAAGTTCACATTTCATCTCAGATAAATATTTGAGAGTATTTCTATCAAGATTTTGAAGAAATTTTGAAATAATTTTGCTTCTCCAATAGAATTTGACAGAGTGATATTACTGCTCATTGTATTTTTCTGTATCTGAGCAGCATTCCACACTAGGGAGAAGGAATTTTACCAAATCCTTTCTCATATTGTTCTCTGCAGCTTCCAAGTGTTTTCCATATATCTTAAAGATTTAAGACCTAAATCACAGCTAGCAGGATTCAGAAAATGGAGAGAAATGTTAATATTATTCTTTGTTTAAGTCTAGACCTAGGCTTCTTGTTACATGTCCTAGGCTTCATGTAATTATCCTTCTGTCAACGTAGAAAACGTTCCAGTAGTTCAAAGAGTATGTTTTTCTTGCGAGAATCAATCTCAAGTGTAAAATTTGTAAATGGATCATTTGCCTTAGAATTTAACCAATTTATTATTATCACTTCTCACAATATTTGTTCCCACTTTTTTGATTTATGATGGTCCCATTGGAAAATTGGAACCTGTATGTCATAGATTTCTAATTCTTTCAGGAATTTCTTTTTGAACTTTCCAGCAAGTCTCTTCTTCCCTCCATATAGGTTTTCATTGGCTGTTTCCAAGTTGAAAATTTTTTTTTGGGTCACTATTATTCATGATTTTTGAGCATAAAACTTGTACTAGATCTTCACTTGGGGGAGGCAGAACCCTGTATCCTCAAGATTTCATTTTTGAAATAGTCTTTAAATATTCATGTAGGAATAGACTTATGGTGCCAGTCAAATTTTTGGTGGATTTTGAACTATGAGGAGGTCAAAAATAAATATTATAATATAGGTAAGTCTTCAAGTAGCACTTGTAAGGGTTGTGAGGTTGGTTGAAGTGTAGATTTTATGAAGGGAAGTAATTTGCAAATGATTGAATCTGAAGGTATCAGCTATTCAAAATTATGAATTTTGAGAGGTTATAAAGGGTTCATTTACAAATTGAATATCTCAAACTTGTTATGCATCTACTCCATGATTAATTTCAAAAATGTGAGCCAAATTCTACATGGTGCAATGAAAAAAAAATGGAAACAAGAACTGTTTTGGAACTACCACTTAGATTTTGATAAAAATGGCCACATTTTTGATTCATGTTTTGCTTTACCATGGATCTTGATTGAGCTGGGCTGATTATTTTTTATCATTGAAGATTATTTCAGGAAAAATAATTATTCTTTCCCCTTGACAGGGAAACAGAAATAAACAAGAAAATAGATTAAAACTTATCCTTAAATCTTACAGTTGAAATTTTTGATGGATAATTTTATGGATTTTATAATGAAATTCAAAACTTTTCTGTTGCAAACCAAGTATTTCCTTGTCACATTAATTTGAAATCAAGAAAAAATCTATCACTAAAATCAGAATTTTTATCAAATTCCTGGGATGAGCACTTAAGTTTTCTGAAATTTCACCTACATTGTGTTGAGTAACTGAATAATTATTCAATTTTTATTGGCCAAAGAGGGCTAATCCAGTTGCATTATCAGTATAGAAACAGAAAAAAGGAAGGAAAGACATGAAGAAATAAAAAGATAAAGAAAAAAAACATCAAGCATGGAACAGCTAGGATGTGTGGTGGTTGAGTAGGTTGGATCAGACACTATGAGAATATTGAGGAACACAACAAGGATGACTTTGAAGAGGAGAATATCAATAGTTAGATCAGATATTTATAGAGTATTTGCCAATAGATGATTTTCTTACCAGTCAGAGAATGATGAAGATTGAGTTGAAGAGAGTAAGATTTGAGTTGAGAAGGAGAAAAAAAAAGAAATACAAAGATAAAGAAAGAAAAGGAAAAAAGAGAAATAAGAAGAGATTCAATCTGATAATGAGTAGTTGTGTTGAGAGTCGAGATGTGACTTGAGTAAGGTTGAGGTAGTTGTTGGTTCAGAGATCCTCCAGAGTTGCCGGCAGGTACGTTATCAAGAGAGATAGAAAGGAAATAGAAGAACAGGGAACATAGTTGTGAAAGACAGAGATAGGTTTGTGACAGTGATAGGGTCCGCAACTATGTGAATGTGACAGTAAAGAATAGCGTGACCGTAAGAGTACAGAAGCAGAATTATTTAACACCCCCCCGTGACTTGTAAGACTGAAGTTGGAGCCGTAAAGGAAGGGTCTATTAACTGAAGAAGAGTAGAGAGAGAAGAAAGGGGAAGCGCTTTTGTAAGTCCATCAGATTTCATTTTTGTTGCTGAAATTAGTTTGATGACTAGATTTCCAAGATTGAGTTCTTTGCAAAGAGCTTTGGTTTTGATATTGATGTGGCAAGTTTTGGAGTTACACCCAAACTTCTTGAGTTTATTTTATAGACCCTTATTGTCTATATAATGAAGACTGTGTGTAAAATTCTTTTTCCAGAGTTCAGCCACTAAATTTTGCATCCATATGGCTTCTAAAAAGGAGTCTGCTAGAGGGTTAAGTTCTGCTTTAGTAGGAGAATGAGTTTTATTGCGCTGTCTGTAAATACTTCAAGAAATTAGGGAATTGAAGAGGGGAGAAAGATGACCAGATTGGGAACGCGTTGTTTCCAAATTGTCACTCCAAGTGGCGTTGCTGTAACATTTGATTTGAGTCCTAGAGTTATTGATTTGTAAGGTGAGTCTCAGATTTTTTGTAACATTTAGATATTTCCAGCATCTCTTGACTCACTCCAATGGCTAATACCTGGTTTTTCATAGAATTGGGCAAGACTAGAAACAGAAAAGCTGAGGTTGGGACAAGTTAGACACGCAATGTAGTTGATGAGGAAGACGGAAGACCTATAGTTTATATTGAGAGACTTGATTCTTCATGATCTTCATCAGAGGCCGGAATCAAATTGAGGTTGGCTGAGAGGGGGATGGAGGACGGTTTACAGTCTTTCATCTTTAATTCTTCCAATCCATGTTCAATATGTTTAGATTGAGATAGAATTATTTTGTTGCCAATTCGCTTGTATTTAATGCCCGAAATTGTATTTGGATTGTGATGACTGGAATTAAGAAATCTTTGGAGAAATTTGCTCTGAAAATGGTTCCCCAGGCCAAAAAGTATAAGTTTGTCAACATGGGAGAAGAGAACTGAGTTTGAGTCAGGGTGAATATAAAAGCAAGGATCAGATATAGATTTGTGGAATCTTGGCTCTTTTATCCAAGAAGTAAGAGTGTGAAACCAATTGGAGGGAGCTTTTTTTAAGCCATAGAGGGATTTTTACGAGATGAGAAACTCCAATTTTCTTTTTGAGCCTTGGGGTCTTCAAATGATAAATTTATCGGACAGAGGAGCATGGAGAAAAGCGCTTTTCAAATTGAATTGAGTAAAAGGATGAGAGTGAAAGAGACCAAATAATAAAGCTATTTGAAAGGATGCTGCTTTACCAGTTGTGGAAAATGTGTCTTGATAATCCAATCCGTAAATTTGATCAAATCCTTGGCCGCAAATTTTACTTTTGTAGATAAGAGGGTCTCTGTGACAGTTGTCTTTGAGACGATACACCCAGGTAGTGTTCAGAGGATTTTTGGGTTCTGGACTGTTATAATCTTCCCACACCGTGATTGTTTCAATCCTATTGAGTTCATTGCCCATGGAGGTTTCCCACTTGAGAGCATTCACCATGAAAAAAAGGCGGCACCTGCTGGCAGGTGTAGCACCTGAAACTTGTTTTGATTTGGTTTTGACTCTGAGAAAAATCTGTTTCTAACTTGAGTTGAAACCTGAGAAAATTTGTTTGTATCAGTTCTTGAGGATTCCAAGTAATTCTAGTGCATGCATGGAATACAGAAGATTTGGAATTATGGGGAAATTCAATTTTATGTAAAGTGATAGAGGAGTGAAGCAGTGCGGTTTCACACCTGACACATAAAAGTTACTACCTGGGTTGGATAAGTCAAGATTTTGATGCTTTTTCTCTTTCTATTTCCTATTAGATCATTACAAGGTCCTTTTTTTTTGTTACTTTGTGGTTGAAAAAAATTTTATTTTTTGAAAGGATTAAATTCACTTTTTAATATCTTCTTTTTCTTCTTGTGAAACATAATGAATCTCAATTTGATTTAGGAAATTGAAATGTCACTCTAAATTTTAACTGAAGATTCAAAAATCTACTCAGACATGTTGGAAATATTGTACCACATAGATATTGAGTTCAGTTATACATTTCAAATAAATCAGTTTGAAATTGAAATAATTGAGGAGTTTCGCATTTTATTTTACAAAAAGAATGAATTTACAAAAAGAAAACCAATGCCTTGAAAGATTTAATTTCTCTAATGTATTTTTGCAGAAAATTGGTTTAAATATTTCTTATAATATTGGAAGCTCAAAAGAATTAATCTAGTGATATTTATTTGTTTTATTTAGCAGGAATTAATTAATAAATAAAAATGTTTTAAAATTTAGAGTATTTAATATTGTTTTCTGGGTGACAACAGAGGAAATATAGAACTACTTGGAATTAAATTTATTCAAACCAACATGGGGTTTCAAGTGATTTTGCTAATCTTTCTAGTTTATCCTCTACTGGCTTCATCTCCAAAACCAATTTCTCTGTCCAATGTAATGTGGCAAGAAATAGAGGGCGGTAACAATTAGAAGGGAGGGATTCACGTGGTTTCATCTGATAATTTGGGACTATTTCATCATAAGTTTTTCCATATTTTACTTGTTTTTTAGCTTGAAATTCACCTTTCATCTCAGATAAAAAGTTGAGAGTGTTGTTATGAAGATTATGAAGAAATTGTGAATAAATTTTGCTTCTCCAATACACTTGGACAGAGTGATATTTCCCCTCATTGTCTTCTTCTGTATCTGAGCAGCATTCCTCACTAGGAAGAAGGCATTTGGCCAAATCATTTCCCGTATGGTGCTCTGCAGTGGCCAAGCAGTTTCTGTATATCTTGCAGATTCAAGACCAAAATTTTAGCTAAGAGGAGTTAGAAAATGGAGAGAAATCTTAAGCTTACTCTGTGTTTAACTTCAGACCTAGGCTTCTTGTTACGTGTCCTAGGCTTAATGTAATTATCCTTCTGCCCACCTAGCCAACGTTACAGTAGGCCAAAGAGTATGTCCTTCTTGCAAAACTCAATATCAAGTGGATAATTTGTAAATGCATCATTGTCCTTAGCATTTAACCAATATTTGATTATCACTTCTGAAAATATTTGGTCCCACTTTGTTGAATTATGATGTTCCCATTGGAAAGTTGGAACATGTATGCCATAGATTTTTCATTCTTTCTGGCATTGCTCTTTGAACTTTCCAGGAATGCTCTTCTTCCCTCAATAGAGGTTTCCATTGGTTGTTTCCATGTTGAAAAAAGTTTTTGTTTGGTTCAATTGTATTGATGCTTTTTTAGTTTAAAACTTGTACTTGATCTTCAGTGGGCGGGGGAGGAACCCTGTCTCCTCAAGATTTCATTTTTAAAATAGTCTTTATATAGTCACTTAGGCATAGTCTTATGGGTTCATTGGAATTTGGCAAATGTTCTGCTATGTCCTTGTTTAATGTGCGAGTTTTGATGGATTTTGAACTATGAGGAGGTCTACAATCCATGTTATAATATAGGGAAGTCTTCAACTAGCACTTGAAAAGGTTGTGGGGTTTTTTGAAGTGTAGATTTTATGGAGGGAGAGAATTCGCAGGCAATTGAATCTGAAGTTATTGGCTATTGAATATGATGAATTTTGAGAGATTATAAAGGGTTCATGTACAAATTGAATATCTCAAATTGGATATGCATCTAATGTATAATTCATTCCAAGCATGTGAGCCAAATTTTACATTGTGCAATGAAAAAAAAAATTTTCAGAAGGAAGAAATGTTTGGGAACTAAAACTTGGATTGTGATAAAAATTATCATATTTTTTATTCATGTTTTGCTTTACCATGGATCTTTATTGAGCTGATTATTTTTTATCATTTTAAATGATGTCAGGAATAATAATCATTCAGTTCCCTTAACCGGGGAAAAGAATTAATCCAAAAATAGATTGAGACTTATTATTAAGTTTGACAGTTGAAATGATTTTATAGATTTTACAATGAAATTAAAAGGCTTTCTGTTGGAAACCAAGTATTTCCTTGGTGCATTTATTTAAAATCAAGAAGAAAACTATTATGAAAAATAGAAATTTTCTCAAATTACTGGGATGAGCACTTAAGTTGTTGCAAATTTCACCTCCATTTTTTAAATCCAAGGTATGTTCAAGAGGATCAATTTTACCAAGGTTTAGTATTGAAATTGATGAAATGATTTTATCATTTCTTACATGGGGAGTCAAATTTCAATTGTGAATTGGTATGAAAATGCTTGAAAAAAAAAAGGTTCTTCTAACGCAATTGAGAGGTGCAATTTTGATCCAACTTGCAGTAAAATCAGATTGTGAATCTTTTTTGATATCTGCTACAGGTAAAGAAAATATTAAAATTTTTCTTAGTGACTGAATATTTCTGGTTTTGAATGCAAATTTACAAGGATTCATCTGAAATTTTGAGTGCTTCAATTCTACCTAACTGAAAAAAGGGCCAAGGTAATATTCTTAAATCAAAAATGGTATCAAAACTTCATATCTTGATGATTTACCACATTTTAGATAAAATGTTTGGAATTGAAAGTAGATAGAATTTAATTTTTTGATAAAATTCATGTTCTTACTTCCTTTCATGTATTGAAACCATTTCATCTTATTTGGTTAAACATGACTTACTGAAATCTCTTGAGACGTATCAAACCTGACTGCATAAAGAAACACAAATCTTACCACCTTTCCACTTGTGTTTACCTTCATGGGTGGGTTGGAGTTCATGAGAGGACAATATTTCACAAAAAGAGTTCAAGTTCCTTGAAACGCACATCAAGCTTTATTTTTCAACTTTTATTTTTTTTTAAGCCAAATATGATTGAATTTCTTTAAAAAGAGAGCTGCTTAGGAAAAATTGGTTCTTTCATTTAAAGTCATAGTGAATTTTTCAAGATTCTTTTGAGATTAAAATCAGGTGATCTTGTCCAAAAATACTTTGATTTGATACCTTTGAGGTAGCAAACCCCATTCATTGGAAAAATCCATTGATTTTCATAGGATGAAATGATTCATTTTATAAGGAAACCAATGGACAATAAATCTGATTGGATTTTGCCGCATATCAAAACATGCATTGGACTTGAAAATTTAAAGATTATCAAAAGGTCAGACACTCCATAGTTGACAAACTTCCATTTATTATTGATTTTTTCATGAAAAAAAGATGAGTTTTTCTTTTCTCATTGCATAAAAAGGCTTTTTCTAGCATTGAATTTGAGATAAGGCACTTATTATTCTCTGTTCTTGTCAACCCTTGTTTTATAATTGAAAAGAGGTGGAATTTTCATGAAAGATCAACTGGAGAATCCAATAATTTTGAAAATTACTGGTAATCATTGATGAGAAACATCTAAAATTCCATTGGAATTGAACTTCTATTGACCACCAATGGAACAGCTGTAAAAGAAATAGAAATTAATGATAAATCTGATATGATTTTTGAAGCATAAGTACTTACACCTTCCGAGGAATTCATGCCTCTCCATCCAAAGGTGCCAGACATTTGGTATTAATTGTTCTGGAATATGCAATTCTAAGGCTTCCCTGTCAATTATTTTTTGAATTCTGCAAACCCAAACTCTTTCATTCTGCTCTTCATGCATCCAGATTTCACTAGGTGCCCAAATTTCAGGACATGGCTCAATTTTTTCCTTGACCTCATGATCAATATGTTGGTGTGTATCTTCCAAAATTTTTTTTTGATCATGGGATAATAGAACCATTTTCTTTGCTTGAGGTTTCAGGGGTATTGGGAGCAATTGGTGGATTGGATATTTTTTTTCTGTGAGGTATGAGTTGGTTTGATAAGTTGGGTACGAATCAATTTTGGTTTGATATTTATAGGAAATGAAAAGGAAGCATACTATTGTATGACTTCAAATTGAATATTGCATATATAAAAAACCTATGCATAGATTTTATGGAGATCTTCATTGGTGCTTAGCATTATATGCATCAAATACAGTAATTGAAGAGTATTACATACTGTATTACTTTGATAATGATTTGATGGATTTCAAGAAATTCCTGTGGCATTTTGAAGCAGAAATGTTGAATATTACTGGATCTATGGGTTTGGAGATCATATGGAAATTGGAATGAAGTTTCCTTGGTTGATTCATTTATTAAGAAATGAATGATTGGTTGATAAATGAAGGTATTGTGAATCACCAATGTAATTTCAATAACCAAACAAAAATCACAGCTGAACTTAAAATTAGGAAAGAGAGATATTTGCATGTTTTTGGATATATTTATTTTTTTTATTAATATTATGTACACTCAAACCAGCCATGATATGATCCCTTTCTCTGTTTCATTTCCTTTAGAAATCAATAATAATATTGAATAGCAGTTTTTGGAGATATCAAGGAATTTTTAAGCAGGGTGCCGTGCCTACTTGCTTTGAGTTGCATTCCATCACCTTTGTATGATTGTTTGAGCAACACACAGCATCAACGCTTTTGGGGCAAACCAAACATGATATTTTAATATGGAAGGCCCAAAATATTGCATCAATTCAATGTTCCATTGATGGTGTTTTTAATATGCCACATAATGCCATTCTTCATTGAGTTGTTTTTGACTCCCATAAAATCACAATATCAAATTAATATTTAAACAAAAACTCAGCTATTCTTGATTTAAAGAAAAATTTTGAATACTTTCTCACAATTGTTATGCTTTGCATCAGATGATGGAAAGAATTATGTAATGAAAAAATAATCTCATCATTTTCCAAAAATGTAGCGTTTTGTTTGAAATTAAAGGGCTACACTTAATCTTTTTTCAATTTAAAATCAGCAACTTAGTCAATAAGTTTCAAGGGCAGTATGATCATGAAGCATTCAATCATCCAAAAGAACCATGTTTCCAAGCAAATAATTTAATTATCCCAAGATCAGAAAAAAAATTGAAAACAAGAATTATCTGTTGGGAAAAACTAACAGTCTAATTTCCTAAAAAGTCAACGGAATTAACTGTTGGAAGCTTGGGGTTCTGAGGTACTTTTAACTAAATTAGAAGAGGTCATTTTTCAAAAGCCCAGGGAGTATTAAAGTGGCTACACATATCCTAGTCAGTAACCAGCAAAATATCCTCCAGAAGGACCTCAGCCCATTTTTCATAAAAAAATCTTTCAGTAAAAATTCTAATTACATCTCTCCAGTTTATTTTTTGGTCTTTACTAAAGCCCATATCACGCAAGGCAGTAAGAATATATGCCCTTGTGTTACCAAATTGGCCCCAGAGTGGATCTGCAAGGCAAGCCAGCCTTCAACCTTGACTCAAGCACAAGACTGCCAAATTCAAGGAGCATGCCAGACTTCCACTTGGGCATGACTCGTCAATTTCCTGGACATACCTATATAGCAGCAGGACCAAAAACTAACATGTTTGAAACACATGCTAGAGAATTGGTGGAGCATCTATTCTTCTTCTCTGCCAAGTCCTTTGACATAAAAGGCTGCTGATTAACTTCTTTTTCATCAAGCCGTAAGTTGATGAGCCCATTGACTAGGGAGACAACGTATTCAAAAAAGGTATTAAGGCCACCTCTTCCAGCATTCATCTTGGCTTCCTGGTTAGCACCTGACCTCTTGTGTTGAGCAAAGGTGGAATCATTGATTACAGCTGCTTGCAGGTTGGAAAAGTAACTTTTTGCTTTGAGTAAAGCTTCATCTGAAGTCCCTTCAATACCTTCCATTGAGAAGAGGATATTTTTTGATATTTTGTTTGAGACTACACCTATGATGTCATTCAAGGTGTGCTTCAGTTTCATGTATGCCCCACATATTGGCTCTCTCGTATAATTTAGGATCTCAGAGAGGGGATGCATATTGAGCTGCACTGTCTTCTTGGAACAAGAGAGGGAGTTTGTGTGTAGGAAGGTGCTTCCAACAAAAACATCATCATCTTTTCCCAGCAAAATCTTTTCTGATAAATCAAAAATTAAGAATCAGTTTATTTTCATAGGAGTGGAAGACAGCATCATGAAAATTTACCCTCTTTGCACCGTGTCAAACAGAGATCCAATGATTTTAAGATTGTTGATGACTCGGGGGGGTTTGACAGGATCCTTTGGCCAAGGAGGTTAAGGGTATTGGTAATTAGAAACTGGGTACTGCTGATCATTTTGGAATAGGTCAAAGGTGTTGCATTTTCCTTTAATTCTTCCCAGTATTACAACCTCAACAGGCCTTCCGTAGTCAAGCCAACAAAAATTTTTAGGCAATGCAATAGAATTAGCTGCCATCATTTTCATTCCATCACAAAATAATTCCACTGACTAGGCTGATTTGAGCCAGGATTTGATGTTAGCCCAATGATTTGGGACTGGGTTTCAGTTTGGCTACTAGCCTGGCCTCCAGGCTGAGATGACTGGGTCAATGAAGGGTTCTCAATCCTTGGCCTCAAAGTTCTCTGTTCCATATCCCTAGTAATGAGTCTGGCATCAGATGCATTCCGTTTTTGGAGTGTTGAAGATGGGCAACTCTGATTCAGAAAGGGAATATTAATTTGTAAGTCAATTTTGAGTTGATTATCCAGCATAGCCTTCAAAATAGGAAACTGACAGGCTCAAGGGATGTTGGGACTAGGGTTGGTGCTGGTGTGGCACTCCTGGGTGATGTTTCAATAACAATGACTTCCGTTGCTTTGGTTGGCCATCACTTGAGCAAGTGAATTCCGTGTTGGAATCAGAGGAGTCAGAGGATGCTTGAGAGCTAGAGAGTGGCCTTGATTGGGATTGTCTAGCTGCTTGTTGAGCAGCTTGGCCAACCAGCCGGGCAGATGCCCTGGTTCCTGGAGCAATCCGGGGTCCTTCAGCTGGTGTTTATGGGTGCAGCACTGGGGTATTGTCAGAGGCCTGGACAGGGGCAATATCAAGGGAAATAACCGCAGCTTCTTGAACTGGATCCTCCAAAGGAACAGCTTCAGTTAATGTTTCAGGTTCACCTGGAGATATGGGAATGTATCAGCTTTGCATATTTGGATAATTGTTGATAAACACTTAGTTGCATCAAATGATTTCCTCAACTCCTTGGTTTGGTTGGCTGGGAGCTCTGCTGGGACCACTGTAAGCTGGGGGGCAGGATGATCTTGTGAAGTTTTTGTTTCATCATTCACCAATGGTATGTTTTGATTTGATTGGACAGTCAAACTATCAGCTATTGTTGGCTGTTGTTATTCTACAGTTGAAGGCTCAAGCAGACCAAGGTCTCTGGAGGTTTTTAACTTCATTGTTTCCACCTTTGCATTGTAATTTTTCTGATAAAACTCAATCATTGACTGCAATACTTGTTTATGGGATCTTTCAACATATTCCTCTTTAAGGAGTGCAGTCAATTGATTAAGAGCACGTCATTCTAAAAATTGATCATGCCAGTTCGAATAAGTATTAGACCACAAGGGACCCAGGGAATTTGAACACTTACCTTGGAAATCAGCCATGGTATAATCAAGAAAGTTTCCAAGGTGTAGAAGCTGGAGATGATGCCTTGAAATCTGATGGGGAGAATGAGGTTAAGATCAGAATTAACTGAGACCTCTCGGTGAAGGATCTGTGGCTTATATACCCAAAAAAACCTAGTCACATGTTACATTTGTGTAATATGAATGACAGTTTCTCATTAGTTAGAATCTACATAATACAATTTGTGTAAATAGCATGGGGAATTCTCAAAGTTTCTGCTCTCCTGCATATCACATATACATATAAATGTCATTTCAAGGGAGGTGGACAACTGATGATAAGTTTTCCACCTCCCTGGACATAAAACATGTCACATGGGAAAATCCTGTGGGAAAGATGGGGAGGTGGACAACTTGTGCTAAGTCGTCCACTTTCCTTCAATGATGTGTAGCATGATTTTGAATATGTAAATCAATTGATGATTGCTGGGACAGTGGACGACTTAGCATAAGTCTTCCACCTCCCTGGCCTCTCCACCAGGATTTCACATGCCATGTGATTCTTGTATGCACAAATGTCCAGGGAGGTGGACGACTTATCATAAGTTGTCCACCTCACTGGACATGTGTGCATACAGGAATCACTTAGCATGTGAAATCCCGGTGGAGAGGCTGGGGAGGTGGACAAATTATGCTAAGTTGTCCACCTCCCCCGAGTGATCCCATCTGACATTCCAACAAGTACAAATGTTGTACAAGTCATGAACACTTTGACATCAGTTCATGAATTAAGTGGTAAGTGTTTTGGCACAAGGAGTTCATATTTGAATTATATACATTGAAGCACATGTTTAACCATATCTAGCCTTCTTTCCATTTACTCTAGTTACCATTTCAGAAGGAGAAAAATTTTGAAGTTTAAGAGCAGTCCTGGCTATTTTTTTTTTAATTTGGAAGGAGCAACCAAAATGGGTATGATGTTCAGTTGTTTAAAGGCTGGGTGGAGGAAAAATAGTTTGATGAGGAAAAACATAAGTCTGCCATAAAATTTCTATAATTCCCCCAGCTTTTGCATAATCAATTATAAAACCAAGAGTTGGGAAGGAGAGACCATGGCCTGTTTCTTTGGAGGGAGAAGGGATTTGGGTTCCAGTCGGTTTTTCAATATAAGAGAACAAAACATAAGTATAACCATTCAAGTCATCCTGATCTGTATGAGTAACATTTGAAAAGTCATCACAAGTGACAATGACATTAGAAGCATGAAGAAAAGAATGCCTTTTGTCGTTCCACTCTGGAGATGTCCAGTTTGGAATTTTGAACTCCTCTGATACTTCCTTGTTCTTCACATGACCAGTGTTGGATAAACATTGTATTCTATTGAAAATCAGTTGGTTATGTACTGGAAGCTTAGACTACAAAAGATTATCATTTGCTATTTGGTCTGGGTTCATACCCTTTCTCCTTGCATATATTCCTATCTATAAATATAGTTGGATGGTAATCAGTCAACAAAGACATGATTAGAAAGTTTGTGGTGATTCCCAATTACCTGCAGAATATTCTTGGTCAGTGCCCTGACAAAAGCCAATTCCAAACACAGATCCTGTTTTAGTGTTTTTGTTGGTTTTGTTCAGGTTCTGTTGATTGTTTTCCATCACATAGAGATCTTCTACCATCTCTGAAAATTGAGTTGCCAGCCATGTATATGGTCTTTGCTGCAATGATTGATACTTGAGCACCACAAAGGGTTGGTACTTTCTGTTGCAAACCACTTGTAGATTTACTGGGATTCCTACTTGTGGTACTACTAATTGGCATGGACTTAGACCCTTCTTCAGGGTGATGAAGTAGATTGACTCAGATACACACTCCTTATTGCCATAATCAAGCTTAGCTTTTCAATGCTTTTTATGTGCTCTGGATGAGGATGAGATGGATGGAATTAAGGTTAGTGGTGGTGGCCTAAGAACAGAACAATCTTTGCTTGATTCCTGATGATGCTTTAGATTCAAGGGCTCATCATCACTACGAACGTTGTCTCAAAAGCACCAACAGGAATACAATTGATAAGGATTGAAATAAAATCAAAGCGTTAAATTCAATAATACGAAACCTTTTATGATGATTAAAGAACCATAAATTTTTCTAAGTTTAACCACTTTTGAACACTTATCCTCATTATTTATTTTTGAGGGCGACAGGTGAGCTTGAGGTTGGGTGAAGGCATTGGAGTTGACTTGATCCATGGTAAACTTTGAAAGATGATGATGACAACATGTTGAATGGTTTACAGATGGGGTCAAGGACAAGAAGGAATCAATCAAGGATCAGTGGATGATGAGTTCATTTCTTCATTGCTGCTTACATTAATGATGAATACAAGAATGGATGTGTTGATGCTGATATGGAATGATAAAAATTGAGTTAATTTGTTGAAGACATGTGCTATGATTGGAAGAAGAAGAAAAAAAAAATGGTGAAGAAGAGAAAGAGGGAAGTCAGTGTTGGATTGATAAAGATGAAGGATTCAAGAGATTGAAATAGGAGCACAAGTTCTTACAAATGAAATTCAGTGATGATGTGTCAGAGGTGGAGGGTAGGCCTTTCAGTCAATGGGTAATTGAAGGAGTTGGATGGAATGTTTGTTTTTTATGAACAGGTTGATTCTAGGATGGTTTGATGATTGGAATCTTGAAAGGTTATTGGAGGGTTTCAGATACAATTATAGCACAAAAACAATCAGTCTACGTGTTCAGACAATGTTCAATCAGTGAAGAATAGGCTGGAAACTTGCCTGGGTGGACTCATTGGGAATGCTTGGGGATGGTGGTTTGACTGTGCTTGGTTGATGGTTGAAAGGGCCTCTATACCGCTAGTTGATTGGCCAGCGCTTGTCATTTTGCTTGCAATTTGACAAGCAAGGCTTGCTGATGCAATCGCTTCAGCGAGTTTGCGATTTGCTTGCAAATCGCTTACGCGTTTGCTGATGCAAGCGCTGGGGCGTTTGCTGATGCAAGAGCTGGGGCGTTTGCTAGCAACCAGCAGGGGACCAGGGCCCATTGAGGTGCACAGACCTCTCCCAGGCCCCTGGCAACCTGCACGACCGCGTCAGGGTCGCGTCTGGCAACCCTGTTGCTAATTCAACAACCATTGGTTGTTTGCATCTGTGAGGATGGAAGCAAACAACCCATGCCATTGCAATTGCTCCAGGCCCAATTTTGGAATCCCCAGGGCCTAGAGCTCTTGAAGCTGTTTAGGGCCATTTCCATGGGGAGCCCAGGGAAAGTTCCCATGGGTTTTTGCCTTATGGGAAGCTTAGAACCCATGATATTGTGTTTGGGCCATTGGAGAAAAAAAGCTTGGCATGGACATACCATGCCATATATATTTTTTAAAATATGATGATAACGCAAAACAACAGTTGTGGATAATCTTACATAATAAATATCCATAAATTTAACAATAAATATTCATCTAACCAAGATACATTACATTCATCTATTCAATATCAGATAGGCAGATCCAGAGGATATATTTGAATTTGGAAAAAATTATTTTAGGTATTTCTTGTTAATAATTTAAAAATATCTTAGTAGAATTCAAAAATATAGAAAAGGAATAGAGCAATATATTTCATATTCAATAAGTAAAATTTCTATATATGATCCTCCATCAATTCCACTTCAAAAAAGATTTAAAAAAAATACTTTCAGCTTTGAAGGAGATATCTAGTAAATCAAAACATTTCCTATTTATCTGAAAGTAAAAGTAAAATTAGGCAATAATTTTAATATTTAGGTACTTAAATACCACAAAATGAATTTATAATCATGATTTTTATTTCACTACAGAAAAGATGTTTTATAAATAACTTTTTCTAAAGAAAATGTTCTCCAATTGTTATTTCACCGTTTTTAAACTCCAAATGAATAAGTGCAACAAGTTTCCAAAATTTGATAATTTGAATATTTCAATGAACCCAGCATCCTTATATTTTTTGACTCTAAATGATCAGAATAAAACACACATGAAATTTTTCATAGTTGTTGGTCCCTGAGAATCTGCCTTATTACAAGATTCATAAACAGTAATGGCATTGATCAATTTACCATTAGATTTGAGCTATTGGTCTATTGATCAAGGTGGGGTTGTAATTTATGGAACAACAATGTCAAATTGTTTTAGAATTAATTCAAATGCTCTTGAGGATAAACATTGTGGTATTTATAATTCATGTTATGATGTATATTGATTGAAAGAACTGGAGAAACTCTTCTATTTCATGATAGTGATTAATGCACATAAACCTCTGGGGACATGGTGCACTTAGCCTAAGTGCACCATGTCCCTTCAGACAACCAGTTGGCGGTGGTTGTGGGTGGCCACAAACCTATATGACATGGTGGCCAGCATTGATCCTCTTAGCCCTCATGCTGGAAAGCTTTTTCTTTAAGTATAGACATGGTCACTTCCCATTGTGACCAGGTGGATGTAAGTTATCAGCAATTACCAACATATCTGGGACCTTTGGGACATGAGAAATATGGAATATTTTGGGTCATGGGAAGTTTCTTCAACCAATGACAAAGATCAATAAAATATATTCAGGGCCATGCAAGAGCCACAAAATCATTTATTTATACCAAATTTCTTTCTAATATTTCTATTTAATTTATCTTTTTGGATGAAAGGTATGTGCCAAAATGCACATTTCAGTAACAACTAGTTACTGGAACAAACATGGTGGAAAAATTAGCATAACTTTTCCACTTTTCCATACCAGTTACTAAGAGCCAACCATTTTTTGGAAATTGGATCATTATGGCTCAGGGAGGTGGACAACATAGGCTAATTCATCCACCTCCCTGAGCCATCACACACTTTATAATGTGACAAATGGTGTTATTTTTTTGTGTCATTTCTTGGTGCTTCAGAAAATGAGTATGTGTGTGATTCTGCAGGGTGAGAACAATTAATTGTGCTGTGTGATTTTAAATATGTTCTGATTCATTCATGTGTCCACCAAAACTGCCACTGTGACAGAAAATCAATGTTATCTTAAAAAATAATTACCATTCATAACTTTAGGGTCTTTTCAAATCCATGTCACAATGAACTCTCACAATGTATAATTGATAAGCCCGCATACCCAGTCATCCCCAAGATATTTACCTGGGACAGAAATATTTCAGTGTTTATCCACTGAAGAATATTTTTCACCACATTTAATTCTTGGAGCCTTGTTCCTACAATCATTTTTTCAGGATGGGTTAAATGACTAAGCAAGGTGAAGGAAATATTGTCAGGGACATGCAAGGATCAGAAAAACCTGTACCTCTACCCATTTTCTTTTAAATGTGTCCATGTTTTCATTCATCCTCTTGGATGAGGATATTTTCCAGCATGGGCGTTTCAGTACCAGAAAGTTTTTCCCAGAAATAAACATGCTGAACTAGTTATGCAAAATTTTTCACTTCCCCACACTTTGGACTGAGACCAAGCTCATTTGGGGAAATTGTCAAATATTCATTGGGAGGTGGACAACTTAGGCTAAATTGTCCACCTCCCTAGGTCACCATCCAGTTGATCATATGGGTATTGATTTTTTTTGGTGCATCTCTGTGTGTTTCCAGAAATAATAATATGTGGCAATCTGTAATTTGAGAACCAATGATTTCTTTCAGTCATTTTTCAATCTAGTGAATCTTCCATAACTCACAAAAACCATGGAATTTATAATCACCCTCATACTTCACCTCCACCCCCGCTTGGTATTCTCTGAATTTCCTAGGTACAGCACTGGATGATAGTAATGTTACTCCACCAGAAGCTTATGAGAATGTCAAAATGGAATGTCTCTCACAACAAAACAAAATATCTCCTCATGCTTATCAGTTGAGAATGGCCTCAAAAAGATAGAAAATCCAAACCAGATGAAGTGAACTTATGTGTAATTTCAAACCAAGCAGGTCATGACCACTTGAAGAAATGAACAACTTCAGAAGCGCAAGATACTTTGCAGGCACTTTCAGAGACCCAAGAAAGTTGAATTCAGCCACTGCAGTTGAAGCTTTTGAGAGGTTTAGCAGTTCTGTATGCCATGACCCAAACTCTTGTGGGATGTTTTGAGCTCTTGATTGGAACATGACTGATGATTTTCAGTGCAAATCATAGTCATATATCATGCAAAACCTGTTTTTTTCTTCTTTTATCTATGAAAATTCATTCATTCTTATGATCTATGTTCCTTAGAATCCCCCACTACCACTCAAAAATGTTTACAACAACAAAAAGATGAAAATCTATGGTTTTTTGGAACCATTTGAATAAGCCATGCTGATTTAAGTTTATTTGAAAGGTTTTTACCAGTCCAAGTTTCCCCTTGATGGCTTGCAGCACAGGCAAAAAAACAAAAGAGCCTAGAATACATGGTAAACTTCATGAAAAGGCCTAACAAAGATGGTGGGGGGACCAATTGGTCATTAAAATTTCCTCAAGAGTGGAGACGGGTTTTCCCACTTTCTGTATTAATTTATAATGATTCAGGGCAATTCTTAGCCCCAAGCGCGTGATTTTATTGAAGATGGAAGGATGATGACAATAAATTAAATTCCAAATTTATATCAATGTTTCATTTGGACACCTAGATACATCCTTTTTAAATGCTAATTTAGAATATGATATTCTGCAAGGGTTTGTATGGTTGAATCAAGTTGAGCTTCCAGAATAATCACTTGAAGTTCTACAACCCAATTTTGGGAAAGGGCACCAAGAGAGCCAGAAAAAACCAGATAATATAACCAAAAAGATATAAGGTTTACAGGCAGAAATCATTGGGGCAACAGAGATTTGGCTCATTACCAGTGATTTGTTTTCAGACTAGGATTTAGACCACCATGGAATGGGTTTGATTTAAAAGGTTCTTTTGCTAGTTCAATTGAGATGGAGTTTATCATTCTGTCTAATGATGCATTCAAAACTTTTGGTGTACAACCTTTGTTTTTAAATTATTGTCAAATTACAGGACAATACATCTTTTTTGGGGCCCTTATTATTTTAGAGACACAAAAACATTCTGAAGCATGACCAATTGGAAAAAGTTACTAAGTTGAGAGGTTTTCCATGTAGTTAGAGACTGGGTACAAATTCCTTTTTTTGGAAAGTGGCACCAGGGTTTGGAATCATTGGATTTTATCCCAAAAAATACTCATGTTTTGAAAATAATCAAGAAAATATCATGTATTTCTTGCACATGCAATTCAGTTGCAATACTGCTCAATATAAATTTCTTGCAAGTTCAAACTTTTCACAATTTAATTTTTCCTCAAGCATGAATGGGAACAAAACCTTATTTTTTTGCATAACAATGACTTCTAACTTTTCTCAGAGGATGGCAAAGTAAGAGTAAGTGCCTTACCATATCACCAATTTATATGTTGATAGAGGCAGGGAGGGAACAAGGTGAAATCATTTGAATGCACAAAATTCCAAGAAAGATCTTCGGAAAGTCAATGACCAGTAATTGAAAAAGAATTCATCATTCAAAGCAACTCACCAACAATGCTATACAGTTTTTTCCTGGTCAAGTGGTCCACTTGAGCTAAGTGCACCACCTCACCAGGAGGAGCCATCCCTCAATTGCAGATTTAAAAGCAGTTGGAAGCCCAAATCTTTCAGTCAGGTTGATCTTGTTTTTCACATACAACTACATTCCTTCCAGTGGCTATCTGATCAACAGAACAACCTACTAATTTTGCTGGCTCATTACTTCCCAAAGAAATGGTCGCCAGTGCCTCTGTTTAACTCCGAAATTGTCCTCCTTTGGAACTTTTCACTAGATCACGTGGTTAAAAATCCAGATATGGTTGAACATGTCCTTCAATGTATACAATTCAAACATCACCTCTTTGTGCCAAAATGCTTACCAGTTATTTCATGAAATGATGTCAAAGTGTGCATGAGTTGTACAACATTTGTACTGTTTGTAATGCAAAATGGGATGAATTGGGATTGATGGACAACTTATGCTAAGTTTTCCACCTTCCAATAAAATTAGAAGTGGCTTTACTGCATGATAAATGTATAGGTAATGTCCAGGGAGGTGGAAAACTTATGATAAGTTGTCCACCTCCCTGGACCTATGTACATACAGGAATCAGATGTCAAGGGAAAATCATGTGGGAAAGCCAGGCAGGTGGAAAACTTGTGCTAAGTTGTCCACTGTCCCAGAAATCATCAATCTTTTGGCATATTCAATATCCTGCTACCATTTAGTTGAAGGGAAGTGGATGACTTATAACAAGTCATCCACCTCCCCAGCGTTCCCACATGATTTTCCATTGAAATCTTATTCCTGTATGCACACAGGTCCAGGGAGGTGGACAACTTATGATAAGTTGTCCACCTCCCTGGAAATGTTTCATATTCATTTGGTGTGGTGAAGCAGACACTTTGGTGATAGACACCTGCCTATTCCAAAAAATCAATGAGTTGAATCCTGCACAATGTAATCTCCCCATGATATTATGCACCCCTGTTACATTTTTCTTTATTCTTTTGAGCTAAGTGATCCAGGCATGTTGAATTCTCATATATTCTTTTGGAATGATGATTGAGAAATGTTATTTATGTCATTGATCCTAATTAATGGTGTAAGAAGAGCCAGTAATTACACAGCACTCTGCCTTCTTCACAAGACGTAGCAGGAATTCATATTACACCATTTTTAAAAGAATGAAATTGAAAACCTTGAATTTTTCTTCTTGCCCTTTATTATTTATCTAATATGATCTGGTCAGATTTAGTCAAAATCAATTGAGGAAAGAGGCAAATTATAATCCTCATTTCCAAGAATTCGCACCATGCAAAATCTGACACCTGATTCATCATATTTCTCTATTATTCAGTTCCCAAAATTAAACTCTCAACAATAAATTCCAACTGAATATCAATCCATGCAGTAAACCTGCATCTGTTTGGTACCCAGCATTGCATTTTTGCATAAAAGGGGATTTCAAGAATATTATAATAAATACACAGCAATGCAAAATGCTATTGGACCCGTTCCAGTATTATCCATGTCCAAGTGATATATTATTCAATTAGCACTTCCACCAAATTAATAAGATTGGCAAGGAGTAGTCTGAAGTTCATATTATGGAAAATTGGATCTTGATATATTTCAACTCCAGCTCTTCCTCATGGTGGCTGGAATTCTTGAGCTCATTTTCTCATTCAATAATTATTGGTCAATTCCATAGATATGAGAATGAGGAATTTTTTGGAAACATATAATTGTCAAGATTGCTTTCTGTGGAAATTTTTTGTGATAATTCAAATCATGAAATGCAATGGGGAGTTCTTCTTATTTATTATCTTAAGAAATTCCCAGAATGAATAACTCAAATTTGACTGCATGATCCCTATATATTTTTATGAATGATGCATAAATGCCACAAAAAAAAATGATCACACTTTTTGGGGAATATGGCAGCCACTGAGTCTCTTTTCTATGTCCATCATGAATTGATTTCTAATTGAGCTCTTCCCTTGTTGAAGAATATTCCATTCAAATCTCCAATTTTACTTATGTCCATACCCTTTGCCCACTTGGAAGAAAAATTTGAGAACAAAGGGCAATCATGATATATAATATCTTGATTTCTGAAAATTTTCCAACGGTGTGGTGACCAATCCGGGACACCACGGGAAAAAAAAAAAAGAAATTTTTTTTTTGGTTGTACCCCTATGGGTACCTTCATTTCCCCCCATCTCTCAACTTCTCCCTGTCCTAGCGGTCTAGGACAGGCCTCTTGCTTGTCTCTCCGCTTCAATCCCCCCCTCGTATGTTCAACTCCTACTTGTTGCGCTCGCGGCCCTGACTTTTGGTGACGCAAGCAATCGTCAAACCACCTTTGACGATCCCTTCGATCCTTCCCAATCCTCTCATCCAACCAACGCCATCGCTTGTCGGGACGGTCGTCAACCATCGATTGAATCTCCCCACTCCCACCAGTCGTCATTGATCATCGGCCCATCCATCCCATCGTACCCAACTCAAGGGCTTCTCTCCTCCAACTCTTCTCTTGTCATACTACTAAGGCATCAACCACCTCATGATCCCCAACAACGAAGACCAAGAATAGGAAGAACTGCCTGTCACCTTCCATCCAATCACTAAGATTGATCTCAAACTCAACCACTCCTCACCCATCATCTGATCCGACCGACGACCGCGAGCGACCGCTTGCGGCCGTTGGAACCTTCACCCTGCTGTCGCCGCCAATTGGGCGACGACAGCCGTTGTCAACACCCCCGACCGCTGTGTTGCAGGTGTCCATCTGGTTGCCCGCGGTCATTCTTGACGCGGGCGAAATTTCTTTTTTTTTCCCCTCATGTCATCTTTTTTTATGTTTTCATTTTCCCGCAACTATTTGTAGTATCTCTTTTACATAGTATACAGGGCCTCATGTCTATAAAAGGAGGGGCTCTCCCCTGCCTTTTGGCCCAGCATCCCATGAGACCATCATCATCTCATCTCATCTGTTTCCCCCATCATCATAATCAACTTATCCGTGGGCATCCTTCCCCACTTATCTGAGCAACTTATCCGGGTATATCCATGATTGCCCCTTGATCCTTTGAGCCTCCGTACTCAAACTCTGTCCCTTGTGACCTTGATCCTTATCACCAACCAATAGCCTTGCTGGTTGAAGAAGAATTCCTGTCTGAATTCTTGGGTGTGTTATACCACTCTGATCCCTTTTTCCGACCATACTGGTCTTGATCTCTCCTTGATCTTCTTTCTGGAGCCAATCACGTTTGATTGAAGAGGTTTAATTAAGCTTAAAACCTGGAGTGTTATACCTCCCTTCTTCTTTAAGGTTGAATTTTGCCATGCTATTCTTGAGTCCCTTGAGAAGTGTTGGGATATTCTTGCTTGAATTCGTTATTGATTTGCTCCTAGAGCTTCATAAACAAATTGCTTTTGTTTTGTTCAGCCTCCCACAGTTATCTGGTACCCTTCAAGCGCTTGATTGCGGAGAGTTGGGCAGGTTCATTGAGAACCTGGAGGTTGGTTGGGATTGAGTTGATCTTTCCTAATCAGCTGCTGACGACCAGAGTTATTAGCTTGTGGGAGTTGTTACTTACAACTGCCTTGTCCTATTGAACTCTGAACAAACCTTGACTTATTTGTTCAAGTTTTTACCTGCACCATCTTGCCTCAGATAGTGTTGTTTCCATCGCTACCGACAACTCTTATCCTCTTCCCTTACTTTGATTTCTCATCCATAAGGTTCTGGACCTTGATTCCGGTTACATTTAAATATTATTGTAACTCCTAGGAGGGCATCCTAAACAGAACCTTTCCCCTCCACAGAACTGCCGCGGCTTAGCACCGTTTGGAGTCTTACATTTGGTCCCCCGGGCCGGGATCAAACCAGCAACCTTGGGATTTACAGTCCCAAGACATTTAAAATCAACCTCGAAATCCAATCTTTTTTTTTCTTTCTCCTATTTTTTTCTCTTCTCAAATCTGATCCGTGGAGGCAACTTATCCTAGAAGTAAGTCCTCCCAATTTGTGCACCGCTTGGGCTAGATACTTGTTGTTTTTGGCGAAACCCTACTCTTGCCACACTCGTGAGCCACTTTGGAAATCTGCTCCTTGGATCCCCTAGTAACTCTGTTATTTGATATGGCATCTTCCGCTACTCCAACCACCTCTTTCCAACCTAAGATGGTAAAGATCAAACCTCAGAACAAGAACTTAGGCTTCAATGGTACAAATGTTGAGCAATTCTTGGACTCCTACGAAATGGCTGCTGAAGTGGATGGAGCTAGTGAATTTGATATGGCTTATCAGTTGCGATTCTTTATCTCCTCTGATGAAGTTATGGAGGTAATCAAGTCTTTCGAGGGATTTGAATCCCATAACTGGACGCTTCTCAGGAAGGCTATGTTGGCATACTGGGGTAAAATAGATGTGGCCAGGTTTACTCTGCTGGATTTGGATGCTCTGGTTTCTCAGTGGATCTCCAATGGTGGTATTTCTTCAGCCTCTGACTATCAGATTTTTAGGAAGTCTTGGGATCCCATTCAAAACTATCTTATCCAAAACGATCACATTGACACAGTGGACGAAATTTGAGCAAAGTTCTTCCAATCTTTTTTTTTGGCTGTGCAGGAAAGGATTAAAGAAGAACTGGTCAAATCTGGATCCATGATTACCACCAGGGATAATCGATTCAAGCTCCCTGTTTTTCTCACCCTTAGGAGTACTGTGGATAAAGTCATGAAAGGTCAAAATGCTCTTACCTTTGAAAAGCCTAGAACTACTGAACCGGTCCATGCTCCTTCTTTTAAAGAGTCAAATGATATTATGATTAAAATGGAGGCAGATCGTAGGCCTAAAGCAGATCCTAATTCCAATCGAGAACCTACTACTATAGATGAAATCACCAAGTTACTTAGAGCCTTTGAGAACAAAATAGATCAAAAGATTTCTTCGCTAGCTACTCCTAAAACTCCTTCTTCTGTCCCCAAATCAACTCTGGTCTGTTACTACTGTCATAGGGAAGGCCATGGAACCGGACAATGCCAAGAACTTCAGAAGGACTTAAAGGAAAAGTTGGTAGAGCAGAGGGGGAACAATTACTTCCTCCCTAATGGTGCTCTAATCCCTTTTGACTCGTCTTGTCCTATCCAACATGTGGTGGCCTCTTACCAGCCATCACCTCCTGTGAAAGCATCTCTTGCTTCCTTTGAATTTTGATCATCCTGCGGTACCCTCCAACCTTGGTATCCTCCAGCTATTTCTTCCTCTAGTCTTGCTGGGACTACTTATCAATCTGATCCAGCCAGGAAACGACATGAGGAACCTAAACCTCATAAGGCTCCTTCCTTGCCAACTTCAATCCTTCAAAAACCCGTTAAACGTCAATCATCACTTGAGCCTCCTTCCTCTGATGTAGAAGACATGGAGGTGGAAAAGGAACCCCTCATCAAAAGGTTCCCAGATCACCCTGATCCTTCTCCCTCACCTCAACCTTCTAATCCTATCTTAGATTCTGCGTCACCTGAACTTCCTCCCTCCACCCAGCCCAAAGTTTGATTTGAAAGGGGCATCTCCAAGGATCACCCCAATGCTGTGGAGGGAGTATTGAAGAAAATTTCTGATCTCAAAATTCCTGATCTATCTGTGGCTGAACTCCTATTGATCTCTCCATCTGTTGCTGAAGGAATGAAGAAATTGGTCTCTCGTTGACGTGTGGAAATTGGCCCTGAAGAACTCAAAGTCTCCTCTGGCACTTTAATGGAGGACTCTGGTGGAACCAGTCCTTCTTTAGACTCCAATCTTTATTCCTGTCCCCTTGGCTTCCTTCCTTGTTATCTTGGTGACTCAGCTAAAACTGTTTCTCCTCTTGTGGATTCTGGATCTGAGCTTAACTTAATCCCGGATGCTATGGCCTGCAAGCTCAAACTTATTCCTAGGGTCAGCTTCAACTCTGCAGTGTATGGGATAGGAAATCAAGCTTGTGAACTGGTTGGTATTGCTGAGGGTGTACCGGTCAGGATTGGTCAAAATATTGTTGGAACCTGCCACTTTTGGATCACTCATTTGGACAGTCCTATGATCTTGGGACAACCCTTCTTAATGGACTTTGGTGCAACCCTGATGTTTTCTGATCAAGTTGGGGAGAGAATTCCTCTCCCTGATGCTGATGGCAGGAAAATTGAAGTTCCTCTTTGCTCTTTGGATTCTGGTTTTTGGGAAAGAGATTTTCCTGGTCATTCTCCCAAATCATCTTTTAAGGGGAAGCAGAAGGATAACTCTAGTTCCTCTCATTTTTTAGGGGAATAGTTGATCCTACTAATAGTTGTAGTTCTTTTCAGCCTCAGACTGCAACTCAAGGGTCAACTCCCATCCCTCAGGCTTATTTTTCATTCCTTTCATCATTCTCTTCTGAGCTCAAGAATATTAAAAAACAAAAACATATCAAAATAGAAAAATCCAAAAATATTTCTTCTCCATCTCCTTCTCTCTCTGGATCTGTTGTGTCTTCTTTTCCTTCTACTTTTGAGTCTGATCAATCTTCTCTCAGTTCCGGTTTGAATCTCCACAATGAGTCTAAACTAGATCCTAATTGCAATTCCGTTTTTGGTGATTTTGGTATGAACGAATATGGGCTTGAGTGGAGGCAATTTGGGGTACAAGTAAGTCCTCCCAATTGTGCACCACCAGGGTCATTTTCTGCGTTTTTGTTGTAAAACTCTACTGTATGCCACATATGTGAGCACCTGGGACGCCCTTCTTGTTCTATTCCTGCCGCTTCTAGGGCTCATTTGGAAGAATCAAGATATTTTCCTCAACTCTTCAATTGCTCTCAAGATCAAGAAATGGCCAATCTTTGCTTCAATTTCTTTGTTCCCTGCCTTTTTTTATTTTTTATTTTATCCCTTCAAATTTTAGATGCAGACTAGGGACAGTCTGTAAGTTGGGGAGGGATGTGGTGACCAATCCGGGACACCACGGGAAAAAAAAAAAAAAAAAAAAGGAATTTTTTTTTTGGTTGTACCCCTATGGGTACCTTCATTTCCCCCCATCTCTCAACTTCTCCCTGTCCTAGTGGTCTAGGACAGGCCTCTTGCTTGTCTCTCCGCTTCAATCCCCCCCTCCTATGTTCAACTCCGACTTGTTGCGCTCGCGGCCCTGACTTTTGGCGACGCGAGCGATTGTCAAACCACCTTCAAAAATCCCTTCGATCCTTCCCGATCCTCTCATCCAACCGACGCCGTCGCTTGTCGCGACGGTCGTCAACCATTGATTCAATCTCCCCACTACCACCAGTGGTCATTGATCATTGGCCCATCCATCCCGTTGTACCCAACTCGAGGGCTTCTCTCCTCCAACTCATCTCTCTTCATACTACTAAGGCATCAACCACCTCATCATCCCCGACGACGACGACCAAGAATAGGAAGAACTGCCTGTCACCTTCCATCCAATCACTAAGATCGATCTCAAACTCGACCACTCCTCGCCCATCATCTGATCCAACCAACGACCGCAAGCGACCGCTCGCGGCCGTTGGAACCTTCACCCCGCTGTCGCCCCCGATCGGGCGACTACAGCCGTTGTCGACACCCGCGACCGCTGTCGCAGGTTTCCATCTGGTTGCCCGCGGTCATTCTTGACGCGGGCAACATTTCTTTTTTTTTCCCCTCATGTCATCTTTTTTTTATGTTTTCATTTTCCCGCACCTATTTGTAGTATCTCTTGTAAATAGTATACAGGGCCTCATGTCTATAAAAGGAGGGGCTCTCCCCTGCCTTTTGGCCCAGAATCCCATGAGACCATCATCATCTCATCTCATCTGTTTCCCCCATCATCATAATCAACTTATCCGTGGACATCCTTCCCCACTTATCTGAGCAACTTATCCGGGTATATCCATGATTGCCCCTTGCTCCTTTGAGCCTCCGTACTCAAACTCTGTCCCTTGTGACCTTGATCCTTATCACCAACCAATAGCCTTGCTGGTTGAAGAAGAATTCCTGTCTGAATTTTTGGGTGTGTTATACCACTCTGATCCCTTTTTCCGACCATACTGGTCTTGATCTCTCCTTGATCATCTTTCTGGAGCCAATCACGTTTGATTGAAGAGGTTTAATTAAGCTTAAAACCTGGAGTGTTATACCTCCCTTCTTCTTTAAGGTTGAATTTCGCCACGCTATTCTTGAGTCCCTTGAGAAGTGTTGGGATATTCTTGCTCAAATTTGTTATTGATTTGCTTCTAGAGCTTCATAAACAAATTGCTTTTGTTTTGTTCAGCCTCCCACAGTTATCTGGTACCCTTCAAGCGCTTGATTGCAGAGAGTTGGGCAGGTTCATTGAGAACCTGGAGGTTGGTTGGGATTGAGTTGATCTTTCCTAATCAGCTGCTGACGACCAGAGTTATTAGCTTGTGGGCGTTGTTACTTACAACTGCCTTGTTCTATTGAACTCTGAACAAACCTTGACTTATTTATTCAAGTTTTTACCTGCACCATCTTGCCTCAGATAGTGTTGTTTCCATCGCTACCAACAACTCTTATCCTCTTCCCTTACTTTGATTTCTCATCCATAAGGTTCTGGACCTTGATTCTGGTTACATTTAAATATTATTGTAACTCCTAGGAGGGCAGCCTAAACAGCACCTTTCCCCTCCACAGAACTGCCATGGCTTAGCACCGTTTGGAGTCTTACAACGGTCAATAAAAGGAAATCTGACTTCCTATTTATCAGTTTGTGAAAAATCAGTACAAAATCACAAAATCAGAAACATTGTAATTTGGTTACTAATTTGGAAAATTAGGCATGAAACACGGTAAGAACTAATCCCCCCAGTATAAGGTCTTCATGACAATAATACAACCTCATTGCTAAATCATGGTGTCTATTTTATGTTACTAAAATGCAGAAACCCCAGCTAACCCAAAATCACCCACCCCTGAGCCATCAAGATTTCCCCTTCCAGATTACCAAGTCAATATGCCTGGTGTTGAGGAAGATGAAGATTTTGACAACTCTGTTGCCCCATCCTACTTCATGATTGCACAAAAACTCTCTCAATCCCACCAACACCAAAAGAAGGAAAAATCGTTGGCCCAAGATAAATATTCTCTCTCTCCCCATGCACGCAATCTTGGCATCCCTTCTTCTTCAAGTGGTTTTTCCAAGTCCTTGCTTGATTGGACAGAATCAATTCTTGGAATGGATTCCAACAACAACAAACTTCCTAATCCTCCAACTAGTGGTGAACTAGCATCCCTCAAAAATTACATGGCAACAAAGAAGGCATCCATTAATAATGCCATAGAATCAAACATTGGCCCGCCAAACCAGTACAGCTCCAATTCAAAACTGCGAGAAAAGGAGATGAAACTTGTAAAGAAGGATGCCTTGCGTCAATTACAACAAAATATTACTTCAACATCTCAATGCCTGGAAACCACTGATTTGGGCCAAATACAGTCTCATGATGAGACGGGGATAGCCCACGCCATGGCCTTGATCCAAAATTCTGATATTCCCTGATGCACCTATCACTGGGAACAGAATGCAACATCCTGCTGGAGTTCCTCTCCAACTGCAATAATCATCAGAGCATGAGAGATGTGCCACAAACCCGGGGGGACTGCTTCCTATTCAATAATTGAGAATGACAACACCCCAGCCAACAGGGTTGCCATAATAAATTGTTGGCTTGTCTCAAAGAAGGCTATTTGGAAGAAGGAGCACAAGGCAGAAGGAGGCTCCAGCAGCAGAAAATCTAATGTTTCTGCATCTCAAAGTCTCAACAAGAAGAAAGTGTGTCAAATAAATCTTTTTAAATTTTCTCTTCATGATCAATGACTAACTGCTTATCATGTTTTGAAATACACAATAAAAAAAAGAAATTCAAAAGACCACGGCATTTGGGCTGGAAATGATGGAAATGTTCCCAGAAACTTCTGCCCTTTTCTTGGACAGTGGATTCATATCTGATGTTGAGGGTGAAGATGAGGAATTATTCAAGCATGCACATGATTGGAGGGCTCAAAATTTCTCCCAAATATATCACTACCTGGATGAAGCATACATTCAACTGGCCAAAAACCCGCGCATCAAGAGGGATAGACAATTGAAAATTAGTCAACTTGCTAAACCAAATAATTCACCAAGAGGTGATGACCCACCAACACTTCCTACTTCAATAACTCAAAACTTGTTAAGTGAGGAAGCTCTGAAGGATATAACTCCAGTTGAAAAAAGAGCCTTGGGTTTACTTCCAGACGTTGATCTCACAGAGGCAGTTTGATATCTCAGAACCCAAGTTTCCAAGCCCTCTAGCTGAATGGAAACCACACAAACATTGTTAATATATTCCAAATAGTGAAATTTCTATATCATTATTTTAAAAAATATGGAGGAGAATGTTTGGATGAAACATTGGCTTTGGTGAAATTTTTCTTGAGTGCTACATGTATTTTTAATTTCATTCCTTTCTTGTTTTATTAACCTGAAACTTGAAATTATATTTAAAGCTAGATTTACTGAATGTACAAAATCGTATGATGTGGGGTCACCCTGACTTGAAGAGGTTACAAATGTAGGTTACACTCTTAATCTCTTGAAATTTTCAAATAAATAAATCTCTAAGAAGTCCTTACAACCAAACAGATATTGAAGTCAGAGTGAAGAAAAACAACATCCACATGTGCACAGCATACACAATCTCATTGAAAAATTCTGAGTAAATTTTGTTTGATTCACCACCTTTTGGAAAGCTACATGAGGTGTTTTTTCAATCATAATATCCTGAGTACATTTTTTTCCACTGTGCAGCAGTCATGTTGAGATCACCTACTTGTTAACCATTCCCAAATATATTTTTATGAAAGAAATATATATAAAATACACATTCCCAGACGTGAATTGTGTAATTTAAGCAAATCCCACTAACTTTAGGCATATGGATTTTCCTTGTAAAATGGTGCATCATTAACATTTTGTAACACAAGAAGATGATTTGAAATCATGGTTTTGTAATGAGATAATTACTTTGAAGATAGAATATGTGACGTTCCATCAAGGCAATTGAACTGTCATTTGAATCCAAACACAATGGGATGGGCTGAGTATTTTAGGTGGGCTAACCATGAGCAGTTGATATGATGTATTAGTTTGAAAGCTTTTTCAAAATGCAAAATCTACTGTTCCATGCCTTGCCCATTGAAGTGAACATGAATATTCAAAATAGAAGCTTTTTTTTTTTGGAATACTTAAGCTCACCAGGAGTTATAAGATCAAATCAAAAGTTCCATTCAGATTCATTTCTATTTCCCTTCAATAGAATAAATCTCAGACAACCTCCAAAAATCTAACTACCACAACATCCAAATAAATTAAAACTATGGAGAACACTACCAGAGTTGGAAACATTTGGATATGCCACTTTCCTAAATTTTCTCAAAGGACTTTTGAACATGGCAGGAATATATACAATGGTGTTGGAAGGTCCAAAAAAGCACATCAAACCCATATCATGCAATCAAATGATTCTACAAATGTATGTGACTGAATTTTTCCTGCATTTTATCAATATTATCAAGGTCACTAATGAATTGTTATTGTTGCAAAACATAAACCCAAAAGACACCAAAAATTTTCCAATCCACTACCGGAAGGAACTCCACCAGGGAACCACTAGAAGCAAACATCAGGGCTGCAACTGAAAATCTTGCACAAGAGTAAATTCCTTGATGTATACTGCAATTGGCATGCAATTTCTTATTTATCCTATCATTTTTCACATTCAAGCCATCAATTGAAGATTCCAATGCACAGCCAAACCCTGAAAGAGATCCTTGCTATGGTGAAATACAACAATACTCCCCACCAGCAAATATGGAAATTTACAATACATCTGAGATAAAACCTCTTCAATTTCTATATCACACTCCAAGTGCCCTAATCTCATCACTCCAAATCCTTCATCAAAGTATTTAGGAAAACATTGATGACCATGCATGTCAGAAATACATCAATATGGAACATGAGAAAATCCGCATGAACTCAATTCTCAGTGGCCAGCCCAACTATTCAGCAGAAATACCCAAAAGTCTTTCAACATTGAAAAAAAGATTTTTAATTACAAATGATCTAGTGGAAAATGTCTGTTGTGAAAATTGTTACCAACTTTATCCTTTGAATGAAGTAATTTCTTCTCCAGAAGCCCAAACTGATGAAGAAAGTAAAAAACACAGGCATTATCCAGTATGCCATAATATATTCAATTCAATAGCTGGGGAGCCGGTTACATGTGGATCAAAACTTTGGAAACAAGAAAATAACAAATCTAAATTCTATCCTCTGAATCAGTTTGGGTACCAATTGCTCAAGAAGTGGATTTCCAGGCAATTGCTGCTCCCTTGGTTTGAAGAATTACTCAGTGCACCTCAAGAGCATCAAGCCAACAATCCTACTAAACTTTGTGATATTTGGGATGGAACTATGTGGAAAGAATTCAAGGATCAAACCAATCAGATTTACACAGCAGAACCAGGGAACCTTTTCTTTGGAATTTACATTGATTGGATTAATCCCCATGGAACCAAGACCAGTGGGAAAATCATCTCTCTTGGAATAATATTCTTAATATGTTTTAATCTTCCACCTAGTGTGCTTTAAAAGCCACACAATATTTTTGTGTATGGCTTCAAACCAACACCCAAGGAATGCACCTCATTCCAACTGAAAAATCTACTCAAGCCTCTTTTCTCTGAGCTAATGGTTCTTTGGAAAGGAGTATTCCTCACAAAAACTAACAAATATCAAAATGGAAGAGTAATACGTGCTGTCATATTACCACTGTTTGGTGATACACCTGCCTTACGTAAAATGGGTGGATTTGCATCCAACTCAGAAACAATCTTCTGTGCCCACTGTAACCTCAAGCTGAATGATATACAGAACACCAAAAAGGAAACTTGGCCATCAAAAAAAAATGAAGATCAAATCAAATGGGCAGAGAATTGGAATAATGCTCAATCATTCAATGAGAAAACCAACATTCTCAAGCTAAATGGTGCCCGCTACACAATTTCCAAACTCTGCCATACTGGGCACCAAAAAACATGACAACAATTGATCCAATGCATACCTTCATCTTGTGAATTCTAAGGGATTACAGCATCACCTACCTTGGAATAATCAAGGCTGGCCAAAGCCTTCAAAATTTGGAAAGGAGGAAAAACACTTACCCAAGAAGTGTAAAAATTAGTCAGGTCAGCAGCCTCAAATATGGATCCAAAATAAAGGGCTATTTATCACCATAAAACACCAAAAGAGTCACCAGGAGGAGAGTTCAATTATTCCTAGATAGCTTCTCAAAAAACCTTGAAGATATTTCTCCCAATCCAATTGAAAAGGTTCAAAATTGGGCAAATCAGCAGCAAGAAGGCTCATCAAATATGCAGCATAGAACTTCTGTACCCATTGTTGTAGTCCAGAAAATCCCAGGGCTCCATCCTCCCAACTCCTCAAGAAGTTGGGAAAATTCTGCATCTGAACATCTTCAACCAACTTGAAGACGTTCTCCAAGGCTTCTTGAGAATGTATCCACAAGCAGCTCATGCAATTCTGGGCCTCAATCAAAGGACAAAGGAAAGAAAAAAGATACCTCACCAGGAAAAAATCCCATTAGATCTATTGTAAGCAAATCAGGAAGCCAAAATGAATCTGGGAAGAGCAAGCAAAGCTCCCTTCAGGAAAGCTCCTACCACTCTTTTGAAGATCAAAGCAATCCACATGAAGCAGGCGCATTGATAGAAGAGACAAGTATTTCATCAAATGAATTGTGCCTTACAACTCAAGAGCTCAAAAGTCTTCAATAGGGTACCATTTCAATCAAATTTCCATCTTGGATTACTAGGTTGCCCAGAAACATTGGTTTGCCTGCTGCTGGTACTCCTAAGGCTGCTGAATGGTTGGTTTTGTACACCATTCATGTAGTGCTTGTTTTTATTCCAGAATAGAATTGGATCTCAGCCAGAAGCTTGTGTGAGCAAAAGCTTACCTCCACCACTTCCAAACTTATTGGTATCATCAACTTGTTAATTTCTCATAAACTTACAGATTACCAGTGGTGCCAATTGGATGAATTTATTCTGGCTTACAGGGAGGAATTATTGCTGAATTGGGGATCTGAAATCAAACACAAGCCAACAATCCATTTTTCTCAGCATATGACTAAGATGAGCAAGCTCTATGGTCCTCCCTCTATATTTTCATGTTGGTCAGGAGAAAGGCTGAATCACATCTTGACATTAGTTAAAAAAAATAAAAATACACGTAATTTACACAGATTTCTGAAAAGTAGATTCTTGGTGGCACACTTTGAATTGATTTTTTTTAATTTTAAGGTTTCCTTGATAAGTCCCTCTTGAATGGATTCCTTGAAAAGGCCAAACTTCAAGGCTTGGTTGACCAAATTGGTTCCAGCTGGAATTTTTTGGGGATCAATTCTGACCAACTCCCAGATCTGAAAAGTTTGTTCTATCCTTCCAAGACAGGTGATGTTTCAAGGGCTAAAAAAGACATGAATGTTTTGGAAGAAGAAAAATTAAAACAATTCATTGAAAATAACTCAACATACAATGTCTTGCCATGGGACCAGCTGGAATGGTTGCCTTGCAAATCAATGCTCTTCCATGGTCATCACATAACACCCCATTGCTACAATAAAATTAATTCTCAGATTTCCTTTTCATCAACATGAAATCAAGGCCGTTGTGAGATAGGGAAAACATGAAATCAAGGCCCTTGTGAGATAGGGAAGGTATTGTCCATCTTTCATGAAAAAAACTGTGCACAATATTTCCTCATTGTTGAAACCTTTTCTCCTTTGGAACAAATTGATACTTCAAGAAATCCCTACCTTGGCCTCAATTATCTCAATGCTCAAATGGTTTACCAAGAAGGTGGATCAATATCTGTGATACATCAAGATAACATATTAGTTTTTGTGGCAAGCATGGCTTATGAAGCAAAAAAAGCACAAACTTCCAAGGATGTTTATTGTGTTGTGGAAATTAAATCTTTGATAAGTTGATATAAAAAATACACATTTCAAAAGGACTGTCATTATTGATTTTTCTGACTTGTGATTCCTTACAAAACAGGAGGAAATATAAAAAGACACATGGACTAATTTTTTTATTGTACTAGATATTGGTAAAAGATGAAATCAGAGGAATTGGTATTGTGTCACATATCTATCAAAAACATGTCTATAAGGTACAGAATTCAAAAATAGAAATCAGCTTTAATCCCACAAAACTGAAGCATCAATCCTAACCGCAAATTGGAAATCTGTGTTTGCATCATTTATTTGAAATGATCACTATCTAAAATATTTATTCTTCTCTTTTTGGAACTTTGTACCATTGGAAATCATGGCCCATGATGTACAATTCCAATCATAACCGCTGAAAAGTTGTTCAATCAAAGTATGGTCTTAAATTTAAATGAAGAATTCTCAATACTCCCTTTTATGTAATGAATTTCAATTCAATGTATGCATTGCATAAATATTCTGCATGAATCTTCTGATTTCATCCAGAAATCAATTTGATGTTTGACTCCAAAACCTCAACAAAGTCAAAACAGGTTTCAATCACAAACCCAGGTGCTACACCTGGGGCAGGCGCCACCATTTTTTTCATGGTGATTGGCGCACTTCTTGGCCTGTTTGAAGGTTTTTGGTAAGTAGTAGTGATGGTTTCCGTTGTAAGACTCCAAATGGTGCTAGGCCATGGCAGTTCTGTGGAGGGGAAAGGTGCTGTTTAGGCTGCCCTCCTGAGTATTACAAAAATATTGAAATGTAACCAAGATCAAGGTCCAGAACCTGGTAAATGAGGAATCAAGTAGTAAAGGATAAAGATGATAGCAGTTTGGTAGCAATGGAACAGCACTATCTGAGCCAAGATTATGAAGGAAAAACTTGGACAAAAGAAGCTATTGTTTGTTTAAATTTTAAAGAACAAATTTGTTGTATGTAAACAACGCCCACCACCTAATAACTCTGGTCTTCAGCAGAAGATTGGGAATGATCAACTCAGACCCAACCAACTTCCAGGTTCTCAATGAACCTGCCAAACTCTCCCCAATCAAGCGCTTGAAGGGTACCAGATAACTGAGGGTGGGTGTACAAGACAAAGAACTATGTTTCAGAAGCTCTAAAAGCAAACAGTAAACTGATTTGAAGCACTGATAACCTCAACAATTCTCAAGGAAATCAAGAGTAGGATGGCAGAATGCAACTCCAAAAAAATAAGGGAGGTATAACACTCCAGGTCTTAAGCTTAATAAGACCTCTTCAATCAATTGTTATTGGCTCCAGAAAGATGATCAAGGAGGGATCAAGACCAGTATGTTCAGAGAAAGGGATCAAGGAGTGCTATAACACACCCAAGAATTCTAACAGACAGAATTCTCTTCAACTGGAAAGGCTATTGGTTGGTGATAAGGATCAGGCCACAGAGGGTCAAAGACTAAGGATCAATGGATCAGGGGGCAATCATAGATATACCCAGGATGAGGATGAGGATCAGATTTCAATGATAACAGGGTGGAAAAATGCGCACACTCCCTTTTGATTTTTTGTGAAAAGGCAGGGGAGATCCCCTCCTTTTATAGACAAGAGGTCTGTAGACTATTTACAAGAGATATTTACAGATAGAGCGGAATTTTTTTTTTTTTTTACTATAATGAAAACTAAAAGATCAGACCAAGGGAAGCCATCAGCCCGTGCCAATGATGGGCCAGGTCAGGTGAAAATGACAGGGAAGGCCTGCGCGGACTACTGATGAACCTCCCAGGGGACCCAGGAGCTCATGCGGTGGATTGGGTGCAAATGTTCTGACGACCTTGAATGACAATGTCAATTCGCCGTTGTCAGAGATGGATTGGGTAGAGGATTGGATGGGAGGCTGAGCACAGGCATAGGCCAAGGTTGCAATGGCTGCAGAACCAAGAGTGGGAGTTTTGTGGTGGGAAGAAAGGAGCAAGGTGGATGACAGCCTTTGCAACAAGTCAAGGCGTCATTGGCATCAACATTGATGTTAGCTCAGTGTGAGGCTGCTGAAGGCAAGGATTGGAGTGAGATTGGTCATGGGAGTGATTGTTCCCATGACCAATCTTGCGCAGGTGATCAAGTGATGGGATTTGGTTGGAGCGGTGTGGTGCTCCTTCATGGACGCAAGTCGGGAAAGGCTACGGGCTGCGGGCCCGGGAAGATTGGAAGGCTTGCGCAGATTGGATGGATTGCGCGGATAGGAAGGCTTGCGCGGATTGGAAGGCTTACGCGGATTGGAAAGCTTGCGCGGATCGGAAGGCTTGCACAGATCGGACAGATTGCGCCGATTGGAAGACTGCGGCTGATTGGACAGCTTGCGCGGATCAAGGGGATTGCGCATTGCAAGATGCGCGGATTGGATCACGCAGGTACGCCCCCAATACCTGGAATGGGTTGTTGGGTGGACGCATCATGAGAAGGACAAACCAGCAGGCAACACGGACGGGGCATGGGGCAGGGGAGGTGGAGCATGGGTTACAGGACAGGGGACAGAGGGATAAGGTTGGGCTAGGGTTCTGTGGCTTAGGGGTTGTATTCCATCATTCTTGCTTACTTGCGGTTGTACTTAGGTTAGGGTTGAGAGGGAGGACTTAAATACTTCACTCTCAACTCCGGGTTGTAAGGGACATCATCACATCAGATTGGATTGGATTTGGAAAGGAAGGAATTCATCTTATTATCACTCTATCACTCTCTCTCTTGCTCTCTATCTCTCTCTGGACAGGCTCCATCCAATCTCCTTACAGATGCTTTGATCAATAACTTCCAGAACTGAAGGACAACTTCAGGGGTGTAACTCACCTTTGGTTTCCACATCTGGGGGTCTGGCTGGGAAAAATCCTTTGTCAAAGTCTCTCAAAGGTACTCAATGCTACCAACAGTCGCCCCTCTCTCATCCTCCTCCTCCCGTAGTCTCCGCACCGCCGCAAAGGTTTACCTGCACATTCAATTCAACATTGAGGATGTGGAGCAATTCATCTCACAATATGAAACAATTGTGGACTCTGAAGGCGCTTCAGATTTTGAGAAGGCGCGCTACGTTTTCCTGATCATTGAGGACGCGGAAGAGCGTTGGGATGTAGAAGAGATGGGAACTACCGGAACCTGGATTGACCAACACTGAAGGGGAACATGCTGGCAAGATGAATGAGGAGAAGTTCTTGCTTTTGTAAGGACAATCTCAAGCCATCTGCGGAATTGGATTACAAAGCAGGCGCGCGCAGCAGGATCCAGTTGCAAGCAGAATTGGATTACGCAGAGCTGTATTACAGGGCAGTGTGCGTTCCAGCCCCACCACCAGAAACCATCCCTTGGGCTAGTGAACTCGCGGAGGTGGCAAGGGGCCTTGAGGCCTACCTGGAGAGTATTCAGCATCCCGGGGCGCCTGCGCCCCGCGTGTGCGCAAATGGGAAAAGCAATGGCCGTTGGCAGACGGGACACAGGGACCGGACGGCGGATTGGAACACAGGATTGGTTTCCCCAGTGGAGGTGGGGTATGTGTTGGGGAAGCGGGAATCGACGGAACCGGTGCGGCCTACTGACAGGAAGCGGGCAAGGACGAAGGAACAGGAAATGGATGCTCCGTGCGGTTTTGGAATTGGCAAGCGGCGGACGGATCTTGCAAAGAAGGAAGACGCGGCGGCGGAAGAGACGGACCACGCATTGGAGGATCAAGACCCAAGCCAGACCTCTTTGAAGGCGGGGAGCGCGCATTCGGAAAGGGTAGGGGCAGCGGCGGAAGAAACAAACCACGTGCCAAAGGATGGCAACCAGAGCTGGACCTATTCAATGGTGGGGGGAACAAGTAGGGGACAGAAGGACGTGGCGGCAAAAGAGAGTATGGACGCGGAACGGAAGGATTTGGGGTGCTGGGAGCGCCGGATGGATGGTCCTAGAACGGGCACGCAGCCATCATGGCTAGCAAGAGCCTTGGGATTGGTGCGGTGGACGCTTTTGGCGGGGCTTCAGGGATGGAACGGGGAGGGATTGGGTGTTAACGGCATGGCAGGGGAGAAGGACAACAGATTTGCAAGAACTTCAAATGGGAAGGAGTGTTGTGTTGGTTGGGCGGAGCAGAACAATAAAGCAGTCACATGCGGTCTGGGGGGAGGCTAGCGGTCAGAAATCTCCGGAGGGGAGAACAAGGCCGCAGGAACTGCAAAGGGCAAGGAAGTTTGTGTGGACGGGGTGGGGGAGGAGAGCGCTGGGATTGAAAGGGTGTGGAAGCCTCTTTCCTCCTCCACGGTGGGTTGTGGTAAGGACGTCTGGGGGTGTTTGCTTTTGTTTGGGTTTTGCGCGCGGATGGGCTTGAATCTCAAAGGATGCAGGGTGGTCTTGGGGGCGGGAGGTGCACCTAGGCAGTTTGGGGCAACAATTTGCGCTCAGAAAACGTGTGGGGTTGGATGAAGGCATGCGGATCCTGTCTCTGGTGGGGCAGAAGGTTGCCAGCATAGAGGGCAGGCGGGTGGGAAGGTGACGCAGAGGATAGAGGGCAGGCGGGTGGGGAGGAAACTTGGAGGATGAGCTTGGTAGGTGAGATGGTGGCGGATCTCTGGGGATAGAACTCAAGTTGGGGGGGATGTAGTGCTCTTTCATGGAAGCGAGTCAGGAAAGGCTGCGCGCTGCAGGCTTGCGCGGATCGGAAATCTTGCGCAGATCTGAAGGCTTGCGCAGATTGGAAGGATTGCGCGGATTGGAAGGCTTGCACGGATTGGAAATCTTGCGCGGATTGGAAGGCTTGCGCAGATTTGACGGATTGTGCGGATTGGAAGGCTTTCCCAGATCAGCTGGCTTGCGCGGATCAAGCCAATTGCGCATTTCAAGACGCGCAGATTGGATCATGCGGGTACGCCCCAGATACCTGGAACGGGTTGTTGGGCGGACACATCATGAGAAGGAGGAACCAGCGGGCAACACGCACGGGGCATGGGGCAGGGGAGGTGGAGCATGGTTTACGGGACAGGGGAAAGAGGGATAGGGTTGGGCTAGGGTTCTGTGGCTTAGGGGTTGTATTCCATCATTCTTGCTTACTTGCGGTTGTACTTAGGTTAGGGTTGAGAGGGAGGACTTAAATACTTCACTCCCAACTCTGGGTTGTAAGGGACATCATCACATCAGATTGGATTGGATTGGAAAGGAAGGAATTCATCTTATTATCAATCTATCACTCTCTCTCTCCCTCTCTATCTCTCTCTTGACCGGCTGCATCCAAGCTCCTTACAGATGCTTTGATCAATAACTTCCGGAACTCAAGGACAACTTCAGGGGTGTAACTCACCTTTGGTTTCCACAGCAGTCACCAAAAACGGGAAGCATTTCTTGCAGTCATTTGGTGAATGGTGGAAAGGATGGGGAGTGGAGGTTTGACCAATTGGGAGTTGCCGGATTTTTGGTGTTGATGATCTTCATCATTGCCGTCCTTGGATGAGGATTGAGCTTTCCAGAGATTTGATTGCGTTGGCATCTAAGCCATGGGGAGGGGATTATAGATGATGATGGAGTGGTGAATCTGATGTTTTTTTTTGGATGAAACAAGCAAAGTTGCTTGCGACCGGCCCTTAGCCAAAAAGGGAAGGAGTAGCCTAAGAGATGGGGGATTTGAATATAGGACCGGGCGCTAGGCACCCAAGAGATGATCCTAGATGACTTGGAGAGTGGGAGCTGGAAGTTTGGGAACTGGATATGGGAATCATTCTGGATCAAAAAGTTTTTTTTTGGATTGAAATCATATTCCCAGATTCATTGACGGATTCCTGAATGCCAGGGTAAGAGCTCATTTTTATAATCAGAAACTTGACCTGGAATCCCGCCATTTTCAATAAAGATACCAGCATGATCAGGGATTTCATCCTGGAGGATCCAAACCATCTTAGCCTGATAGACTGCAACCAAATTGGTGGAACCTTGAGGTAATCAAGTATGTTGTAAACAGCCAACAGGATGATTGAAATTAGTGAGAGGACAAGAAATTTGATGTAAGGATCATTTGTCATAGCCACCAATAATGTCACCTAGACCATAGCAAGCTCTCCCAGAGAAGGATTTGACCAATTCTTCAGTAGCAGGGGGAATACCAGAGTCTTTAATAGTAAACTTATTTAGAGTCTGGATATCATGAAATATTCTTAGTTTATCATTACTCTTGAGAAAACAGAAAGCAGGACTGGAATAGCCAGAAGTTGATTGTTCATATAAACTGGTTTGGACTTGTTTGCGGACCAACTTGATAAATTTGTCAACTTTAGCAGCAAAGATTGGGATATTCTTCTTTTGCCAGGGGTAATGTTGTACTACAGGGATAATGTAAGGGAGGACATAGGATTCTTTCAAGAGACCTCTCTCTTCTTCAAAGAAAGAAGTAGATTTTTCCCTAAGGGATAAGACATTTTTGATCAAATTCAACTCATCAGGAAGAAGCCATCCATCTGAACCAAAGTTGACCACTTTCAGACGTTCTTCAGTGACATGACCAGAGGGGATGAATGGACCAGTAAGAGATTGAGGTAAACCACAGTAAGGATTGTGGGATGGAGGGGGGCACATAAGAGGAGGCTTTAGGTTGAGAGGCATTGGTTGGTTGACTGGTTGAACCTTTTTTGCAACTGGTTTATACTTGGTGGCAAAAGAGAGGAATCCTTTCTTCCTCCAAGCATTGACCAGTGAGACCTGACTACAAAAACTGAGGCCCATTTCTGACATCTTCCAAGTTGGACGTTCCGCCTTTTCCTTGGGAGGTGCCTTTTCCATAAAAGATGATCCCAAAGCTAACACATTTCTCACATGTGTGTCACAGGGTAGAGTTTTGATAATGAAAGTAGTAGAGGCCCCTGATGGTGCACAATTGGGAGGACTTACTTCTACCCCACATTTCCCCTCCTTAAGACCATACTCCTTCATACCAAAACCACCAAGAAAAGAATCAAGATTGGGATCTAGTTTAGACTCATTTCTGAGATTCAAAACCAGAGTAGAGGATAATTCATCAGGCTGAAGGGAAAAATGAAAAGAACATAAAATAGACCCAGAGAGAGAAGAAATTTTTTTGGAATTTTTGGATTTTTTAAGTTTTTGAATTTTGATCTTATTTGGATGAGGAAGAGATGATGAGGAAAACAAAAAAAAAGCCTCTGAGGTTGAAGTTGATCCATAAGTTGAATTCTGAGGCTGAGAGGAACTACAACTATCAGTAGGATCAACTAATCCAATAAAAAATGAGGCTGAGAGGAATGCAATTTGTCCTTCTGCTTTCCCTTTAGAACTGTTTTGGGAGAACAACCAGGAAAATCTTGTTCCCAAAAAACAGAATCCAAGGGAAAAAGCGGAACTTCAATTTTTCTGCAATCAGCATCAGGGAGAAGGATTCTCTCCCCAACTTGATCAGAAAAAATCAGGGTAGCACCAAAATCCATTAAGAAGGGTTGGCCCAAGATCATAGGACCTTCCAAACAAGTGATCCAGAAGTGATAAGTTCCAAGAATATTTTGACAAATTCAAACAGGAACATCCTCAGCAATACCAACCAGTCCACATTCCTGATTCCCTATACCATAAACCGCAGCAGTAAAGCTGACCCTTGAGCTAAGCTTGATTTTGCAGGCCATATTATCTGAGATTAAGTTGAGCTGAGAACCCAAATCCACAAGAAGAGAAACTTTTTTAGCCAATTCACCAAGATAGCAGGGAAGAAATCCAAGAGGGCAGGAATACAGATTGGCATCTGAAGGGATATCTGTTTCACCAGAGTCCTCCATCAAAGTGCCAGAAGAGACCTTCAATTTGTCCGGACCAATTTCCACACTTTGATGAGAAACCCATTTCTTCATGCCTTCAGCCACAGAAGGAGAGATAGAAAGCAGTTCAGCCACAGACACATCAGGGATTTTTAGATCAGAAATTTTCTTTAAAACTCCTTCCACAGCATTAGGGTAGTCCTTGGAAATGCCCCTCTCAAACCAAACTTTGGGCTGGGTGGAGGGAGGAAGATCAGGTGAGGCAGGTACTGAAAGAGGATCAGAGGATTGAGGGGGTTGTTAAAATGCGTATGCACTCAGGTGATGTGCATAGGAGTGTTTAATCCAAATAGGATGCAAAAATGGGCCTCCAAGGCCCCTTCGAAATCACGTGGGCCACGTGGGCCTATGTGGGTGTTATTGGTTATGGGCATTTGGGTGCCAAAACACGTTTCTATGGTCTTTTGGGACACGGGCTCTCACGGGCCCGCCAGGGTGGACGGGCCACCCAAGCCAGATGGGCTTATTTTGGCATAAAAGGGCCCAAGCTTTATTACGGACATACTTGGCCAGACGGGCTGGCCCGCCAAAGGATGTAATTCTCAGGATTTGGGCTTGAGGCGGCCCATTGGGGCCACTGCCCCTGTCGCGGCCCACTATGGGCCGCCGCCCGTTTGGGGCCACTGCCTGCGTCATGGCCAGCTTGGGGCTGCTGCCTGTGTCACGGCCCGCTTGGGGCCGCTGCCCGCGTTGCGGCCCATTTGGGGCGGCCTGTGTTCCTCAGTACGGCCCACACAGGGCCGGACGGCCCGCGTGGGGCTTTCGCCCAGCCGAGGGATCCCGCGTGGGCCTGGCTGGTCGCGCCCGGCGACCAGCACCGCGGAGACGGGGTTTGCGGCCCCAGCTTTCTCCCCCTCCCCTTGCTTGCCGTTGCAAGGGAGATGGGGGTGAGCTGGCTGGGTTGAACCAGCCAGCAACCGACCGCAACAGTGCAGTTGGTCAGGGAAGGGGGGACCTGACCACCCCCTTGCCCAAGGAGGTGGCAGCCCCGGCCGCAAGTGTAGCAACCGGCAGGTGGGGGGGAATTCATCACGCCTCCACCATTGATTGTGTGAAGCAACCAAGCAAAGGGGCGCTCTCCCCCCCCCCTTTACCAAGGTGGAGGAGCGATGGGCCTGGGGCGACCTGATCACCTCCCAGGCCAACCTTCTTGACAATGCCCTGGGCGTATCAACCCCCAGGGCCCCTGGTGAGGGGATTTGACTGCCCCCACCAGGGATTTGAGAGAAAGAGGGGGGGGGGACAGCATGTTGGCTGGTCACACCCCCCCATGTGAGTCTGACACCGGACCCAGGTGTGCCCTGGGTCCCACCTGGTCCATTTGAGGGGCCAGGGGCTGGCTGAATGAGGCAAACAGCCTTTAAAAAAGGTAATGAGGTCAACATGGCTGGTTGTAACGGAAAACCAGCCAAGGGGATTGAACAGCAAGGGGCTGGTTCACCCCGTAACAGTGGAAACACTGGAATGGACCGGAATAGGCCGGTTGTAAGGGTTCAGGAACTGACGCCATGCGGTCTGATGTAGTCCCAACCAAGTAACAAGGCAAGTAGAGCCTGCAGAGCTCTTTTGGCGCGGAAAATTGGCCTTTTGGCTTGTTGTATCATGGGCTCAAAAGAGGCCAATCTTTTTTACTTAAGGAGCTCTTCTCCCTGCTCTTTTCCATCCATTCATTCATCATTCCAATCAAATTCATCCAACATATTTCCCCATTGTGAGAGCCCCATTAGCCAATATTGACACCCAGTTTCCAGCATTTCTTTTGCTTTAAATACTGCTCATTTTCCTAAGCTAATTGCTGGCCATAATTCTAACACATTATCAGTACCATCATCATCATTATTTCCAAGCAAGATAGACCCTTATACCTAACTTTGGACAAACTCAAGGACATCAAGTTTTCCAAGAAGATTTCTTATATCACAGATTCCAGCGCCACCAAGTTTGTTTTGAATAGTCAGAACTATGATGCTTGGGCTGTCCTTATGGAAAGTGAGTTGGATAACATTTTTTGTGGGGATATTATGAAAGTAGATGATACTTTGATCAGTTCAGAGGAGGAGAAGAAGGCCTATCATCTTATTCTTAGACACTTGGATGAGAATCATGTAACATGGGTTTCTGATACTCTGTTGGAGGAACAGAAGACAAAGGGGAGTGTTTTATGGAAAATGCTCAAGTCAAAGTATGCTGGTGAATCTTTTCATCAAAAGTGAATTGCTTTCAATAGATTTTTTAAGTTGAAATTTGGAAACTAAAAAGTTTGTGGGTGAAGCTAGATCTAGTATTGCTAAGTTCAAGTCATCTGGGCTGAAAATGGATCCTGAGTGTTTTTCACTCTTAATTCTTCAAAAGCTGCCAAAAGAATATGAGTCCTTGGTCAGGATCATATCTCAGTTGGATCCCCTTCCATGAGAAGAGGATGTACTTAGAAGGATTGAAAAGGATGATCTTTGATTCAAGATGAAGGAGAGCACAGGAACTGCTCTGGTGGGCAAGACAGGAAAATCTGGGAAGAAGGCAAAGGCCAAAAAGGATTTCTCAAAGTTCTTGTGTTATAATTGTCAGAAGAAGGGGAACTATGCAAAGGATTGCAAGGAGGCCAAGAAGAGGAAGAAATCCAAGGAAAGTGAAAAGGAAGACAAAGAGGTCAACCTTGCCATGGAAAGTTGTGCTATGGTGGCAGTGGATATTTCAATGGAACAAGCTGTTGTGGAACAAGTCCCCAACAAGAAGGCTAAAATCAAAGAGGATAAAGAGATGGACTTTATTGATTTTTAAGTGTGTAATCTTAAACTTGAAAATGAGAACTTATCAGTGGCTGATAATTCTTCATTCCTTACAGAAGAATTGTTGAAGGAGGATGTTCTTGTTTTGATTGATTCTGGTTTTACAGACCACATTTTTTTGAGCCAAATTTGTTTTGAAATATTAGAGATTTTGATGGTGTTGTAAATATTGGCCAAAAAGGAAGAACAATCCAGATTAAGGGCATTGGAAAAGTTATTCTTGAAAATCACATTGGTTTCAAAATAATTTTTGAGAAAGTGTTCTATGTACCAGGTTTGCCTTATAACCTTGTGTCTCTTGGAGTGCTCTGGAAAAAGGGTTTCCAGATTTGTTATCTTAAAGAAGATAATTTTGTTATTGATTTGAATGGGAGAACTATCCTGAGTGGACAAGTTCGGAATAAGTTGCTCTGTGCTGACTTGTTCAAGATTTCAGCTCTGAGCACTGTTTCTCACAATAGAAGTGGCCATAAGGTAAAGGACAGCAACTGTGAGAGTTGTACCTTAGGGGCTAAGACCAGGAATGTGTTCTCAAAGAGTAGAGACCACACAATAGGTCGTAGAGAGGAATTCTTCATTGATTTGGCAGGGCAATTTTCACCAGTGTCTCTTGGAGGGGCAAGATACTTCATCAATTTGGTTGATACAGAAACTAATTTTTTTTGGGTAAAACCAATAGGATCAAAGGATCATACCACAGAGGAGGTTTCAGTAATCTTCAAAGTCTGGAAACAGAATGGTTTGATGAGGGAGATCAAGAGGGTTATTACTGATGGAGGGGGTGAGTTTGTGATTAATGATTTTGAGAAACTATTGAATGATTATGGTATCACTCATATAGTTAATACTGCTAGTACTCCACAAAACAATGGAATAGTTGAGAGGATGAATAGGACTTTATTGGACAAAGTCAGAACTATTATGGCTCAATCTGGTCTACCAAAGTTTTTATGGGCTGAGTTGGTGTGCACAGTGTGTCTGTTGCACAATATTGTAAGTGTTAATGGGAAGTGTCCTCATTATCAGTTTTGGCAGTTGTAGCCCAAAACATCACACCTAATAACAATTGTTTTCTTGGTGTATTATAGTTTCCACCATAATGAGATGGTTGGAAAGTTAGATCCTAGAGCCAGGACAGGGGCACTTGTGGGCTATGACTTAATAAGTAAGTCATACAGGATTTATTGTCCAGGGACAAGAAAGGTTATCTGTATTAGGGATGTAAAATTTGAGGAAAGTACCTTTCCACTCAAAAGGGGTGAATCTAGTGCTGTTCAGGAATCACAGAAGGAAGTAGCATTGGAGCCTATTTCCCCAGCAGAGACTGGAGAGAATATCATTAGTGATGATATTGAGGTGGCAGACGTGCCACAGGAGGGTTCAGTACCCACTTCAGAAGAGTCTGTGGAATCAGAACCTGATGAGCCTCCATCTCCAGTTAGAAGGAGTGGCAGGATGAGAATTCCTGTTGATAGGTATGGGGAATGGAAGTCCCATTATGCTTCTGCAGAATATGAGGAAGATACACTTCAGGAACAGTGTATGCTTAATGAGATTCTACAGTTGAGTCTAGAAATGGGTAATAGAGTTAACCCAAATAGCTTTGGCCAAGCTATGAATTATGATGAGAAAGCCAATTGGAAGACAGATATTTTTGAGGAATTTGATTCTCTAGAGAATAATAGTGTGTTTGAAGTGGTTAAGCGGGATTCAGTTCCAAAAGGAAAGACCATTGTTGGGTCTAGATTAGTGTTAATAAAGAATTTTGATACTAATGGAGTTTTGAAGAGGCTCAAGGCTAGATGCGTTGCACAGGGCTTTGAACAGAGAGAGGGTATTGATTACCAGGAGACTTTCTCGCCAACTGGAAGGCTGTCCACCTTCAGGTACATCATTGATTTGGTCGTGGAGTTGGGTGAAGAAATCAGACAGGCTGATTTTGTTACTGCATAATTGAATGCAAAACTTGGAGAGGAAGAGACTGTTTATATGTCAATTCCTGATTGTTTCAAGGAATGGCTGGTTGATACCAAGCCAGAAACTATGAAGAAAATCTGGGTGAGAAGTTTCCTCTCAGCAGATAAAGGGGAGTATGTCCTAAAGCTGTGTATATGCCTGTATGGATTGAAGCAAGCAGCTAGGTAATGGTATAATACTAGAGCATGGAACTGATAGAGATTGGTTTCAAAACAAGTTTGGCTGACCCTTGTCTCTTTGTGAGAAAGGATGCAATTTTGTTTGTATGGGTCAATGACATTATCATTATTGGGAATGGTAAGGAGAGAGTCATGGAGACACTCAAAAAGAAGTTCAAGATAAATGATCTTGGTCTGGCACAGCAGGTGCTGGGAATGAAAGTTAGTAAGAGCAAGAATGGGATCAGGTTGGATCAGAAGCATTATGTGTCAGCTCTACTTGAGCAGTATGGCTTAGAAGATGCAAAGGAGTTTGGTACCCCAATGCAGTCTAACATTTGGTTAGAAAATTCTACAGATGAAGAGAATCTAGAGTTTGTTCAATCCAGGAATGATTATAGATCAGCTATTGGATCTTTGAATTATTTGGGGCAGTGTACAAGGCCAGATATTACTTATGCAATTGGGATTTTTTCACAAAACTTAGAGAGTCCATGCATGAGGCATTTGTCAGCCTTTAAGAGAGTTATGATGTATCTTAAAGAAATAAGCAGTCTGGGACTGCAGTTTTCAAAGTCATCAAACTTTGACTTGGTTGGTTATTCTGATGCAAATTGGGCAGATGGTAAAACTAGGGAATCAACAAGTGGTTTTGTATTCTTATTAGGGAAGAATCTAGTGTCTTGGATGTCTAAAAAGGTGTCAGCAATAAGTCTTTTTTCAACAGAAGCAGAGTACAGAGCGTACTTGTCAGCTTCAAAGGAAGGAAAATGGTTGAGAAAGGTCTTAGAGGATAGTCATAAACCACAAGGGTTTGCGTTGTTGTATTCTGATAACCAGAGTGCCATTGCCTTGACAGAAAATCAAGTGTTCCATTCTAGAACAAAACATATTGATGTTCATTATAACTATATACGGTGTGGTGTCATATTTATAACCTTGGGTTGAGAGCTGCGTTGCGGGCCGCGCGCTCAGCAGTTGGGTATTTCAGGCTCAGCATTTGGGGTGCGCGCGGTCTCAGCAGTGCCTGCTGCGGGCTCAGCAGCAGCCGCTGGGGGTTCAGCAGTAGGAATTGCGGTGCTCAGCACCAGGTGCGGGTTGGGCCTACTCTGAGGGCACCGGGCTACGACCCGCCCAGGAAACACAGACCAAGTGATGGATCCGGCCCAGCCAAGCTTGCGGTGGCTACTCCGGAAGGCAAGGGCGGGGTGATTGGGGGTTTAGGCGCGCGCGGGCCAACTGGCAGACTGCGAGGTCCGGGGATGCGCACGGGCGGGCAAACCGGGGGGCTCCAAGTAGGGCGCGGCGGAGGGCCGCGCCATGAGAAGGAAAAACCGGACGTACGTTGATATCAAGGGGCATGGGCTATGGGGAAAGGGATTGAGGGGTAGGGTTGGGCTAGGGTTCTTTGCTTAGGGGTTGTGTTTCATTGTTCTTTTGCGTTTTTGGTTGTACTTAGGTTAGGGTTGAAGGGGGGGACCCAAATCCTCACCCTCAACTCTTGGTTGGGTTATGATGATTGAGGAGAGGACCACCAAGGAAAGGAAGAGGAAGGATGGGGGGAAGAGGAATACATCTCATTATCTCTTTTTTATCTCACTACAGTTGGGAACTCATTGCATACAAACTCCTTACAGATGCCTAGACCAATAACTTCCGGACTTGCAGACAACTTAGGAGCGTAACTCTACTCTTTTGCTTTCCACATCTGGTGGTCTGGCCGGGAATTAATCTTTTGCCTAGGTCTCTCAAAGCTAGCGGGTGCGATGCTGCCCACAACTACCCCAGGATCAAATTTTCCACCCTTGTTCCCTCTCTGGCCGGGAGCTGGTGGGCCAACACCTCCACCACCACCGACTACTTGGTCCGGCGGTTTTGCTCCTCCTTGGTCGGAGCCTTTGGAGGCGGCTGAGGTTCTGCGACGGGTGTGGCTTGGGCAGCAGAACTTCCCCCATCTCCAATTTGACACCGCGGACATTGGGCGCTTTCTGGCAAGATTTGAGGATATTGCGGACTCCAAAAACGCGATGGGTGAGGACAAGGTCCACACGGCCATTCTCTTCATTGCGGAAAATAATACGCTCTGGGACGTGGAGGATATGTCAGGTTACAAGGCTCCCGACTGGGGAAGGCTCCGGGGCGAGGTGATGGGGAGGTGGGGGAAGTGCAAGCCCCGCTTTTGGGAGACGAACTTCAAGTGAGCGGTGGGTGAGGCAATTTCCCAAGGTGGGGTGCAGACGCGGAGCAATCTTTCCGAGTACAAGTCCCAGTTTGACCAAATTTATAGTTACCTAGAAAAGAACCAGGTGGTGGCGGGTCAGACAGGGGCCATGAAGTGGGCGTTCCTAGGCGGACTTGCACCGCAACTTTGCGCGTGGTTCCAGCGTTACCTATTCAAGCACAAATTGGTAACGCGGTCAGTGGATGGGAGCGTTGCGCTCCTCCCAAGCGTGGGCGTAATCAACCAGTCCGTCAAGAGCAAGATTGACTTTGAAGAGCTGATTGCCCCGGCCCCAACGCCGGTACCGCTTGCGGACCTGCCAGCGACAGAACGGCCCGTAGCCCCTTTGCAGTCAATGGGAGTACTGGTGAAAAAGGTAACAGACATGCTACGGGATCACAGATACTTATGAGTCGGATGGCGTCCCAGCCAACGGCTCCGCCTCCCGCTTTTTTGTGCAATCTGCCGCCCCATGCAAGAGGGGGCTTTCAGCCCAGTAGCGGACCAACAGGGGGTTTTTTGGTTTGCCTGTGCACATATTGCGGCAATAAAGGTCATTGGAAGTCTGGTTGCGCGGATCTGACCAAGGAAATGAACAAGGGGTTGGTTTGCACGTCCGGGGGGACCTACATATTTCCGTTGGGCAAACCGGTGGACCTGGGGGCTGGTCAGCCACCGCTGGTGCAACAGGTTAGGGCAAGGGTCCGACCCGTAGGGGCTGCTTGGGTGTCCCTTGGGATCGTCACCGGGCCCAATACGTGGCAGGCACCGCGTGTGGAGGCAGAAGTTAGGACATTGGCGGCAAAAAAGCAGATTGTGTTGGAAAAGATGGATGTGGATGCCAAGGAGCGGCCATTAAATCAAGCTCCAAGGGTCAGGGCGCAAGGGTCGGGGGGCAACGCGCCGTCAATCAGCTACGGAGGAATATGGAATGCTGCGGAAATCGTCTGGCCAGTGATGGGGAGTGAGGTATTGAAAACTCTCACGCTACGGGAGCTGGCCGTGGTCTCTCCAGTGGTTGTCCGAGAAATGGTCCAGGCGCTGAAGGAGCACGGGGGCGGCAGGATCCCGGCAAAAGTGCAGCACGTGAATGCGGTGACAAAGGAAGAGGAACAGGAGTTGTGCCAATCCAAAGCTGTGTTGGTGCAGCTTGCCTATGTCTCAATGAAGATTGTGGGGAGGAAAGTGTGGGCAATTGTGGACAGCTGATTGATGGTCCACCTGCTCCCATCAAAACTGGTGGATGAGTTGGGCCTGGTGTGGAGGAAGTGCGCTATGGGCTTGGGGGTGTTCAATGGGGGGGAATGTTGGGTAGATGGGGTGGTGGAGGAAGAAGAGGTGGAGGTTGCAAAGGTTTGGAAGCCTCTGCTGTTCCTCTTGGTTGAGTGCGGTGACGCAATTTTGGGTCGGCCATTCATGTTTGGATTCCGGGCCCAAATGACGTTCAATGCGGAGGAAGGGACGGAGGCGCTGAGGGTAGAGGACGCGTCCAGGGCAAGGTTTGAGACTACGATCTCCAACCATGGGAAGGGGAAATGGGTGCCATTGTGCAGGAAGTTGACTAGGGAGGAGCCAAAGGCGCAAGGAAGTGCGCAGAGGGCGCAAGCGGCAGAAGTAAGTCCTCTTCCTCAGTATGAGCCACCAGAAGGTACTGTGTTTCAAAAAACCACCCATAGTGCCACTCTTGTGAGAAAAGGCAAGAGCCGTGGGTTGATTGTTGCCAGGATTCACGACAACAACGGCAGGCGCGTAAGGATGGTTAGGTGCAACGTGGGACAATACAAGCCTGTGGCGCAAAAGGTCTGGCCCCGGAACAATCCCATGCCGCAGGGGCTGAACGGGCCTCTGAGGCCAATCTCCTGGTCTCGGGATCCCTGGGTGAGTCCGTTGAGGAAGTTCGGGCGGGTCACAGAATACTATCTGGAGGGTTCCGGGATGATTGAATGCGGCCATCAGCCCATTAAGGACGCCCTGGTAAAGATGTGTGGTGAGGACAGTAAGCGGTGGCAGGAGGCCCTTCCGGCGGTCCTCTTTGCAGACAGGATCTTGGTCAAACACTCAATGGGATACTTGCCTTACAAACTTCTCTACGGACAGCCTCTGGTGCTTCCGGTGGACATTTAGCTCAAAACCTTCTTGGGAATGGACTGGTGGAAGGTGAAGACCTCCGCGGAACTCGTGGAAGCGTGCGCCAAACAGCTTCTCCAACGGGACAAGACCCTGGCAAAGGCTGCTGAAAGGTTGCGGAAGACTAGGATAGCCTTGGTCCTCTATTGAGACAAGCGCTGCTCCCACCACCTCCAGGATCCGCTTTGGAAGGGTGGCTTGGTTTTGTTGTACAACCGGAGTCTGGAATCTCAGTGGGGAAAGCTATTTTCCAACCAATGGAACGGCCCCTTGCGTGTGGCATCCAAGTTCAAGGGCGGGAGCTACCAGCTCAAGGAATTGGACGGGGAGCCACTCAAATGGAAGGCCGCGGCTTTGCACGTGAAGCGTTTCTTCGCGCGCGGCTCCACCTTCTTTGAAAAGACGGCCGGGGATGGCGCAAATGCAGGGGACAGCGTCGGAAGTTCAGGATCAGTGGACAGGCCCGATTCTTTGTCTGAGGAGGAGCCCGCGCACGACGCGCCACCTTGGAGGAGTGAAAGGCTACAAACCGCTGGGGAGAGCCGTCAACTTGGGGGGGGAAGGAAGTAGGGTAAAGGTCTGATTTTATGAGGGGGTATCCTAGCCGGTTCACAGCTGGAATAACTAGACACCCCAGAATTTCTGTTCTCCTACTTCTTTTATATTTGATTGGCCTCTTGAATTGGTACTAGTTTTGGTTATAATTGATTGCAGGGACGCGGGCGGGGTGCAAGCCAGGTCCGTAAATGCAAGGAAAAGCCCCGCGGATTGGGCAATGCGGGACGAGGAGCGGAGGCCTGGAAAAAAGAAAAAAAAATTCTTTCAGGTGGGTTGGTAGTGTGATGGGGGCGAGGCAGTGATGGGAGACCTCTGGGGACAGGAATCAACTTGGGGGGGATGTGGTGTTGTATTCATAACGTTGGGTTGAGAGCAGTGTTGCGGGCTGCGCGCTCAGCAGTTGGGTAGGTCGGGCTCAGCATTTGGGGTGCGCGCGGGCTCAGCAGCAGCTGCTGCGGGCTAAGCAGCAGCTGCTGAATGCTCAGAAGTAGGAATTGCGGGGCTCAGCACCAGGTGCGGGTTGGGCCTACTCTGAGGGCTCCGGGCCGCAACCCGCCCAGGAAACGCAGACTGAGTGATGGAGCCGGCCCAACCAAGCTTGCGGGTGGCTACTCCCAAAGGCAAGGGTGGTTTGATTGGGGTTTAGGCGCGCGCAGGCGGACTGGCGGACAGCAAGGTCCGGGGATGCGCACGGGCGGGAAAACCGGGGGGCTCCAAGTAGGGCGCGGTGGAGGGCCGTGCAAAGAGAAGGAGAAACCGGACATATGTTGATATTGAGGGGCATGGGTTATGGGGCAAGGGATGGAGGGGTAGGGTTGGGCTAGGGTCCCGTGCTTAGGTGTTGTGTTTCATTGTTCTTTTGCGTTTGTGGTTGTATCTAGGTTAGGGTTGAAGGGGGGGGACCCAAATCCTCACCCTCAACTCTGGGTTGGGTTATGATGATCAAGGAGAGGACCACCAAGGAAAGGAAGAGGAAGGATTGGGGGAAGAGGAATACATCTCATTATCTCTTTTTTATCTCACTACAGTTAAGAACTCATTGCATCCAACCTCCTTACAGAAGCCTAGACAAATAACTTCCGGACTTGCAGACAACTTAGGAGCGTAACTCTCCTCTTTTGCTTTCCACAACGGGATGCAGTTAACTGAAAAGAGATAGTGTTACGGTACATGCCTACTGGGACAATGATTGCAGATATCTTAACTAAGGCGTTAGATAGGAACAAACATGAAGGTTTTGTGTCTAGTATGCGTATGACATCCCTTTTGGATTAAGGGGGTGTGTTAAAATGGGGATGCAATCAGGTAATGTGCATAGGAGTGTGTCATCCAAATAGGATGCAAAAAATGGGCCTTCACGGCCCATTGGACATCACGTGGGCCACGTGGACCTATGTGGGTGTTATTGGTTTTGGGCATTTGGGGGCCAAAACACATTTTTATGGTCTTTTGGGACACGGGCTCTCACGGGCCCGCCAGGGTGGATGGGCCACCAATCCAGATGGGCTTATTTGGGCATAAAAGGGCCCAAGCTTTATTATGGACATACTTGGCCAGACAGGCTGGCCCACCAAAGTATGTAATTCTCACAATCTGGGCTTGGGGCGGCCCATTGGGGCCGCTGCCCGCGTTGCGGCCCGTTTGGGGCCGCCTGTGTTCCTCGGTACAGCCCATGCGGGGCCCGACGGCCAGCGCTGGGCTGTTGCGCAGCTGAGGGATCCCGCGCAGGCCCGGCTGGTTGTGCCCAGCAACCAGCGCCGCAGAGACGGGGTTTGCAGCCCCTGCTTGCTCCCCCTCCCTGTAGCCACCGGCAGGTGGGGGGGAATTCATCACCCCTCCACCATTGGTCATGTGAAGCAACCAAGCAAAGGGGCGCTCTCCCCCCCCCTTTACCAAGGGGGAGGAGCGATGGGCCTGGGGGGACCTGATCACCTCCCAGGCCAACCTTCTTGACAATGCCCTGGGGGTATCAACCCCCAGGGCCCCTGGTGAGGGGATTTGACCGCTGTAAGACTCCAAATGGTTCTAAGCCGTGGCAGTTCTGTGGAGGGGAAAGGTGCTGTTTAGGCTGCCCTCCTAGGAGTTACAATAATATTTAAATGTAACCGGAATCAAGGTCCAGAACCTTATGGATGAGAAACCAAAGTAAGGGAAGAGGATAAGAGTTGTCGGTAGCGATGGAAACAACACTATCTGAGGCAAGATGGTGCAGGTAAAGACTTGAACAAATAAGTCAAGGTTTGTTCAGAGCTCAATAGGACAAGGCAGTTGTAAGTAACAACGCCCACAAGCTAATAACTCTGGTCTTCAGCAGCTGATTAGGAAAGATCAACTCAATCCCAACCAACCTCCAGGTTCTCAATGAACCTGCCCAACTCTCCGCAATCAAGCGCTTGAAGGGTACCAGATAACTGTGGGAGGCTGAACAAAACAAAAGCAATGTGTTTATGAAGCTCTAGAAGCAAATCAATAACGTATTTGAGCAAGAATATCCCAACACTTCTCAAGGGACTCAAGAATAGCGTGGCAAATATTCAACCTTAAAGAAGAAGGGAGGTATAACACTCCAGGTGTTAAGCTTAATAAAACCTCTTCAATCAAACGTGATTGGCTCCAGAAAGATGATCAAGGAGAGATCAAGACCAGTATGGTTGGAAACACGGATCAGAGTGGTATAACACACTCAAGAATTCAGGCAGACAGGAATTCTTCTTCAACCAGCAAGGCTATTGGTTGGTGATAAGGATCAAGGTCACAAAGGACAGAGTTTGAGTATGGAGGCTCAAAGAATCAAGGGGGCAATCATGGATATACCCAGATAAATGGCTCAGATAGGTGGGGAAGGATGCCCACAGATAAGTAGATTACTGATGATGGTCTCATAGGATGGATTGGATCCTCTCATGCTCTGATGCTGGGACAAAAGGCAGGGGAGAGCCCCTCTTTTTATAGACATGAGGCCCTGTATACTATGTACAAGTGATACTACAAATAGGTGCGGGAAAATGAAAACATAAAAAAAAAAAAAAATTACATGAGAGGAAAAAAAAAGAAATGTTTCCCGCGTCAAGAATGACCGCGGGCAACCAGATGGACACCCGCGAAAGTGGTCGCGGGTGTCAACAACGGCTGTCGTCGCCTGATTGGCGGCGACAACGGGGTGAAGGTTCCAACGGCCGCGAGCGGTCGCTCGCGGTCGTCAGTCGGATCGGATTGGATGATGGGCAAGGAATGGATCCTGGTGCTCTCAATCGGGAGTAGAGATGGGGGTACGGTTTGAGTAGGGGGTGAACTGGCCATTGCGAGGGTCAATCAAAAAGTTGGGGAGTGGTAACGAGAGATGCATCGGATTGGAGTTTGAGGAGATCGAGATTGTCGGAGGTAGGCTGGACTGGATGGCTGAGGAGGGTTGATCAATGAAGATCATCGAGATCATTGTGGGCGCATTCCTGAGTGGCACCACACTGATCACAGACCAGATTGTTGGAGGTCAAGACCACATTGGGCTGATCACTATGGTCAAAGAGATCGGCAATCGGGACGAGTGCCAAGATGTGAAAGTTATCGATCCAAAAGGCCCTACTGGAGATGATTCGATAGGCTCTGAGGTAGGTATCCCAATCGATATGAGGATCTAGGGTGGGTAGGTTGAGATAGATTGATTGGAGGGAGTTGTAGGAGATGATGAGATCGAGTCTGAGGAGTTGTTTGATCTTGGTACCACGAAGCCAAGGTTCGAGTTCAGGGATTCGATGGATGGAGAGATGGATGAGGTTGGGTAGATGATTGGGGTGAGAGATCAGTCGTAGGTAATCGAACCAGGGAGTCCAAGGATGGGGAGATTGTAGGAGGATGAGTTCGTCGGCCAGATGATAGGTGAGACGGAGTAAGGGATGATGATTTGGGAATCTAGCTTGGGATGGGTGGATGATGATGGGTTGATGAAGTGGAGAGGAGGAGAAGGGATTGTCGAAAGTGGTTTGAGGATTGCTTGCGTCGCCAAAAGTCAGAGCCGCGAGCGCGACAAGTGGGAGTTGAACATAGGAAGAGAGGTTCAAAGAGGAGAGACAGGCAAGAGGCCTGTCCTAGACCGTTAGGACAGGGAGAAGTTGAGAGATGGGGGGAAATGAAGGTACCCATAGGGGTACAACCAAAAAAGATATATTTTTTTTTTTTTGTGGTGTCCCGGATTGGTCACCACACCGCCCCCACCAGGGATTTGAGAGAAATAGGGGGGGACAGCATGTCTGCTGGTCACACCCCCCCATGTGAGTCTGAGACCGGACCCAGGTGTGCCCTGGGTCCCACCTGGCCCATTTGAGGGGCCAGGGGCTGGCTGAATGAGGCAACCAGCATGTAAACAAGGCAATGAGGTCATCATGGCTGGTTGTAAAAGACAACCAGCCAAAGGGATTGAACAGCAAGGGGCTGGTTCACCCCATAACGGTGGAAACACTGGAATGGACCGGAAAAGGCCGGTCGTAAGGGTTCAGGAACTGACGCCATGTGGGCTGATGTAGTCCCAACCAAGTAACAAGGCCAGTAGAGCCTGTAGAGCTCTTTTGGGGCGGAGAATTTGCCTTTTGGCTTGTTGTATCATGGGCTCACAAGAGGCCAATCTTTTGTACTTAAGGAGCTCTTCTCCCTGCTGTTTTCCATCCATTCATTCATCATTCCAATCAAATTCATCCAAAATATTGCCCCATTGTGAGAGCCCAATTAGCCATTATTGACAACCAGTGTCCAGCATTTCTTTTGCTTTAAATACTGCTCATTTGTCTAATTTAATTGCTGGCCATAATTCTCACAGGGGTGGACCATATTGAAGAGGAGGAGAGGGATAAGAGTGGTCCTGGAACCTTTCCATGAGTGGTTCCCTTTCTACTTCCATGTCTTCCACATCACAGGAAGGAGGCTCAGGCAAAGATCAAATTTTGAAAGTTTTTCAAAGGATTGAAGATGGAACAGGAGGAGACTTGTGAGGTTTGGGTTCTTCATGGCGTTTCCTAGCTGGATCAGATTGATAAGCATCAGAGAAGCTGGAAGAAGTGATAGCTGGAGGATACCAAGGTCTCAGAGTGCCACAGGATGATTGAAAATCCAACAAGACCAGAGATGCCTTCTTGGGAGTTGGTGGTTGGTATAAAGCCGCCACATGACGGATTGGAGAACATGAGTCAAAAGGGATAAAAGCACCATTAGGAAGAAAGAAATTATTTCCCTTCTGCTCTACTAATTTCTCCTCATTTTCCTTCTGGAGTTCAGGACATCTACATGTACCATGGCCTTCTCTATGACAGTAACAGCAGACTAAGGTGGATTTAGGAACAGAATTAGCAGGTTTAGGGGTAGCTAAAGAGGATATTTTCTGATCTATTTTATTCTCAAAGTCCTGAAGTATCTCAGTAATCTCATCTATGGTAGAAGTATCCTTATTGGCCTGAGGACTTGATTTAGGTCTGCAATTGGCTTCCATCTTGTTCATTATTTTTTTGGATTCTTGGAAGGAAGGAGCATGGACTGGTTCAGTGATCCTGGGATTTTCAAACGTTAAAGCAGTTTGACCTTTTATTACTTTGTCCACCACATTCCTAAGGAGCAGAAATACATGGAGTTTGAATCAATTATCCCTATTAGTGATCATGGATTGAGACTTGACCAATTCATCCCTAATCCTGTCCTGCACTCCTGGAAAAAAATATTGGAAAAATCAAACTCATATTTTGTCCACAGTGTCAATTTGATTGTTCCTGATAAGATGAGACTGAATAGGATCCCAAGACTTTCTGAAAGACTGATGATCAGAGGCTGAAGAGACACCTCCATTGGAGATCCATTGAGAAACCAGAGCATCCAAGTCCTGTAATGTAAACCTAGCCACATCTATTTTCCCCCAATAAGCCAACATAACCTCCTTCAAGAGCCTCCATTTATGAGTTTCTAATCCATCAAACAATTCAATCACTTCCATAAATTCATCAGAGGAGATAAAAAACTGTAACTGATATGCCATATCATGTTCACTTGCACCATCCACTTCAGCAGCCATCTCAAAGGAGTCCAAAAATTGTTCCACGTTTTTTCCATTCAAACCTAAGTTCTTGTTCTGAGGTTTGATCTTGACCATCTTGGCCCGAACATTGGTTGAGGGAAAAGATTCCATTTTGAAGACAGATTTCCTAAGGGGATCAAAAAAAGCAGGGCTCCAAGGTGGCTCACAAGTGTGGCAAGGGTAGAGTTTCACAAAAACAACAACAATCCTTCCCAGATGGTGCAAAATTGGGGGTACTTACTTCTGGAACAAGTTGCCTCCAAGGATTGGATCTGGATGATGACAGAAACAAGAGAAAAAGAAGAGGATCAGATCAGATTTCAGAGTTGATTCTTCAAGTTGGGACTGTAAATCCCAAGGTTCCTGTTTTGATCCCGGCCCAGGGTACCAAATGTAAGACTCCAAAGGGTACTAGGCCGTGGAAGTTCTGTGGAGGGGAAAGGTGCTGTTTAGGCTTCCCTCCTGAGTGTTACAAAAATATTTAAATGTAGCCAAGATCAAGGTACAGAACCTGGTAAATGAGGAATCAAGTAGTAAAGGATAAAGATGATAGCAGTTAGGTAGAAATGGAACAGCACTATCTTAGCCAAGATTATGTGGGAAAAACTTGGACAAAAGAAGCTTACTTTTGTTTAAAGTTCAAAGAACAAAGCTGTTGTATGTAAACAATGCCCACAAGATAATAAATCTGGTTGTCAGCAGAAGATTGGGGATGATCAACTCAAACCCAACAAACCTCCAGGTTCTCAATGAAACTGCACAACTCTACGCAATCAAGAGCTTGAAGGGTACCAGATAACTCAGGGTGGCTTTACAAGACAAAGCACTTTATTCAAGAAGCTCTAAAAGAAAACAGTAAACTGATTTGAAGAAAGGATAAACTCAAAACTTCTCAAGGAACTCAAGAGTAGGCTGGAAGAATGCAACTCCAAAAAAATAAGGGAGGTATAACACTCCAGGTCTTAAGCTTAATAAGACCTCTTCAATCAATTGTGATTGGCTCCAGAAAGATGATCAAGGAGGGATCAAGACCAGTATGGTCAGAGAAAGGTATCAAGGAGTGGTATAACACACCCAAGAATTCCAACAGACAGAATTCTCTTCAACCGGCAAGGCTATTGGTTGGTGATAATGAAACTTTTGAGAGACTAGATTTGAATTACGCCCAACAGAGGGACTGAGGAGACTGAGGTCAGACACAGGTTGAGACAAAAAAAAATGGAGAGGGAAGAGAAAAATGACAAAGTTGATAGAAATGAGAGGTGACCAAAGCGACCGGCAGGGACGCTTTGAGGATCGACACACATTGGGTTACTTGGCAAGATGATCATAGGAAGGCTGAGAGAGTTGGGATCGGGAAGCTGAGAGATAAATCAGAAAGAGGTTGCAAAGATGACAACGGAGCAACTCTCACCAGTCAGAATTGAGATTGATCAGACAACTGGAAGTGAGTTGATTGAGGTTGAGTCAACGAGTCAATTGAGGCTGAGTTGTCAGTGGTCTTGGTCTGAGAAGTGTCGGCTTGATAGCAGTCAAACTTGAGACTTGAGGAGGATAGAATGAGAAAAGAAAGAAATAAGAAAAGAAAGAAATAAGAAAGGACAAGGAAAAAGTAGAAGGAAGAGATCAAACTGAAGCCAGGAGGACACCAGGCCAAAGCTGAGCTGAGGTTGAGGTAATGAAGAGGAGGAGTGGGTCCCCGGTTCCCCCGGTTCTGAGTTGTAGGACAGGGCCTCTCCGGTTCTCTCTGAGGCGCCGCAGATTATGTAAGCTGAAGATTGGGCACAAGAGAGAGAGAGAGAGCTGGGTAGTAATTCAACAGATAAGGATCAGGCCACAGAGGTGCAAAGACTAAGGATCAATGGATCAGCCGGTAATCATACATGTATCCAGGATGAGGATGAGGATAAGATTTCAATGATAATGGGGTGGAAAAATGCACACACTCCCTTTTGATTGTTTTTGAAAAGGCAGGGGAGAGCCCCTCCTTTTATAGACAAGAGGTCTGTAGACTATTTACAAGAGAGATTTACAGATAGAGCAGAAAAAAAGTTTTTTTTTTTACTATAATGAAAAATAAAAGATCAGACCAAGGGATTCCATCAGCACGTGCCAATGATGGGCGTGGGCAGGTGAAAATGACAAGGAAGGCCCGCCCGGACTACTAATGAACCGTGCTGGGAACCCGGGAGCTCAGGCAGTGGATTGGGTGCAAAGGTTCTGACAACCGCAAATGACAATGTTGATTTGCGGGTGTCAGAGATGGAGGGGTAGAGGATTGGATGGGAGGTGGAGCAGAGGCATAAACCAAGTTTGCAATGGCCGCAGAACCAAGATTGGTATTTTTTTGGTGGGAAGAAATGAGCAAGGTGGATGACGGCCGTTGCAACAAGTGGCGGCGTCATTGGCGTCAACATTGACGTTGGCTCAGTGTGAGGCTGCTGACGGCAAGGATTGGAGTTGGATCGGTCATTGGAGTGATTTTTCCCATGAACAATCTTGCGCAGGTGATCAAGTGATGGGATTTTGTTGGAGCAGTCACCAAAAACCGCGAGCATCGCTTGCAGTCATTTGGTGAATGGTGGTAAGGATGGGGAGTGGATGATTGACCAATTGGGAGTTGCCAGATTTTTGGTGTTGATGATCTTCATCATTGCAGTCCTCAGATGGGGATCAATCTTTCCAGAGATTTTATTGCATTGGCATCTAAGCCATGGGGAAGGGATTATAAATGTTTATGGAGTGGTGAATCTGATGGTTATTTTTGGATGAAGCAAGCAAAGTTGCTCGCGACAAGCCCTTGGCCCAAAAGGGAAGGATTAGTGTCAGAGATGGGGGATTTGAACATAGGACCGGGCACTAGGCCCCCAAGAGATGATCCTAGACGACTAGGATAGTGGGAGCTGCAAGTTTGGGAACTGGATATGGGAATCATTCCAGATCAAAAAGTTTTTTTTTTTTTGGATCTAAATGGAGGATATAGAAAATTTCATAAAAAATTTTCTTTTTCCATACTGGTCCAGAGGTGTCCCAGATTGGGCAACACACTGTACCATTGAGGAGGGTTTAAAGGAGATCAATCTTGGAGAGAGTAACTTGGAATGAGTTGATGTGTCAAATCTTTAGAGATGTCTGACTAAGTATTGGTTGAACGGCTGTTTTGAGTTTTGGTTGTAAGAGTAGGAGGAGAAGTATTAGGAGTAAATGTATTGGAGGAAAAAGAATCTTTGGATGGTGAGTCAGGTTTTTTTTTTGGCGGAAATACAATTTAAAGAAGGAAATGATAAATCATCATTGATTTTGATCTGTAAGGATTCTTGTATTGGATGTGAGTCTAGGGAATTCTTTGATGAGGAGTCAATTTTCATTATTTTGACGTGCTTTGTGGAAAAAATGGAATTGTTGGGTTTCATTATTCCATATGAAAAAAAATTGGGGTTGTAACCCACAAGGGTACCCAGAAGTCCTCAATCCTTTAATTTTTTGCCGCAATTAATCTTATTGTCAAGATATACTACCTTAGACCCTATAAGTTGGAAATAGCTGATAGGAAGACTTTTGCCAACAAAGGATTGATAGGGAGAGGGAGAGTTAGGAGTTTTTGGGATGTGATTCAAGGAAAGACAGGCTGACTTGGCAACTTCAGCCCATAGATTGAGAGGAATTTTGGAGCTTTGGAGGATAGCTATAATGGATTTGGTGAGTTTACCGTTTGCTCTCTCAAATTTTCCTTTGTGTTTGTGGTGATATGGTTCTGAAATCAAGTGCTTAATCAAGCTAGTTCTAAGAAAATCTTTAAGTTTGGTAAAAGAGAATTCTCCCCCTCCATCAGTGCAGACATTAGCAGGAAAACAATTGTTGTTTTTGTTTTTTGTGATTTAAGATTATTTTTGAGTTGTTGGCATGCATTGGATTTGTGTTGGAGAGGCATTGCGGAAAAGTAAAGTTTTTTGTGATTTAAGATTATTTTTGAGTTGTTGGCATGCATTGGATTTGTGTTGGAGAGGCATTGCGGAAAAGTAACCAGAAAAGTTTTTGATAATTGACATGATATAATTCATATCCTTCCTGGAAGAGGGAGTGATTGGGCCTATCAAATCAATGTGAAGTTTTTCAAAAGGTCTGGAAGAGGAGATTGAGGTTTTTTTGAAAGAGGATTTTGAAATATTAGAAAATATGCAGTCTTTGCATTGAAAGTCTAAAATGGTTTTGAATTAAAGTGAAGGAAAAAGATTTTTGAGAAGGTACGGACTTGCATGTCCAAACAATTGGTGAAGGTGATTGATGTTGTTGAGATCCACATTTTTAAGAGAGATGTGAAAAAATTTGTGATTATTGCCAACACAAGAAGGAGAATTAAGAATAAAAAATTTATCTTGAATGAATCCAGAGAAAGCCAGTTGCAAATTAGTAGAAAGAAAGAATTGATTTTGAGACAAGGTAAGAGAGCAGTTTTTCTCTGTGATTAATTCGCCAAGACTGATGAGGTTCACCACAAGATCAGGGACAAAAAGACAATTGGAGAGAGACACGACCAAATTCTTCCAAGAATGTTTGACTGTCCCTTTACCCTTTATTGGAGTTTCGCACCTTCCTTTCCTGTGTTGATGAATTCTTTACCTGGGTATTCCTTGAGATGACAAAAGAAATGGGGGGAGTTGAACATGTGGCAAGAAGCTCCAGAGTCAAGGATGATTTGATTCAGAGGATTGATTTCCTTGATCCAAGTAGGAAGAAGCGCTACGTAATGAGGTACTTCTTTGGTTTTTGAACTTGATTTGAGTGAAGCTCTCCAGCAAGCTTGCAATTCCTTCCACAATTTGGGTGCTAGATGTTCATGAAGATGGCAGCATTTTTCCGCTGGGTGGTTTGGCGACATGGGATTGTGAAATCCTTTCTTGCATCTTTTCTGCAAGGGAAAAGGTTTCTTTGGAATACGAGATGAGACAAGAGCTGTATTGCTAATTTTGTTTTCCTTGGATTTGACTCTGGTTTTTTTGTTGATTTAAGTAATGCGGTTTAAAACAAGATCCATCATGACTGTCTTATCCAAGTGCATTTTTTGTTGAAAAAGAGAATGAAGTGGAGGAGGAAATTTGAAAAGAATGAGATAGGATAGAATATCATCAGGGAGATAAATCCCTACATTGATTATTTTCTTAAGAGAAATTTTGGTTTCCGTAATGAAGAGATTGATAGCATTGGGTTTGAATTTATGATAGAGGAACTTGTTAAAGACTCAAGCTCAATTGGCATTTTGAGAAGAAGCAAATTGTTCTTTGATAGTTTGCCAAAGAAGTCAAGCAGAATTAATGTTTGTTGGGTTGACAACATCATTGTGAGTTATGGAATTGATTTGAGAAAGAAGAATCACTCAAGTTTCCATATCATTGGCAGAGCTAAGAGTCTTGGAATTGTCTTCAAGATCCTCCTTGATTCCTTTAAGTTCAAGCAACATTGTTATCTTGTCCTTCCAGATAGAATAATTTTCTTTGGATAGAATAGGAACCGCTTTGAGTGCAGCTTTGAGAATAATTTGACAAAAGCCATTGTTGCTGGATCCCTCCATTGGTTTGGTTTGATTTGTTGGGTTGGCTTTGGCTTTTAACAGTGTTGAGTAACTGAATGATTATTCAATTTGTATTGACCAAAGAGTGCCAAGCCAGTTGCATTATCAGTATAGAAACAGCAAAAAGGAAGGAAAGACATGAAGAAATAAAAAGATAAAGAAAACAAACATCAAGAACGGAACAGCTAGGATGTGCGTGTTGGATTTTGGTTTTTCTGCTCATAGACTTGTTCTCCTATTTCCATTTAGTTTCTTTCTTCATCTTGATATAAACCAATAGATTTGTGTGATCAACACTGTCATTAGCACTGTTCTATGAGTAAAGAATCTTTTTCCTCACTTATCACCACTTTTCACCTAACCTTTAAAGCTGACAAGCCCTCTGTTGACTTATTGATTGTTTTTTATTGGTTTAATCCATGTTTCCTTTTCCTTTCACTTACTTAGTTTCTTCCATGTTTGATTAATCATCTTTTTCAGCTGTTATTATTGCCTTAGGCCCCCTTGAAGGGGCTCTCTAGTTTTGTAGGCCCCCGGTAAGGGGCTCTCTAGTTTTCTATTTAAAATTGTCTTTTCCAGGACCTTGCAATTCAGATCATCCAGTATGATTCTCTCAAAATAATAACCACCTATAGTGGCTGGGTCCCTCTTGGCAATCCAGCTTGTAAATTTATTGAGGTATTCCATTGAGAAGTAAATTGCCTCCTATTACCATTTACTCAGGCCCTGTGTAGGCCAGCTATCACTCTCCGCTACTTTTAGACTTCAGTCATGAAACTGGTCTTGCCTTATCTACCCTTAATCTTCTCCGCTACATTACAGTCTAATTCTAATATTCTCATTGCTTGGACATCCAAGAGTCTCTTAGCTTAACAGTGAGGTGGTTGAGTTGGCTGGATCAGACACTATGAGAATATTGAGGAACACAACAAGGATGACTTTGAAGAGGAGAATATCAATAGTTAGATCAGACATGTATAGAGTATTTGGCAATAGATAATTGTCTTACCAGTCGGAGCATGATGAAGATTGATTTGAAGAGAGTAAGAATTGAGTTGAGAAGGAGCAAACAAAAAGAAATAAAAAGATGAAGAAAGAAAAGAAGAGAAGAGAAATAAGAAGAGATTTGCTCTGATAATGAGTAGTTGTGTTGAGAGTCAAGATGTGACTTGAGTTAGGTTGAGGTAGTTGTTGGTTCAGAGATCCTCCAGAGTTGCCGGCAGGTACGTGATCAAGAGAGATAGAAAGGAAAAAGATGAAAAGGGAACATAGTTGTGAAAGAAAGAGATAGGTTTGTGACAGTGATAGGGTCCGTTCCTATGTGGATGTGACAGTAAAGAATAGCGTGACCGTAAGAGTACGGAGACAGAATTATGTAACACAATGTTCAAATCCACAGTATGATCAAGATTATCAATTTTAGGAATAAAATAAATGAAATGCTTCTATAATTTCTTACATGGGGAGTTAAATTTCAATTTTAAATTGGTATTAAAATGCTTTAAAAAATGATTTCTCTAATGCAATTAAGAGGTGCAATTTCGACCCAACTTGCAGTCAAATCTCATTGTGAATCTGCTCTGATATCTGCTACAGGTAAAGAAAATATCAAAAGGTTCCTTCATAACTCAATATTTCTGGTTTTGAATGGAAATTTACAAGGATTGATCTGATAACTTGAGTGCTGAAATATTTACTAATTGAAAAGAGGGCCAAGGTAATATTCTTAAAGAAAATAATGGTATGAAAAATTCTTTTCTTGATCATGTAAAAAATTTTAGTTAAAAATTTTGAAATTTGAATTAGGTAGAATTTAGGTTTTTTATAAAAATAATTTTCTTACTTCCTGTCATGTATTGAAACTGTTTCATCTTATTTGGTTAAATATGACTTTGGAAGATTCAACTGAAGTCTCTTGAGACATATCAAACCTGACCACATAAAAAAAGAAAATCTTACCACCTTTCCTCTGGTTTTTACCTTCATTAGTGGGTTGGAGTTCATGAGAGGACAATATTTCCCAAAAAGAGTTCAAGTTACTTACAACACACATCAAGCTTTTTTTTCAACTTTTCATTTTCTTTTAAGGCCAATATGATTGAATTTTTTGATAAAGAGAGCTGCTTATGAAAAATGAGTTCTTTCATTTAAACTCATAGTGCATTTTTCAAGCCTTTTGTGAGATAATAATGAGATGATATCATCAGAAAACATTTTCATTTGAGGTAGACAACCCCATGGGAAAAATGTAGTGATTTTCTTAGGATGAAATGATTCATTTCATAATGAAACCAATGGAAAAAAATTATTATTTTATTCTGCCACATATTAAACCATTTATTGGAATTGAAAGTTTAAATATTATCAAAATTTCAGAAACTCCAAAGTTGACAAATTTTAATGTATTATTGGATTTTCAACAAACAGAGATGAGTTTTTCATTCCTCATTGAATAAAAAGTATTTTTCTAGCATTTCATTTGAGATAAGACACTTTCTATTCCCTGTTCTCATCAATCCTTGTCACATTATTGAGAATAAGAATAATTCCCATGAAAGATCAAGTAGAGAAATCAAGAACTGAGAAATTTGCAAATGATAATCTATGACAATCATTTGCAAGTCCTTTGGGATTTAAAATCTATTTACCACCAGTGGAACAGCTGTCAAATGATTGGAAATTGATGAGAAATTCAACATATGCTTTTTGAACAATATATCAACTCACACCTCCCAAAAATTCACACCTCTCCATCCATAGGTCCAAGAAGTTTGGAATCAATTTCTCTGGAATAAAAATTTCTAAGGCCTCCCTGTTAATAATTCTCTGCAGCTTGCATACCCAAACTCTTTCATTCTGCTCTTCATTCATAAACCTTTGAATTTGTGTCCAAATTTCAGAAATTGGTTCAATTTTTCCCTAGAGCTCATGATCAATTTTTTATTGTGTTTCTTCCAACCATTTTTGTTGTTCCTGGGATAATTGGAAAATTTTTTTGCTTGATATTTGAGGGGTATTGGAAGAGATTGTTGGATGGGATATGTGTTTTCTGTGAAATATGAGTTGGTTTGATGAATTTGGTTAGAATAAATTTTGGGTTGATATTTATAGGAAATGAAAAGGAGGTATACTATTGCATGAGTTCAAATTGAATATTGGATATATAAAAAATGGTTAATTTTAAATTCATGGCTCATTGAGCCATGCACACGGTTTGAAATGGGCTGTGTGGTACAGCACAAGGTACAATTTGGGCCTTGTACAGCCCCCCACGGCTGATGGAGTCCTGCGGCGAATCCAACCCAGTCATCAGAATTTTTTTTTATCAGTATCACTCCTCCAATTTCCTCAACCTGCCAAGCATTCCCCTGTCCCAGTGGTCTAGGAAAGGCCTCTCTTGGTCTTATCACCTAGGCATTGCGTTGTGGTGCTCCAAAACCTAATCTATAGCTATCAGACTCACTTTTCTAGTATAGGGACAGCTCCAAGCATCTATCAGACCTCAAAAATGGATTGTAAACCAAAAATAACCTATAGTCACCTAGCCAAAGTACCCCTCTATCTCTCATGGTTTAGAAGATACAGCTTAAATCAACCCTGGCCTACCCATACCCCTGCCAGGTGTCACAGACCAGTGAAGGTTCATGGACATAACCTGGATGCCTTCAAGTACATACCCCATACAGTACAACCATACAGCACCAAACAAACCTGAAGCAGTATACATAATTAATATATGCAAGAAACTGCATGAAGAACCAAACAAATCACCTGTATAAACAGCAATATATGCAAGCAACTGCATGCAGAGGCTGTACAGCATCATACAGGACATAATACAGAAGCAATATATGCAAGGCACTGCATGCAGCACCAAAAAAACAGCTGTATACAGAAGAAATATATGCAAGACACTGCATAAAGGACCAAACCAATGACCAACCACCACTACACAGAAGTAATTTATGCAGGGGGCACCTGTATCAATGCAGAACAGCAATGCATGCAAGGGTTTACATGCATGTAGATCCTGCACAGCCTCCTCCTCTGACCAGCAAAAATGCCTCATGAACTGTATTCACTGTATAAGGGAGACCCTCAGGGGCAGCCCTGAGGGCAGGATTTTCTATAAATAGAGGGCCTCTCTCCCCGCATCCAGCTCCCATCAGTTCCCCCCATCCTCCCCTCCAGGGATCACCATGCCTCCTAGGAACCCTTAACCTATACTTTTACCATCCTCAACCATTATCCCATAACCCATACTGTAATCATCACCAATCCCATATCCCATACCCACAAACATCACCATCACCATCATCATCAACAACAATCATCACCATCAACCATAAACCACCACCATTACCCTTGGCCATCCACCTTCATCAACACATACTTTTGACCATGAACCAGCCCAATAACCCATAATTTTGACCACCCACCACCACCATTATTCCCTCAATACCCCATACCTTTGAAAATCACCACCATGTACCCATAAAATGAACATCATCTATCATCACCTACAATCATCATCAGTCATCATCATCAGTCATCATCATCACCTACCATCATCATCATCAGTCATCATCATCATCCATCATCATCATCACCTACCTTGACCATCATCAATCATCATCATCACCTACCATCATCATAATTCATCATCATCACCTACCATCATCATCATCAGTCATCATCATCATCCATCATCATCATCACCTACCTTGACCATCATCAATAATCATCATCACCTACCATCATCATCACCTACCATTATCATGATCAGTCATCATCATCATCCATCATAATCATCACCAACCATAATCATCATCATCAACCATCATCATCAGTTATCAACTATGGGCTCAATCATTTCAACCTGTATTCAAATCATCACCTGTATCACCAAAGGAGTATCAATCAGTAACCAATAAAATAAATATAAAAAAATACATAAAGGATAAGACTAGAGAAAGGATTCTCCCCTTAATCAGCTTCTATCCACCAGGTCACCTATCTGTTCCACCATTTCTTCCTTATCAAGCTTGAATACATTGATCCTAGGTCTGATGGAGACTACTATAGTAGCAACTCTATCTGAAAATCAGCCACCAAAACTCTTTTCTTTTATTGTTGTGAGACTACTATAGTACTCAGAGGGGCAGGCAATTCAAAACCACCCTTAGTATTGCTCTATCTTATTTGTAGTTTTAGAACTAAATTCCCCCTCAAGTGACTGCCAGCAAGCTATTTTCTGAACTTTACCCATTCCAAAGGAGTCTCCACAGCGTTCAATTCCTTCTCTGTTTGTTCCCCCCTTCCTTTTGGCCAAACACGCATGCCAAGACCCGCTCAGCCCAATCTTTCCTTTCCCATCTTTACCTCATCATCCACCCAGTCCCATCTTGTCCTTTTCCCCAAGCACCAACTCAGAACCATCTTCTCATTGCCCATCTTGAGATTCCATAACCCCCTCCCCTGTCATGCAGAACTAGAAAGACTGGCAATTCGGCTGTCAAAACCGTTCAAATCTCTCCAACTCGCCAATGGCCCTGCCGGTCATATGGATGAGCAGCATCCATTGGAGGAGTTGGAAAAAGCTCAATCACGCCCAGCCGATCAGTTTGCTTCCAACTCTCCCCACCTCAACCAGGACCTAAATCGTGACCATCCCCCCAAACATGTTGCTCAGCTGTTACCCGCCCTGGACTTGAACCTTTTCAACCAGATATCTTCACCCTCTCCTTGTTCACCTTGTGCTGGTCTTGCGCATCATGAACCGGACCACCGGTTGTAAATTTGAAAGTTCCCATCTTGAGCATGATCTCTTGGATAAATTGTTCATGTTGTCTATCTAATCCATCCAATCCGCCCATCTCATCATCATCTTCCACTCTCCAACCCCCTCCCATCTTTGGGTGGGGGTGAAAAGTTTTGTCTTCTGCCCGCAGACATCTGCGGGCGGTCTGGTTCATTTTCTTTTCCCACTCCTTCCGCCTTCAGGTGAGGGGTGGGTGATCCGGTTTTTGTTGCAGGCACCCGTCTGCGGACGGACGCAACAGATGGTGAAGGGATGAGAAAGATCCCACCCTGTTCAGGGAGGCTGGATTTCCACCGGCTGCATCATCAATTTTTCTGATCATCTGAAAAAAAAATTCTGCTCTATTTGTAGAATCAGTTGTACATAGTCTAACAGGGCCTCCTGCCCATATAAGGAGGGCTCTCCCCTGCCTTTTGGTAGGGGTATCATATGGTACCTTACCAGGGAGGAACATCATCACTACCATCTTGAAATATATTATCTGTGGGGTCTCATTCCCCTTTGTCTGAGACTAAACTTTGGGTATATCATGTTTGGGGGGATGGTCACTATCGAGGTCCTGGTCAAGGAGGGGAGTGTTGGAAGCAAACTGATGGGCTGTGCGTGATTGAGCTTTTTCTGAGGCCTCCAATGGATGCTTCTAATCCCCATGACCGGCAGGGCGATTGGCAATTTGGAGAGATTTGAATGGTTTTGACAGCCGACTCAGCATTCTGTCTAGTTCCGCATGACAGGGGAGGGGGTTATGGCATCTTGAGATGGGCGATTAGACAATGGTGATGAGGTGGTGCTTAGGGACAAGGATGAGATGGGACTGGGTGGATGATGAGGTAACAATGGGAAAGGGAAGATTGGGCCAAGCGGGTCTTGGCCCGCGTGTTTGGCCAAAAGGAAGGGGGAACAAAGAGAGAAGGAATTGAATAAAATGCCTAGGTGACAAGAACAAGAGAGGACTGTCCTAGACCACTGGGACAGGGGAATGCTTGGAAGGTTTACAAAATTTGAGGAGTGATACTGATAAAAAAAAATTCTGATTCTTTTTTTTTTTGAATGACGTTTAAATAAAAGACTTGTAAATTTTTTTTTGAATTTTTTCACATCTGGTCCAGGGTGTCCAGATTTGGTCACCACATATCTGCCCAACTTACAGACTGTCCCTAGTCTGAATCTGAGCTTGATTTCATAAAAAAAGAAAGGAAAGACAATTGAACACAAGAAATGGCCATTTGGTATTGAGGGAAATTGAAACAAATATCTTGATTCATCCAAAGAAAATCCTAGGGTTGACTGGGATAAAATAAATAAGGCGTCCCAGGTGCTCACGTTTGTGGCATACAGTAGAGTTTCACAACAGAACACAGCAGATGACCCTGGCGGTGCACAATTGGGAAGACTTAATTCCAATCAAAGTTGCCTCCACAACAATGAAATTTCTTGACCTGATCAGCAGAGAACCTTCTGGCCATCTGAGTACCATCCAGTTCCTCCAAAACATATGATCCACCTCTGACTTGACGGACCACTCAATAATGACCATTCCAGAAATTGGAAAAGAGCTTTCCCCACTGAGTTTCCAAGGATCAATTATAAGCTAAAACTAGATCACCACGATTCAAGGGATCCCTGACTTGATTGGAATTCTTATCCTCCCAATAATGAATTGATTTTTCCCTTGACTCCATCATTTTCTGATAAGATTTGTCACAAACATCTTCACTTTTCTCCAGTTGCTTGGATCTGGAAACTAATAGATCAGTGGTGGAAGAAGCCTTTTCCCTAGAAATACCTAAGAAAGATTCCATTTCCAGATCAAGAAGAAGGACAGCCCTTTGACCAAAGAGGATTTTGGAAGTTGAGTAGCCAGTTGTTTGTTTAGTTGAAATTTGATCAGAGAAGAGGACCAGAGGAAGAAATTTGCAACAATTCTTTCCACTTTCACCAGCAAACTTGACAAGAGAAGCCTTCAAAGGGGCATTGCCTCTTTCCACCATGCCTTGTCCTTCAGGATAATCAGGAGTGGTCAGACTATGTTGACCAGGAAGCAATTGGATCATTTTGGCCAGTTTGCCACCAAACTCAGAGCCACCATCAGTTGATTAGGATCAAGCCAAGCCATAACGCATTGTCAAAGTATCATAAAGGAAGGCTGCTACTGATTCAGAGCTGAGGTTCTTAAGAAATTTTGCTTCAACCCATCCACAAAAATCATCTCTAGCCACAATGAGGTACTTAGCTTCACCAGCCTTAATGTGAAACACATCCATAGCACTCCTTCCAAAGACAGTGGACTCTCCAGTGGGATAATAAATTTCAGCCAGGCGCCTAAGATCATGTTTCTGACATACTTTGCAACTCTTGCACCATTGAGAGAAAGATTTCTTCAAAGATGGCCACCAGAATTGTTTGGATATACGTTGATAGGTTTTGGTTTCCCCACAATGCCCAAGGCCTTCATGGAGACTTTCAAGGATTGAATCTTGTTTAGAGGGGATAGTGACAAAAATAAGAGCACAAGGATTGCCTATTTTCATAAGCCTAGTGCCCTGGACCAGATGCGGAAAAATTCAAAAAAAAAATTTACAAGTATTTTATTTAGATGTCATTCAAAAACAAAAAAAAAAAAATTGGAATTTTTTTTATCAGTATCACTCCTCCAATTTCCTCAACCTGCCAAGCATTCCCCTGTCCCATTGGTCTAGGACAGGCATCTCTTGGTTTTATCACCTAGGCATTGCATTCAATTCCTTCTCTCTTTGTTCCCCCCTTCCTTTTGGCCAAACGCGCGGGCAGAGACCCGCTTGGCCCGATTGTCCCTTTCCCATTGTCACCTCATCATCCACCCATTCCCATCTCGTCCTCGTCCCCAAGCACCACCTCAGCACCATTGTCTCATTGCCCATCTCAAGAAGCCATAACCCCCTCCCCCGTCATGCGGAACTAGACAGACTGGCAAGTCAGCTGTCAAAACCATTCAAATGTCTACAACTTGCCAATGGCCCTGCCGGTCATGGGGACTTCAGAATCCATTGGAGGCGTCGGAAAAAGCTCAATCACGCCAAGCCAATCAGTTTGCTTCCAACACTCACCGCCTTGACCAGGACCTTGATCGTGACCATCCCCCCAAACATGTTGCTCAGCTGTTACCCGCCCTGGACTTGAACCTTTTCAACCAGACCTCTTCACCCTCTCCTTGTTCCCCTTTTTCCGGTCTTGGGCATCATGAACCGGACCACCAGTTGAAAATTTGAAAGTACTCATCTTGAGCATGATCTCTCCAATGGATTGTTCATTTTGTCTATCTAATCCATCCAATCCTCCCATCTCATCATCATCTTCCACTTTCCCACCCCCTCCCATCTTCAAGTGGGGGTGGAAAGTGTTTTCTACCGCCCGCGGATGTCCACGGGCAGTCTGGTTCATTTTCTTTTCCCACCCCTTCCACCTTTGGGTGAGGGGTGGGTGATCCTGGTTTTGTTGGGCGCGCCTGTCCGCGGACAGACGCAAGAGATGGTGAAGGGATGAGAAAGATCCCACCCTGGTCAGGGAGGCCGGATTTCCACCGGCTGCGTGATCAATTTTTCTGATCATATGAACAAAAAAAAAAAAAATCAGCTCTATTTGTAGAATCAGTTGCACATAGTCTAACAGGGCCTCCTGCCCATATAAGGAGGGCTCTCCCCTGCCTTTTGGGAGGGGTATCATATGGCACCTTACCAGGGAGGAACATCAACACTACCATCTTGAAATATATTATCTGTGGGGTCTCATTCCCCTTTATCTGAGACTAAAATTTGGGTATATCTACAATTTCCCCTTGATCCTTGAGCCTCAATACTCAAACCCTGATCCTTGATCTTTATCACCAACCAATAGCTTTGCTGGTTGAACAAGAATTCAACTGATTGAATTCCTGAGTGTGTTACACCACTCCTGATCCCTTTATCCGACCATACTTGTCCTGATCATCCTTTGATTATCTTTCTAGAACCAGTCACGTTTGACTGAAGAGGTTTCATTAAGCTTAAAACCTGGATTTTTAAACCTCCCTTCATTTCTTTTGAAGTTGAATTCCGCTATGCTATTCTTGAGTCCCTTGGGAAGTATTGGTTTATTCTTGTTTGAATCAGTTATTGTTTTGCTTCTGGAGCTTCTTCAAACAATTATCTTTGTCTTGTGCAGCCACCCAAAGTTATCTGGTACCCTTCAAGCGCTTGATTGCGGAGAGTTGGGCACTTTCATTGAGAACCTGGAGGTTGTTTGGGATTGAGTTGATCTTTCCTAAGCTTCTGCTTACAACCAGAGCTATTAGCTGGTGGGAGTTTTTACTTAAAACTGCCTTGTCTTGTTGAAATATGAACAATCCTTGACTTCTTTTATTCTATTTTGGCCCAGCATCATCTTGCCTCAGATAGTGTTGTTTCCCAGCTACCAACTACTATCATCTTTATCCTCTTACATTTGGTCCCTTGTTTACCAGGTTCTGGACTTTGATCTTGGTTACATTTAAATATTTTTGTAACACTCAGGAGGGAATCCTAAACAGCACCTTTCCCCTCCACAGAACTTCCATGGCCTAGCATTGTTTGGAGTCTTACACCGTGTGGACTTCCAAGCCGTGTGGAGTTTTACACGGCTCAAATGAAGTTGTGTGGCATTCCACATGGCACCAGACCGCGGTGAGAAAAAAAAAAGGAAAAGGAATGAAAGGGTACTAACACAATCCATAAACTAAATAAACCTTCCAAAAAAACAGAAATCAACCAAAAAATCAAAGAATGTTCATGTTTTGGTTAAAAAGAACAAAAAATAAATAAATAAATCAAAATAAAAAGAAAATGGAACTATCAAACGGACTAGCCGTAAAGTAAAAATACCCAAAAAACACAAGTAACTGGACTAGCCCTATAGTAAAAACACCAAAAAAAGACAAGTAACTTGAAAAGCCCTAAAGTCAAAACACCAAAAAATACATCTAACTTGACAAGCCCTAAATTCATTTCAACTTGACCAGCCCTGAAGTAAAAAGACCCAAAATTTAAAGAAGTGTTTTGACCAGCCCTAAAGTAAAAGTGCCCCAAAAAGTATTTGACAAGCCCTAAATAAAAACACCAAAAAACAACAAGTTCAACTTGTGTTAAGCTGATCCCATCCCAAGCTTAACGTAAGTTTAGCTTGAGATGGAATCAGCCAAAAAAAAGTTAAACTGACTTAACATTAAACTCTCATTCAAAAAGCTCAATATAATGATGTTAACTCAAATCCTGAACATAATGATGTTCAAAATGTGATAACCCTTTATATTAAAAGAAATTGTTAGCTGAATTAGAATTACAATTTATATGAAACCCAATGATGAAATGAAGTCAAAGTATATTCCAATCTAGAATACATTTTCAGTTGATCTTTGAGATGATCAACCCAACCAGAGGCTTTTTGGGAAATAAAGGAATGTTGTTTTGCAACAATGGACAGGATTGGAATCATTTCTCTCTCAAGTACTAATAGAAACCAGTGGTTATTCTTTACAAAGGAAATGAACTTTGGATCTGAGTGATCAGTAACACCATTTTTCATTGGAGTATAAGTATCACATGAATCCAATTAAATGAAACATGTAGTTTTGGAATATGTGTAAGCTATGATCTGAACCATTTTCAGATTGCTACTATGTACAGAGAAAAACTGTCAAATAGTAACACAAACTATGAAAAATAAGAATACCTCACTTAACAAAATAGGGAGTGGGAAATCCATAAATATTATTACAGCAATGGAATACTCTCCCGAAATTAGGTAGGGTCACTCACTGACCCCACCCTTGAATTCCAAGTACTTATATTTTTGAAATAATTTAAACAAAAAGTACTAAAAATTATGACACCAGTATTGTCAGCCTGCTACTTAGCACAGAGCAACCTGACAAAGCAACAACAATAATAATATTAACAAAATTAAAAGGAAAAAAGATAAATGAATAAATAAAATTATAAAATAAAGGAGTAGGAAATCCATAAATATTATTGCAGAAATGGATTCCCCACCCAAAATAAGGTAGGGTCACTCACTGACCCCACCCTTGAATTCTTACTCCTTATATTTTTTTAATTAATTCAATAGAAAATGGTAAATGACCACGGCACCAGTATTGCACCTTTTTAGCCATTTTAATATTTCACATGATATGTCATGTATAGGTTTCACACCTAAATTTCAGTCGAAATCCAGGTGTTGTGTGTAGTTTAGGAGTTAAACGGGAAATTGTGTTTTGTCACAATTCCCGCACGCAGCCCCGCGTCCCTACAGCGCTGGTCTCCCGCGTACGCAAACTCCCGCACGCAGCCCCGCGTCCCTACAGCGCCGGTCTCCCGCGTACGCAAACTCCCGCACGCAGCCCCGCGTCCCTACAGCGCTGGTCTCCTGTGTAAGCAAACTCCCGCACGCAGCCCCGCGTCCCTACAGCGTTGGACTCCCGCGTACGCAAACTCCCGCACGCAGCCCCGCGTCCCTACAGCGTTGGACTCCCGCGTACGCCAACTCCCGCATGCAGCCCCGCGTCCCTACAAGCGCTGGACTCCCGCGCAACTGAATTCCCGCGCAGGTAATCCCGTGACCTAGTCACGCGCGCAGCGGTACAGTCCCCCGCGCGCATCTGAACAGCGGATCAGTCCCCATGCGCATTGGAATGGACTGATCCCCGCGCCTCCTGCAGTGATCAGTTTGACATCCAGGTACCGCTCAGAGAAGCTACAATATAGTAGGATCTACACTACATATGTAAAGCTACCACACGAGCATAGATTATAGTTCAAAAACCTTAAAAATCAATTAAAATTAGTTAGTAACTAATTTTTAGTATTTTTTATTAATTAAATAAAGATCCAGACTCACCACAAAATAAGTTGATCAGAACCTTCAAAGACCACAAAACTACATAAGGAGTGGTCGTAAAAATTATTAAAAATTACATACAGGATCAGCAGAGGATGGAGAATCAATAAAAATCTACGTCTGCTCACTTTGGACCAGTACTTACTGTACAAATTGAGGATCAGTGCAGGATCAGCAAAATGACTAATCTATTGATTAACTGATCCTGCAGCTAAAAAGGAGCTGTTACTTGACAGATCTAAGGCCAGCAGGCTAACAGCACCTTGAGGACGTGCCAATCTTGCCCTGATTGCCCCCCTAGCCTCAGCCCATGGCTAGTACCCCTTCTAGAGGTCCTCAAGCACCCAAAAAAGAATATTTAAACAGGCTCTTTTTGCCCTTCTGTTTCCAATCAGTTAATCAGTTATCAGGAATTATTTATTATCAATCAGACCCGGTGTCATTGTTAATCAAGTGCTTATATGAAGATAAGCAAGTGATTTATGACTTAGTCTGTAGTAGTATTATTTACCTTTATTAACCAATCAACCATTGAAGTTTAGTCAAGCAATCTACCCCATCTGCTCTGAAACCCTTCCAATTATTCCAGTATTTTCGTGGTCAAGTGCTCGGAGTGAGTGTTTCCCTTCCTGTCTAGGCCACTTGTGCTGTTAAGCCTGGCCATTAGCGGAATAAGTCCTTTCTAAGGCACCCATATTTATTCCAAGGTTCTTAAACTGCCTAAGGAGGCCCCTTGAAGAGAGGTTGCTAGTCTGTAAAGATCCCCAGTAGTATAATACTGTGTCCCCTCTTTTTATATTATATTTAAAATATTTATAACCAAACCAAATAAACCTTGCACTTGCTCTTACCATACCATTATTGGAGCTTTAAAGTGTTTATTCTTTGGAATATTATTGCTCCAAGTTCTTTTATCACTCTCTGTAGCTAAAGGACTGCAAGGTTCCTGGTATCAGAGAGCTGAAAAGTATGGCACTTTTTGGCCATTGTAATATTTCACACGTATTGTCGCGTATAGGTTTTACACCTAAAGTTCACTCAGAATTGAGGTGTCGTGTATATTTTAGGAGTTACACACGGAAATGTGTTATGTCACAATTCCCGCGTGCAGCCCCTCATCATTACATATCCCTACGTACTAGTAGCAGCAGGTTCACGCGTACTAGAGACCCGCTCGCAGCTGATTCTGCCACGCACGCAGCAGATCCTACCCTGCGCACATCTGTACTAACTGATGCCCGCGTCTGGATCAGTCGTGACTAATCTGACAACCAGGTACCGCTCAGAAGAGCTACAACCTAGTTAGGAGTCCGAGTATATGTAATAAACACTAATGATCTAAAAAGATCAAAACTTAAATAAAATTAATGAAAATTAAGTTGAAAACATTTTTTAATAATAAATCAAAGATCAAGGATTACCACGTAAATCACTGATCCTGATATTTGAAGACCACAAAAAACTACAAGAAGTGTTCATAAAAATTATTAAAAATGATCTACATGATCAGCCGATGATGGAAAATCAGTAAACATCCACATCTGCATGCTTTAAAGCAATATCAATAGTACAAATAAAGGATGAGTACAGAATGGTCAATTTAGGCCATAACAGATTAACAGATCCTGTGGCTAAAATAATACAGAAATCCAGAAGATCTAAGGACAGCTGATTGACAGCATCAATTGGACTTGCTAATCTTGCCCTGACCGGCTTTCCAGCCTCAGCTCATGAGCACAACCCTCTCTACGTGCCCTGAGAAGACCAAAATCATCCCAAAAAGGTATTTATACAGACCTCTTTGGATCCATTATTCCATCATTGGTTTACCAGGAATTATTTATCATCAATCAGACACCGTGTCATTGTTAATCAAGTGCTTATATGAAGATAAGCAAGTGATTTATGACTTAGTCTGTAGTAGTATTATTCACCTATATCAACCAATCAACCATTGAAGTTTAGTCAAGCAATCAACCCCATCTGCTCTGAAACCCTTCCAATTATTCCAGGATTTTCGTGGTAAAGTTCTCAGAGTGAGCGTTACCCTTCCTGTCTTGGCCGTTTGAGCTGTTAAGCCCGGCCATTGGTGGAATAAGTCCTTTCTAAGGCACCCATTTTTATTCCAAGGTTCTTAAACTGCCTAAGGAAGCCCCTTGAAGAGAGGTTGCTAGTCTGTAAAAATCCCCAGTAGTATAATACTGTAGCCTCCTTTTATATTATATTGAAAATCATTTACTACCAAACCAATTAAACCTTACAACTTCTCTTATTAAATCATTTATTTGAGCTTCTAAGTGTTTATTATTGGAATAATAATTATTATTATCATTCCAGCATTTTTAGCACTCTCTGTAGCTAAAGGACTGCAAGGTTCCTGGTATCAGAGAGCTGACAACTTGGGGTCTGGCAGGGAAATATTCTTAAATAATTAATTTTTAATTATTTATTCCTTGGATCAGTCTATTTATTTTTCAAAAATAAGTTAACGTACTTATAAAATATATTTTTGATCATTTGTTTCTCTAGTGGATCTTAAGACCAATTTTTAATTTATCAATTATTATTTGAACGTTCTTAAAAAGAAAAAGAAGAAAAACTCCATAACTTTGTCCCTGTTATTATAACTCCTGATCAACAACAGGAGAAATTGCTTTATTATAAACAGCAGGTTCTTAAAGACAAAGAACTTGAGCTTGAAGGAATTATCAATTTCAATTCTTTATTAAGGCAACATAAGAAGTGGAAGATTTATCAAAGGAAGCCTTATATTTATAAACTAAATAGCCCTGAAGATAAAGAAAAATCCAAAAATAATAAAAGTGATTATTTTTTCCTAAAAATCATTTTAACACATAAAAATATAAAAAAATATTAAACTTATATTTTTTTTTATCCATCTCAGTGGATTTTTTTTTGGTGATCTCATTGACCAGGACCTCCTAGAGGATGTCCCAGACAGTGTACCATTGGACTTACGCTTGAATTTATCCCAGGATCTGATTGGAACTCACTCAGGCCCCGTTGGAATACCCTCCAAGGATATTTGTGACCCCAATCAAGTGTTGGTACCCTTGAATTTAAATCTAAGAAAGTTAAAATATTTATAAAAAATTATTAAAAATATAAAACACAAAAAAAATATTATTTTTATAATTTTAAAATCTTTTTTGAAAAGTTTTGACCAAAGACTTACACATTTTTTTTGGTGCTATGTATCAAAATAGGCGCAACACCCGTGCAACCAGTAGAGCCGCGTCACATGTATCTCTTCCCGGAGGAACCCGTGCGTTCAAGGAATCCAGTCGCAAGCGCAATGAGGGGACTCAAACCCATGACCATATCGTCTCGTGGGATGAAAACGGCGACAACCGCGGCCGCCAACTCGACCAACAGACCTTTGGAGAGCCATTGGTTGCCCACCACGTTATCCCAGGAGGGTACAGGTCCTCCTACACCACCCCAGCTGGACTCAACCAAGGAGGAAAGAGTCAAAGTATCAGTGAAAGAGCACGTGAGATATTGGGAACAATTCAGGTTGGCTCAGACCCAGGAGGATCAACCAGGTATGAGAAAAGCCATTTCTCAGGCAAAGAAATCTCAGATTTCTCTGCAAAGGTTGATCCCAAAGAAAGAAGTAGAAGGCTACTTGCAGAAATGGAATCCCTGGGATCAGTTAGCTTCCTTAAACGGAAAGGACCCCAAAAAGAAGAGGTCCTCAGCCCATCAGAAGTTAAGGAACCCAAAGTATTTGGACTACATAATATCCTTAGCCCAGAAGTGGAAGAGGGTGTGCCACAATTAGATGTAGAAGCTCTTAATAGCTTTTATGTAAATGTGTCTCACAATTTTACTATTATTAGCCAATGCTTTGACAAATTTTATCAACAATTGGACAAATTAAGTTCAAGTATTTTCAGAGTGATTGAAACTCAGTCTCAGATTATGAGAATTGATGATTTGGAAATACAACAAATCAAGGATATTATAAGAACTAGTAAGTTGGACCTGATGAAACATATTGATGAAAACCAATCAATTCTTCAGGAAGATATTCTTGCAACCATGGACCAGCTTAAGGAAGAAGTTAAGAAAACTAGTCCTACTCCTTCAGCCCATCTTACTAACAAAATTGACTTATTACGGAACAAACTTGATTTAGAGTTAGGTCTTATTTAGAATGATCTCAGAGATCTTAAGATCAACTCTACTAACTCTCTGGTCATTGAACTAGAAGAAAAAAGACCTGCCAGGTTCACCAGTACTCCTAGTGTTCCTCCCAGAACAAGGATAACTAAGAATTAGTCTTTGAGACCCAGTCCTACTACTGAAATGGAGCAGGCTTTGAAGCTACTTCCTCCCATCACTGAATGGCCTAAATTCTCTGGAGAAGGAGAATACAACCATGTCAGTTTCATTAAATTTATTGAATATTCTCTTTCTTCTTATGAGCTCCCTGATGCAATAGCTGTGGTAAGATTGCCCAGATTATTTGAAGGAGTAGCTCTTGATTGGTTTATCAATAAAAGAGAAGAAGTTGGATCTTTACCCTGGAATTCTTGGAAAGAATTGATCAAAGTACAGTTTGGTACCAGGATTTGGAAAAGAAATAAAATGAAAATTTTTGAAACTTCCCAGTTTGATCCATCCAAGGACAAACTTCATAAGTGGTACCTAGACAAGAAAAGGAGGTTAGACTTTTTTTATCCTGATGCTGATAAGGAAGAATTCAATCAAAGACTCCTCAACTTATGTCCCGGACAAATCAACCACAGTGTAAGGTGCAGAATTCCTATGGATTCAGATCTTTCCACCTTAATAGTTGTATTAGAAGGGACTATTGATATGAATGTTCTTGATAAAAGGGTCAATAAACCTCCCAGGGAACAAAATACTAGGAACAGGGAAGAATATACTTCAAAAACTCAAGAATCCCCTGCTACTAATCCATCTACCTTGGAAGTCAAGAAGACTCCAGAAACAAAAGAGAAAGTATGTTGGAACTGTAACCAAACAGGACAAGTAAAACCTGATTTTCCTCTACCTAGGAAAAGGATTAATCTAATTGAAGGTGAAGGGTATGACAATCCTGACCCTCACCTTGATGATACAGACGGATCACTCTCTGATTGTGATCTAATAATCACTAACCCTATCAATGTTATGGAAGGTGGTATTGAGTCTTCTCTGGAAATAAATTATGTCAATGAGGATTCTAACTTACCTCAAAAATGGAATCCCAACATGAAAATTCACCACATCTCTGAGGCAAGGCTCTGACTCTAAAACCTTCTGCCGGTAAAAATTACACTTCAGGCAAAAAATGCTATGCTACTGGTTTAATCCAAGGTTCCCCTGTTAAGTTACTTCTAGACATTGGAGCCTTTGGCTCTTGCGTTGGTTCAACTTATCTGGAGAAACAAGACCTAAACTGGAAACTGAACTCACTACCAGTACCTCAGGCTAAGTTCAGAAGTTGTAATTCTGCTCTCAATGCTGTTGGAGTATGGTCTTCTGAAATCATACTCCATCACTCCAAAGGATCACTCAAACTGAACATTGAATTTGTAGTGCTCCAAAACAGAGTATGTGATTATTTTATCCTTGGGAATGATTCTCTTTGCTTATATGGTATAGATGTATTCCAAAGCAAAGGTAGATACTTCACTATAGGTGTAGACTGGAATAAGAATATCCAAATATGTCATGTCAATTCTCAAACTTCTGATTCAACTTATGAAAAACAATTAGAGAAGTTCAATCAGGAATACTTCTCTCAAGCTGCTTTGATGCCTTCTGGTATTAAAAATGCTCCTTCTCATTTTCAAAGGATGATGGAAATAGTCCTAGGATTATTCATCAGACAGGGATGGATGATGGTATACATTGATGATGTTATCATTTACTCTGATCATTGGGATACTCGCATGGAGAAATTAAGGCTAGTCCTCAAAACCATCTCTGCCATAGGATGGAAATTATCAATGAAAAAGTGTAACTTTGGCTACGGAGAACTCAAAGCATTAGGACACATTGTCTCTGGACAGACGTTAGCTGCTGACCAAAAGAAGATAGCAGCAGTAATGAATAGGCCTCTACCTCAGAATAAAACTGAAATCCTATCCTTCATCAGCTTCTGCAGCTACTATAGGAAGTATTTCCCAAAGTTTGCTCTTCTAACCCAATGTCTGTATGAGATCTGCAACAACACCACTGTGTTTGAAATGACTCATGACAGAGTCAACAACTATGAGGAACTCAAAATGGCAATGACTTCAGCTCCAGTACTGATCAAGCCTGATTACTCTAAAACTTTCAAGCTCTACATAGATGCCAGCATGGAAGCGCTAGGAGCTGCTTTAAACCAGGAAGTCATAGAAGATGATAAACAAGTGGAAAAACCTATACTCTTCATATCCAGACAAAGTAAAAATACTGAGAAAAGGTATGGTGCAAGCCAAATGGAATGCCTGGCCTTAGTATGGGCTCTAGAGAAACTCCATTATTACTTAGAAGGCACCAACTTCACTGTTATTACTGACTGCAACGCTGTCAGGACATTAATGAACATGAAGACCCCTAGTAGGCACATATTGAGATGGCAGATAGCTATACAACAGTACAGAGGACAGATGACCATAGTTCATCAAGCTGGGACTAAACACTGGAATGCTGATAGTTTAAGCAGGAATGCGTTACCCAATGACCCAAGTAACTCTGCCTATGATCTAGAGGATGATGGAATCTTCCCTATCCTTAATATTAACAGGTTAAACATTGAAGCTCCTATAATGGGAATCCACTTTTTTGAACTGAATGAATCATTGTTCAACTCTATCAAAGAGGCTTAAAATTCTGGCATAAAGACTCTGATAACTATTATTTAAAGTACTTCTCCACCTCCTGAATTGATCAATAGCCTACCTGAACCTCTTTTGAAACCATAAAAAGCCGGAAGGTTCACCATATGGGATGGTCTGGTATACTATAGGCATCAACATTCAAGTGTCATAGTCTTAACTAAGGATGATCATATCAAACATGTTCTGGCTGAGTGCCATGATAACTGCTCATCTGGTCATTTTTCTGCTGATAGAACCTTGGATAAGGTTAAACAAACTGCTTGGTGGGTTAATTGGAGAGACTCCACTATAAAGTACGTTACCAGTTGTGAAACTTGTCAGAAGTCCAACAGGACTACTGGGAAACAGTTTGGACTACTGCAAAAGATTGCTGAACCCAAGAAAAGACAGGAGATCATCAATATGGAATTTGTAACTGGACTACCACCAGGAGGAGCCTATTCCTAAAACTCTGTCTTGGTCTTTGTGGATAGTTTCTCCAAGAAAGAAAGTTCCTACCTAATCACAAGGAAGACACTGCTATGGAAGTTGCCTATTATTTTGGAAGAGACTCATTGCTGATGTTGGAGTTCCCAAGATCATTATCAGTGACAGAGATCCTAAATTCACCTCTGAGTTCTGGAGGAACCTACATGATATGCTTGGAACCACCTTAGATTTCTCTACCGCTTATCACCCTCAGACGGATGGATTAGCTGAAAGGATGATTCAGACCCTGGAAGACATGCTCAGGAGATTCTGTGGCTTTGGAATAGAATACAAGAATTCTGGCGGTTATTGCCACAATTGGGTTAGCCTTTTACCTGCACTGGAGATGGCCTACAACAGTAGCAAGCACTCTACAACTAAGGAAGCACCTTACATACTGGAAAGAGGATGGATTCCTAGATCACCCAAGGATAACCTTAACCACCAGCTAACCAATATTCACCCTACATAACTTGATTTCAAAAACATGATAGATGTAGCAAACAAACATGCTGTTAAATGTGTCCAGGATGCTATAGAGTATAACCAGAAAAGGTGGGATAAAACCCATAAGGAACCTCATTTCAAAATTGGTGATCAAGTCTTGATCTCTACCACTAACTTTACCAACTTTGGTGGAAATAAAAAGCTTAGACCAGCTTTTGATGGACCTTACACCATTAATAAACTTCATGGTAAAAATTCTGTGGAAGTAATCCTCAGTGATGAGCTTTCTAGGAAACATCCAGTCTTCCCAGTAAGCCTAATAAAACACTACCACCCAAGGAATGGAGAACATACTCCTTCACCTGCAATACCTGTTACAGAAGAACCTGAAAAGGACAAAGGTAAAATTAGCAAGATCCTTAAGGATCAGAAAGATAGGATCAATGGAAAAGACGTCAGACTCTACGTGGTTAGATACAAGGGAGAATCAGCTGATAAAGATGAATGTTTGCCTGAAAATAATATCCCTGACGGACCTATACACCTGAGGAACTACAGAGCCAACAGGAGGCATTAGCCCAAAAATTTTTTTCAGATATAGACATATCTTGGAGCGGGGGAACGTCAGCTTGCTACTATGTACAGAGCAAAACTGTCAAATAGTAACACAAACTATGAAAAATAAGAATACCTCAATAAACAAAAAAATGAGTGCGAAATCCATAAATATTATTACAGGAATGGAATACTCACCCAAAATTAGGTAGGGTCACTCACTGACCCCACCCTTGAATTCCAAGTCCTTATATTTTTAAAATAATTAAAGAGAAAAGTACTAAAAATTACGAAACCAGTATGGCACTTTTTGGACATTCTAATATTTCACATGTATTGTCACGTATAGGGTTTACACCTTAAATTCACTCGGAATTGAGGTGTTGTGTATATTTTAGGAGTAACACGCGGAAATGTGTTATGTCACAATTCCTGCGCGCAGCCCCGCATAATTACATATCTCTACGTACTATTAGCAGAAGGTTCCCGCGTACTAGAGACGTGCGCGCAGCTGATTCTGCCACGCACGCAGAAGATTCTACCCCGCGCGCATCTGTACTAACTGATCCCCACGTCTGGATCAGTTGTGACTAATCTGACAACCAGGTACCGCTCAGAAGAGCTACAACCTAGTTAGGGTTTCCTAGTATATGTAATAAAAATACTTATGCATTACTAATGATCTAAAAAGATCAAAACTTAAATAAAATTAATGAAAATTAAGTTGAAAACATTTTTTAATAATAAATCAAAGATCAAGGATTACCACGTAAATCACTGATCCTGATATTTGAAGACCACAAAAAACTACAAGAAGTGTTCATAAAAATTATTAAAAATGATCTACATGATCAGCCGATGATGGAAAATCAGTAAACATCCACATCTGCACGCTTTATAGCAATATCAATAGTACAAATAAAGGATGAGTACAGAATGATCAAATTTAGGCCATAACAGATTAACAGATCCTGTGGCTAAAATAATACGGAAATCCAGCAGATCTAAGGACAGCTAATTGACAGCACCGATTGGAAGTGCTAATTGTGCCCTGACTGGCTTTCCAGCCTCAGCCCACGAGCAGAACCCTCTCTACGTGCCCTGAGAAGACCAAAATCACCCCAAAAAGGTATTTATACAGACCACTTTGGATCCATTATTCCATCATCAGTTTACCAGGAATTATTTATTATCAATCAGACACCGTGTCATTGTTAATCAAGTGCTTATATGAAGATAAGCAAGTGATTTATGACTTAGTCTGTAGTAGTATTATTTACCTATATTAACCAATCAACCATTGAAGTTTAGTCAAGCAATCTACCCCATCTGCTCTGAAACCCTTTCCAATTATTCCAGTATTTTGGTGGTAAAGTGCTCAGAGTGAGTGTTACCCTTCTTTTCTTGGTAATTTGAGCTGTTAAGCACTGCCATTAGTGGAATAAGTCCTTTCTAAGGCACAAATCTTTATTCCAAGGTTCTTAAACTGCCTAAGGAGGCCCCTTGAAGAGAGGTTCCTAGTCTTTAAAAATCCCCAGTAGTATAATACTTTGGACCCTCTTTTATATTATATTGAAAACCATTTACTACCAAACCAATTGAACCTTGCAACTGCTCTTATTAAATCATTTATTTGAGCTTCTAAGTTTTTATTATTGGAATAATAATTATCATTATCATTCCAGCATTTTTATCACTCTCTGTAGCTTAAGGACTGCAAGGTTCCTGGTATCAGAAAGCTGAGAACCATGTCCAATTTAGCCAGCCATTTTGAGGAGGGAATCTTTTCATTTATGTCTTCAACATCAAGTATTTGTTTAATCTTTTCAACCTCCTTTGAACCACCAAGCATTTATTTTTTAGCATGCTTTATGTTTCTCTAATGTTTCAATCATTTCCTTCCTAACTTTAAACCCACCATGTTCTTCATAACCAAGAGATTTAGCAATGAATCAAAATCTGCAATTACCATTTCCAATTGGATCCCAAAAATCAACCAAGAACTAATGGAATTTCTGGGGTATTTGATTGAGCTATTTCAATTTCGCTTCCTATCATTAAAACTAACTTAGTATTCATTTCTTTGATTGGATCAATGAAATGAAAACTCACCAAAAATGATTTTTTGAGTGAGCTTTGATGCATGTTCTCTTCCTCTGAAGAGGATTTTGATTCCAAATTAAGTGATCCCAGTTCACTTTCAGTCTCTTCCTCTGAACTATGAAATTCAGATTCAGATTCTGCAAACTTTGAATAAAAATTCATCTTTAGTTAGTAACTCAGTTCATTAATCCATAAAAATGAACATATCTCAAATGAAAAGACTTACAATCTTTTGTTTTTTCTTTTTTGGAGCCCTTCTAGTTCTTTTTTTCCCCTTGCATGGTTTGTCAACAAGCTCAAACCAAGATGGTTCTTGCCGCGTATCTGTCAATTTTGACCTGCACCTACTTGATTGTAAGACTTTAGGTTCAAGTCTTGGCTTGGATCAATATTTTTTAATCTTCTTAATGATACTCCTCAATAGTCCGCTTTGCTCATGATCTGGAGATTCCAAGATCATTGCAATGACTTTTTCATGTAACTGAGTAATGCTTAGGATTTCATTGACATTTTTCTGGAAAAATTCAAAAGGATTAACCATTAGTGAATTTGGATTGATTAATCAAAACACATTAATCAAAAAGAATTAATCAAAAGGCATTAATCACATAGTGATTTGAACAATCCAACTTGAAAAATCAAACTTAAACCAACTTACAGAACTAGAACTGCAAGGTTCATAGTCCAACATCCACTGAGGATGAACATCTTTGTGTACCATAGATCCTCTGAATGCTAGACTGCCACCTATTTGGTGGGAACAGGGCAAACCCATAGTCTTGAAATATGACTTGGTGCAGACTTTGCCATCATGATCAGGTTTGAACTTCTCAAATTTTTCCCTAACAAGATGGATTTCCTCTAAAGACATTTTGTAACCCAATGGTAACAGTTCAGGTGGAGGAACTGTCCCTAACTTAATTAAATAGTTATAAAGTGATGCATGAACAGATTTTATTTGATTCAAAACTGTTCCATCAAGGCTTTTCCAAACATCCAATAGGTTTCCCAAAGAGTTTTTGAGGAATTTTTTGAGATTCCCATGGGCCCCTTCAACCCAAGAAGTTGTTTTGTTTCCAAAATCTGGGTTTATACAAGTCAACGCTGTTACAAACTTCTTGTTGATAGGGAAAATTTTATTTTCCATATACTCAAGTACATCCTCATAGTCTTTCAAGAAACACTATACAAGTCAAAAGGTCAGAAACCAAAACTAGGAAGAATAAGAAGCAGTAATTTGGACCTACTCTGAGTTCTGCACCATTGACCTCTGCCTCCTCCTTGGTCTTTGAGGCCCCATACTTTTCCCACAGATTCATAAAGCTTTTCCATCCTTCAAATTCATTAAAAAAGCGCATTTTACAGTTTGCTTGTATGTTTTTAGACCAGTTCCAATGCAAGCGTTGTCTTGATGACTCTGGGAAACTAGATTCAATTGCCCAATCAGAGGTTTTTCATGGTGTGTCACAAAGACTTTTGGAATTCTCTCAGGATCATAAGCCAACTCCTTTAATGCGTTTACAGACCAACTGTAGAACTCAAAAGCTTCTTTTGTTATAAAAACAAGATTTTTTGTGAAAGTTTTCCAATTGGCTGTCATTCCTACAACATGCAATAGTGGAGTTTTGTGCTTATTTGTTTTATAAGTACAATCCAACATGGCAATAAGATGGAATTGTTTTGGAGGCTTTACTGCCTCTGGATGTGCTAAGTACAGGGCATCCAAGTGACCCTCTCCACTGAACTTTTACCAGTGAATCTATCTTTTTCTTCAAGCTGTTCATAGAGTACCTCCATAACACTTTTCCACTTTAGTTCTTCAAGCATTACCTTCTGCTTAGTGTTATAGATTGTTTGTTCATCAACATAATCCTGCCCATCAATCTTCCTCAATTTTCTCTTCAGTTGTAACGTATTGAGCCCATCATTCATGCCTTCTACTAGATTTTCTAAGGCCACCCCCAAGATTCTGCTCAGTTGAGGATGCTCAGAGGGATGTTCAGATGGTTGATGGTTATGTTGGGTTTCTTTGAAGAACAGGGGCCACAAGGGGTCTTCCTTTGTGCAACTTGCAGGGATTAAAAACTTGGACCCAACTATCCTTGTTTGATTTTTTTTAGACCGTTGGTAAGAAGAATTCCTGAATAGGAACCATGTCTATCACAGGCTAAATCCACATATTGGTCACGCTTTGAGTTGAAAACTGTTAAATAGTAACCAGGCTTCATTGCCCATTTTTGACAATAGTTTTGTGCCTCTTCCCTAGTAGTCAAAGCTCTCAAGGGAGGTGGGTCAAGTGGATCTAGGAAGCATTCATTGGTTAAGTCATAGTTTCACAGTTACATGAACCCATCAGTTTCAATCAAATTAAATTTAGCAAGGACCAGTAACATAAAATGTTACTCACCACCAGCGGTCATGTCCATTTTTGAATCATTTTTTTCATCAATTGTCACCCTTGATGAGGATGCAATTGGAGCTTGCAATGCTTCACTACCCAAATCATTTTTTTCTTTTTCCAAAGCTTTGTTGATGGCACTATCAATGTAGACCTTCCACGCAGCCATTTAAGAAGAAGGAGGGCTTGCCAGTGTTCCCATGAAAAAAATGCAATGGTATCCTTCAGTATTCAATCCAATTTTCAATTGATCAAACAAATTTTGCTCACTTTTGAGTTAAGAAAGAATTGTTTGCAGATTTTTATATCATTCATGTTTATTTACTTTAATTTCACTTGGGTTTCACTTTAATGTCTCTTTGGGATGACTAGGTTTTGAACAATAGTCCCAAAAGGTATGTGTTAATTCCAAATTTGGTTTGACAGAACGCAAGTGTGGTCCAGGGGGTGCCCAAAATTCTGGAATGGCTTCCAGGGGGTTGTGCACCCCCAAACATGGCCAATTTGAGCTGTGTACAGGGGTACATGGCTCATTTGAGCCATTTTGGGGGGTTATATGGCTCCTACACAGCCCCCCGGGGGTTGCTCATGTTTGAAATGGCCCTTTTTAGTCGTCTTTGGGCCCCCACCGCTCATTTGAGCTGTTTAGGGCCCTACACGACTGTCACACAACCACCCCACGTACTATAGGGCAATTCTTAGATGATTGTGACCGCAAAGGAATACCAAGTGCAAGGGCAAGTGCAAATAGCAAGAACCAGTTGCAAAGTGCAAACTTGGTTATGCCACTCAACAAACGGCAAGATGAATGGAAAGTGTTCCGAAGAAGGAAACTCAACCTGAGTCCGATGTGATCACTAGGTTGCAGCAAAATGCGAGAACGTATGAAATTAACTAACTGAGGAGACAATCATCAGGAAAAGGGATAGCCCTTATAAGGTAATCCAAAGTGACTAGATACAACCTGATGATAAGCTAAATACAGGTGAAGCGGTGAGGCAATGAATGACAGGAACGGAATAGGAAATGAAGCAGTGGTATAGATCCAAGGTCTTAGCGTAAGTGCAAGACAATGGAATCTGAGCGTACATTTGCATGACGAATTGGGATAAGATTGAGTGACGTTGAATGTAATGCAAATGAGAGGTAATAGTGTATGCAGGGTAGGGACTAGTCCAATTGCAAACTATACAGCAGTGATGGCTTGGTTAGATGTAGATGCAAAATAAAAAACAATGCATGACCAAAGATGGAAGTCTGAGGCTGTTGATTGGCCAGGGAAGGAGATTGGATCTCATAATGGATGGTTGACCGGTATGGAGTTAACTGCGAAGTTCGCAAGTATATACTGATTTGGTCGCCAAGATTGGAAGGACAGCGCAAGCCAGAGGAAATAGCGGATTGCACCATTGATGTTGTGCTTTTATTTTTGTCACGCTTTTAGACTGAGGTAGATGGTACTGAGGAGAGGATATATTGAATTGGTGAAGACAATAATCCTTAAGTGCGAAGCGTGACAGTTGCCCGGGTATAAAGACGCGAGCTCCTGCAAGCGTCCAGGTAAGTTTTCCCATCAATCTCAAGTTTTTTAATTCACTGTATACCCTATACTTTACTTAACTCATTACCCAATAAATTTTTTATAAATTTTGTAAAAATTTCGTCATCTTTATCCCTCCGTTTCAAAAACTGTATTTGCCGCAACAAGCGTTGTATTCCCAGTACTGCCGTCCAAGGTTTTTGAGGCAAATGCGAGCAATGTTGACTTTGCAAGGTGGCGTGTAACTTCCCTATAAGTGTTGAGTCAACCGTCAAGGGTCCTACAGAATCATCAAGGGATATGCAAAGTCGTAGGTCCACGCCAAGGGTCAATTAAGAAATACCACCATTGCCGGAGATCGAATACTTGGGGACGCGAATTCCTGGTGAGTACTTATCAGGAATAACTAATGAACTTGAAATAGTAACTAATTATTTGCTTGTTTTCTAGTGTTGCCTTGTTTTCGAAGATACACTACTAATACACCACCACCCCCACCACCTTACTGGGGACCCCCAACTGAAAATCTGGGGACCCAGATGAATGCCAAGGTGCGAGGCAAGGTATCCGGTGCAGAACCGGTAGGAGTTGTAACCAAGGAAGCAAGGGAGGAAGAAAACACAGCGGAAAGAGAGGAATAAAATGGATGAAACGGAAGTGGAGAGAACAAAGAGGAAGCATTGGAAGAAGGAAATGAAGGAGATGGAAGGGAGGAATTGACTGGGATGGAAGGAATGGAAGGCTGAGGTGAAGCGGAACCGGTGCGAGTTGTATTACCGGTTGAAATTGATGCAAGGTGCCTGACGGACAACATTGGAGAAGGCATGTTGGGTTGCCAAAGGAAGAGAGCGTATGAAGAGCTCTTGGACGAAGGTGGATGGAATGGGCAACTGAAGCGGGCTCGGGTTGCGAGATGCAAGGAGATCTTCAAAAGGCATATTTTAACGGAGGTACTGGTACTTCGAAGAATATCCGCATTGATTAATGATGAGGAGCTGGATACCTTTTGGTCAATGGTTGCGGAATTGAGGGCAAATTGGGAGGATTCAGAAAAAGAGATAAAAGAAACCTTGTAATTTAATGTATATTATTATTTTTTTTTATATATTAAAAAGTTTTATTATTATTATTTTTTTTTTTAATAAATGTGGAAATGAAGGGAAAATGAGAAAAGAATAACACAGTGAGATGGAGGAATTAACTGATGAAATGATAGTGAAATAAGATAATTTTTAATGGGATGGATTGAGTAAGATAAATGTGGAATGAAATGAAATGGGATGTGATGAAATGTGGAGTGGAATGGAATGAATTGGATGGAATGGAATGTGGAATGGAATGGAATGGAATGGAATCTAATGGAATGGAATGGAATGGAATGGAATGGAATGGAATGTAATGGAATGGAATTGAATGGAATGGAATGGAATGTGGAATGGAATGGAATGGAATGGAATGGAATGGAATTGGATGGGATAGAATCATGATTGCCAAGGTTTGCAAGGGTAGCTTGCATGGAATTCTCGAATCAGATTGGGTGAGTTCAAAGGTGATGGGCTGGATCCCACGAGGTGAAATCTTTGTTGGACTGGAAGCCAGACCATTTGACAAGGTATTGAAGTTTTCCTTTGCCTAACCTGGAATGCAGAATAAGGCTTACTTCCCACTCTTGATGATCGAGGACAGTGACCGGCTCAGTAGGGGGATGAGTCTTGCCTGGGTATAGGACTTGAGCTGGCTCTAGGAGAGACACATGAAAGACCGGGTGGATACCTTGCCATTTCGCAGGTAAAGTAAGTTTAAAGGGGTTAGGGGAGATGACTGATTCTACTTTAAAGGGGCCAAGCTTTCTTTTGGAGAGTTTGCGAGTTGGGCAAGTACTGCGAATTTTGCAAGCATCCAGCCATACTTGATCTCCTACTGCGAAGGTTGGAGCCAAAGTGCAAGATCGTTCTGCTTTCTCCTTATAGCGCTGGTTTGCTTCTTCGAGGTTGGTTTGAAGTTGCAATTGAAGGGATTGAATTTGTTCAAGGTAATCGGTAGCAGGTTGAGAAGGTGCTACGTGAAGGGAAGAGAAAGTCAGGTTTCTACCATAAAGAGTTTGGAAGGGCGACTGTTTGGTGGAGAATTGAGTGGAGTTGTTGTAGGTGAATTCGGCAAGTGGGAGCCATTGCGACCAGTTGTCTTGTTGATAGGCGACATACATTTGTAGATATTGTTTGAGAATCTGATTAACTTGCTTGGTTTTCCCATCTGTTTCCAGGTGGTAAGCCGTTGATAAATTGCAAGTGATCTTCAAATGTTGGCATAGCAAGGTCCAGAAGCTTGAGACAAACAGAGATCCACAATCACTAACTATATTATCAGGGAGACCATGTTTTGAAAATACATATTCTATGAACAAGTTAGCCAAGTCTTCTGAAGAGGCCGTCACATTACTGCGTAAAAATAAAGCCATCTTTGAGAAGCAATCTACTATTACTAGAATAGCATCATATCCACTAGAAGGAGGTAATTGAGAGATGAAATCCATAGACAGCGAGTGCCAAGGACAAGGCGGAATCGGAAGTGGCTGGAGCAGCCCATACTTCCGGTGTTTTGAGGACTTGTTAAAATTGCAATCATAGCATGCGCTAACATAGTCTTTTACTTCTTTGGTCATACCAGGCCAGTAGAAGTCTCGTGCAATCAATGGGTAGGTTTTATCCTGCACATAATGACCAGCAAGCGGAGAATCATGCCATGACTTGAAGATATCTAACTTAATGAAAGAATTATCTGGTACTACTATACGATTATCATAAACTAGAAAGTCATTATCATCTATACTGTAACTACTATCTAATAAGTTTGCACTTTTGCAAAGTTTGATGCACTTGGGATTGTCGCGTTGAGATTGTTGGAGTTTGGAAGCCAAATCTTGTAAGCAAGCGATGATCGAACTGAGTTGAGCAGATTGGGTTGAGAAGAGTGTCCTAACTTTTTCAGGGTTGTTTTCGGCAAAGGTGCTCCCCAACCTGGGTAAATGTTGTCCCGACGTGATAAAGCATCAGGAACTACTGCTTGTTTCCCAGGACGGTACGTGATTGTAAAGTGGAACTTGGAGAGGTATTTGGCCCATTGCGCCTGTCTACGTGTGAGGATTTTTGAGCTCATGAAATACTTCAAAGAATTATGATCAGTTAAAACCTCAAGGGATTCCCCAAGACTCAAAAGGTATGAAAACCATTTCTTCAAGCAGGAAACAATTGCGAGAAGTTCCTTGTCATGAATCTCATAGTTAAGCTCTGCAGCAAGCAACTTGCAAGACTCAAAAGCCATGGGGTGAAAGAGAGAAGTGGAAGGAGAAAACTGCGAGATGACTCCTGCAATTGCATAGTCGCTTGCGTCTGTTTTGACAATAGTCCGAGCTAGCTTGTTAAAGTGAGCGAGTATTGGAGCAGTAGTGAACGCTTTCATCAGAGCTTCGAACTCCAAAGCAGCTTGTTCGGTAAAAATAAAAGGAGTGTCTTTTTGAAGAAGGTTAGTAACATTCACGGTTTTTTTGGCGTAACGCGCAATAAACCTTCTATAGAAATTACTGAAACCAAGGAAAACTTGAAGAGGTTTAACGGAAGAAGGTGGGGTCCAGTCCAATATGCGTGCGCTCTTGGCTGGGTCCATCAATAGTCCTTGCTGCAAGACTACGACACCTAGAAAATGAAGGGAAGAGGAATGTAATTCGCACTTAGAGGCTTTTTCAAACAGGTCATTCTTGTAGAGTCGCTGTAGCACCTCTTGCACATGTGCGATGTGATCTTCAAGTTTTTTTGAGTAGACCAGTATATCATCAAGATATACCACGAGGGATTTAACTACAAGATCGGAAAAAATGTCATTGACAAAATGTTGAAAAGTGGAAGGAGCATTGCAGAGGCCAAAAGGCATGACGGTATACTCATAGCTGCCAAACCGGGTTTGCAACGCAGTTAAATACTTGTGACCTTCCTTAATGCAAATTAGGTTATAGGCACCTCAAAGGTCTAACTTTGAGAAATGAGTAGCTCCATGGAAGATGGTAAGGAGATTTGACATAGGCGGTACTGGATAGGCATTCTTCCGGGTTACCTGGTTCAGTTTCCTATAGTCAACACAAAGGTGAAGTCCGCCGTCCTTTTTCAGTACAAATAGAACAGGGGAACCGGTGTTTGAATTGCTTGGTTGAAGAAATCCTTTCGCTACATTTTCCGCAATGTAGTCTTGAAGCGCAATTGATTCTTCCGTCAAGAGAGAGAAAACTGGTCCTGGTGCCCAAGGTGGGCCAGTAAGTTCAATTTTATGATCATAAGGACGGGATGGAGGCAGCTTATCTGCTTTTGCAGCTGAAAAGACGTCAGTGAAGTCATGATAAACCAAAGGTAAAGACTCTCAAATGATTTCTAAATCTTCAATCTCGTCATCTTTGAGAACCGGGTTTGAGGTACTCGCATGGTGCGAGGGGATTAGGGAGCTCAAAATACACCTTTTGGTTGGTGTCTGTTTCTCTTTGAAGGAACAGGAAAGAGGTAAGCCGGATAGGTAAGCAATAACTCCTAAATCTGAAGCGGGGATTTGAGAATGAAGGTCAGGATATTGCAAATCTCCTGGCGGAAAAGTGTCATCCAACTCAATGACAGTGTCAGGTAGGCTGTTTAATTCCTGATTGACGGAAAGGTTAGCGTTCTGGGGGTGCGAGGTTCAAAGGTTAATTACTCCTTCTTGCAAATTCACATCCGGATTCCAGTAAACTAGGAAATCATGGCCTGAATGGTATCATCCATTCTGGGTATAGCCAAGACAAATAAATCCCATTCAAAGCTGGGGAAATTGGAAAATGCAAAGGTCCATTTTGCCTTTTGGGAAACCCAATAAGACGGTTCAGTCGCACTACTTACTAGATAGATGGGAAATTTATCTATCTTGGAACGCGTAAGATTTTTGGAAGTGGCAAAAGATTCACTGATGAAGGAAACATTAGCGCCGGAATCAAGTAATACTTGATAAGGAGTGTTGTCGGAATGGAATAGGATAAGTCTCAAACTTGGAGCACCTAGTGACTCGCAAGTGCAAAGATTTACTCGCGGTGATTTAGATAATGTTTAGTTTCCCTTGCGAGTATCAGAAAAACTACAAGCTAATTTTTTGACTGCTTAGCCACTTCACGCGCTAATCGCTTCACACAGCTGTCAACATCATGTTTTCCTCCACAATAAATACACAGCCCGTTCTTTTCCCTTTGCAGTTTTTCCTCACTTTGAAGCATCCCGGTTTCTTTGTCCAAGAACTTTGGAGTTTTGGCAACCGCTTTCCCTTTTGAGTTGGAGTTCAAAGTCGGGGTTGGTTTGGATGGTTTTGGGTTCCTCGTGTTTTGCTTTAAGGAGTTTTCCACCTTTGGGGCCAAGGTTAATGATCCATGGTTGTTTTGCCGAGAGCGATTCTTGTCATGATAGCCATTATCAAGCTCAATCACTTGATCAATTAGCTGCTGAAGCAAGGTTGTCTTATGACCCCCAACTGCAAGCTGTTTGATTAAGTGTGCCGGTAAACCCTTTTGGAAATGGAATAGAAGAGCGGCCTTGTTCCACTGGATGCAAGACTGCAAGGTTTGAAAATGAGAAATATAAAGGGAGGCTCTACTATTCTCCTTCATAACTAAACTATTAAGTTCATATCTGGCGTTTGGAACTTCATTGGGATCGCCAAACAGCGTGAACAATTGTTGCTTGAAGTGGTCCCAGTTGTTGAGAATACAAGTGGGACTGTTGTTGGATTAAATTTTGAGGTACGGTTTGAACCACTGCAAGGCTCTACCTCCTAAGAAGGACAAAGCTTACATAACTTTATGTCTATTGGAAGGGAAATTGTTGGAGTTGTTTGAAAAGATGATTTTACAAGACTGCAGGTAGGATCTAAGCTTATGAGGGTGTTCTCCTGTAAAGTGATCAGGTTGTTTCATGCCCGGAGTGCTTGGACTAGATCACTGGGCACCATGAGTGAGGGCCTGGATCAATGTCAAAAGCAGGGTTGGAGCATCGGGCTTGAGAGAAGTAGTGCAAACCCCTGGTCTACCACGAGTCAAGGTTTCATTGGAAGAATGGTTGGAGTCTGTGAATTCTGCGAGAGGGTCCATTAGAGCATCCTGCGGAGGAGCCCGAGGATCATCTAGAGTTTCCACAGATGGTGATTTGGAAGGAGGAACTGGATCTAAGGGTTTTTGGGCCCAAGGAGCGCTGGTTTTCCCTACCCAATGAATCTCATCATTGTAAGGGGCAAGGGAAGCGTTCCCGGTTGAGCAAGTACATGACATTGAGAAAGAAGAAGTCTACTATAGGTTGGCAGGCTAAAATAGATGAGTTGAGTTAGTTAATTTACTGTCACACGACCACCCCACGTACTATAGGGCAATTCTTAGATGATTGTGACCGCAAAGGAATACCAAGTGCAAGGGCAAGTGCAAATAGCGAGAACCAGTTGCAAAGTGCAAACTTGGTTATGCCACTCAACAAACGGCAAGATGAATGGAAAGTGTTCCGAAGAAGGAAACTCAACCTGAGTCCGATGTGATCACTAGGTTGCAGCAAAATGCGAGAACGTATGAAATTAACTAACTGAGGAGACAATCATCAGGCAAAGGGATAGCCCTTATAAGGTAATCCAAAGTGACTAGATACAACCTGATAATGAGCTAACTACAGGTGAAGCGGTGAGGCAATTAATGACAGGAACGGAATAGGAAATGAAGCAGTGGTATAGATCCAAGGTCTTAGCATAAGTGTGAGACAATAGAATCTGAGCGTAAATTTGCATGACGAATTGGGATAAGATTGAGTGACGTTGAAGGTAATGCAAATGAGAGTTCATAATGTATGCAGGGTAGGGACTAGTCAAATTGCGAACTATACAGTAGTGATGGCTTGGTTAGATGTAGATGCAAACTAACAAACAATGCATGACCAAAGATGGAAGTCCAAGGCTGTTGATTGGCCAGGGAAGGAGATTGGATCTCATAATGGATGGTTGACCGGTATGGAGTTAACTGCAAAGTTTGCAAGTATATACTGAGTTGGTTGCCGAGATTGGAAGGTCAGAGCAAGCCAGAGGAAATAGCGGATTGCACCATTGATTTTGTGCTTTTATTTGTGTCACGCTTTTAGACTGAGGTAGATGGTACTGAGGAGAGGATATATCAAAGTGGTGAAGACAATAATCCTTAAGTGCAAAGCGTGACAACGACTAACACACAGTTGGAGCCATGAATTTAACATGACCTATAAAAACCTATGCATAAATTTTATGGGGATTTTCATGGCTTCCTATCATTATATTCATGAAATATAGTGATTGAAGAGTATTACATGCTTTTTACCTTTGGGAAAGATTTGACTGATTTTTAAGATCTTCCGGTGGCATTTTGAAGCAGAAATGTTGAATATTATTGGATCTATGTGGTTTAAAATGATATAAAAGTTGTAGTTGAGTTTCCTTCGATGATTCATAGCTTAAGAAATGAATGATTGATTGATAAATGAAGGTATTGTGAATCACTGATGTTGATAACCAAACACAAATTTCAGCTTCAATAACATTTAGTATAGAGAGATATTTGCATTTGTCTGGTTTTTTTTACTTATTTGATTAATATTATGTACAATAAAAAACAGCCATGATATGATCCATTTCCTCTTTTAATTACTTCAAAAAACAAATCATAATATATTAAAAAAGTTCTGGAGATTTCCAGTAATTTTTAAGCAGGGTTCTGTTCCTATTTGATTTGAGTTGCATTCTATGAAATTTTTATGATTGTTTCAGTAACAAACTGCATCAATGCTATTTAGGCAAAACAAACATTATATTTTAATATGGAATGCCCAAAATATTTGATCAATCCAATTTTCAATTTGCAGTGTTTTTAATATGCAAAATAATGCAATTCTTAATTGAGTGGTCTTTAACTCCCATAAAATTACAATATCAAATTCATTTCTTAAAAAAAACTAAGCTATTCTCAATTTAAAAAAATTGTAAATATTTCTTCATTATTGTTATGCTTTGCAGCAAATGATATAAAAATTTTTCTTGAGAAAAGAATATCATTATATTCCAAAAATCTAGGGTTTGTTTTAAATTTGAAGGCTACACTTAATCTTACTACAATTTCAAATCAGAAACTTATTCAATAAATTTTGTTGGAAGTATTATCATGAAGTATTTAATCATGCCAAATAGTCATGTTTTGAAGTCAAAAAATTGATTATCCTAAGATCAGAAAAACATTCAAAAACAAGAATTATCCATCCACAAAAACCAATAGTCAAATTTCCTAAATAGTCACAAAAATTCATTATGGGAAGCTTGGGGTTCTGAGGTAAAGTTGACTAAATTAGAAGAGGTAGTTTTTTCAACAGCCCAGAAAGTATTGAAGTGGCTACCCAGATCATATTCAGCAACTAGCACAATATCCTGCAGAAGGAACTCAGCCAATTTTTCATAAGAAAATCATTCATTAAAAATAATAATTACATCTCTCAATTTGATTTATTGGTCTTTATTGAAATCCATGTCACTCAAGGCAGTAAGAAAATATGCCCTTGTGTTACCAAGTTGGCCCCAAAGTGGATAAGCAGTTAAGCCCAGCCTTCAACTTGGAATCAAGCACAAGACTTCCAAATTCAAGGAGCATGCCATACCTCCACTTTGGCGTGACTTGTTGGTTTCCTTGAAATACCCACTCAAAAGCAGGATCAAAAACTAACATGTGTGAAACACATGCTAGAAAATTGGTCCCCCATTGACTATTCTTCTCTTCCAAGTCCTTTGACATGAAAGGCTGCCAATGATCTTCCTTTTCAACAAGAAGTTAGTTGATGAGCCCATTTGCTAGAGATCCAAAATACTCAAAAACAGTATTAAGGCCACCTCTTCCAGCATTCATCCCAGATTCCTGGTTAGCACCCAACCTCTTGTTTTATCAAAGGTGGAATCATTGATTAAATCTGCTTGCAGGTTGGAAAAGTAGCTTTGTTCTTTTAGTAAAGCTTCATCTGAAGTCCCATCATAACCATCTATTGAGAGAAGGAAATTTCTTGATTTTTTGTGTGAAAATACACCTATGATGTCATTCAAGGTGTGCTCCATTTTCATCTATTCCCCACATATTGGCTCTCTGGTATAAGTTAGGATCTCAGAGAGGGGGTGTATATTGAGATTGAATGTCTTCCTGGAGCAAGAGAGGGATTTTGTTTTGAAGAAGTTTCTTCCAACAAAAACCGCATCATCTTCTCCAAGCAAAATATTTTCTGACAAATCAACAAATAAGAATCAGTTTATTTTTATAGGAGTGGAAGAAAGAAATATGAAATTTACCATCTTTGCACCATGTAAAACAGAGGTCCACCAATTTTAAGATTTTTGGTGACTTGGGGGGGGGGGGTTGACAGGATCTTTTGGCCAAGGAGGTTAAGGTTGTTGTTATTTAAGAACTGGGTAGTGCTGATAATCTTGGATAATTTGACTGGGTTGCATTTTCCTTCAATTCTTCCTAGTATGAAAAACTCAATAAGTCTTCCTTAGTCAAGCCAACAAAAAGTTCTAGCAATGCAATAGAACTAGCTACCATGATTTTCAATTCATCACAAAACAATTCAACTGAACAGGCTGATTTGAGTGAGGATTTAATGTTGACCCAATGTTTTGGGCCTGGAAATCAGTTTGGTACTAGCCTGGCCTTAATTCTGAGATGAAATGGTCAATGAAGGGTTCTCAATCCTTGGCCTCAAAGTTGCTTGTTCCATTTCCCTCATGACAAGTCCGGCATTAGATGCATTCCATTTTTGGGGTTTTGAGGATGGGAAACTCTGATTCAGAAAGGGAAGATTAATTTGGAAGTCAATTTTGGGATGATAATCCAGAATAGCTTTCAAAATAGTAAAAAAACCATCTCAGGGGATCTTGGGACTAGGTTGGGTGCAGGTGTGGGACTCCTGGGTGATGGTTCAATAATCAAGACTTCTGGTTGCTCTGGTGGTGCATCAATTTAAAAATTCAATTCTTTGTTGGAATCAGAGGAGTCAGATTATGCTTTAGAGCTAGAGGGGGGCCTGGATCTTGATTGTCTAGCTGCTTGCCAATGAGCTTGGGCAGCCAGCCGGGCAGATGCCCTGGTTCCTGGAGCAATCTGGGGTTCTTCTGCTGGGGTTTCTGGGTTCAGCACTGGGGTATTTTCAGAGGGCTGGAAATTTGCATGATCAAGGGCAAAAACTCCGGCTTCTTGAACTGGATCCTCCACAGGCACAGCTGCAGTGAATATTTCAGGTTCACCTGGCAATATGGGAATGTATCAGATTTTCATATTTTGATAATTACTGATAAACACTTTGTTGCTTCAAACAATTCTTTCAAATCAATGGTTTGATTAGCCAGGTGCTTGTCTAGAACCACTGTAAGCTGGGGGCAGGAAGATTGTGAGAAGTATGTGTTTCAAAATCCACTGATGGTAACTCACGGTTTGCTTGAAAATCTGCAGCATCAGCTGTTGTTGGCTGTTGTTGTCCTTGAGTTTAAGTCTCAAGCAGACCAAGATCTATGGACTTTTGTAACCTCATCTTTTCCACCTTTGAATCATAATTTTTCTTATAAAAATCAAACATTGAGTGCAATACTTGTTTATGGGATCTTTCAACATATTCCTCACAAAGGAGTGCTTTCAATCAATTAAGAGCCCATTTTTCTAAAAATTGATCATAAAAGTTCAAATAAGTATTAGACCACAAGGGAACCAAAGAATTTTAACACTTAACAGGGAAATTAGCATGGTATAATCAAGGTATTTGTCAAGGTGAAGAAGCTTGAGATGAGACCATTGAAATTTGATGGGGACAATGTGGTGAAGATCAGAATTAACCAATACCTCTTGGTGAAGAATACGTGGCTTACATACCCTAAAAACCCTAGTCACATGTCACATTTGTGTGTAATATTAACAAAATTTGCTCATTAGTTAGAATCTAAATAGTTCATTTGTGTAAATAGCCTCCTGTATGCCCAAAATTTCTGCTTTCCTGCATAATACATATAAATATACATGGCATTTCAAGGGATGTGGACAACTTATCATAAGTTGTCCAACCAACTGGAAATGAAACACAGGTCATTGGAAAATCATGTGGTAAATCTGGGGAGGTGGAAAACTTTTGCTAAGTTGTCCAATTCCCTTCAATCACATGGTAGTTTGATTTTTAATATGCCAAATGATTGATGATTTCTTGGAAAGTAGACAACTGAGCATAAGTTGTCCACCTCTGAAGCCTCTCCAAAAGGATTTCCCGTGTCATGTGATTCTTTTATGCACACAAGTCCCGGGATGTGGACAACTTATCATAAGTTGTGCACCTACCTTGACATTACCTATACATTTACTATGTAGTAAAGCTACATCTAATTCAATGGGAAGGTGTATGACTAAGCATAATTTTACCATCAATCCAAAGTCATCCTATCTTACATTCAAACCAGTGAAAATTTTTTATAAATCATGCACACTTTTACATCATTTCATGAAATAACTGCTAAGCATTTCGGCACCAATAGGTGATTTTTGAATTATTTACATTGAAGCACATGTTTAACCATATCAGGATTTCTTTCCTTTGACCCCAGTTACCATCTCAGAAGGAGAAAAATTTTGATGTTGAAGAGAAGTATTTTCTTGTTTTTTTTTAAAAAAATTTGGAATCAGAAAACAAAATAAGTATGATTTTCAGTTGTTTGAAGGCTTTGATGAGGAAAAGTAGTTCAATGAGGATCAAACAGAAATCTTCAATAAAATTTCTATATTTCCCCCAGCTCTGCATAATCAACTATGAAGCCAAGATTTGGGAAGGAGAGAACATGGCCTGTTTCTTTAGAGGGAGGAGGGATTGGTTTTCAAGTAGGTTTTTCAATAAAAGAGAAAAAATCACAAGTATAACCATTCAAGTCATCCTGATCTGTATGAGGAACATTGGAAAAATAATCACAAGTGACAATGACATCAGAAGCATGAAGAAAAGAATCCTTTTGGTCAATCAGCTCTGGAGATGTCCAGTTTTAAATTTTGAACTCTTCTGATAGTTCCTTGTTCTTCACATGAGCAGTGTTGGATAAAACTTGGATTCTATTGAAGATCAGTTGGTTACTTACTGGAAGCTTATACCACAACAGATCATCATTGGCTATTTGTTCTGGGTTCATATACTTTCTCCTTGCATATATTTGCATTTTTAAATATGTTTTGATGGCAATCAGTGAACAAAGACATAATTAGAAAGTTTTTATTGATTCCCAATTACCTGCAGAATATTCTGGGTCACTGCCCTAACAAAAGCCAATTCCAAACATAGATCCAGTTTAAGTGTTTCTATTGGCTTTTTTCAGGTTCTGTTTATTGTTTGCAATCACATATAAATCTTGGACCATCTGATAAAGTTGAGTTGCCAGAAATGTGTATGGTACTTGCTCCAACAAATGATAATTTGGCACCACATGGGTTTGGCAATTTCTTTTGCAAACCACTTGTAGATTTACTGGGAGCCCTACTTTTGGTACTAGTACTTGGCATGGACTTAGATCCTTATTCAGGGTGATGAAGTATATTGACTCAGATATGCACTCCTTCTTGAAATAATAACGCTCAGATTTAAAATGCTTTTTGTGTGCTCTGGATGAGGATGGGATGGATTTCATTTAGGTTTGTGGTGGTGGCCTCATAACAGAACAATCTTGGCCTGATTTATTATAATGCTTTAGATTCAAGGGCTCATCCTAACTACAAATGTTGTCTTAAAAGCACCAACAGGAATACAAGTGACAATGATTGAGATAAAAGAAAAAGGTTAAATTAAATAATATGAAATATTTTATGATGATTGAAATACATACATGTTGCTAAGTTTAACCACTTTCAAAGACAAATCCTCATTATTGTTTTTCAATGGCAACAGGCGGGCTGGAGATTGGGTGAATGCATTGGAGTTGAATTTATTCATGGTTTACTATTACAAATGATGATGATTAAGTGATTCAAGGTTTAAAATGGGGTTCAATTAAAAGAAGGAATGGATCAAGGATTGGTAGATGATAGGTTCAAGTATTCATTTCTTCTTACTATAAAGATGAATTCAAGGATGGATTTTGTTCATGGTGATATGTGACAATCAAAGTTGAGTTGATTTTGTGGGGACAGAAGCCATGATTGGAAGAAGAAGAAAAAACCATGGAGAGGAAGACAAAGAGTTAAGTCAGTGTTGGATTGATGAAGAGGAAGGATTAAAGATATTGAAATAGTTGCATGAGTTTTTAACCTTGAAATGCAGTGATGATGAGTGAGAGGTGGAAGAGATTCCTTGAATTCAGTGGGCCATAGTAGGAGTTGGATGGAGTGTTTTTTTTTATGAAGAGGTTGATTGGATGGTGGTTCAATGATTTGAATCTTGAGAGGTGATTGAAAGATTTCAGAAATAAGTAGAGCAGAAAAATAATCAGTCTAAATTTTCAGATGTTCAAACATTTATAAATTTGATTCAAATTTACCTGGATGGACCTGCTTGAGGCCTTTGCAGCTTCTGAAATCATCTTGCTTGTTGGGTTGATTGCACAGCTACCAAACGGCTTGTGAATTTTCAAGCACTTGTTGTTTTGCTTGCAAATCAACAAGCAAGGCTTGCTCCAGCAACTTTCAAATTTCTTGCATATGAGATTTCAAAGTCACTGACTGTTTCTGAAATTTTCCAGAAATGGGCAGGGGGCCAGGGCCAATCAAGGTGCACAGACCTCTCTCAAGGTCCTGGCAGCCTCCAAGGCCGCAACAGGGTTGACCAACGCAACCCTTTTGCGTGCAAATCACTTGCTTGCTTTGCCCAGGAGAAGAGTAAACATCCAAAGCAAGCAAAATTTGGGCCCCAGGCCCAATTATGGCTCCCCCAGGGCCTGTAGTTCTTGAGGACCATGAGCACCATTTCCATGGGGAGCCTGTTGAAATACCAATGTACTTAGGTAATTTGCATATTAGTGTGTTATCCAAATGGGATGCACAATTAGACCTCCACGTCCCAATGGACATCACATGGGCCATGTGGCCCTATGTGGATGTTATTGGTTTTGGGTGTTTGGGCCCCAAAACACGTTTTCCAGGTCCTTTGGGACATGGGCCTGCCAGGTTGGATAGGCAACTCAAGCCAGATGGTCTTATTTGGGCATAAATGGGCACAAGGTTCATTTTGGGCATACTTGGCCAGATGGGCTGGCCCTCCAAAGTATGTATTTTGAGGCTTTTAGGCCGCGGCGGCCCATTGGGGCCCGTGTTGCCGCCGGCTTAAGGCCGCTTGTTTCTAACCTGGGCCCGTTGCGCGGCCCAAAGGCCCGCGCGGGGCCATTGTATGGGGAAGGGGGCCCCCCTTTGGAGTCCCCCCACCCCCTTGTGTGCGGGGCCATGGCCCAAGTTGCGTCGCTTGGTTGGTTGCGGCGGCCAAGCAGGTTGCACCCGCCGGGATGGTTTGAGGTTCCACCCCTTGCTCAGTTGCAAGGGGGAGAGGAAGCTGGAAGCAACCAGCCAGGTGGGAGGGGAATTGATCACCCCCCCACCTCAATAGAAAGATGATCAAGAGCAAGCAGGGCGCTCTCCTTGCCCCATTACCAAGGAGGAGGTGCCACATGCTGGGGGGACCTGATCACCCTCCAGCCCACCATCATTTCCTTTTGGCCTGGGGCAGGAAATTTCCCAGGCAAGCAGGGGAGGATTTCATCACCCCTGCTGGTCACCTAGCTGAGAGAGAGAGGGGGGGGGTCACACATTTCTGCTGGTTACACCCCCCCACCTGTGGGTTTTGGCAAGACCCAAAGGGATTCTGGGTCCACCCTGGCCTTTTTGAGGGCCAGGGGCTTGTTTGCGGGAGGAAAACATGCCTTTTAGTGTACGGGAGGGCCATTATGGTCAAAAGTGAGATGCAACCAGGTAACATAGGTAGGTTGTAATAGACAACCAGCCAGGTTCTGAAAAGCAAAAAGGGCTGTTTCAGTCCAGTAAGGTTGCAAACACCAACCTCAACCAGTACAGGCTGATCATAAAGGTTCAGGGACTAATCCCAAGTGGGCTGAGTAACCCCAAACCAAGTAGCAAGGCTTGTAGAGCCTGTAGAGCCCATTTGGGGCGGAATTTTCGCCTTTTGCTTGTTCTTACATGAGCTCCACATGAGCACCATCCTTTGTATTTAAGGAGCTCCTCTCCCTGCTTTTTTCTATCCATTCATTCACCAATTCATTCACATTCACCACTGCACCATTGTCTCTGCCTCATATTTAGGACCAATCATAAGACATTATTGTCTCAGCATTTCATTTGCTTTAAGTACCGCTCTTTGAGTAAGCTTGTTGGCCAATCATTCTCACACATTATCAGTACCATCATCATCATTACTTCCAAGCAGAATAGACCCTTATACCTTACCCTGGACAACCTCAAAGACCTCAAGTTTTCCAAGAAGAGGTCCTATATCCCAGAGTCCAGTGTCCTATATCCCAGAGTCCAGTGTCCTATATCCCAGAGTCCCATGTCCTATATTCCAGAGTCCAGTGTCCTATATCCCAGAGTCTAATTTCCTATATCCCAGAGTCCAGCTCCACCAAAATTGTTTTGAATTTTCAAAAATATAGTGCCTGGTCTGTCTTAATGGACATTGAGTTTGACAAAATTTGTTGTGGGTAGATTATGGATGCAGATGACAATTTCATTAGTTCAGCGGTAGAGAATAAGTCTTATCATATCATTTTTAGGCATTTGGATGAAAGCCATATGGAATGGGTTGCTGAGAATTTAAAGGAGGAACAGAAGAGGATGGGTAGCATTTTGTGGAAAATGCTCAATGCCAAGTATGCTGGTAACTCTGTCCCACAGAAGGGTACTGCCTTCAATAAGTTGTTAAAGTTTTAATACACCAAATGCAAACAATTTGTAGGGGGGGCAAGATCAATTATTCCTAATTTCAAGTCATCTTGGCTAAAGATGGACCTGAGTGTTTGTCACTCTTCATTTTTCAAAAGATACCAAAAGAATCTTATTCCTTGGTTAGTATTATATCTCAATTGTATCCCGTGCCTGGAGAAGAGGATGTGCTTAGAAGGATTGCAAAGGATGATCATAAATTTAAGATGAAGGAGCCCACAGGAAATGCTCTGGTGGGAAAGACCGGAAAATTTGGGAAAAAGGCAAATGGAAAAAGGGATTTATCAAAGGTCTTGTGTTATAATTCTCAGAAGAAGTGGAACTATGAAAATTATTGCAAGGAGGCCAAGAAGAGGAAGAAATCTGAGGAAATTGAAAAGGAAGACAAAGAGGTCAACCTTTCCATGGAAAATATTGCTATGGTGGCATTGGATGTTTCAATTGAACAAGCTATTGAGGAAAATGTACCCAAGAAGAAGGCTAAAATTGATGAGGATCAAGAAATGCACTTGATTGATTAGGAATTATGTTGTTTCAAGCTTGTCAGGGCACATGCCCAAGTCCTGCTTGGCACAGTGCCCAGTGGGATTGGGGGAGTGCCCAGTGGGCTTGGGGGAGTGCCCAGTGGGCTTGATTTCCACATCAGGTTGCGCTGCAGATCCTGGCACACAGCCAAACTCTGCTTGGCCATGGTCAAGCTGTTGGCACCCTCCTCACTAGGTCCATCCCCCTCCCACCCTTGCTCAATCCCCCTTGCTACCTTTCTCCATCCCCCCTCGCATCCCAGAGGCCAACTTGTGGTGTAGCTGGGATTGGTTTATCCGTGTGCCTATGGCACCCCACAAGATCAAGTCCAACAAGAATTGAGGACTTGAAAAGGTCAATGTGCTCAGCCAGACTGAAAGGGGAAGAAAAGAAGTGGGGGTGATCAGGCCCAGGGTCTGCTAGGCTGGGGATGAGCAAGCATGGTGGCCTGCAAACCTGATGGTATCCAATAGTTTGAACCCAACCAGAATTCCAATTATGGGGAGATGGGAGAGTAGCATCCCAGCCTTCTGCATACCCTTGGTGATCTTGAAGGTGTTGTCAAGATTGGGATTGTTGATGAGTCCCTTCCAGCCAATGGTCTTCCAAATTTTTCCCCCAATAATTGATTTGGTGGGCGTGGCCAATTGGGTTGGGTATCAGCCAAGCCAAACTTTGGCCCAAACCACCCAAACTTGGGTGTGTGACAAGTTGCCCTTGGGTATGTGCCAAGTTTTGCTTTGCTATGTGCCAAGTGTGCTTTAGGGGGTGCCAAGTGTGCTTTAGGGGGTGCCAAGCAGGCTTTAGGGGATCCAAGCGCACTTTAGCAAAATTCATGCTAACTTGGGCATGTGCCCAGACAAACTTGAACTACAAAATGTAATCTTAACCTTTAAAATGAGAACTTATCAGTAGCTAATAATTTTTCTTTCCTTACAGGAGAGTTGAAGGAAGATGTTGTTGTTTTGATTGATTCTGGTTGTACAGACCACATTTTTTTTGAGCCAAATTTGTTTTCAAATCTTAGAACAATTCAGATTAAAGGAATTGGAAAATTTATTCTTTCAAATCACTTGGGTTTCAAAATATCTTTTGAGAAAGTCTTCTATGTACCAGATTTGCCTTATAACCTTGTGTCTCTTGGAGTTCTCTGCAAAAAAGGTTTTCAGATTTTTTATCTTCAACAAGATAATTTTGTTATTGATTTGAATGGGAGAACTATCCTGAGTGGACAAGTTCAGGATAAGTTTCTCTGTGAAAACTTGTTCAAGTTTTCAGCTCTGAGCACTGTTGCTCACAATAGAAGTGGCCATAAGGTAAAGGACAGCAACTTTGAAAGTTTTACTTTAGGGGACAAGAACAGAAATGTGTTCTGAAAGAGTAGAGATTGCACAGAAGTTCCTAGAGAGGAATTTTCTATTGATTTGGCAGGGCCATTTTCATCATTGTCCCTTGGGGGGGAAATTAATTCATCAATCTGGTTGATACAGAACTAATTATTTTGGGTGAAACAAATAAGATCAAAGGATCAGACCACAGAGGAGGTTTCAGTAATATTCAAAGTCTGGAAACAGAATGGTTTGATGAGGGAGATCAAGATGGTTATTTATGATGGAGTGGGTGAGTTTGTGAGTAAAGATTTTGAGAAGCTATTGAATGATTATGGTATCACTCATATATTCACTACTGCTAGTACTCCACAAAACAATGGAATAGTTGAGAGGATGAATAGGAATTTATTGGGCAAAGTCAGAACTATTATGGATTAATCTGGTCTACCAAAGTTTTAATGTGATGAGTTGTTTTGCCCAGTGTGTCTGTTGCACCATATTGTAAGTGTTAATGGGAAAAGTCCGCATTATCTGTTTTGGAAGTTATACCCCAAAACATCACACCTAAGAACAATTTTTTGCTCAGTGTATTATAGTTTCCACCTTAATGAAATGGTTGGAAATTTAGATCTTACAGCCAGAACAGGGGAACTTGTGGGCTATGATTTAATAAGTAAGTCCTACAGGATTTATTGTCCAGGGACAAGAAAGTTTATACATAGTTGGGATGTAAAATTTGAAGAAAGTACCTTTCAACTCAAAATTATTGAAGATAATGCTGTTCAGGAATCACAGCAGGAAATAGAATTCAAGCCTATTTCACCAGCAGATGCTGTAGAAAATATCATTAGTGATGATGTTGAGATGGCAGACGTGCCACAGGAGGGTTCAGTACCCGCTTCAGGGGAGTCTGTGGAATCAGAACCTGATGAGCCTTCACGTCCACCTCCAGTTCAAAGTACTGGAAGGACAAGGATACCTGTTGATAGGTATGGGGAATGGAAGTCCAATTATGCTTCAGCAGAATACAAAGAAGATACATTTCGTGAACAATGTATGCTTAATGAGATTCTACAGTAAAGTTCAGAAATGAGTAATAGGGTTAACCCAAATAGCTTTGGCCAAGCTAGGAATTCTGATGACAGAGCCAATTGGAAGACAGCTATTCTTGAGGAATTTGATTCTCTGAAAAATCATAGTGTGTTTGAAGTGGTTAAGAGGGATTTAGTTCCAAAAGGAAAGACCATTGTTGGGTCTAGGTTAGTGTTGATTAAGAATTTTGATAATAATTGAGTATTGAAGAGGTTCAAGGCTAGATGCTTCACACAAGGCTTCAAGCAGAAAGAGGGTATTGATTACCAAGAGAATTTTTTTCCAACTGGAAGGTTTTCCACCTTCAGGTACATCATTGCTTTAGCAGTGGAGTTGGGTGAAGAAATCAGACAGGCTGATTTTTTGACTGCATACTTGAATGCAAAACTTGGAGAGGAGTAGACTGTTTATATTTCAATTACTGAAAGTTTCAAGTAATGGCTTGTGAAGACCAAGCCAGAAACTATGAAGAAAATCTCTGTGAGAAGTTTCCTCTCAGGGGATAAAGGGGAATATGTCCTCAAGCTTTGTAGATCTCTGTATGTATTGATGCAAGCAGCTAGGTTGTGATATATTACCATGAGTAAGAAACTGATAGAGATTGTTTTCAGGACAATTCAGGCCAACCCTTGTCTCTTTGTGGGAAAGGATTCAATTTTTTTTGTATTTGTTGATTACATTATCATTATTGGGAATGGTAAAGAGAGATTCATGGAGGCACTAAAAAAGGAGTTCAAGATAAAAGATCTTGGCCTGGCACAACAGGTGCTGGGAATGAAAGTTAGTAAGAGCAATAATGGGATCAAGTTGGATCAAAGCCACTATGTTTTAGCTCTACTTAAGCAATATGGCTTAGAGGATGAAAAGGAGTTTGGTACTCCAATGCAGTATAACAATTGGTAGAAAAGTCTACAGATGAAGATCATCTGGAGTTTGTCCAATCCAGGAAAAATTATAGGTCAGCTATTGCATCACTGAATTATTTGGGGCAGTGTAAAATGCCAGATATTGCTTATGCAATTGGCATCTTGTCAGAACACTTAGAGAAACCAAGCATGAGGCATTGGTAAGCGTTTAAGATTTATGAGGTATCTTAAAGGAACAAGCAGTCTGGTACTGCAGTTTTCAAATTCAGAAAACCTTGATTTGGTTGTTTATTCTGATGCAAGTTGGGCAGATGGTAACACTAGGGAATCAACAAGTGGTTTTGTATTCTTTTTAGGAAAGAATCTAGTGTCATGGATGTCTAAGAAGTTTTCAGCAATAAGTCTTTCATCAACAGAAGCAGAGTACAGAGTGTACCTGTCAGCTTCACAGGAAGAAAATTGGTTGAGAAAGGTCTTAGAGGATACTCATAAAACACAAGGGTTTGCATTTTTGTATTCTGATAATCAGAGTGCCATTGCATTGGCAGAAAACCAATTGTTTCATTCAAGAACAAAACATAGTGATGTTCATTATAGCTATATATGTGATGCAGTGAACTGCACAGAGATAGTGTTATGTTAAATGCCCACTGGAGCAATGATTGCAGATATCTTAACTAAGGTGTAAGATAGAAACAAACATCAAGTTTGGGTCTCTAGTATGCAAATGGCATCCCTTTTGGATTAAGGGGGTGTGTTAAAATACAGATGCACTCAGTTAATGTGCATATTATTGTTTAATCCAAATGGGATGAACTATTGGGCCTCCACGGCCCATTGGAAATCACATGGGCCACATGGGCCTGTGTGGATGTTTTGCTTTTGGGATTTGGGCGCCAAAACACGTTTTCCAGGTCCTTTGGAACACGGGCCTACCAGGGTGGATGGGCCACTCAAGCCAGATTGGCTTATTTTGGCATAACTGGGCCCAAGTTTGATTTTGGACATACTTGGCCAGGAGGGCTGGCCCTCCAAATTATGTATTTTGCAGCTTTTGGGCCGCAGTGGCACATTAAGGCCACCGCCCATTTTGTGGCCCGCTTGAGGTGGCTTGTTTCTCACCTGGGCCTGTTATGGGGCGCAACGGTTTGCGCGGGCCGTTTTATGGGGCAGGGGGCTCTGTTTTGAGTCCCCCCACCCGCTTGTGTGCAGAGCCACGGTGCTTTGTTGGTCACAGCCGTTAAGCAGGTTGAAGCGGCAGGGGCCGGTGGCCCCTGCATCCCTCCCTCCCCTTCCTTGGCCGTGAGGGGGAGAGGAGGCTAGAAGAAACCAGTGAGGTGGCAGCGGAATTGATCACCCCCCCACCTTGAGAGCAAGCGGGGCGCTCTCCTCCCCCACTTACCAAGGGGGCGCTACAGGCTGGGGGGACCTGATCCCCCTCCAGCACACCATCATTTACTGTTGTCCCGGGGCAGGCAATGTCCCAGGCAACCAGGGGAGAATTTTATCACCCCTTCTGGTCACCTAGCTGAGAGAGATAGGGGGGACGCACATTTCTTCCAGTTACACCCCCCCACCTGTGGGTTTCCGCCAGACCCGGAGGGATTCTGGGTCCCCCCTGACCTTTTGAGGGCCAGGGGCTTGGTTGCAGGAGGCAAAGATGCCTGTGAGTGTATGGGGAGGGCCATTATGGTCAAAAGTGAGATGTAAACAGGTAACATAGGCAGGTTGTAATAGACAACCAGCAAGGTTCTGAACAGCAACAAGGGCTGGTTTAGTCCAGTAAGGTTGCAAACACCAAACTCAACCGGTACAGGCTGGTCATAAAGGTTCAGGGACTAATCCCAAGTGGGCTGAGTAAGCCCAAAAGAAGTAGCAAGGATTTTAGAGCCTGTAGAGCCCATTTGGGGCGAAATGTTTGCCTTTTCCTTGTCCTTAAATGATCTCCACGTGAGAAACATCCTTTGTATTTCAGGAGCTCCTCTCCCTGCTTTTTTCTATCAATTCATTCACCAATTCATTCACATTCAACACTGAAACATTGACTCTTCCTCATATTTAGGATCAATCATAAGACATTATTGTCTCAGCATTTCTTTTGCTTTAAGTAATGCTCTTTGACTAAGCTTGTGGGCCAATAATTCTGGCAGATCCCAGGGAAAGTGCCTGTTGTTTTTTTGCCTCTTTGGAAGGCCAAAACCTTCCATGAGCTTGAGTTTGGTTCATTGAAAAAACAACACGTGCATAGGTATCCCATGCCATGAGTTTGTGTTTTGTGAGGGTCATGATTCAAGCAATAAATAATGCTTATTTCTTTCATGAGAAGTATGCTTCAATTTGAGCATACTTCTCATTTGATTCATACCACCAACTTTTTATTCATGAAGATAATGGTAGATTGCCAAATTCAGATCATATTTTTGAATTTAAATGAGATTGCTTTGAGTATTTCAAAATTTTAGTTTGAGATCTTTTTGGCAGAATTCCTGATTGTATAAAAGGAGTGGAGAAATGTATTTCATTTTTGATAATTGAAGGTTTCTATATATTTTCCCTTTTCAATTCCACTTCTGAAAAGGTTCAAAATGATACTCTCAACATTGAAGGAGATATCTGATGAAACCAACATTTTCTGTTTGTCTTAAAATAATGGTTAAAGTAATCAATAAGTTTTGTATTTAGGTGCATTGATCTAAAGATTGATTTATAATCATGATTTTTGGTTTAATCCAGAAAAGGTTTTTTTTTTTAAATATTTTTTTCTAAAGAAAATTTTTTCCAATGGTTTTTTCAAATTTTTTGAGCTCCAAATGAATAACTGGAATTGGTTCCCAAAATTTGATAATTGGAATATTTCAATAAAACCTGTATTCTTGTATTTTTTTAATATACATGTTCAGAATAAAACAGACATGAAATTTTTCATAGTTTTTGGTGCCTGTGCACCTTCCTGATTATAATATTCATAAAGAGTAATGGCATTTATCAATTTACAATTGAATTTGTGAAATATACCTAGTGATCTTGATGGGATTGTAATTTATGGAACAAAAATTACAAATGGTTTTGGAATTCATTCAATTTCTCCTGAGGACAAAAATTTTGGTATTCAAAGTAAATTTTATTTTTTATATTCATTAAAATAACTGGAGAAACTCTTCTCTTGCAAGATAGTGATTTATGCCCATGAAACTGAAGGGACAATGTGCACTTAGGCTAAGTGCACCATGTACCTTCAGACAACCAATTGGTGGTGGTTTTGGGTCACCAAAAACCTACATGACATGATGGCCAGTATTGATCCTCCTGGAACTCATGCTGGAAACTTTTGTTTTTAAGTGTATACACATTCACTTCTGGCTGTGACCAGACGGATTTAATTTATCAAAAATTTCCAAAATATCTTGAACCTTTGGGACATGAGAAATATGGAATATTTTGGATTATGGGAAGTTTCTACAACAAATGAGAAAGATGAATAAAATATATTCAGGGACATGCAAGAATTACAAAATCATTTACCTCTACCAAATTTATTTTTAATATTTGCATTTTATTTATCTTTTTTGATGAAAGTTATTTTCCAGCATGGGAATTTCAGTAACAACTAGTTCCTGGAACAAACATGGTGTACAAGTTATGCTTACTTGTACGCTTTTCCATACCAATGACAAAGAGACAGTTACTTTTGGGAAATTGAAAAATTTTAATGGAGAGGTGGACCACTTATGCTCAGTCATCCATCTCCCTGAGCCATCTCACACTTCATAATGTCAATATTGATTTTATGCTTTTATATAATGTCTGAGTGTTGCAGAACACAAGAATTTGTGTGATTCTGCAGGTTGAAAACAATCAATTTTCCTGTGTGATTTTCCAACCTACTGATTCATTCATGTGTCAACCAAAAGTGCCACTGTGACAGGGAATTAATTTTCTCTCAAAAAATATTTACCATTCTTAACGTTAGGGTCTTTTTACATCCATGTCACAACGAACTCTCACAAGGCATAATTGATAAGCCAGCATACCGGATTATCTTCAAGATATTGGCCTGTGCCAGAAATATTTCACTGTTTTTCCACTGAAAAATATTGTTCACAACATTTAACTATTTGCTCTTTGTTCCTAAAATCATCTTTCTTAGGCTGGGTTCAATGATTGAGAAAGGTGAAGAAAATAGAATCAGGGAAATGCAATTATCATAAAAACCTGTACCTCTACCACATTTCTTTTTATTATGGCCATTTTTTGATTCATCTCCTTGGATGAAAGATATTTTCCAGAATGGGAATTCGAGTACCAGAATGTTTTTTCCTGCAACAAACATGCTGGAATAGTTATGCCAATTTGTCCACTTCCCAACAATATGGACTGATACCCAGCTAATTTGTGAAAATTTGGAAATTTGGTGGGGAGGTGGACAACTTAGGCTAAGTTGTTCATGTCCCTGGGCCACCATCCACTTCATCATATGGATATTGATGTTTTTTTGGTGCATTGCGTCTGGGTGTTTCAGGAAATAATAATATATGGATACTGTAGTTTGAAAACCAATCATTTCTGTAAGTCATTTTTCAATCTAGTGAACCTTTCATAACTCAAAAAAACTATGGAATTTATAGTCACACTCATCCTTCACCTCCACCCCTGCTTGGTATTCTCTGAATTTCCTAGATACAGAACTCAATGATAATAATGTTATTCCACCAGAAACTACTGAGAATGTCAAACTGGACTGTCTCTCACTAGAACAAAATATATTTTCAAATGCTTATCAGTTGAGAATGGCTTCAAAAAAATATTAAATCCAAACCAGGTTAAGTCATCTTATTTATAATTTCAAGCCAGGCAGGTCAGAACAACTTTCAGAAATCCACAACTTGAGTAGGAGAAGATACTTTTCAGGCACTTGCAGAGAATCAAAAAATTTAAATTCAGCCACTGAACTTTCACCTTTTTAGAGGTTCATTAATCCTGTATTCCATAAACCAAAATGTTTTGGGATGTTTTGAGCTCTTGATTGGAACATGACTGATGATTTTGGGTGAAAATCTTATTCATATGTCATCCAAAAACTGTTTTTATTCTTTCCTTTGGAAACTTCATTAATTAATTTTATTTACTTGGAATCCCTAACGCCCACTCGGAAATTTTTACAAACACAAAAAGATGAAAAATTATTGTTCTTTGGAACCATTTGAATCATCCATGCTGATCTATGCTTATTTGAAAGGTCATTACCAGTCCAAATTTCCCCTTGATGGCTTGAAACACAGTCAAATAAAAGCACAACCCCCTAGAATATTTGAAAGCTTTATGAAAGAGCCTAAAAAACTTTGTGGGGGACCAAATGTTGATTCAACCTTTCTCAAGAGTAAAAATGGTTTTTCCCACTTTCTGTATGACCTTTCTTGATTCAGGGAAATACATAGCCCCAAAGCAGTTATTTTATTGAAGTTGGAAGGATGATGACACTGAATTAAATTTCAAATTTATATCAATGTTTCATTTGCACACATGGATACATCCATTTAGTTTTCTAATTTAGCATATGATATTCTGTAAGTGTTTGTACAGTTGAATCAAGTTGAGCTTCCAGAATAATCACTTGAAGTTCTACAACCCAATTTTTGGAAGCAGGAACCAAGTGAGCCAGAAGGAACCAGATAATAAAACCAATAAGTTATAAGGTTCACCAGCAAAAATCATAGGGGCAATGGAGACTTGGCTCATTACTGGAGATTTTTTCTCATACAAGGATTGAGACCGCCACGGCAAGGGATTGATTTAAAATAATCCTTGGATAATTAAATTGAGATGGATTGAATGATTAGGCCTAATGATTCATTCAAAGATTTTGGCGGAAAAACCTTTTTTTTGAATTTTTGTCAAATTAAATTACAATAAATCCTTTTTGGGGAGCTTTTCATTTTAAAGACCAACATATTTTCTGGAGCATGAATAATTGGTAAAAGTAACTAATTTGAGAGGTTTTAAATTCCATTAGGGACTGGGTAATTTTTTTTTTTTTTGGAAAGTGGCATAAGGATTTGGAGTCATTGGATTTTATCCAAAAAACCCTCATTTTACAAAAAAAAAATCAAGAAAATATCATGTATTTCTTGCACATGCAATTCAGTTGTGATGCTACTCAATATAAATTTCATGAAATTTCAAACTCTTCTCAATTTAATTTTTCCACAAGCATGAATGAGAAAGAAATATTATTTTGTAGCTTAAGAATGATTTCTCACTTTTTTCAGAGAATGGCACAGTTAGACTAAGTGCCTTACCATGACACTAATCTTGAGATGTTGATAGAGGAAGTGAGGCAACAGGGTGAAATCATTTGAATTCACCAAATTCCAAGACTTATCTTCAGAAATTCAATCACCCTTCTTTGAAAAAAATTCATCATTTAAAGCAATTAACCTACAATTCTCTTAAGTTCTTCCTTTTAAGGTGGTCCACTTGAGCTAAGTGATCCATCTCACCAGAAGGAACCACCCCACAATTGCAGATCTAACAGCACTTGGGAGCCCAAATTTTTCAATCAGGGTGATCTTGTTTATCAAATCCAAATAATTTCCCTCCAGTTTCCGTCCAATCAACAGAACAACATATTAATTTGGTTGCTTATTCCCCCCCCCAAAAAAATGGTAGCCAATAGCTCTCTCAAACTCCAAAACTGTCCTCCTTTTAAATTTTTTCTAGATTCAATGGGAAGAAATAAAGATATGGTTAAACATGTCCTTCAATGTATATAATTCAAACATCACCTTTTCATGACAAAATATTTGCCAGTTATTTCATGAATTGATGTCAAAGTTTGCATGAAATTTAAAAAATTTGTACTGGTTGGAATTTAATATGGGATGACTTTGGATTGATGGACAATTTATGCTAAGTTTACCACCTTCTGATCAAATGAGATGAAGCTTTACAGCATCATATATGTATAGGTAATGTCAAGGGAGGTGGACAACTTATGAAAAGTTGTCCACCTTCCTGGACTTGTCTGCATACAGGAATTGCATGACATGGGAAATCCTTGCAGAGGGGCTTGGGAGGTGGATGACTTATGCTAAGTTGTCCACTGTCCCAGTGATCATCAATCATTTGGCATATTCAAAATCAAGCTACCAGGTGTTAAGGGGGAAGTGGAAAACTTAGCAAAAGTCATCCATTTCCCCAGCTTTTCCACATGAGTTTCCATTGACATCTGATTCCTGCATACCCATGGTCCTGGAGTGGTGGAAAACTTATCATAAGTCATCAAGCTCCCTGAACATGACTCATATTTATTTGGTGTGGTGAAGCAGGAACTTTGGTGATACACACCTGCCTATTCCAACAAATCAACTAGGTGAAGCCTGCATAATGTAGTCTATCCATGATATTTTTCACCCCTGTTACATTTTTCTTTATTCTTTTTAGCTAAGTGATCCAGGATTGTTGAATTCTCATATATTTTGTTTCATCATGATTCAGAAATGTTACTTATGTGATTGAGCCTAATTACTGGTGTATGAACAGCCATTAATTAGAAAGAAATCTTCCTTCTTTACAAGAATTAGCAAGCATTGATATCACACCATTTTCAAAAGAATGAAATTGAAAACCATGCATTGTTCTTCTTTTCCTTGATTATTCATCCAATATTATCTGAGGAGATTTAGTCAAAATAAAGTCAGGATAGAGGAAAATTATAATCCTCATGTTCAAGAATTAGCACCATGAAAAATCTGACAACTGATTCATAATATTTATCTATTATTCAATTTCCATAATTGAACTCTCAACAATCCATTCCAACTGAATATCAATCGATGCAGTAAACCTGCAAATTTCTGGTCCTCAGCATTGCATTTTTGAGTAATTGTAGATTTAAAAAATACTATAATACAAACACAGCAATGCAACAGGCTATGTGACCTGTGCCAGTATTATGAATCTCTAATTGATATATTATTCAATTAGGAATTCAAGCAAATCAATAAGATTGGAAAGAAGTATTCTGAAGTCCATATTATGGAAATTGGATCTTGATATATTTCCACTCCAGCTCTTCCTCATTAGGGCTGGAATTCTTGAGCTCATTTTTCATTCAATAATTATTGGTCAATTCCATAAATATGAGAATGAGGAATTTTTTGGAGACACATAATGGTCAAGAATGCTTTCTGTGGAAATTTTTTGGTGAGAATTAAAATCATGAAATGAATAGGAAGCTTTTCATATCTATTGTATGAAGATATCCCCAGAATAAAGAACTAAAGTTTGACTGCATGATCCCTGCTTATTTTTTTGAATCATGCATAAGTGCCACAAAAAAAAAATCATCACACTCTTGGGTGCAGATGGTAGCAACAGAGTGTTTTTTCTATTTAAATTGTGAATTGATTTATCATTGAGCTCTTCCCTTGTTGAAAAAGATTCTATTCAAATGTCCAAGGATACTTATGTGCATACCCTTTGCCTAATTGGAAGAAAAATTTGAGAACAAAGGGGAATCATAATATATAATAACTTCATTTCTGAAAATTTTCAGAAGTTCAGTAAAAGGAAATCTGCCTTCCTATTTATCATTTTGTTAAAAATTGATAAAAAATCACATAATCAGAAACATTTTCATCCAGTTACTTAGTTGGAAAATTAGACATGGAACCCAGTAAGAACTAATCCCCCAAGCATATAATCTCCATGACAATAATACAAACCCATTGCTAAATCATGGTGTTTATTTTATTTTACTAAAATGGCAAAAGACCAGCTAACAAAAAATCACCAACCCCTCAGCCATCATAAGTTCCCCTTCCAGATGACCAAGTCAATATGCCTGGTGTTAAGGAAGATGAATATTTTGAAAACTCTGCTGCCCCATCCTACTTCATGATTGCACAAAAACTCTCTCAATCCCACCAACACCAAAAGAAGCAGAAACCTTTGGCCCAAGAACAATATTCTCTCTCTTGTCATGCATGCAATCTCAGCATCGCTGCTTCTTCAGGTGGTATTTCCATGTCCTTGCTTGATTGGAAAAAATCAATTCTTGGAATGAATTCCAACAACAACAAACTTCCTAATCCTACAACTGGTGATGAACTAGCATCCCTCAAAAACTATATGGAAAAGAAGAAGGCATCCATTCATGATGCCATAGCATCACACAATGGCATGCCAAACCAGTACAGCTCCAATTCAAAACTGCAAGAAAAGGAGCTGAAACTTGCAAAGAAGGATTCCTTAGGCCAATTAAAAAAAATATTGATTCAAAATTTTGATCCTTGGAAACTACTGCTTGCGCCCAAATTGAGTCCATGATTAGAGATGTATAGCCCATTCCTGGGCCTTGCTCCGCAATTTTGGTATTCCCAGATTCAACTATCACTGGGAAAAGAATTCAAAATCTTTCTGGAATTCCTCCCTCACTGCAATAATAATCAGAGAATGCAAGATGTGCCACAAATGCAGGGATACTGCTTCTTATTCAATAAATGAGAATGAAAACACCCCAGAAAACAGGGTTGCCATAATCAATTTTTAACTAGTCTCAAAGAAGGCTATTTGCAAGGAGCAGAACAAGGCAGAAGGAGAATCCAGCAGCCGAAAATGTCATGTTCCTGAATCTCAAAGTTGCAACAAGAAGAAAGTGTGTCAAATCAATCTTTTTTAATTTTCCCTTCATGATCAATGACAAACTGCTTATCATTTTTTGAAATACAGAATAACAAAAAGGAAATATGAAAGAAAATAGCAGTTGAGCTGGAAATGATGGAAATTTTCCCAGAAACTTCTGCTTCTTTCTTGGAAAGTGGATCCATATCTGATGTTGAGGGTGAAGATGGGAATAACTCAATCATGAAAATTTTTGTAGGGCTCAAAATGTATCCAAAATATATCATTACCTGGACAAAGCATACATTCAACTGGCCAGAAACCCATGCATCAAGAGGGATAGAAGATTGAAAATTATTCAACTTGCTAAACCAAATAATTCACCAAGAGGTGATCACCCACCAACACTTCCTACTTCAATAACTCAAAACTGGTTGAGTGAGGATGCCCTGGAGGGTATAACTCCATTTGAAAAAACAGCCTTGGGTTTCCTTCCAGAATTTGATCTCACGGAGGCAGTTTTATATCTCAGAACCAAATTTTCCAAGCCCTCTAGATTAATAGAAACCAAACAAACATTGTTATAAAATAATTCCAAAAAGTATAATTTTATATCAGTACTTTAAAAAATATTGAGAATTATGTTTGGATGAAACATTGGCTTTGGTGAAATTCTTCTTCAGTACTACATGTATTTTTATTATCATCCCAATTTTTTTTTGTAAACCAGAAAATTGTAATTATATTTGAAGCTAGGTTTATTGAATTTACAAAATCAAATGACCTGGGATCAACCTGACTTGAAGAGGTTAACAAGCTAGGTTAAAGTCTAGAACTCTTGAAATTTTCAAATAAAATTGGAGAAAAGCCCACTAACTCTAGGCATTGGGATTTTCTTGTCAAATGGTGCATTCTTAACATTTTTTAAGCACAAAAGGTGATTTAAAATCATGGTTTTGTAATAAGATGATTACTTTTATGATATAATATGTGATGTTCAATTGACAAAATTGACCTTGCATTGAAATCCACAAAACTTGGGATTTTTTAAGTGGCTCAACCATATGATGTTTTGGTCTGAAGTCTGTTTCAAAATACACAATATACTGTTCAATTCCTTGCCCATTGAAGTGAATATGAATATTCAAAATAGAAGCAATTTCTCTGTGAATACTTAAGCTCACCAGGAGATATAATATCAAATTGAAAATTCCATTTAGATTCATTTCTATTTCCCTTTGAAATAATCAATCTCAGGCAAACAGCAAAAATCTGAATTACCACAACATCCAAATCAATTAAAACTATAAAGAAAAATACAAGGGTTGGAAATGTTTGGATATGCCAATGTACCAAATTTTCTCAAAGGACTTTTGAACATGGAAGGAATCAATACAATGGTGTTGGAAGGTCCACAAAAGCACATCAAACCCAGATAATTCAATCAAATGATTCTACAAACGTATGTGACTGAATTTTTCATGCATTTTATCAATATTTAAAAGGTAAACAATGAATTTTTATTGTTTCAAAACATAAACCCCAAAGACACCAAACATTTTCCAATCAACTACCAGAAGAAACACCACCAGGGAACTGATAAAATCAAACATCAGGGATGTAAGTGAAAATCTTGCACAAGAGTACATTCCTTGATTTATACTTCAATTGGTGTGCAATTTCTCATTTATCCTATCATTTTTCACATCCAATCCATCCATTTAAGATTTGAATGCACAGTCAAACCCTGACAGAGATCCTTTCTATGGTGAAATACAACAATAATCCCCACCAGAAAATATGGAAATTTAATATTCATCTGAGATGAAAACTCTTCAATTTCTCTATCACACTCCAAGTGCCTTGATCTCATCACTCCAAATCCTTTACCAAAGTATTGAGGAAAAAATTGGTGACCATGTATGTCAGAAATATATCAAGATGGAACATGAGAAAATATGCATGAAATCAATTCTCAGTGGCCAGCCCAACTATTCAGCAGAAATACCCAAAATTCTGGCAACATTGAAAAAAAGATTTCCAATTACAAATGATCTTGTGGCAAAGTTCTGTTGTGAAAATTGTTACCAACTTTATCCTTTGAATGAAGTACTTTCTTCTTCAGAAACCCAAACTGGTGAAGAAATTCAACATTACAGGAATTATCCAACATTCCATAATGTAGTTAATTCAACATCAGGGGAGCCTGTTACATGTCAATCCCAAATTTGTAAACAAGACAAGAACAAATCTATATTTTATCCTCTGAAGCATTTTGGGTACCAATTGCTCAATAAGTGGATTTCCAGGCAATTACTGCTGCCTTGGTTTGAAGAATCACTCAGTGCACCTTGAGATAATCAAGCCAGTAAGCCTACTAAACTTTGTGATATTTGTGATGGAACTATGTGGAAAGAATTCAAGGATCAAACCAATCAGATTTACACAGCAGAACCAGGGAAACTTTTCTTGGGAATTTACATTGATGGGATGAATCACCACGGAATCAAGACCATTGGAAAAGCATCCCTCTTGGATTAATATTCTCAATATGTTTTAATCTTCCATCTTGTGCTTGTTGCCAGCCACACAATATTTTTGTGTATGGATTCACACCAAAACCCAATGAATGCACCTCATTGCAACTGAATTATTGAATCAAGTCTCTTTTCTCTGAGTTACTGGATCTTTGGAAAGGATTATTCTTCACAAGAACTAAAAAGTATCCAGAAGGAAGAGTGATATGTGCTTTCATATAACCACTAATTGGTGATACGCCTGCCTTACATAAAATGGGTGGATTTGCATCCCACTCAGGAAATAGATTCTGTCCCCACTGTAAACTCAAGCTGAATGTTATCCAGAACACCATAAAAGGAGACTTGGCCATTAAAAACCAATCAAGATTACATCAAATGTTCAGAGAATTGGAATAATTCTCAATACTTCAATGATAAAACCAAAATTCTCAAGCTACATGATACCTGCTACACAAATTTCCAAACTCCACCATACTTGGAACCAAAAAACATGAAAAAAATTGATCCAATGCGTACCTTTATCTTGGGAATGCTACGGGATTACAGCATCACCTACCATGGAATAATAACAGCTGGCCAAAGTCTTCAAAATTTGGAAAGAAGTAAAAACTGGAAAAGTTTGAAGTGGTCACCAAGACCAGACTATGATACAATTGCAAATGAGAATTAGCACTTCTTGAAGAAACAGGATTGAGTAAGATGAACCAACGGGGGAAAGATAATTGGCTAAACTATGGAGTCAGGATATTTGCGCAAGTAATGGTAGGTAATATGACTCCTAATCAGTTGAGAATTTGGATTAGAGAATAAGCAGCTTGCAGGAGTGTACATAGAACACAATTGAGATTTATTTACGGATTACAATTGACAATAACAACAAAGCCAGCCTTTTTGGAATGAATTGTAACCTTGAGAACCTTGAACAATCTATTGGAAGGAGAAAAGTGAGCAACCAATGATTATTGAGTTGACCCTGGTACTCTTACAATTTGATGAACTGGCTGCTTGGGTTGCTTGAAGGAGGTGAGTTGGAAGTAGTTGACCAAGTATCAAGGATGTTCTTGGTTGGTTCAGCTTAATTGTTGAATGGATGAAGTTGAAGTTACTTGAGAACCAATGGCTGTTAAGGATTCATCAAATAGAGACTGCATGACTTTTGAGCTAGAGTATCTGCACCGTTAACAGAAAAATTGGAACAGAAAAGAAGATAGAGAGGTAGAGGATAAATCAAACAAGAAAACACAAAGATGGCAGTCTAAGAGAGTCAATAAAGGAACACAGTATAATGAGCACATTTTTAAACTTCCCCTCAACTCAATGGTCAGTGAAAGAGCAAACTAAAAGAATTCACAAGACAAGCATTTGAGGTTTGTTGGCCGCCTTAGTCAAGGCATCCGCAGTCAGGGAGAGCAAAGGGATCAGCCAAACTTCAATGAGCCCGCTTTTTAAATCATTCCTCAGAATCTTGGTCTTCAGGTTGATATACTTGACTTTACAGTTTGAGCCAAATTTTTCTATTTTGTTGTCCAGTCCTTTTTTATTGATCAGATGTAGTGGCCACTTGAACTTTGTTTGATATATGTCTTGAATTACCATGTTCAGCCAGCAAGATTCAAGGTGGAAGCTTGAAAATTCCACACATTCTGACTTGGTGGATGAATGGGTGATGCATTTTTGGCGTCTTCTTGTCCAGTATAGGGGACTTCCCTTGAAGGAGAAAATGAATCCACTTTGAGAGATTCTGGAATGTGGTTCATCCCCCCAAGTAGCATAGCTGAAGCAAACAAGTTGGTTGGAGATAGATCATGGTCCTAGGGACAGAATGAGATCTTTAGTTTTTGAAAGGTATTTCCATACATGTAGGAGTTTGTTCCAATGACTTAAACCGGGCCAATTGCAGTATCTATCCAGACTGGAAACAGCAAAGCTGATATCAGGTCTGGCGATTCTGGCTATAAAATTCAACCAGCCAATGGGTGATTGATAGTTGATGTTGATTTTCAGAAACTTCTTATGATCTTCATCATCTGCAGGTTGAAGATGGAGACCCAGAGTGAGTGGTGAGCATACAGGATGGCAGTTGTTCATGTTAAGTTCTGTCAGTCCCTTTTCTATGTGGAGTGGCAGGGAGAGTTTGATCAGCCCATCAAAATGTTCCACTTTCATTCCAAGCAATGTGTTGGATTTTTGTGCTGAGGAGTTGCAAAATCTTGAGAGAAATGCATCCTTGAAGCGTGCCACTTCACCAGCAACTACAAAGTTGTCAACATGGAAGAATACCATGGAAATTTTGTCAATGCCTATATACAGGCATAGATTGCCTTTGGATTCTTCAAAACCTTGAGATTTGATCCAGTTCCTTAGCATGCGGTACCAATTTCTGGGTGCTTGTTTCAGGCCGTAGAGAGATTTCTTCAGCCAAAGATACTTGGAACTTCTTTTGCATCTGTATGGGGTCTTTATGTATACACTCTCTTCAAGGCTTGAGTGAAGGAACGCGCCTATAAAGTCCAGTTGAAGAAGTTGGAGGTTCTTATTGGCGGCGTAAGTGAGGACACCTCTCAAGGAGGCCACTTTGCCAGTAGGTGCATATGTTTCTAAGTAATCTAGGCCATACTTCTGGTTGAATCCCTGCCCTCACAGTCGCGTTTTTTAAGTAACTGGCTTTCCATAGGCGTTTTGCTTGATCTTGAAAACCGGAACGGTGTTTGGTGGGTTAGTAACTTCTTCCTCTTCTGCTTCTTCCCATACAACTTGTTCTTCAATCAAGTTGAATTGACTGAGAGCTGATTCTTTCCACACAGGAATCTCCATTGCTTCTTGAATAATTATGGGTAGTCTCTCAGCCACAAATCCATATCTCCCTGGTTAGGAGAGTTTTCTTTGGTCTCAAAGCGTTTGGCAGAGATTGTTTTTGACACACACTTCACTGTCTGAGGAACCATCAGATCGGTCAGATTCTGGTTCTGATTCAGTTGCGGAAGAGTCCTCTTTAATGTCAACAGGTATTTGATTGAGTTCCAACTTTTGAGGAGCTTGTGCAAGGATTTGTGTTGGAATTGCTGTCTCCAGGTCTGTGCCAGAAATGATTGGTGGCTTTTGAGTGTTGAAGATCACTTCTTTGGAATCAATGATTTTTCCGGAGGAGTTGATGATCTTGTAAGATAAGAATTGAGGATTGAACCCAATTAGTATGCCAGGGGCTACTTTTTTGTCAAGCTTGGAGAAAACTTTGGTTTGATTTAACTTGTAGGTGAGTGAGGTGCCTAGAGGTTTGATAGTCGTCAGGAAGAGCCTTGTCATGTATTTTTATCCATGGAGAGATGTCTCCCTTATTTTTTGGAATTTGATTTAGCATTAGACAGCATCCTCTTACCACTTCATGCCAGACCAATTTGGGCAGACCTGTATCCGAGATGGTTGCTCAAGCGGATTCCATGACGGTGCAATTTGCTTGTTCAACTCTGCCGTTGTTTTCTGAGTGATCAGGCTTGCTCATTATCTGATTGATTTGATGTTGTCTGTAGAAGGATTGTAGCTTGGTGTTTACAAACTCTCCCCCTCCATCTGAGCACACCTCCTTGGGGTATTGATTGGTCTTCCAATGCTGGTTCTTGACAATAAAGATAATTAAATCTGCAGCATTGCTTTTGGCTCTGAGAGGAGAGCAATAAATGTAGACAGAGAATGAGTCAACAAGGTTCAAGATGTACCTGTAACCTCCTTTGGAAGTTGGAAAGATGGGACCCATGAGGTCTTGATGAATCTTTTCAAAACATTTGTTGGCAATGCTTTTCTGATTTTTGAACATTTGCGCAGACATTTTAGATTTGTGGCAGCTGAAACATTCAAAGTCTTTTTTGAGATTGGACGGAATCTTTCAGTTGAGGAACCTTTCCATTCTTGCTATGATAGCGTGGCCTAATGAGCAATGGATTTTGGATAGATCTGCTTGTGAGAAATGGCAGTTGACTGAATTTTGTATCATTTCAATTACAAACAGGTTATTGATGATATTGCTGGATAAGAGGACTTTGCCATGGTTCAACAGCTTGAAAGTACTGGGACTGTTTGAAGAGTTGACTTGCAAAGAGGCTCCTTTTACCATCAATGCTCCAAGTGAGATTAGATTCACAGTAGATTTGGGTACCCAGACGGTGTTGGATAGGGTGATGAAGGCATCCTTTGATGCAAGTGATACTTCGCCCAATCCTTTGATTTTAATAGCTGCCTTCTTTTTGCCAGTTTGAATTCAACCAGCACCATTGCTCAAGGTAAGAGAATTGAAGCGGTCCTTGTCATTTATCTTGTGTACTGAACACCCTGAATACAGAATGAAGCGGCTTGGTGAGATGTCGTCATTGGTTTTGAGTCCGCAGAAGAATGAATAGAAGTGCTCTTCTTTGTTTTGTGCAGACTTTAACTTTTTACCTTGATTATGTGTGTTTGGAGGTTTGAGTTCCGGAAACTCAAACCAGCACAATTTGGAAGAGTGCAAAGTGAATTTGGGATTGTGCTTTCCGTTTTCACACCTAGGTCCACAATAAAGCGCCACATTGACAGGTTCTGCCTTTTCATCCTGCCCATACCTTTGTTCTTTTGCTGAATCAGGTGATTGAGTGCAAAATCAATTTTTATTCTGCTAGTGATGTGCATGATTTGCAACTTCATGCTCTGCATTGAGGCTGGAAACTTGAACAGCACAACATAGGCAATAATGTTGTATGGTAGTTCTATTACAACTTCTGTCAGTTTTTTGAGATATACTTTGACGGAAGTCACAAAAGCTTTGATATTGGAATCCATAGAAAGGTAGGAGAAACCATTGAAAACCCTCACCCTGTTTGCTGATTGTGACAAGGCAAAGTGTTCTTGGGTTGATATCCAAATTAGCATGGCGTTATCCTCATTGACATCATCAATGATATTACCGTAGGTGTTTGAGTCTAGCTTGGCAATGATATGAGCCGCAAATTCTTGATTTGTGTCTTCTTCTAAGCAATTTGAAGGGTCAGTATTTTCCATAATATAAAAAATCCTCCGCAGCTTGAATAGCTTTTCAAACTTTTTTTGCCACATACTGTAGTTGTCCGCTGTTAGAAGAGGAGTCAATTTGATTAGCAACTTGATGGCTAAATATTTGTAGTTCATAGCATCCTGCCCTGGTCCTGGCGTCTGAGAAGGCCCCGGCCAATCCATTACGAGAGAAGGCTTTTAACCTTGTAAAAGTTTGAAGTGGTCACCAAGACCAGACTATGATACAATTGCAAATGAGAATCAGCACGTCTTGAAGAAACAGGATTGAGTCAGATGAACCAACGGGGGAAAGATAATTGGTTAAACTATGGAGTCAGGATATTTGCGCGAATGATGGTAGGTGATATGACTCCTAATCAGTTGAGAACGTGGAGAAGAGAACAAGCAGCTGGCAGGAGTGTACATAGAACAAAATTGAGATTTATTTACCAATTTCAATTTCCAATAAAGATGAAGCCAGCCTTGTTGGGATGAATTGTAACCTTGAGCACCATGAACAATCTATGGGAAGGAGAAAAGTGAGAAACCAATGATTATTGAGTTGACCCTGGTACTCTTACAATTTGATGAACTGGCTTCTTGGGTTGCTTGAAGGCAGTGAGTCAGAAGTTGTTGACCGAGTATTGAGGATGTTCTTGGTTGGTTCAGGTTGATGGTTGAATGGATGAAGTTGAAGTGACTTGAGCACCAATGGCTGTTGAGAATTTGTCAAAAAGAGACCACGCGACTTGTGAGTTAGAATATCTTCACCGGTAACAGAAAAATTGGAACAGAAAAGAAGATAGAGATGTAAAGGATAACTCAAACAAGAAAACAAAAAGATGGCAGTCTAAGAGATTCAATAAAGGAACAAAGTATAATGAGCAAATTTCTAACAAAAACACTTACCAAAAAAGTTTAAAATTAGCCAATTCAGAACCCTCAAATATGTATCCAAACAAAAGCACTGTTTGTCACCAGAAGGTACCCAGGGAGTCACAAGGAGGAGAGTTCAAAAATTTCTAGATAACTGCTCAAAAAACCTGGAAGATATTGCCCCTAATCCAAATGAAAAGGTTAAACATTGGGAAAATCAGAAGCAAGAAGGCTCATCAAAGATGTGACATAAAACTTCTGTACCAATTTTTATAGTCAAGAAAATACCAAGGCTCCATCCTCCCAGGTCCTCAAGAAGTTGTGAACATTCTGGATGTGAAATTCTTGAACCAACTTTATGATTTTCTCCAAGGCTTTCTGAGAATGAATCCACATGCAGATCATTCAAATCTGGGCCTCAATCAAAGGAAAAAGGAAAGCACAAAGACATCTCACCAGGAACAAATTCAAGTGGATCTATTAGAAGCAAATCCAGAATTGAATAAGAATCTTGGAAGAACAATCAACGCTCCCTTCAGGAAAGCTCCTACCCCTCTTTTGAACATCAAAGCAATCTACATCAAACAGGTTCATTGATACAAGAGACAATTTTTTCATAAATTTAATTTTGCCTTACTACTCAATTTCTCAGAAGTCTTCAAGATGGTACCAATTCATTCAAATTTTCATCTTGTCTTACTAGGTTGCCCAGAAAAATAGGTTTGCCTTCTGATGGTACTCCTAAGGCTGCTGAATGGTTGATTTGTTACTCCATCCATTTAGTGCTTGTTTTGATTCTAAGATTGAATTTGAACTCAACCAACAGCTTGGGGGAGCAAAAGCTTACCTCCACTACTTCCAAACTTCTTTGTATCATCAACTTGGTAATGTCTCATAAACTTACATATGACCAGTTTTGCCAATTGGATCAATTAATTTTTGGCTTAAAGGGAGGAATTATTGCTTCATTGGGGATCTGAAATCAAACCCAAGCCAAAAATCCATTTTGCTCAGCATATGACCAAGATGATCAAGCTGTATGGTCCTCCCTCAATACTTTGATCTTGGTCAGGAGAAAGGCTGAATCAAATCTTGACCTTGGTGAAAAAAATCAAAATACATGTAGGTAACACAGATTTCTAAAAATTAGATTCTTTGTGGAACACTTTGAATTGATTTTTCTTTTTCATTTTAAGGTTTCCTTGATAAGTCTCTCTTGAAGAGATTCATTTAAATGGCAAAAGTTAAAGGCTTTGTTGACCAAATTGTATCCAACTGGAATGTTTTGCGGATCAATTCTGACAAAATCACAGATCTGAAATGTTTTTTCTACTCTTCCAAGACAGGTGATGTTTCAAGGGCTAAAAAAGGGATGAATGTTTGGAAGAAGAAAAATTAAAACAATTCATTTAAAATAACTAAAAATACAATTTCTTGCCTTGGGACCAGCTAGAGTGGTTGCCTTGCAAATCAATGCTCTTCCATGGTCATCACATAACACCCCATTGCTACAATAAAATCAATTGTCAGATTTCCTTTTCATCAACATAAAATCCAGTGCCTTGTGAGTTGGGGAAGGTATTTTCCATCTTTCATGAAAAAACCTGTGTACAATATTTCCTTATTTTTGAAACCTTTTCTCCTTTGGAACAAATTGATACTTCAAGAAATACCCGCCTTGGCCTCAAATATCTCAATGCTAAAATGCTTCAAAAAGGAGGTGGATCAATATCTGGGATACATCAATTTAACATATTAGTTTTTGTTGCAAGCCTGGCTTATGAAGCAAAAAAACACGACCTTCCAAGAATGTTTTAACTGTTTGGTAAATTGATATCAAAAATACTGATTTCTGAGAAATTTCACTATTAATGTTTTTGACTGTTGATTCCTTACAAAAAAGGAGGAAATATGAAAGGTTAATTTTAAATTCACGGCCCATTGAGCCTTGGAAACAACTCAAAATGAGCCGTGTTGCACACCAAACAACCACATTCAAGCCATTCCACGTTCCACATGGCTCAAAGAACCACACAGCCCACACACCACGGTCCAGGCTTGTGTGGGATGCTGCAAGACTACATCCCAGCTGTTTAGAATTCCACACAGCTTGAATGTAGTTTTTTGGAAATGACGCGGCCCACACAGCACGGTCCAGGCTCATGTGAGATGCCGCACAACTAAATTACAGGTAGAACTCCACAAGGCTTGAATTTAGTCGTTTGGGTAAAAAAAAATAATAATAAAAAAAAGGATAAAAACAAAAAAAACTGGTACTATCCAATGGACTAGCCCTGAAGTAAGAAGACCCCAAAAAAGAAAACAAGTAACTGGACTAGCCCTAAACTAAAAACACCAAAAAAATGACAAGTAACTCAACAAGCCCTAAAGTAAAAACACCAAAAAAAAGACAAGTAACTGGACTAGCCCTAAACTTAAAACACCAAAAACAAAGACAACTAATTTGACAAGCCCTAAAGTAAAAACACCAAAAAAAAGGGGAAATGTTAAATTCATGTCTCCAATTGTGTGGGAGTTTTGTAGGACCCCACACAACCTTTGGGAGTTGTGTAGGGCCCCACACAACCTGTGGGAGTTGTGTAGGGCCCAACATCACCTGTGGGATTTTTTTAGGGCCCCTCAACAAGTGGGGGCCCATACACTACTCCAAGAGGTTTTTCTAATCACGCGCAACCCCTGGGGGGGCATATACCCCCCATAATTGACATTTTTGAGGTTTGTGTACACCTGTACACAACCATATTATTTATTATTTATTATTTATTATTTATTATTTATTATTTATTATTTATTATTTATTATTTATTATTTATTATTTATTATTTATTATTTATTATTTATTATTTATTATTTATTATTTATTATTTATTATTTATTATTTATTATTTATTATTTATTATTTATTATTTATTATTTATTATTTATTGATTATTGATTATTATTTATTATTTATTATTTATTATTTATTATTTATTATTTATTATTTATTATTTATTATTTATTATTTATTATTTATTATTTATTATTTATTATTTATTATTTATTAGGGCGTATCAAAGCTAGCAAACCCGCCATTAGAAACCCGCCATTTTTTTTGACAAAACCCGCCATTTTTAATGGCGGGTTTCTGAAATACACATACCCCCTAACTGGTGTATTTCAAAATGGCATGTTTCATGAAAATGGCGGATTTCAATCATCAAAAACGCCATTAAACCCGCCATTTATGCATCATCATCCATCCACCATCCATCACATCAAAAACACCCATCCACATCAGCAAATCCATACTGGTCCCATATCCATTGCATCACACACATCTCTATTGTTTTTCACATACCTTCACATACCCATCTTCACACAAATCCCATCATCATCTCATCACCCCACATCACTCACCACCTTTCTCAACATGTCCAATCAAACATCCCGCCAGCAAGTTGAAAACGCAAAAAAGCTGAAAAGCTGACTGAACTTTTGCTACTGTTTGACTGCCATTCAGACTCTGATTCAGACTCTGATTTGGAATCAACTTGGTTAGCTTTGAATTCTCTGTTGGCAAAGCAATACATGGTTCCAAGTATACACACTCTCAATAACCCTATGTATGAAAGGCAAAAGCTTCATCTCATCCCTGACTTAAGCTTCCAGCAACTGTTCCAAACTTTTTTGCCTTCTTTCATGAAACTTTTGGCAATGATTGAAGACCACCACATCTTCCAGAAAAATTCTCGCAATCCTCAACGCGATCCAGCCATCCACCTTGCCGTTGCTCTTTTTAGATTGGGGTCAAATGGAAATGGAACAGCAATCCATCGATTGGAAAATCTATTCTCAGTCAGTTACGGAAGCATTGACTTATACACCAAAAGAGTCACGATTGCTATTCTATCTTTCCGTCGCTTGGTCCTTTCATGGCCAACCAGAGAAGAATGCAAGGAGATATCTCAAGTAATGGAGACAGAAGGCTTTCCTGGTTGCATTGGTTTTGTTGATGGAACCACCATCCCTTGGGTCAAAAACCCAACCTAGATGGCAACCACTATTTTGATTGTAAAAAAAGGCAATTGATTCATTTCTTTTCCAATTGCTATGATAAAACTTTGGATCACACACTGACCAAATATGTTCCATCTCTTTGTTTAGATACTCCGTGGCACTAAAACTTGTTTGCAATAACAACAAGAAGTTCATCTCCCTCCATGCTGGCCTTCCAGGTTCTTGTCATGATTCATATGTTTTCAATTGGATGCGGATTTCCCAACAACCAGAGATCTACTTTGACCAAGATCAATACCTTCTGGCCGATTTGGCTTATGCTAGTGGGAAATATGTAGTTCCAGCATACCGGAATGTTTTGTCCAATGATCAAGGAAAAACCAATTTTAACTATCATCTTGCCCAATCACGAGTTCATATTGAGCATGCCATAGGAATTCTGAAAGGAAGATGGGCCAGCTTACGGGAGATGCGAAACCATTTCCAATGTTCCAAAGATATGAGGTTCCTCATCAACTGGATTATAACTTGTGTAATCCTTCACAACCTGTTGGCCAACATCAAAGATGAATGGGAAAAAATATTCCAAGTTGATATTCCTGATCCGCCTCAAGTCATCCCTGTCTCATCTGGTCCCTCATCTTCTTCTATGAGAGAGCGGATTCTTCCTCTCACCCTTGCTTGCTTTGATGAGTAATTTTTGATTTTAAAATTGGTAAAAATTCCCTTCACCGTATTTTTTTGGTTTTGGTTGTTCACCCAAGATTCATAGGCTGAGTTTTTTTTTTATTTTATTTTTTAGTGGACTTGAATCCAAAAACACCTCCATCTCAAACCCTGCCACTCACCAAATGCCACCCCCCTCCCCCTCACTGTTGAGTAAATCAATGATAATCTCTTTGTCATTCTCTTCTCTTTCTCCTTTTCTTTATTTCTTATCTTCCTTATTCTCTTTTCTCTTCTCCTTGTCTTTTCCTTCTTCTCTTCTCCTTGTCTTTTCCTTCTTCTCCTTCTCTTCTCTCATTTCTTCTTGTCCATCTTTCAATCTCTCCCGTGCGGCTCTTAGTCTTAGCTGTCACACCCGCGCGCGCTCTCATCAATGTGACAACTCTACTCCTTTCACATGAGTCTACTCAGATCATCCAAGACTTTACTTGGAGAGGAGAATCTATGAAGGTCCTCAAGAGCAAACTCAACCACTCAACCCAACCATTGACTTCAACCATCGAACTCGACAATCAAACTTGACCATCGGAACTCAACCACTCAAACTTACCCTTTCTTTATCTTCTTCAACAGTTTCTTATTCCTTTTTCCTCAGTTCTTTATTTCTTCTGTCTCTCAAAATATCATCTCCATCATCCACATCAAATTGAACCCTCTCAAAAACAAACTCCTTAAAACCTCCACTCCTCAATAATTGACCTGTAAGATCAGAACTTGTCGCAGTCTCCATCTCACTCCTCAAGGCTGATCTGTCGTTCAATCTTTCTTCCAAAATCTTTACTGTTGCCTGCTCATGCCTCTTCCCCAACTCAATTCCTGAAAGCCCTTGATCTTGTCAACCTCTTCTCCCCACTCAGTTGCCAGATGTTGGTTTCTTTTCTTTTCTTATTCTTTGCTTTCTCATCTTTTTATTTCCTTACTAAAATCTTGGTCAATTCAGCCCTCTATGTTCTAGATTTCTCAAATCTTTTACCATAATTCAACACGGTTAAAAGCCAAAGATCCATCCGACAAACCTGACCAAAGCTATGGAGGGATCCAGCAACAATGGCTACCAACAAATCATTCTCAAGGCAGCACTCGAAGCAGTTCCAATTCTTTCCGACAAAAACTATTCCATCTGGAAAGACAAGATGTCTATTTTACTCGAGCTTAAAGGAATCAAGGAAGCCCTGGAGGACGATTCCAAAAACCTCAGCCCAACAGACGACATGGAAACCCAAGTTATTCTACTCTCGCAAATTGATTCAGTCACCCACAATAATGTGGTCAACCCCCTTAACATCTCTTCAGCTTGACTCCTCTGGCAAACTATCAAAGAAAGATTTGCTTCCTCCCAAACTGCCAACAGGGCCCGTGTTTTCAACAAATTCCTCTACCAACAGTTCAAACCCGAGGCAATTAATCTATTTATCACTGACACTAAAATCTCCGTCAAAAGAATGATTGACTTTGGAATTGATCTGCCCAATGATATTCTTTCATATCTCATTCTTTTCAAGTTTCCTCTGTCTCTGCACTCTCTTTGGCAACAAATCATGCATTCGGACAAGGCCGTCACCGTGGATGTTGTGCTCAATAATCTTACTCAACTCAAAAACAAAATCAAGGTGAAATCCAAGGAATCCAAGATTAACAACACTGCTCTAGTGTCTTCTCAACCTCCAAAGAAACCTGTCCCTTCCGAACTTTGATGCAGAAGGGGTTATCACAATCGTCAATCCCCAGATCATCCAGAGAGCAAGTGTTGGCATTTACATGAGAATCTCGCTCCCGTCTGGTGGAAGGAATCTCAAGCCCGTTGGATAGCTCAACTCAATACCCAATCAAAAGCCAAGGAAGTTGCTCACTATGTGTCACTCATCACCACGTGGATCAAAGACATCAATTCTTTCAATCAAATCATTCTAGACTCCGGCGCCTCATGCCATATGTTCAATTCTATAAGTTGTTTCACTGATCTCAACGATTCCACTGGGGAGGAATTCATTAACACGGGGAAGGAAGATGCGAAACTCCCCATTAAGGGTCAGGGCTCAGTCAAGTTGACTTGGAAAGGCTCCTCTGTCTCATTGAGCAACTGCCTCTACGTTCCAGACCTTGTTGTCAACCTGATCAGTCCTGGCAAACTTATCACCGCTAAGAACTGCACACTTTCCTCCTCCATTAATCAATTCTCTCTTTTCTCAGGTTCTCATCTGGCTTTTACGGGATTTATTTGCAAAAATCTGTTTGTTCTAAATCAGCCTTCTTGAGTCGGAAACAATCATAAATACTGCCATTTGTCTCTCAACCGTCCAAATCCAAACTCCATCAAATCTCTACACCTGTCCTTTGGACACGCCAGCCCCCATTGTCTTAAAAATCTTTTCCCTTCTCTTTCCGCTCAAATCCTTTCAAACTTTCAATGTGAAGACTGTGTCTTCTCTAAAATATCCAAATCTCCCTTCAACGCTACGTCCAGTCCATTGTCAAAACCATTCGAACAGCTCCATATCAACTTAATTGGCCCTATCAATCCTTCTTCCCAAAATGACATGAATTATATCATGACAGTTATTGACAACTTTTCCGGTTACATCTCCGCCATCCCTTTCATGCACAAGTCTGACGCGTGTGATCAGCTTAAAATTATTCTCAATCACGAAAAAAAAACAAGGCTGCTTCCCCGCCACCATTTGTACTGATGGAGGCGGTGAATTCTCCTCTTCAGAGCTCAAAAACTTCTTCAAATCCCACTCAATTCAACATCTAGTCTCCAAACCCTATCATCACGAACAAAACAGGAAGGTTGAAAGAGCTAATAGGACTCTCACCGAAGCCATTAGAGCCATTCTCCAAAGCTCAAAGTTACCGCTCAACTTGTGGGCGGAAGTATCCAAGACTGCGTCTCTCGTCCTAAACCAAATCCCTTAGGCTCCTAACACTCCCTCTCCCTACCAATTATTTTTTTGGCAAATGTCTTCCTACTTCTTTCTTTCACCCCATCGGATCCAAGGTTTTCTACCTTGACAATAGAATCAATTGCGGGGAAAAATTCAAGGACCAAGGGCTTCCCGGTACCCTTGTGGGTTACAACCCCAATTTTCTTTCTTATCAAATTCTAAAACCTGACAATTCTATTATTTCTTCTAAACATGTCAAATTCATCAAAAACGACGACGCACCTCAGGCCTCCCCTGTTTCCAGTCCAGCCGCGGATCAGCTCCACATTGATCTTGACGATGATCTGCCCTCCTCCTCTCTGAACTCATCTTCTCAAAGCTCACCAACCAACCTTGTCTCCAGCAACACCACTACCACGGAACAAATCGCTACGGCAAGCCCCTCTCCCGAATCCTCAATCTCCTCAGAATCCGATTCCGATTCCAATCGTTCCGCTGAACTCACTGAACAACTCATCCCCGGTTACTCACTTTGCAATGGAACTCGCTTAATTCCCCCTCAGCGCTACGGCTATCATCACTACTATGTCCCTCAAACATATGAACAGGCCAAGCAATGCTCCAATCACTTAAAGTGGGAATCATCTATGGACACTGAACTCAATGGAATTGAAGAACTAGAAGTTTGGGAGGATTAAAATGGGCCCAAACCGGACAATCCTCTCAACACCACCTGGGTCTACCGTCTCAAGGACAACTGCCATGGCGACCCGCTTGTCTATAAGAGTCGACTGTGTGTCCAAGGCTTTGACCAAATTTACGGGCTAGACTACCAAGACACCTTCTCACCAACAGGAAAGGCTGCTTCTCTTTGAATCGCACTCCTCTTTGGCTTGTTTCACTCTCTTCCCATTTCTCAATTTGATGTAAAGAGTGCTTTTCTTCACGCTCCTCTATCAGAAAAAGTCATCATCAAATGGCCCAAAGGATCGAGTTGAAAGTCAGATTATCTCATTCTACGGAAATCTCTCTACGTTCTCAAGCAAGCCCCCGCAAATTGGTTTCAAACTCTCACCGCTTGGATCCGAGAGCAAGGTTTTCACAAATCTATATCCAATCCCTGTCTCTATATTCATTCTGCCTCCAATTCCGTTCTCTTTTTCCATGTTGATGATCTTATACTGGTCGGCCTTGGAAATGAATTTCAAAAAAATTTTCTCAAACGCTTTCCAAACTCCAGCCATCACAAACCGAATACCATCCTGGGAATGAAATACGAGCGTGTTGAAAACAAGATCCTCTTATCCCAACCCAAACACATCAACCATGGATTGGAAGAATTGAAACTAACTGACTGCAAACCCTCAACTATCCCTCTTACTGCAAATATCAACCTCTCTTTGGCCACTGATGAGGAGCACAACGAATTCAAAGCGCTAAACATCAATTATTGTTCAGCTGTCTTCCTTATGAACTATATAGCCTGTCTAACCCGGCCCGATCTTAGCTTTGCTGTTTCAAATCTTGCTCGATTTTGCGAAAAGCCGGGAATTCAGCATTGGAGAGAAGTCAAGAGATGCTGGAAGTACTTAAAAGCAACAAAAAATCCTAAACTCAATCTACAGATCAACAACTCCAACACTCAAATTCAGTGCTTCAGCGACGCCACTTGGAGCGACAACTTGGACACTCGACGCTCTCAATCTGGTCATCTTTCCCTACTCTTCAACTTTCTCATCTCCTGGAGCAGCTACCGTCAACGCAACGTTACGCACTCAACAACTGAAGCCAAATTAAATTCCCTAGTTGACTCCTTCCTAGAAGCAATTTGGACGAGAGGCCTGGTGGCTGAACTTTGTAAGATAAAAGTCACCCCAAGTCGTCACTTTATTGACAATAAGGGGCTTGACAATAAGCTCAAGAAGTTTGGCTGCAATTCCAAAATGCGTCACACCAACATAAAGACTAAAGCGCTTCGAGAAGAACTCCAGCTAGGCAACCTTCAAATCAATATTATTTTGGCTGATGATATGAAGGCAGATGGGCTCACCAAAGCTCTTCCCTTATGCTCTTTAATCTCTCTTCTTCAACTCATAGATCCGTCTTTCTCAGCTCCGACTTCAGTCTTACAAGTCACGGGGGGTGTTGAGTAAATCAATGATACTCTCTTTGTCATTCTCTTCTCTTTCTTCTTTTCTTTATTTCTTATCTTCCTTATCCTCTTTTCTCTTCTCCTTGTCTTTTCCTTCTTCTCTTCTCCTTGTTTTTTCCTTCTTCTCCTGCTCTTCTCTCATTTCTTCTTGTCCATCTTTCAATCTCTCCCACGTGGCTCTTAGTCTTAGCTGTCACACCCGGGCGCGCTCTCATCAATGTGACAACTCTACTCCTTTCACTCGAGTCTACTCAGATCATCCAAGACTGTACTTGGAGAGGAGAATCTATGAAGGTCCTCAAGAGCGAACTCAACCACTCAACCCAACCATCGACATCAACCATTGAACTCGACAATCAAACTTGACCATCGGAACTCAACCACTCGAACTTACCCTTTCTTTATCTTCTTCAACGGTTTCTTATTCCTTTTTCCTCAGTTCTTTATTTCTTCTGTCTCTCAAAATATCATCTCCATCATCCACATCAAATTGAACCCTCTCAAAAACAAACTCCTCAAAACCTCCACTCCTCAATAATTGACCTGTAAGATCAGAACTTGTTGCAGTCTCCATCTCACTCCTCAAGGCTGATCTGTTGTTCAATCTTTCTTCCAAGATCTTTACTGTTGCCTGCTCATGCCTCTTCCCCAACTCAATTCCTGAAAGCCCTTGATCTTGTCAACCTCTTCTCCCCACTCAGTTTCCAGATGTTGGTTTCTTTTCTTTTCTTATTCTTTGCTTTCTCATCTTTTTATTTCCTTACTAAAATCTTGGTCAATTCAGCCCTCTATGTTCTGGATTTCTCAAATCTTTTACCGTAATTCAACACTCACCACTTAACCCCTTCAACCTCACCCCACTCACTCACCGGTCAAACCCTGCCTCCTCCTCACCAAACCACCTCACTCATCACCACCACCTTACTCACCACCACCACCTTACTCACCACCACCACATCATCTCACCTCACTAACTGAATCCCCTCCTCCTAATCCTGGTAAGCCCCCTCCACGCTCTTCCTCTTCCTTCCCCTCACCAGTTGCTGATCCTTTGATCATTCAACCTGTAGTCCCCCCCTGGATCCACCCCACTCACTCACCGGTCAAACCCTGCCTCCTCCTCATTAAACCACCTCACTCATCACCACCACCTCATCTCTACTCACTCACTGAATCCCCTCCTGTAATCCCGGTAAGCCCCCTCCACGCTCTTCCTCTTCCTTCCCCTCACCAGTTGCTGATCCTTTGATCATTCAACCTGTAGTCCCCCCCTGGATCCCTTGGTCAATCCCTCAAGGTCAATCCCTCAAGGTTAGCCCCTCCCCTCCTCCAATTTCTCCTCTCATCAATCAAGCAATCAATCGCTTGATGGATTCGCAATCGATTGGCCATCAATCGCTTGATTGATTGCAAATCAATCAATCGATCGATTGCAAATTGATCAATCAATCGATTGCAAATCAATTGCTCAATTGATTTGCAATCAATTGCTCAATTGATTTGCAATCAATTGATTGAGCAATTGATTGCCGATTGATTGCCCAATCAATTTGAAATCAATCGAGCGATCAATTTGCAATTGATTGCCCAATCGATTGCCAATCGATTGGGCAATCAATCGGCAATCGATCGCTCAATCGATTGCCAATCAATTGGGCAATCGATCGGCAATCGATCGCTCAATCAATTGCGAATTGATCAAGCAATTGATTGCCGATTGATTGCCCAATTGATTTGCAATTGATTGCCGATCGATTGCGAATTGATTGGGCAATTGATTGGCAATGGATCGCTCGATCGATTCGCAATCAATTGGCAATTGATTGCCCAATCAATTGGCAATCAATCGAGCAATCGATTCGTGATTGATTGGCCAATCCTTTGGGCCAATTGATTCAGGGTTTTTGTAGGGTACAGGAACTGACTTACCCCTTGTTTTTTTTTTTTTTTTTTTTTTTTTTTTTTTTTTTTTTTTTTTTTAGGTTTTTGAGCTCAGCCAGAACACATTCTCTCAAGTCTTACGCCAACCAAGCTATGTCCTGGGACAGTCTGGCTTGCCTAGTATGATGCTGGCTGCGGCTCCTCATCATTACCACTCCTCGCCATCTAATTATATTCTTTTGATATCTATTGATTCCTTCACTGGCCACCAAACTCAAGATGTTATACATCCATCCAAATTTCACCTTGATCCTCACCTCGGGTGCAGCAAGTGCCTGGGACAGAGAAAGATGGAAGGAGATGGTATGAAAAACATGAAGAGAGGTGGCAAGCAGAGGAATCGTTGATTTTCATCTCTTTTTTATTTTTTTAATCCCACCGTTTCCATAATGAGAACGTTGCTGACATTTTTTTTTTTTTATTTGTTTGACCAGTCTTTTCGTTTGTCCAACCCCTTTTTTGATATCGATTCCTTCAATGCCTATCAAACTCAAAATTTTATACATCCATTCAAATTTTACCTTGATCCTCACCTTGGGTGCAGCAAGTGCCTGGGAGGGAGAAAGATGGAAGGAGATGGTATGAAAAACATAAAGAGAGGTGGCAAGCAGAAGAATCGTAGAAAAAGGAGGGCTCAAATGAGGGATTCAGAAATTTCTTTGGAAGTGACTGACAACTTGATCAAGGAAAAGTTTGCCTGGTCTAGACAAAAGCTATGCCCTTTGGATCTGTACCCTGCTATCATGGCTGAAAAGAAAAACAACCCTCAAAAACCCACCCAGGAAGAATTTAAGCAAGCAAAACAGACAATTGGGGCTTTCCACTTCTTCCACCATGGAAAAGTTATTGTTCTCAACCAATCTGATCACCATGCTCTTGTTGCCGTCATTGAATTTGGGCCTTTGGATTGACTATCTGAGCAAGATAAGAAAGATATCAACTTTGTGACAACATTCCTTCACAGTTCAAAAAAATTTGTCAACCCGGTTGGTCCCTCAAGATCTTGGGGTGGAAAAATGTGGGCGATTGGTTGGCAAAAATCAATGAACCCTTTGGAGTTATTCGGACATTATGTGAAGAAATCATCCATTAGATCTTCTCCTCAAGAGTACCCTGTCCTCAACTTGAAGGCCAACAAAGTATCCCAAATTTTAGGACAAATGTTTTGTAATTTGGCCAAACTTGCCTTTGAATCAAAACGTGATACCATGAAGGAGAGAAACATCCCCTCTTTCTCTTCCTTGGAATTTGGTTACAAGCCTACACCTTTTGATTGCTCCCCACACCTCACTTTCACCGTGGATTCTTTTTAAAATTCTCCTCATATTGACAAAGGCAACATCTCTGGCTATTCCTTTTTACTTGTGGTCCCAACCAAAAAATCAAATGGTCGACTTATTGAAGATACGGATGAATATCAAGTTTCGGACGGTCAATTTGTTTTTCCTGACCTTGGCTTTGGAATTGATTTCAAGCAAAAAGGTATAGTCAAAATGGTTTGGGCGGCTAACAAGTACAAGCACTGTACCTTTCCAGCTGTGGACACAGCAACCCATACCAGAATGGCCATGTCACTCCAAATTAATAAAAAAACTCAGAGCACTTGTAGGGACATGAAAAACGGCCAAATTTACTCTAGAGAAAAAAATATCAATAAAAACAAAAAAGATTTGTATATTGGTGGGGTTAAGAATGCTCTCAAACGTTGTTCTAGTAAAAAATAATTTGTTTTTCTTTCATCCATGCAAATATATTTACAAGCCCAGCATTTGAGTAATCTGCTGTATTTCTTCTACCAATCTACCACTGCCAATGCAAGCCAAAGCTACTGATACCTTATCCTTTTTTTTTGCCCGTTGTTCCCTCTCCTTTTCCAGTTGCACTTGCTGCCGATCCTTCTCCTTTTCCTCTTTTTGAAACTCTAGCTCAGCTTGTTTCAACCTCCACTCAGCATCCAATTTTTGTTGATTAGACAAAGTCTTGGCTTGCTGCTTTTGACCATCCATGGCCAGTTGGCGAACCCACTTTTGCTTTTCAAACTGAAGTTTATCTGATTCAATTTGTGATTTCACTGTTTTTTGGAGGTAAATGGCAATGAGCATGATTTTGAAAGCAAGGATATTGAATCAATCAACTTACATGAATCTTGCTTCTCCATGATTTCTTCAAAGCCCGAAAAACTGGAAGTTTTTCTCCTCTTTTGATGACTTTTGGGGTTGACATTGATGGAATTGGAGGCCTTTTGCTTACCCTTGGCAGAGGAGGTTTGAGTCTGAAAGTCCTCACTAGTATTTGAAGGCAATGTGGGAGGCCCCATTGGCTTGAGTTTTTGGCCAATCAAAAATGGATGAGCCTGTTTTTTTACAATGTAAATCAGTCAGGAGCAACCAGACAGAATCAAAAACAATTTAGTTCCTTACTTGAGTCGATGTTGATGGCAACGGTGATCCAGGAATAACATCCTCCTCATTGGGCAAGTTCTCCAGTTGTTCTGCCCCAGGAAGAGAGCAATCAAAAGAAGGAAGTGAGGAGTCCAAGGTTGGGATTGACTGATCAATCAATACCAAAGTAGAAGTGATTGGAGCCGATTGTGTTTGAATATCCTCCTTGTCATCAGATGGGGGCCAGTCAAAGGCCAAGGTTTGATCAAGGTGCCCGTTGGTAGGCTGAGCATCCCCAGCCAAGTCCTCGGCATCAATGGAATCGGATTGTTGGGCATCAAAAGCAGCTAGGGGGGTGATGTTGGCCTTCTTTCCGAAGATTTCATCCATTTGAATATAAAAAGGAAAAATGGAGTCCAACTTATCAACCACCGAGTTGATTCCTTTGGCTTTGTCCAAGTCGGTGATACCAAAGCCAGTGGAGATAGACATGGAGTGGGCCTTTTTGTACTTGGCTCAATAGTTTTTGAACCGCTCCCTCATCTTTTTGGATGACAGATCCAGCCTACCTTTTGTTTTGTTCTTCAGTTCATTGGCCATCAGGAGATAACCATTGACCTTAGAGGATTGGGGTCGGCCAACAGGTGTTTTGTTGTTGGATCCAAAGCAGGCATTGTAGTTGGAGGGAATTTTCAGCCAGTTTACCAGGATGATGTGATCAGCTCTCTTGAGCTGACTTGAGCCCTTGGAAGCTGATGGGGGAGGATTGTTTGTTGTGGAGTTCCTTGGCGATGTTCTGTTGGGTGTGTTGGACTTGTGGGGGGAGGTTTGCTGAGGGGCCATTTGAAAGAGTTTGGGCTACGCAAGTGATGAGAGCAATAAAGTGATGAGAGTGGTGAATTTTTGAGAGCGATAAAGTGGATGAGAGTGATCAAGTGATGATAGCGGTTAAGTGATGAGAGTGATGAAGTTTTGAGAGCAATAAAGTGGATGAGAGTGATCAAGTGATGAGAGCGGTTAAGTGATGAGAGTGATGAAGTTTTGAGAGCGATGAAGTTTTGAGAGCGATGAAGTGGATGAGAGTGATCAAGTGATGAGAGCGATAAAGTGATGAGAGTGGTCAATCAATTTTATGATGAGGGTGGGGGTAAAAAATTTTCCGATGAGGTCGGAGGTAGAAAAAGGTGGGAAGACAGGGGTGTAAGACGCGGACAGGTGGTGGAAGCATTTAAATACTTTATTTGAAAAAACCCACTTATTTCAGGTTAACTTTGACACGTCTGATCTGAAATAAGTGGGTTTTATTGATTTTTAATGGCGGATTTGGGTTGAAACCCGCCATTAAAAAATGGTGGGTTTGGTTAACTTTGATACCCCCTATTATTTATTATTTATTATTTATTATTTATTATTTATTATTTATTATTTATTATTTATTATTTATTATTTATTATTTATTATTTATTATTTATTATTTATTATTTATTATTTATTATTTATTATTTATTATTTATTATTTATTATTTATTATTTATTATTTATTATTTATTATTTATTATTTATTATTTATTATTTATTATTTATTATTTATTATTTATTATTTATTATTTATTATTTATTATTTATTATTTATTATTTATTATTTATTATTTATTATTTATTATTTATTTATTTATGATTTATTATTTATTATTTATTATTTATTATTTATTATTTATTATTTATTATTTATTATTTATTATTTATTATTTATTATTTATTATTTATTATTTATTATTTATTATTTATTATTTATTATTTATTATTTATTATTTATTATTTATTATTTGTTATTTATTATTTATTATTTATTATTTATTGTTTATTATTTATTATTTATTATTTATTATTTATTATTTATTATTTATTATTTATTATTTATTATTTATTATTTATTATTTATTATTTATTATTTATTATTTATTATTTACTATTTAATATTTATTATTTATTATTTATTATTTATTATTTATTACTTATTATTTATTATTTATTATTTATTATTTATTATTTATTATTTTTATTTTATTATTTATTATTTATTGTTCATTCATTATTATTTGTTATTTATTGTTTCTTATTTCTTATTTATTATTTATTATTTATTATTCATTATTCATTATTCATTATTCATTATTCATTATTCATTCATTATTATTTGTTATTTATTGTTTCTTATTTCTTATTTCTTATTTATTATTTATTATTTATTATTCATTATTCATTATTCATTATTCATTATTCATTATTCATTATTCATTATTCATTATTCATTATTCATTATTCATTATTCATTATTCATTATTCATTATTCATTATTCATTATTCATTATTCATTATTCATTATTCATTATTCATTATTCATTATTCATTATTCATTATTCATTATTCATTATTCATTATTCATTATTCATTATTCATTATTCATTATTCATTATTCATTATTCATTATTCATTATTCATTATTCATTATTCATTATTCATTATTCATTATTCATTATTCATTATTCATTATTCATTATTCATTATTCATTATTCATTATTCATTATTCATTATTCATTATTCATTATTCATTATTCATTATTCATTATTCATTATTCATTATTCATTATTCATTATTCATTATTCATTATTCATTATTCATTATTCATTATTCATTATTCATTATTCATTATTCATTATTCATTATTCATTATTCATTATTCATTATTCATTATTCATTATTCATTATTCATTATTCATTATTCATTATTCATTATTCATTATTCATTATTCATTATTCATTATTCATTATTCATTATTCATTATTCATTATTCATTATTCATTGTTCATTATTCATTATTCATTATTCATTATTCATTATTCATTATTCATTATTCATTATTCATTATTCATTATTCATTATTCATTATTCATTATTCATTATTCATTATTCATTATTCATTATTCATTATTCATTATTCCTTATTCATTATTCCTTATTCATTATTCATTATTCATTACTCATTATTCATTGTTCATTATTCATTATTCATTATTCATTACTCATTATTCATTATTCATTATTCATTATTCATTATTCATTACTCATTATTCATTATTCATTATTCATTATTCATTATTCATTATTCATTATTCATTATTCATTATTCATTATTTATTATTTATCATTTATTATATATAATTGGTTGTTTATTATTTATAATTTATAATTTCGTATTTATTTTTATTTTTTTATTATTTTTTATTTATTATTTAGTGGAGGCTACACAACTTGATTTTAGTTTTCTAGCGTCCCAAACAACTAAAATGGGAGTTTTAGCATGCCACACAGCCCATTTGAGTTGTGTAGCTTGCCACAAGGCCCATTTCAGTTGTGCAGCATGCCACACGGCCCATTTGAGTCGTGTAGCATTCCACAGGGCCCATTTGAGTCGTGTAGCATGCCACACGGCTCATTTGAGTTGTGTAGGGTGCCACACAGCTCAATTGAGTTGTGTACAAGACTCAAAGGGTTGTGTACAGAGTTGTGTACACAACTCAAAGAGTTGTGAATTTAAAATTACCCAAATAAAATAAACCAGTTCAACTTGTGTTGAGCTGATCCCATCATAAGCAGTAAAATACTCTTCATGATGGAATCAGCCCAACACAGGTTTAACTGAATTACCATTATACTCTGATTCAAAACACTCAATTTTATGATGTTAACTCAAAACACTCAACATAATGATGTTCAAAATGTGATAACCCTTTATATTAATAGAACTTGTTAGCTGCATTAGAATTAAAATTTGTTCAATAGGTGGAAAGTCACACCTCTGCTTGATAGTAACATCACTCAGTTATATTTGAAATCGCTGTGCGCACCCCGTAGACCCCGGGGTAGTTGTTAGACACAAGTCAGGTTTTTCCTCTTTTTTACTTGTCTGATTCTTGATGGATGGATCACCTGTTTCATTCATCTCTCATCTGTCATTCTTCCTCACTTGTCTCATCTCTTTTATCTTTCCATCTTCTGTTTTGTTTTCTTCATTCTTTTACTCTCACTCATCACCAACTCACCTCAATTGCAACATCCATATTCAACTCATTGAAACATCCATCTCCAACTCACCTCAACCGCAACATCACTCAAGCCTCAAATTCAACTTCATCATCATTGACTTGAAGCTCATAATCTTTTACCCGGTAAGAGTGAGCCTGCTTCTATCCTTGAGGTCTCAATGCCACCTGACCTCAGCTCAATAACCCAGATTGTGGCCTGCTCACTCATCTCACTCCGAATCCATCAATTCCTGGCTCCTGCCATCAAACCTTGTGCTGATCTCCTCAGCTGCCTCAGATGACTTTTTTGTAATCTCTGACTCTCTATAAGAACTCTCAGGATCTTGTCTCATCCTTTTCTCATTCAGCCTTGCTATCTTCATTCTTGTCAGCATGCTGGTTTATTTTGAATCAATTCTCAAATTATTAACACGGGTAAAAGCCAAAAACTCTACCAACCAAAGGACCAGCTGAAGTCACCATGGCGTCCACCTCTCAAAACAGAATGGAAAACAGTGGTTCCAGACAGGTCTTGCTCAAAATTGCCCTAAAGAAGATCCCTCTCCTCTCCGAAGATAATTACAGCATTTGGAAGGATAAGATGAACTTTTTGCTCAAACTTCAAGGAATCCTCCACATGCTCAAATCAGGGTCCATACCTCTCTCCAATCAAGAAAATGGAAAAATTCAACAACTCCTTAACTCTAATGTTGACTCCATCACGCACAACCATATAATTAGTGCAGCAAACATAAACTCAGCAAAATCCATATTGACTGTCATCAAACAGCAATACTTGTCTTCCAAGGCCTCCAACAGGGCCAGGATCTTCAATAATTTTATCCACATCTCTTTCCAAGAAGACAACATAGAGGGATTTTTCACTGAGGTCAGGACAGAAATCAAGAAGATGACAGACATTGGAATAGACTTGCCTCAAGATATCCTTGCTTATCTCATCCTTTTTAAGTTTCCTTTGTCACTCCAAGACCTCAAAAGGAAACTGATGCATTTGGATAAGACAATCAACATTTATTTTGTTTGCAATCATCTCACCCAGTTCAATAACAAGGTCAAGGTGGAGAACATCAATAACCCAGCTTCCCTCTCCAATACAGTTCTGATGACAGGCAAGACCAAGTTCAAGAACAAGCAATCTAACCAATCCATTGAGGGATTTCACAACCCCCAAAAAGACAAGAATCATTCCAAAAGAGAATGCTTTCATATTCATCCAGAAAAGGCACCTGATTGGTGGATTGAAAACCAAGCCAAGTGGAAGGAAAAGCAAAAACCTTAAAATGAAATGGCTCACTTCCAGGCCTTTTTCACCAAATGGATCAAATTCAAGACGCTCATGACTCAAAATATCCTCAACAACAGCGCTGCCCCTGCGCACATTTTCAAAAATAAGAAGTTCTTTGTTTCTCTTGACACATCTACAGGTGAAAGTATCTCTACTGGAAAGAAAGGGGCTAATCTCCCCATTGAGGGTACTGGTACTGTGACGCTTACTTGGAAGATTCAAAATATTGTCCTCATGCAATGTCTCTACATGCCTGAGATTGTGGTAAACTTCATCAGCCAGGGAATCTTAATGAAAAAGGGCTGCAGTCTCTGGGCAGAGAGCAGAAGGTTTGAAATTTCCTCCAAGGGTGTGATTCCCATCCTAGGGGCACTCTACAACAATATCTTTGTAGTTCAAAACCCCAAGTCAGTTTGTCAGGACCACTGTTTCCTATTGGTCAACAATTGCCAAGGAAGAAGTCTGATGGACCTGCAACTTTCTCTTGGTCACGCCTGAACAAGCTGACTTAAGCAAATTGGAGAAGTCAAACTCAATTTTAAAGAAATCAACATATTTTTCTGCAAGGACTGCTCTAAGCAAGATCACCAAAGCTCCCTTTAAAATTCATTCCATGAACCTCTCAAGACCTTTCAAATGGGTACATCTAGATCCGATTGGGCCGCTTAAACCTTTGTCTGTGTGACAAGAAAATTTCAGCCTCACAGTGGTGGACAACTACTCTGGCTACCTGAGCGGAATTCCCCTTCAAGGTAAGGATCAAACCACTGAGATCCTCATTAGAATTTTAGAACATCAAAAATAAAAACTGGGATACTTAACCACAAAAAAAGTAGTGGCACATGCTAGCCAGTGCCATCAAGGAAGCTCTGGTTGAAGCTCTGTCCAATCTTTTGTTGAAGGTATTTTCATTCTCTAACATGTTTTTGGTTCACAGTGACTGTGCACAATGTATAGTGACAGTGCACAATGCAGAGTGACTGTGCACAATGCAGAGTGACTGTGCACAATGCAGGGTGACTGTGCACAATGCAGAGTGACTGTGCACAATGCAGGGTGACTGTGCACAATGCAGAGTGACTGGGCACAATGCACAGTGATTGTGTGCAATGAACAGCAACTGTGCACAATGCACAGCCACCATGCAAAATGCACATGCAACTGGGCAAAATGCACAGCAACTGTGCACAATGCACAGCAACTGTGCACAATGCACAGCAACTGTGCACAATGCACAGCAACTTTGCACAATGCACCGCAACTGTGCACAATGCACAGCAACTGTGCAAAATGCACAGCAACTGTGAAAAATGCACAGCAAGTGTGCAAAAATGCACAGCAACTGTGCAAAATGCACAGCAACTGTGAAAAATGCACAGCAAGTGTGCAAAAATGCCCAGCAACTGTGCAAAATGCACAGCACCTGTGCAAAATGCACAGCAACTGTGGAAAATGCACAGCAACTGTGCAAAATGCACAGAAACTATGCAAAATGCACAGCAACTATGCACAATACACAGCAACTGTACACAATGCACAGCAACTGTGCACAATACACAGCAACTGTACACAATGCAAAGCAACTGTGCACAATGCACAGCAACTGTACACAATGCACAGAAACTGTGCACAATGCACAGTAACAGTGCACAATGCATAGCAACAGTGCACAAGGCACAGCAACTGCGCACAATGCACAGCAACTGTGCATTTGAGCTTGGATAAATATGGTGCACAGTCACTGTGCATTGTGCATTGGAGCTTGTATAAATATTTTGCACAGTTTCTGTGCATTGTGCAGAGTTGTGCATTGTGCACAGTTGCTGTGCATTGTACAAAGTTGCTATGCATTGTAAAAACTTGCTGTGCATTGTGCACAGTTGCTCTGAATTTTGCAAAGTTGCTATGCATTGTGAACAGTTGCTGTGAATCATGCACAGTTGCTGTGTGTTGTGCATAGTTGCTATGCATTGTGCACAGTTGCTATGCATTTTTCACAGTTTCTGTTCATTGTGCATAGTTTCTGTGTATTGTGAACAGTTCCTGTGCGTTGTGAACAGTTGCTGTGCATTGCGCACAGTGACTGTGCATTGTGCACAGTCACTATGCATTGTTTGTAGTCACTGTGCATTGTGCACAGTCACTATCCATTGTTTGTAGTCACTGTGCATTGTGCACAGTCACTATGCATTGTGCACAGTCACCGTGCATTGTGCACAGTCACTATGCGTTGTGCACAGTCAGTGACTGTGCATTGGAGCGTTCATAAATTGAAACCTGAGCTTGGTAGGAGCTTGACCTGAGCTTGGCCATACATTGGGCAAGAGCTCTTTGATGGCACTTGCTAGCAAGTGACATGCAGATTTCTGTGGTGCTAACCTTGCAAAATAAATTTTGATGGAGGAACAGAATTCACAAACAATGGGTTAGTTCAGTTTTGCAAGTAGAACTCAATCAAACAGCTGATTGCCTTACCACACCATCCCAAACATAATGGCAGGGCGGAAAGGGCCAATCAAACCATAGTCAAAATTGTAAAATCTACCATCAGCTCATTGAGACTACCCATTTTACACTTTTCCAAGAACCTTAAGGCCTGCTGTCTCAGTCTCAATGTAATTCCCCAAAGGGGAAGCAAAGTCTCACCATGGGAATTGATGCACAAGAGCTCCATCCCTCTATCCTACTTCAAAATGCTGGGAGTCTTGGTCATATACCGCAATGCGCTCAGGAGCAAGGGAAGAAAGTTTCATCCCAAGAGTCTTGAAGGTAAGCTTATTGGGTGCAACCCAGAATGCAGATCTTATCTTATACTCCGTCCAAATGGCACTATCATATCATCCAAACACATGAGTTTTGACCTTAATTTGGTTGGAATCTCAGAAAATGATGGCCATCTTGACTGTGACTTTGAAGTAGAAGAGATGGAATCAAACACTTCAGAATCACCAAGGCCGGTTAATTGCAAAACTTCTCAAATTCTGTTCACTACCAATAAAAATCACCCAACTCTCTCTCTTATGTCAACTTGATGTCTGCTGATGATCAGTTAGGCTCCTTGGAAGATGATCAGGCAGTCCCTGAGGCGGTGACCACTCTGGACAAAGGAGTCCCTCAGCCAGTGCAAGCCTTATCCAATGTTCCTAAATCTCATGATCTTCCAAGTCAAACTCTGAGAAACAGATCCAACTTGAAGCCCCCTCAACAATACGGATTCCACCACTACTAAAAACCAAAGACCTACCTGAAGGCAATGTTGTGCAAAGAAGCCAAAAAATGGAGAGAAGGAATCAGACGCAAATTAAAGAAGTGCAAGGACCTGACCCGGCAAATCCTCTCAAAACTATGTGGGTCTTCAAGATCAAGGATAACTGTCACAACAACACACTCATCCAAAAAGCAAGAATTTGTGTCCGTGGGTACAACCAGATCTACGGCCTAGATTACAATAAAACATTTGCTCTGATGTGAAAAATCACCTCTCTTTGAGCAATACTACAGCTTGCACTCAGAAACAAACTCCCAATCAATCAATTCAATGTCAAATTGGCCTTTCTACATGCTCCAATAAGCAAGGATGTGTTTATCAGAACTCCAGACGGTTGTAACATATCTTTAAAATTTCTCAAACTCAAGAAGAGCCTGTACGGATTGAAAAAATTGCAAAAGAACTGGTACGACACCATTGCCAAGTGGATTGAATCATTTGGCTTTATCAAATCCAAAAGCAAACCCTGGCTCTACAAGTCAAAGGACAATGCATCCTTCATCTTCTTCCATGTTGACAAATTGATTTTGGTTGGGGAAAGAAAAGAATTCAAAAAGAAATTCAATCTTAGATTTCCAAACTCTCAATGCCATGACCCTGAAACCATTCTTGGAATGAAATTCAAGAGGACAGACGGCCTCATCTTCCTTAGCCAACCCAAACACATCAACCATGACTTAGAGGAACTTGGACTTCAGGACTGTTGACCTGTGTCTACCCCTCTTACTCCCAAACTTCAACTTAGTGCAGCCACAGATGAAGATTTTGAGTCCTTCAAGGCACTTAAAATCAAATACAGATCTGGGATTGGTCTCCTCAACTACATTGCATGCAGGAAAAGACCCAACCTATGCATTGCTGTATCAAGCTTGGCTTGCTTCCAAACCAAGCCCGGTCTCACTCACTGGAAGGAACTCAAGAGAACCTGGCAATACCTAAAGGCAACAAAGGACATGAAACTCATCATCCAATACAACAATGAATCTTATCCCCTGTTCTTCTATAGTGACGCCTCCTGGGCCAAAGACCTAATCACTTGTAAATTTCAAACAGGCTACCTGGGTCTGGCCTTTGGGCCCCTGATCTCCTGGGAAAGCTTCAAAAAATACAACATAGTATACCCAACCACCAAAGCAGAACTCAAACCTCTTCTGGATTCCTTTGAGGAACTTAATAGGAGAAGTATTCTTGATTAAAATTCCCAACAAAACCCATCTCATAGACAATAAGGGACTGGAGGATAAATTAAAAAGGTTTGGTTCAAACACCAAAAACCGCCACATTGCCCTCAAGACCAAAGGTCTCAGGGAGAACTTGAGCTTGGTAATCTTGTCATCCAACTTATCCCATCAGAGCAAATGCTTGCCCATCTCCTTCCAAAGGTGGTGACCAAGACCTTGCTGGAAGAATTACTTGAATCATTCACCTGTCCTATGTACCTTTGATTTGATTTTTGCTTCCTCTTTCCAGCTATGGAGGGTGGTGAATGGGTGGAAAATCACACATCTGCTTGAAAGTAACATCACCAGGCTATATTTGAAATCACTGTGCGCACCCCGTAGACCTTGGGGTAGTTGTTAGACAAAAATCAGGGTTTTCCTCTTTTTGACTTGTCTGAGCCTTGATAGATGGATCACCTGTTTCATTCATCTCTCATCTTTCATTCTTCCTCACTTGTCTCATCTCTTTTGTCTTTCATTCTTCTGTTCCCTTTTCTTCATCCTTTTACTCTCACTCATCACCAACTCACCTCCATTGCAATATCCATATCCAACTCATTGCAACATTGATCTCCAACTCACCTCAACCACAACATCACTCAAGCCTTGAATTCAAATTCATCATCATTGACTCAAAGATCATAGTCTTGTACCTGGTAAGATTCAGCCCGCTTCTATCCTTGAGGTCTCAAAGCCCCCTGACCTCAGCTCAATAACCCAGATTGCGGCCTGCTCACTCATCTCACTCTGAATCCATCAATTCCTGGCTCCTGCCATCAAACCTTGTGCTGATCTCCTCAGCTGCCTCAAATGACTTGTTTGTAATCTCTGACTCTCTATAAGAAATCTCAGGATCTTGTCTCATCCTTTTCTCATTCAATCTTGTTATCTTCATTCTTGTCAGCATGCTGGTTTCTTTTGAATCAATTCTCAAATTTTTAATACAATTTATATGAAACCCAATGATGAAGTGAAGTCAAATTCTATAATCTCTATAATCTAGAATACATTTGCAGTTGATATTTAATATGATCAACCCAACCAGAGGCTTTTTTAGAAATCAGGGAACCTGGTTTTGCTACAATGCACAGGATGGGAATCATTTCTCCCTCAAGTACCAATAGAACCCAGTGGTTATTGTTTACAAAGAAAATATAAAGAGGGTCTGATTTATCTGCAACACCATTTTTCATTGGATTATAAGAGCAACATGACTCCAATTAAATGAAACATATAGGTCTGGCATATGTGCCTGCTAATATTTTGTCCCATATCTAGTTCAGCCAACAATTTTGAAGAGGGAATCTTCTGATTGATTTTTTCAACAGCAAGACTTTGTTTAATCTTTTCTCCCTTTTTTTCACCATCAAGCCTCTTAATGTAGCATGCTTAATTTTTCTCAAATGTTTTAATCATTTCCTTTCTCACTTTAAACCATCCATCTTCATTGTAAGCAAGCAATTTAGAAATGACTCTAAATCAACAATTCCCATCTCCAATTGGATCCCAAACCTCACCCAAGAACTTATGTAATTTCTTGGGTATTTGATTGAGGTTTTTCATGTTCCACTCCTATCACCAAAAATAAATTATTATTCATTTCTTTAATCACATCAATGAAATGAATACTCACCAAAGATGAGCTTCTGGTTGAGCTTTTTTGCACGTTGTCTTCCTCCAAAGAGGTTTCTGATTCCAAATTAAGTGATCCCAATTCACTTTCAGTCTCTTCCTCTGAACTATGAAGTTCAGATTCTGGTCCTGCACAATTTTACCAACAATTCATCATTAGTGAGATGGTTCATTAAACCCAAAAAATAAACATTTTTGAAGAGTTGAATGTTTTTGATTCCTGAATCAACAGACTAAGCCCGATTGAATCAACAAGAGTCTTAGGAAGGAAACAAAGAATGAAAAAGAGAATGAAGAAAATAAAGAATGATTCTCACTCTAGGCAGACACAAAAGGATTGGGCGCTCAGGTTGGTAACAAAAGAAAATAAAAGAAAAGAGAATAAAAGAAAGGACTGGATCTGACATGTGTCGCAGATAAGCACGTGAGTGAGATTCAAAGCCAGTGTACTAAGGTTCAGCATAGAGACAACCTCACATATGAACACTAAAGAAAGGGAATCCCTCGATGTTGAGTGATGAATGTTGGTTCAACAAAGTGATGATGTTGAGGAGGTTATCGTATTGAGCTTATTGAGGGAGATGGGGATGATGAGTTTTGGCGGAGGTGAGTGTTGATGATGAGATGGAGTGAGAAGAAGATAATATGAGAGAAGCGGTGAAAGAAGCGGAAGCTGAGATGGATGGCGGAAGCAAGTGTGGAAGTGGGTGAGAGGGATAGCAGAAGCAATGAAGAAAGTGGGTGAAGGAAGCGGAAGCAATGAAGAAAGTGGGTGAAGGAAGCGCAAGGGGAATGATGAGGTGGATGGTAGAAGTGGTGAGTTTCGAGGAGCAAGATGAAATGGTGGAGAGAAATCAATGAGGCAGTGGGATGGGAAGTGAATGGATGAAAGCAATGAGGAGATAGGATGCGCGCGCCCATGCGCTCCGTTGCGCCGTGTGGTGCTCTTTTATGGAAGCGAGTCAGGAGAGTGCTGCAGGAGGCGCGCTCAGCAGCAGTCAGGTACGCGCAGCAGCGGTTGGGTTGGGCTCAGCACCTGGAGACAGGAGACGATGGATTGCGCGGACCGGAAAGCTTGTGCAGATTGGAAGGCTTGCGCGGATTGGAAAGCTTGCGTGGATTGGAAAGCTTGCGCGGATTTGAAAGCTTGCGCGGATTGGAAAGCTTGCGCGGATTGGAAAGCTTGTGCGGATTGGAAGGCTTGCGCGGATTGGAAGGCTTGAGCGGATTGGAAAGCTGGCGCGGATTGGAAAGCTTGCGTGGATTGGAAAGCTTGCGCGGATTGGAAAGCTTTCGCGGTTCGGCAGGCTTGCGCAGATTGGAAGGCTTGCGCGGATTGGAAAGCTTGCACGGATTGGATCGCGCATCGCAAGAAGCCCGGATTGGGTCACGTGGGTATGCCCTGGATATTGGAACGGGTTGTTGGGCAGACGCGCGCGGGCGGACAAACCGGGCTACGTTAATACCAAAGGGCGCGGGTAATGGCAAGGGATGGAGGGATAGGGTTGGGCTAGGGTTCTGCGGCTTAGGGTTGTATTTCATCACTCTTTCTTGTTAATTGTGGTTGTACTTAGGTTAGGGTTGAGAGGGAGGACTTAAATACTTTGCTCTCAGCTCCGGGTTGTAGGTGCATCTTATGAGAGGGAAGAAAGGAAGGGGAAGGACGGGAAAAACACTTCACCCCACTTCACTTTTCTTTACGGACTGGACTGCACTTTACGATATTACTTTTTATTGCATCGGATTGGATTGGATTGGAAAAGAAGGAATTCATCTTATTATTTCTCCCTCCCTCTCACTCTATCTCTCTCTTGAACGGCTGCATCCAATCTCCTTACAGACGCTTTGATCAATAACTTCTGGAACTCGAGGACGACTTCTGGGGTGTTTCCCCTTAAGTTTCCACAGCGGATGATTATTGCAGATGAGCGGGCGCCATTGCGCGGATGAGATAGGAAACTGAAACATGTGCGCATTGGGTGCACGGAAGAGGATTGTGTTTAGAGATCAATTCTAATGGGATTTCATTTCATTTCAACACGCCGCCGTGTTCAGATGAGAGGTTGAAGGATAGTTGAGGTGAGCTTTTTGATGGAGGGTCTTATGGCCAACTTTTTCAGTGGGTCTGCTAGCATAGATTTGGAAGGGACAAGGTTGGTAATTAGAAGTTTGGCTTCCTTTTGTTCCCCAAGCCATTTGATTTGAATATCTACATGCTTGAGGGTGTTGTGGTGAGATTCAAAATTGATCAGATCATTCAAGGCTTTGTTGTCAATGTATGCTCCGTGAGTGAGGGATATATCCGGATTTAATTCTTTTATTAGATTTAAAATCCAAATCTTTTCTTGAGTTGTCAGAACTAATGACTTGAGCTCTCCTTATGTGGAGGAAAACAAGACGGTAGGTTGCAATTTTCTGTGCCACAAGATGGCGCAGCCATAGAGCAGGACCAAGTAACCAGTGTGGCTCCTTCGTGAAATGGGATCGTTGCCGCCATTGGAATTGCTCCAGGTCTCAAGATCAAGATTGAATGAGTTGTTCTTGAGGCGGAGGGCCAGATCACAAGTGGTTTTTACGTATTGCCAACCGTGTTTTGATTCTGTCCAATGGGAGAGGCCAGGTTTTGCAATGAATCGAGAAAGAGAGGATACAGTGTAGGAAAGATCGGGTTGAGTTCAAGTCGCTATGAAGTTGAGGAACCCGGTTGATGAGAAATAGTTGATATTGAGATTGGAGAATGCAGAAGCATCAGAATTGGTTGCAGGATGGAGTACTAGTCCAGGGGTCAGTGGAGTATTGATTGGTCGAGATTCCAGTAGTCCAAGCTCAGTCAATGCTGAGTTAATGTGGTTGGGTTGGTGTAGACAGGGTCCGTGTGACAATTTGACAATGTAGTTGCCAAGGATCTTAGAAAGGGGGCCTTTGTGGGAAATGGAGAATTTGGCCTTTAATTGCATTTGGAATTCTTGAGATTTGCCAATGATGACCAAGTTGTCAACATAGCAAAAAATAAAAATTTGAGCAGATTGGTTTATGAATAAGCAGGGATCGGCGGAGGAGGTGGTGAAATTTTGGCCGAGAATCCAGCTTTTGAGTGTGTCAAACCAGCTTTTAGGAGCCTGTTTCAGTCCGTAGAAAGCCTTGTTCAATTTGAGATAAGGGAAAGTCGTGTCATATCCGGGAGGAGTTTTGATGAAAATGTCTTCATCAAGCTTGGCATGTAGGAATGTTGACTTGATGTCCATTTGAACGATTGGCAGTTTGTTATGGAAGGAGTAAACCAGAAGAGTTTGGAGCGTGGTAATTTGGCTGGTAGGTGCGTAGGTTTTGCCATAGTCTATGAATTCTAGCTTTCAAAAACCTTGCACACACAACCTGGCCTTGAAGATGATGCCATTGTCATCAGGATTGGTTTTGAGTCGATAAACCCACACGGTGGATAGAGCTTTCTTTCCTTCTGGAAGCAAGTGACAACCAGTCCAAACCCCCATAGATTTGATTCCATCAATCTCAGACTTCATTCCCATGGTCCAATTTTGAAAATCCGGTGAATGCTTTTCCTCTTTGTAGTTTCAAGGGATGGTTCTGGAGAGAAATCCATAGCGTTGAGGCTTTTGAAGGGATGAGCGATCTCTGAGTGTTCGGGATAGAGGAGCAAGTTGGTTGGCTATGTTCTCATCATTGGAACCGTTGGTGGCAGATTTATTGGATGGAAACAATTCTTCAGAAGTGTTGCAGTTGGAATTAGGCTTGGAGGATTGAGTTGACTCAAGAGGAGTTGGATCAGTTGAGTTAAAAGGAGGATGAATGGTCTTTTCATGATGGATCAAGGATAGCGTGTCCAATAGGTTGGAATTGGGGTGGAGAAGAGTTTCAAAGGGAGATTTTAGTGAAGGAGAAGATTCAGTTAGTTTTATGTTTTCAAAAATTTTAACATGTTTTGAGCAAACAGTCTCGCCAAGCTCTGGAATATAAACTTGGTAGGAGTTAAAATGTAGGTAATGACCCACGAGAATTCCTTCCCAACCTTTCTTTTCAAATTTTCCAAGATTGTGGTGGAGATTTAGAACTATGGTTTTGGATCCCAAGGTTCAAATTAGTTTGAGTTTGGGTCAATGACCATTCCACATCTCTGAGGCGCTCAATTTTGACTCTTTGGCTGGCAACAGATTCAGAATCTTGCAACATCCAATTAAAACTTGATCCCAAAGCTCCATTGGGATGGCCATGTCGATGATGGTGGTTCTGGCTGCTTCAAAAATGGTTTGGTTTCCTTGCTTGGCAATGGGGTTATGTTGTGGAGTGTAAGGTTCAGATGTGGTGTGTATGATACCACATCTCTGAGGCGCTCAATTTTGACTCTTTGGCTGGCAACAGATTCAGAATCTTGCAACATCCAATTAAAACTTGATCCCAAAGCTCCATTGGGATGGCCATGTCGATGATGGTGGTTCTGGCTGCTTCAAAAATGGTTTGGTTTCCTTGCTTGGCAATGGGGTTATGTTGTGGAGTGTAAGGTTCAGATGTGGTGTGTATGATACCAGAATCAGTAAGAAAGCTGGAGAGTTTGGAGTTAACAAATTCTCCGCCTTTGTTGGAGTGAAGAGATTTGAGTTGATATCCAAATTCATTAGAGTGAGTCTTGATGAATTTGATTAACTCATTGGTCACGTCCGATTTGAGTCTGATGGGGAGACAGGTTTTAAAGCAGGAGAATTCATCAGTGAGAAGCAAAAAATATTTGTTGCCAGTCTTGGAGATAGGATTTATTGGTCTGCAGACATTGGCGTGAAGACAAACAAAAGGTTTCAAGCAGTTGGAGATATGGCTTTTGAAGGATGAGCGATGAATCTTTCCCAAGGCGCACAATTTGCATGAGAGTTCTTTCCATCTCAATTTTGGAAAATCTTTTGAAAGTAGCTTAGTTTGATCGAGGTGAGGATGTCCAAAGCGTTTGTGGAGAGTCATGAGGGTAAGAAAGACGTGAGACGATTCAGACTGAGGAAGAGCAAGATCTCTGATTACCAAGAGATTGTCTTCAATAGAGCCGGTAAGGATTTATTGATGCTTGAACATTACAACAAAGTCATGCTGACCGGATAAGTGGAGCAAGCAGCCTTTGTTCAAGAGTTGGCCCAAGGACACCAGATTTACGGCTAGCTGAGGAACGTACAGGGATTGGCTAAGTAAGACGTTACAATTTTCGGACAAGAGCTTTGCGGTGCCAATACCTTCAGCATTAAGAGAGGTATTTTCCTTCCCAGTCTGGATATTGGTGTGGTCTTCAGTAAGGTCATCAAAAAAATTGGGGGAGTTGAACATTGATTGGGATGCTCCAGAATTGAGGATGATGGAGTGTTTGGTGAGCAGTTTGGAATTCGGCATAGCAAAGTTGTAAGAAGTACAGGATAGATTGGCAGCGGCTGATTTGTTCTTGTTGTGTTTTGGATTGTTGTTGTTGTTGTTTGGTAGAAGGTGTGGATATAGCCACCAGCACAAGTTTTTGGGGTGAGCGGATTGTGGGTTATGCCAGGTAGCTCTGCACTTGACTAACTCTTGTTTGACTCCAGTATTCAACATTTCCAATGCGTAAGTACCAGCTGCAATCTTGTTCTTGATTTGATTCAGATGACAAAGCACCAGGTCACCGTTGATTTTAGATTTGCCAAGGGAGTGAGTGATGTTTGTCTTGAGATGTTCTAGCTGTGGTGGAAAATTGTACAGGATTAGATATGCAACTATGTCTTTGTCCATTTGAATTCCGATTTCTGAAATTTGAATTAGACAGGATTTCACTTTGGTTATGAACTTATCAAAGTGTTTTGGGTCAAATTGAAGGTTGAGGAAATTAAAGAATACTTGAGAGCGGTTTGCAGTCTGGGAGGAAGCATAAAATTCATTTATCAATTTCCAGAGTTCAATTCCGTTCGTGAGATGATGATCCTTGATGCAATTGATGAACCTCCTGTTGTCAAGCTTAGATAGAATATATCCTACCAGTTTGAGGTTGACGTCTGGAGGAAATTTCTCAGGTTCAGGTGATTGAAGCCATTGTGCAAATCCTTTCAAGGCAAAGATGGTCATAATTTTAGAGCACCACAGCAAGAAGTTGGATTTGGTTAGGGTGGGAATGGAATCCGTGAGTGTCTTCAGGAGGGACAAATTGAGATCTGTTGGTCCAGGTGATTGAGACATGGTTGGTTTGACTCGTTTGTGTGTTTGTTGCTATTCCGCTTTTAACCATGAAGAGTTGAATGTTTTTGATTCCTGAACCAACAGACTAAGCGCAATTGAATCAACAAGAGTCTTAGGAAGGAAACAAAGAATGAAAAAGAGAATGAAGAAAATAAAGAATGATTCTCACTCTAGGCAGACACAAAAGGATTGGGCGCTCAGGTTGGTAACAAAAGAAAATAAAAGAAAAGAGAATAAAAGAAAGGACTGGATCTGACATGTGTCGCAGATAAGCACGTGAGTGAGATTCAAAGCCAGTGTACAAAGGTTCAGCATAGAGACAACCTCACATATGAACACTAAAGAAAGGGAATCCCTCGATGTTGAGTGATGAATGTTGGTTCAACAAAGTGATGATGTTGAGGAGGTTATCGTATTGAGCTTATTGAGGGAGATGGGGATGATGAGTTTTGGCGGAGGTGAGTGTTGATGATGAGATGGAGTGAGAAGAAGATAATATGAGAGAAGCGGTGAAAGAAGCGGAAGCTGAGATGGATGGCGGAAGCAAGTGTGGAAGTGGGTGAGAGGGATAGCAGAAGCAATGAAGAAAGTGGGTGAAGGAAGCGGAAGCAATGAAGAAAGTGGGTGAAGGAAGCGCAAGGGGAATGATGAGGTGGATGGTAGAAGTGGTGAGTTTCGAGGAGCAAGATGAAATGGTGGAGAGAAATCAATGAGGCAGTGGGATGGGAAGTGAATGGATGAAAGCAATGAGGAGATAGGATGCGCGCGCCCATGCGCTCCGTTGCGCAGATGATTATTGCAGATGAGCGGGCGCCATTGCGCGGATGAGATAGGAAACTGAAACATGTGCGCATTGGGTGCACGGAAGAGGATTGTGGTTAGAGATCAATTATAATGGGATTTAATTTCATTCCAACAATTTTCCAAAGGAAAAGACGTAAAATCTTTCTTCTTTTTTTATTTGGCACCCTTCAATTCCTATTTTACCGCTTGAGTTCTTTTTAAAATTCTCAAAACAAGATGGTTCTATCTGTGTATATGTCAATTTTGGCTGGCCCCTACTTGATTGTAAGACTTAAGGTTGATAAAATGATCTTGAATTCCTGGATAACTTAAAACCAGCATAGGCTGTGAAGGAAATAGAAGAGTATGAGAAAAACACAACCAAAAGAGAGAGCAGTTAGAGGAAAGAGACAAGATGGAAAGAAGTCCTACAGCTTGAGCCTAGAGAGTTTTGAGATAGGCAGCGTTGTTAGAATAGAAAAGAAAATAGATAGCAGAGATTGGGTGAGGAGAATACAAGGGATGATCTTGGAGTAATGGACCGAGTGAATGAGAAGAGCAGATCAGATATGATCCTATTGAGAGACCTTGAATGATCTGAGTCTTACCAGTCAGGGACTTGTAGGCGGGGCAATAGCTGGAGTGAGAGTGAATTGGAGGCCGTGTTGGAGTAGATTGAGGAGTTGATTGGTTGAGGATAGAAACAAGAAGGAAAAAGAGAAAGGAGAAGAAAAAGAAAGATGAAAATAAAAGAGATAAAGCAAAAGAGAAAGGATTAGGTTGGAGAGGAAGAGGAAAGGAAAGAGAAGAGTCTCCAAGATTGGATCTGGGGATACCCGGGGTGAGGGAGAGGCATGCATAAGGCAAGAGCGCGCAGAGAGTGAGATAATTGTGAGGGAATCTTAAAACCCCTGGTAACTGCTAAGAGGAGGATTGGATCTCCCATGGCAAGATTCAGGAGAAGACTTTATGTTGGAGAAGCTTGACAGAGAGGAGAAAGGAAGCTTTTGTGAGGGAGTCTGCAATCATGATGTTGGTTGGAATGAGAATAAGATTGTATTTAGAGAGAGAGAAGTCTTTGCGCAGGCCTTTTGTCTTTATATCAATATTTCGTGACTTAGAGTGGGATCCAAATTTCTTTGTTTTGTCTTCCAGCCCCTTATTTTCAATGTATATTGTTGGTTTGCATTTGGGAGATAGGTAAATTTCTCCGATGAGGTGAGTAACCCATTTGAGTTTGACGTAGCAGTCCAGGAGGGCATTGAGTTTGGACTCTGTCAAGGAGTACGTGACGTTTCTCTGCCTTGAAGAATTCCAGAAATCGGGCTGACGTAATCGAAAATAATATAGCCTGTTTGTGACTTACAGAATGTAGGGTTGTCGCCCCAAGTAGCATTGCTGTATCTGGAGAGTATTTCTTGTGCGGGGTCAAATTTGAGGGTGAACTTGAAGTCTCTAGTGGTCTTCAAGTACTTCCAGACTTTGCGCACATCTCTCCAATGGGTCATTCCAGGTTTTGTGTTGAACCTAGCCAGCCTTGAGACGGCAAAGAAAATATCAGGCCGAGTGTATTGGGAGAGATGGTTTAGAAGCCCAATTGCAGATTGGTAATTTATATTCAGTAGAGCAAACTCAGCATGATCTTCATCCAACGCGGGTTTGAGGTGAAAGTTCTGAGTTAGAGGTGTGTTTGTGTTTTTTCAGTCGGACAGACCAAGCTCCGCTAATCCTTGGTTGATATGGTTTGGTTGACTGAGAAGAATTTTGTCTCCATCAATTTCCATCAGCATGCCAAGTATTGGGGTGGGGAGTGACAGGAGGAGTTCCAAAACTTGCTTAGGAAGTTGGTGGTGAATTAATTAGACTTCCCAACAAGCATGAGGTTGTCAACATAGAAGAAGATGACCTCCATTGATTTTGAGCTGAATTATAGCCACAGGTTGCTAGTGGATTCATGGAATCCTTGATTTGATCCAGGTAGTAAGGTTTTTGTACCAGTTCTTGGGGACTGACAGAGACCATAGACAGATTTCTTCAATTTGAGATAAGGAGATTTTCTTTGCAATCCTTCAGGTGTTCTAATGATGACTGTTTTGCTGAGAGGGGCATGAAGGAAAGCCCCTTTTACGTCAAATTGGGTGAAATTTGATTTATTTTTGAGACCATAGAGCAGTGTGAGACCAAGAGACCCTATCTTTCCAGTTGGGGCCCAGGTTTCATCAAAATTGACACCCTGAATCTGGTGGTATCCTTGTATGCATAATTGGGCCTTGTATTTCACGGGTTCCCCATGACATTTTTCTTTAACCTTGAATACCTAGGTGGTGTTCAAGACGTTATTTGGTATGTTGTAATACTCCTCCCAAAAATTTTGGGATTCAATGGAGCTCAACTCATTATCTGACACTTTCTTCCACTTGGGCCATTTGGGGCATTTTTGGGCGGCCTTATAGGATGGGGGCTTGTAATGGTGATGGAAGCCATATTGTTGCAGTTTCCTAATTTTGCTTTGTGGTCTTAGGTTAGATCTTTGGGTGCTGGATTCTGGAACTAGATGAGGCGGAGAGTTGAGAGAAGCAGGAGGAGAAAGATTGAGAGAGTGGTCCTGGGAACTGGCATCCTCCGCGTCAGATTCAGATTCCAGACATTCAGAAGCAGGTTCCCGGATGGAGTACTTCTTGTTGTTTGAGGAGAAATCCATTTTGTAGATGTCCGGAGTGGGTCTTAAGAACAAGTTGATACTGGGGGATTCAAGAAATGGGAATGTATCTGATTGAGTTTTGAGGAATCTCTTGTGTTTGGTCTCAATAACTGCAACAAGTGAGTTGAGGATGAGGTACAAGTGGAAAGTGGGGTTAAACCCAATCAGGATACCCTCAAGTCCTTTTTCATCAAACTTTTGACCTTTTTGAGAGCAATTTGCAAGGTATACAACAGTGATACCCACAGCTTTCAAGTAATTAGCAGGGAGACTCTTACCAAGCAGGAGTTCGCAGGGAGATAGGTGATTAACTTCTTGGGGAAGATCATTGAGCATGAAGCAGAAGCTTTGCGTTACTATATTCCAGTAATTTTTGGGCAGCCAAGTGGATGAGAATGTGGTGCAAGAGGATTTGACAATGTGGTGAACCATTTGGGACACCTTAAGAAAAGAATTCAAAAATTGTAAAAAAAAAAAAACCTTCCTAGCCGCGTCGCTCCTCCTCATCCTCATCCTTGCGCGTTGCTCATCCTCATCCTCATTGCATTGCTCCTCCTCATCCTCATCCTTGCGCGTTGCTCATCCTCATCCTCATTGCATTGCTCCTCCTCATCCTCATCCTTGCGCGTCACTCATCCTCCTCCTTGCGTGTCACTCATCCTCATCCTCGCGCGTCGCTCATCCTCATCCTCGTTGCTTGCATCCTTGATCACTTCCTCACTATCATTGCAACCATCAGTTGTTCATCATGACCCTCCCCATCGCTTGGCCATGCGCAAATCATTGCCTTCCCTCTCATCATCAATTTATCTATTGTGGCGTCCTCATCATCACCATCATAACCACTTGTGAGCAAGGATCATTGATCACGTCAACCCCATTGCTCATCATCAAAACCATCCGATTTCTTTCTTTCTCACCCCCCTCCAGATTTGGATGGGAGGGGGTTTTGCGTTGTTACTAGGTGTGAAAAAGTCCGCACGGACGTTTGCAAGCGACAGGCTGGGGTGAGAATCTCTCACCCCAGTCTGGAAGATTGGCAGAAGGGAACCGGGCCTCCCCAAGCTTGAGCCTCATCATTTTGAAAAAAAAATTCCACTTTCATTTGTGTTATCCAATTGTAAATAGTTACAGGGCTCTCTAGCCTATAAAATGAGGGGCTCTCCCCTGCTTTTTTCCATCATAAATTCTTCCCACTAATAAGAATTATGAGCTTCTGATCCAAGAGCTCCTTCCTTTGTTAAATTGATCACTTATCCTGATATATCTTTTGATTATTCCTTGATCCTTATCCCTTACCCTTGAATTTCTTTTAAAGTCCGAAAATCTGACCTGCCCTTCTGTGGCCCTGTTCCTTATCACCAACCATAGCCTTGCTGGTTGAAGAAGAATTCATTAAATTGAATTCTTGAGTGTGTTATACCACTCTTGATGCCTTTTTCTGACCATTATTTTTTCTTTATCATTCATTTGATTGTCTTTCTGGACCAGTCAAATTTGACTAAGAGGTTTTATTAAGTTTAAACCTGGAGTGTTAAACCTCCCTTTAATTATTCAAGTTGAATTCTGCCACACTATTCTTGAATCCTTGAGAAGTGTTGGGTTACTCTTAGTTCAAAATTGTTACTGTTTGTTTCAGTGATCCATAAACATATTGCATTGTCTTGTGCAGCCACACACCGTTATCTGGTACCCTTCAAGCACTTGATTGCGGAGAGTTGGGCAGGTTCATTGAGAACCTGGAGGTTTATTGGGTTTGGGTTGATTTCTCCCAAGCACCTGCTGACAACCAGAGTTATTAGTGTGTGGGTGCAGTTACTTACAACTGCTTTGTTCTATTGGACTCTGAGCAAAATTTAACTTATTTTGTTCAAAGTATTTCACCTCATCATCTTGGTTCAGGTAGTGCTGCTTCCCCCATCAGCTATTGTTGCTATTGACTTATCCCTATCCCATTTTATTCCTCATTAACAAAGGTTACTGGACCTTGATTCTGGTTACATTTAAATATTTTTGTAACACTCAGGAGGGCAGCCTAAAAAAGCACCTATCCCCTCCACAGAACTGCCAACGCCCTGCACCGTTTGGAGTCTTAAATTTGGTCCCCGGGGCCTGGATCAAAACAGCAACCTTGGGATTTACAGTCCCAGATTTGTGGAATCAACTTTGAAATCTGATCTTTTTCTCTTTTTCTGTTTTTCTTTTTTCTGTGTTCTGTTATCATCTAGATCTGATCCGTGGAGGCAACTTGTTCCAGAAGTAAGTCCTCCAAATTTTGCACCATCAAGGGGTTTGATTCTATTTGTTTTTTTGTAAACCCTACCCTGGCCACACTCGTGAGCCACTTTGGAAATCTGTTCTTTGGATCCCTTAGGAAATATTTTGTCAAAATGGAATCTATCATTACCCCTTCTACCTCTGTTTGGGCCAAGATGATCATGATCAAACCTCAGAACAAGAATTTATGCTTTAATGGTACAAATGTTGAACAGTTCCTGGATTCCTACGACATGGCTGCTGAAGTGGACGGTGCTAGCAAATATTACATGGCTTATCAACTGCAATTCTTTATCTCCTCTGATTAAGTAATGCAAGTGATTGAATCATTTGATGGATTTGAATCCCATGACTGGATACTTCTTAAGGAAGCAATGGTTGCTTAGTGGGGCAAAATTGATATAGCTAGGTTCACTCTCCAAGATCTGGATGCCCTAGTCTCTCAATGGACCTCCAATGGTGGTATCTTCTCAGCCTCTGATTATCAAGCTTTCAGAAAATCTTGGGACCCTATTCAATCCTATCTTATCCGAAACAATCACATTGATATGGTGGACAAAGTTTGAGTTCAATTTTTTCAGTATTTCTCTCCAGGAGTGCAGGAAAGAATTAATGATGAATTGGTGAAATCTGGATCCATGATCACTACAAGAGATAATTGGTTCAAGCTCCCTGCTTTCATGGTTCTTAGAAATACTGTGGATAAAGTAATGAAAGGTCAAACAGCTCTCACCTTTGAAAAACCTAGAATCACTGAACCAGTCCCTGCCCCCTCTTTTCAAGCATCTAACAAAATCATGAATAAGATGGAAGCCAATTGAAGACCTAAACCAAATCCTCAGACCCACAGGGAAACACCTACTATTGATGAGATCACCAAACTCCTGCAAGCTTTTTAGAATAAAATGGATCATAAACTCTCCTCTCTGGTTGTCCCTAAACCCTCCAACTCTGTTCCTAGGTCAACCATGGTTTGCTATTATTGCCACAGAGAAGTTCATGGAACTAGGCACTGTCCTGAACTCCAGAAGGACAAGGAGGAAATGTTGGTGGAACAGAAAGGGAGTAACTTCTTTCTGCCTAATGGTGCACTTATCCCTTTTGATTCATCTCATCCAATTTGTCATGTGGTGGCCTCTTTCTAGCCTTCTGCTCCCAAGAAGGCATCCTTGGCCTCTTTTGGTTTTTGATCTGCTTGTGGAACTCTTCAACCTTGGTATCATCCTGCTGTCTCTTCTTCCGGCTTTTCTGGAAATTATCAATCTGATCCAGCTAGGAAACAACATGAAGAGCCCAGACCTCATAAAGCTCCTCCTGTTCCATCTTCAATTCTTTGAAAGCCTGTCAAACCTTGATCTTCACTGGAGCCTGCTTCTTCTGAGGTAGAAGACATGGAAGTAGAAAAGGAACCCCTCATGGATAGGTTCCCAGAATACTCTGATCCTGCTCCTCTGCCATCCAAATCACCTTCACCAACTGATCCAGTTATAGTGCCACCCTCACCTGAACTTCCTCTTCCAACTCAACCCAAGGTTTGATTTGAAAGGGGAATTTCCAAAGACCACCCCAAGGCTGTGGAAGGGGTATTAAAGAAAATCTCTGATCTTAAAATACCTGATCTATCTGTGGCTGAACTCCTTTCCATCTTACCATCTGTGGCTGAAGGCATGAAGAAATGGGTTTCTTGGCAATGTGTGGAGATTGGTCCTGATGAATTGAAAGTTTCCTTTGGAAACTTGATGGAAGACTCTGGTGGAACAGATCCTCCTTCTGATTCAAATCTTTATTCTTTTCCTCTTTGATTTTTACCATGCTCTCTTGGTGACTCATCCAAAACGGTTTCTCTACTTGTTGATTCCGGGTTCCAACTAAACTTAATTTTGGATGCAATTGCCTGCAAGCTCAATCTCAGTCCAAGGGTCAGCTTCAACTCGGCTTTTTATAGAATTGGGAATCAATCTTGTGAATTGGTGGGTATTTCTGAGGATGTGCCAGTTCAAATTGGTCAAAATATTGTTGGAACCTGTCACTTTTGGATCACTTGATTGGAAGGTCCTATGATTTTGGGTGGTCCTTTCTTAATAGACTTTGGAGCCACCCTGATGTTTTCTGATCAAGTTGGGGAGAGAATTCTTCTTCCTGATGCTGATTGTAGGAAGACTGAAGTTCCTCTCTGTTCTTTGGATTCTGGTTGTTGGGAAAGAGATTTCCCTGGTTTTTCACCTAAATTGGTTCTGAAGGGGAAGCAGAAGGATTCTTCTAACTCCTCTCATTTTTTAGCCAAATAATTGGTAATACTAATAGTTTTAGTTCTTCTAAGCCTCAGAATTCAAATACAGGGTCAACTTTTATCTCTGAGGCATATTTTGCATCCTTTTCATCTCTTTCTTTTTTTTCTTCTGATCTCAAAAATGTCCAAAATCAAAAACATGTTAAAACACAAAATTCCAAAAATATTTCTCTTCTATCTGGTTCTTTTTTTTCTTCTTTTCCTTTTCCTCTTATCACTGATCAATCTTCCTCTAGCTCTGGTTCCATTCTCCGCAATGAGTATGAATTAGATCCTGATCTCAATTCTTTTCTTAATGGTTTTGGTATGGAGGAGTATGGGCTCCAGTGGAGGCACTTGGGGGTAAAAGTAAGTCCTCCCAATTGTGCAACATCAGGGCATTCTTCTACCATAGTTTTGGAAAATCTACCTTGTGCCACACCGGTGAGCAAAGCGTTATCTTTTGGATCCTCTTTTATGGAAAAGGCACCCTTTGAAAATTTTCTGGAACATCAAACTTGGAGGATGTTGGAATCTGGTCTCAGTTTTTGTACTCAGGTCTTGCTGGTGAATGCTTGGAGGAAACAAGAACTTTTCTCTTTTGCCACTAAGTAAAAGCCAGTTGCAAAAAAGGTCCAGCCTTTCAACCAACCCATGCCTCTCAATCTAAATACTCCTCTCATGCGTCCTACTCTATCTCATGATCCTTATTGTGGTCTATCTCACTCTCTTACTGGCCCCTTTGTACCTTGTGGTTGTGTCACTGAAGAACAATTGAAGGTGGTCAACTTTGGTCCAGATGGATGGCTTTTACCTGATGAGTTAAATTTGATCACAAATATCTTATCTCTAAGGGAAAAATCTATTGCATTTTGTGAAGAAGAGAGAGGTCTCTTGAAAGAATCCTATGGTCTCCCTTATATCATCCCTGTAGTTGAACATGATCCTTGGCAAAAGAAAAATATCCCTATTACTGCTGCAAAAGTCAATGAATTCATCAAGTTGGTCCGCAAACGAGTCCGTACCGGTCTATATGAACAGTCAACCTCCAGTTACTCTAGCCCTGTTTTCTGTGTTCTAAAGAGTAATGGTAAACTTAGAGTAGTTCATGATCTCCAACCTCTCAATAAAGTTACTATTAAGGGCTCTGGTTTTCCTCCTGCCACTGAAGAATTTATTGAATCCTTCTCTGTGAGATCCTGTTATGGTCTAGGAGACATCATGCGGGGTTATCACAAATAATCTTTGCATCCTATTTTTTGCCCTCTCACTACTTTCAATACTCCTCTTGGTTGATTTCAACTGACTCAATTGACTCAAGGTGCCACCAACTCAGTTGCAGTCTATCAGGCTCAGATGATGTGGATCCTCCAAGAAAAAATCCCTGATCATTCTGGGATCTTTATTGATGATGGTGGAATTAAAGGTCCAGTTTCTGACTATGATAATGAGCTCTTACCTTGGCACTCAGGAATTCGACAATTTATCTGGGAGTATGATACTATCTTGGAAAGGATGTTGTTTTGAATTGAGGAATCAGGCCTTACTGTCTCTGGATCAAAACTTGCTGCCTGTGTCCCTGCCTTGGAAATTGTGGGTCATATAGTCTGCAAGGAAGGAAGAAGGATGGCACCCTCTAAAGTCAACAAAATCATCTCCTGGCCTACTCCAATAAATCAAACTGAAGTTAGAGGTTTCCTAGGTGTTGTAACTCATTTCAGGATCTTCATTCCCTCTCTATCCAAAATCTGTGCACCCTTGCGTCATCTAACCAGAAAGGAAGCTGAATGGATTTGGACCCAAGATTGCAAACAATCATTTCATTTGCTCAAAACTATTGTTGGAAATGACATAGTTTTGAAAAAGATCTCTTATGGGCCTGGAGCTGGCAAAATAAAATTGGCTGTTGACTCTAGCTATCAATCTGTTGGGGCTGTCCTTACTCAGGAAGATGAAAATGGTTTGGACTGTCCTGTTCTTTATGAATCTTTGCTATTTTTGGATGTGGAATCTAGATACACTCAGCCCAAACTGGAACTCTGTGGTGTGGCCAGAATGCTGAAGAAACTCCAAACAGTACTCTGGGGACAACATTTTGAATTGCAAGTTGACGCTTGATCTATTGTGGAAATGATCAATGCTCCCAGTCTTCCAAATGCTCCAATGACTCACTGGGTAGCTTTTATCCAGCTTTTCTCTTTTGATATTGTTCATAGGCCTGGGAAATCTTTTAATATGCCTGATGGTTTATGTAGAAGACCTATTGGAGACAATGAATTGGATTTTGGAATGGATTTTGATGAGGAAGAACCTTTGGTCCGCCCTTTTTTTGCTTTCTCCTCCCAAGATTACTCTGGTTTCCAACAAGATTTCTGGCTTTAGTTGGAGCAGTACCTTTCAGCTCTCCAAAGACCCCTTGATCTCTCTGCCCAAGAATTTCAATCCCTTAAAATAAATTCCTCTAGTTTCTTTATCCAAGGATCTAGGCTTATGAAAAGAGGAACTCCTTGTGCGCTTGTTGTGGTTACTATCCCGGCTAAGCAAGATTTGATCCTTGAAAGTCTCCATGAGGGCCTTGGTCATTGTGGGGAAACCAAAACTTATCAATGATTATCCAAACAGTTCTGGTGGCCATCACTGAAGAAATCTGTCTCTCAATGGTGCAAGAGTTGTGAAGTTTGTCAAAAACGTGATCTTGGGCGTCCAGATGAAATTTGCTATCCTACTGGGGAGTCCACTGTCTTTGGAAGGGTTGCTACGGATGTGGTTCATATCAAGGCAGTTGGTGTTAAGTACCTCATTGTGGCTAGAGATGATTTTTCTGGATGAGTTGATCCCAAATTCCTTGAGAACCTTAGTTCTGGATCTGTGGCAGCTTTCCTTCATGAGAATTGGACGATGCGTTACGTTTTGGCTCAATCTTATTCTACTGATGGTGGCTTGGAATTTGGTGGAAAACTTGCTGAAATGATCCAATTGCTCCCTGGAAAACATAGAGTTACTACTCCCTATTATCCTGAAAGACAAGGCATGGTGGAAAGAGGCCATGCTCCCTGAAGGCTGCTCTGGTTAAACTGGCTGGTGAAATTGGAAAGAATTTTCAAAAGTTTCTTCCCTTGGTCCTCTTCTCTGGTTGAATTTCCACAAAGCAAACCACTGGCTACTCTCCTTATGAAATCATTTTTTGTCAAAGGGCTGTTCTTCCTCTTGATTTTGAAATGGAGTATTTCTTGGGCATCTCTTGGGAACAAGTTTCTTCAACTACTGACCTATTAGTTTCCAGATCAAAGCAACTGGAGCAGAGTGAAGATATTTGTAACAAAGCTTATCAGAAGATGATGGAATCAAGAGCAAAATCAGTTAAGTATTGGGAAGATAAACATCCAAATCAAATCAGAGATCCTTTAAACCCTGGTGGTCTGGTATTGGCTTTTAATTGATCTTTAGAGACTCAGTGGGGAAACCTTTTTTTGTATTGTTGGAATGGTCCTTATAGAGTGGTTTGTCAAGTTAGAGGTGGATCTTATGTTTTGGAAGAACTGGATGGTACTTAGTTGGCCAGAAGGTTCTCTGCTGATCAAGTTAAGAGATTTTATTGTTGTGGGGGCAATTTGGGTTCAAAGTAAGTCCTCCCAATTGTGCACCACCAGGGTCTTCTGCTGTGTTTTTTTGTAAAAACTCTACTTTATGCCACATACTTGAGCACCTGGGAGTCCTTTTCTTTTATCTTCTCCACATTTTAAGCTCTTTTGGATGGATCAAGATGGGTTTCAACATTTTTTTTACTTAGAGGATCAAGAAACGGCTGATTCTTTTCTTTTTTTTCTTTTTCACGTTTTCAAAATTATGACGCAGACTAGGAACAGTCTGTAAGTTGGGGAGAGATGTGGTGAACCATTTGGGACACCTTGGGAAAAGAAAGCAAAAATTGTAACAAAAAAAAAAAAAAACTGTCCTAGTTGCGTTGCTCCTCCTCATCCTCATCCTTGCAAATTGCTCATCCTCATCCTCATTGCATCGCTCCTCCTCATCCTCATCCTTGCGCATTGCTCATCCTCATCCTCATTGCATTGCTCCTCCTCATCCTCATCCTTGCGCGTCACTTATCCTCATCCTTGCGCATTGCACATTGTCATCCTTGCGCGTTGCTCATCCTCATCCTCACGCTTTGCTCATCCTCATCCTCATCGCTCGAATCCTTGATTGCTTCCTCAGTTTGATCGCGACCATCAGTTGTTCATCATGAACCTCCCCATTGCTTGGCCATGCGCAAATCATTGCCTTCCCTCTCATCATTGATTCATCTATTGTGGCGTCCTCATCATCACCACCATCACCACTTGAGAAAGGATCATTGATCACGTAAACCCCATTTCTCATCATCAAAACCATCCAATTTCTTTCTTTCTCACCCCCCTCCAGATGTGGATGGGAGGGGGTGTTGCGTTGTTACTAGGTGTGCAAACGTCCGCACAGACGTTCGCAAGCAACAGGCTGGGGTCAGAATCTCTCACCCCAGTCTGGAAAATTGGCAGAAGGGAACCGGGCCTCCCCAAGCTTGAGCCTCATCATTTTTAAAAAAAAAAAATCCGCTGTGGAAACTTTAGAGGTTATCCCTCACAAAGTTGTCCCAAGTCACAGAGTTCGATGGTTTTAGCGTCTGTAAGACTCAAGGATGATTCCTTGTCAGAGAGAGAGAGAGTGAGATTCTAATCTTCCTTTTTCCTATTCCCCCTTCCGTGTGTGTGTGTCCCTCCAACCCGTGTTGAGGGGAGAGGTATCTTATATCCCCTCCCCTCAGCCCTAACCTAAGTACAAGCACAAAGACAAACTGAAAACCATGAAGAAGAAACCCTACACCCAGAACCCTAACCCATCCCCCAACCCATACCCATACCCTATCCCTTCAGCTCGCCTGTCATTCCAAACATCCGGTTTGTCCGTCCGTGGCGCGGCCCCCCGCCGCGCGCTACCCAAAGTTCACCGCCCTTGCCCGTATCCCCCCGACGCGCCGTTGTGGATTTCCCATCCCGTGGCTGGGCCGCGCTTGCGCGCGGTTGTCCACGCACATAGCCCCGCTGTTGCCCCGCCTTTTCCTCCCCTGATTAACCGCCCGAGAACCTGGTTGGCCCAGCTCCATCCGTGAGTCAGATATTCAAGCGGATTGCGGCCCGTCTCCCCTAGTCAGGCCCGGCCCGCACCCGCGTGCTTGATCCACTGCTTCCACTGCTGAGCTTTGCGGCAACTGCTGCTGAGCCCGCAGCAGCTACTGCTGAGAACCGGCGCACCCCCACTGCTGAGCCTAACCTACCAGATGCTGAGCGCGCAGGCCACGACGCAGTTCCCAACCCAAGGCTATATAATGACACCACACCGCTTTCATTTGTGTTATCCAATTGTAAATAGTTACGGGGCTCTCTAGCCTATTAAAGTAGGGGCTCTGCCCTGCTTTTTTCCATCATCAATTCTTCCCACTAATAAGAATTATGAGCTTCTGATTCAAGAGCTCCTTCCTTTGTGAAATTGATCACTTATCCGGGTATATCTTTTGATTATCCCTTGATCCTTATCCCTTACCTTTGACTTTTTTTTAAAGTCCAAAACTCTGATCTGCCCTTCTGTGGCCCTGTTCCTTATCACCAACCATATCCTTTCTGGTTGAAGAATAATTCATTAAATTGAATTCTTGAGTGTGTTATACCACTCTTGATCCCTTTTTCTGACCATTATTTGGTCTTGATCATTCATTTGATTGTCTTTCTGGACCAGTCACGTATGACTAAGAGGTTTTATTAAGTTTAAACCAGGAGTTTTAACCCTCCCTTTAATTATTCAAGTTGCATTCTGCCACACTATTCTTGAATGCTTGAGAATTGTTGGGTTACTCTTAGTCCGAAATTTTTACTGTTTGTTTCAGTGATCCATAAACATATTGCATTGTCTTGTGAAGCCACCCACTATTATCTGGTACCCTTCAAGCACTTGATTGCGGAGAGTTGGGCAGGTTCATTGAGAACCTGGAGAATGATTGGGTTTGAGTTAATTGCTCCCAAGCACCTGCTGAAAACCAGAGTTATTAGTGTGTGGGTGCCGTTACTTACAACTTCTTTGTTCTATTGGACTCTGAGCAAAATTTAACTTATTTTGTTCAAAGTCTTTCACTTCATCATCTTGGTTCAGGTAGTGCTGCTTTGCCCCTCAGCTATCATTGCTATTGACTTATCCCTATCCCATTTGATTCCTCATTAACAAAGGTTACTGGACCTTGATCCTGGTTACATTTAAATATTTTTGTAACACTCAGGAGGGCAGCCTAAAAAAGCGCCTATCCCCTCCACAGAACTGCCAACTCCCTGCGCCGTTTGGAGTCTTACAACTATTTTTCTGTTGGCTCTCTCGGCTCAACCATTGTGTTGGGAATGGTAGGTTTCTGAAGTTTGTAATTTGATGTGGTTGGTTTTTGAAAATTCCTTGAGGTCGGAGTTGATGAATTTGGTACCTTTATCAGAGAAGATTTCAGACGGATAATGGTTCAGTCTCTTGTATTCAATCTTGAGTATGTTTATAATTGCTTCAGCATTCTCATCTTTGGAGGTAAGGGGAAAATCCCCTAAGGAACCTGAGTAATTATCCACCAGAGTGAGAATTTAGAGATTACCAGCTTTGGATTGGGGTGAAATTGGTCCAACAAGATCAATGTGAATTCAGTCCAGAGGTTTACTGGAGGGAGTAGACACACAGGAGAACAGAGATTGGGTAATCTTACCCTTCAAGCAGATGTCACATTGGAATCTTGTGAGTTCTTCATTAGTGAAAAGGTCCTTAATGATTGGCTTGAGGGTGGAGATGGAGGCGTGTCCATGAATCTGATGGATTTCAAGTAGCAAGGGATGGTTGGAGAAGGACTGCTTTGATGGAATATTTATTACATGAACAGATTGGCTTTGTCCAGTTGAACGTGCTTTTTCAATTAAAAATAAATTATTGCTAATTAAACCTTTAATTAATGGTCAACCTCCACGCCTGATGGAAAATTTGTTTCAAGTTTGATTGAGGCATCAACCTTTCTGGGCAAGAAGGCTGGGACTAATGAGATTGAAGAAAATGTTGGGCACGTAGACGCAGTCCTCAAGAGTAATTGTTGAGTCTTTCCACTCTAGTTTGACAGTTCCAGTACTGCATATCTTGAGGTTTGTTTCCAGTTTACCTGTCTTTATCTCCTTGGATTCTTCTTGTAGATGGATGGATGTAAAATATTTGAGATCTTTGAAAATCCAGACATTTGCTCCCAAGTCTAGAAGAAGGTTGGGGTTGTTTTCTTCATTTATCCAGAGGGTTAGTAGGGCATGTTAATTTATGATAGGAGTCTTTTTCGTTTTATTTTTCCACTTGTTTTGTTGTTCAATCCACCGTTCCGGTGCAATTTGAGGATGGCAATGGAAACAAGATGATTCCAAGTGAGGGGTGTTAGCGTGGTGATAGCCTTCTAGACATCTGATCTTTGACTTCTTTTCTTCCCTATGGATCTTTGTCTTAGTTGACACAAGAGAGACGTCCGCTGCTGGTTTGACCAGATAAAATTGAGCCTTCCTCTTGTTATTATATTGAGGTAGGTGATTAAATACTACTTCCACTGTCAGGCTCTATTTGACATGCATGATCTGCTGCTTGAGGGTTTTGAGAATTGGTGGAAACTTGAAGAGTAGAAGGTACGCAAGTATGTCTTTGGGTAATTTGATTCCTATGTCTGTCATCCTAGTGATTGAATTTTGCATTTTGATGATGAATCCCTCAATGGCTTGCTCGTGGAAAATTGAATGCAGGGAATGGTTGAACACCCTTTTCCTGTTTTCTGTCTCAGAAGATGCCAATCTTTGCGTGATTTAAGCCCATAGGAGTTTTGAAAAGGATATGTTGGAATAGTTGACCTCGTTTGCATGAGTTGTACTGTCAAGTTTTGATAGGATTATGGCTCATATTTTTTGGTCCTGTTTGTAGGATAGGGGTCCAGAATTTCGAGTTATAGCTTCCTTGATGTCCTTCAGATCAAACAGCATCAACATCTTATCTTGCCATATCAAGTAGTTCTCTTTGTTCAAAGGAGGGATTGCATTGACCAAGAATTTCAAGGCCACCCGATGAAAGCAATCGGCCGCTCCCGCTAGTTTGGTCATGGTTGATTTGGTTTGGTTCAATTGTAGAGTCTTTGTCTTTTAACCATAATAAAATGATCCTAAATTTCTGGATGACTGAAAACCAGCATAGGCTGTGAAGGAAATAGAAGAGTATGAGAAACACATGACCAAAAGAGAGATTAGTTAGAGGAAAGAGACAAGATGGAAAGAAGTCCTACAGCTTGAGCCTAGAGAGTGTTGAGATAGGCGGCATTGTTAGAATAGAAAAGAAAATAGATAGCAGAGGTTGGGTGAAGAGAACACAAGGGATGATCTTGGAGTAATGGACTGAGTGAATGAGAAGAGAAAATCAGAGATGGTCCTATCAAGAGACCTTGAAGGATATGAGTCTTACCAGTCAGGGACTCGTAGGCGGGGCAATAGCTGAAGTGAGAGTGAATCGGCGGTTGTGTCGGAGTAGATTGAGGAGTTGATTGGTTGAGGATAGAAAAAAGAAGGAAAAAGAGAAAGGAGAAGAAAAAGAAAGATGGAAAGATAAGAGAGAAAGAAAAATAAAAAGGATGGGGTCAGAGAGGAAGAGGAAAGGAAAGAGAAGAGTCTCCAAGATTGGATCTGGGGATACCCAAGGTGAGGGGGAGGTGCCCAGAAGGCAAGAGCGCGCAGAGAGTGAGATAATTGTGAGGGAATCTTAACATAGGTTCAAGTCTTGGGTTTTACAAATATTTTTTGATCTTTTGAATGATATACTTCAATAGGCCACCTTTCTCATTATCTGGAATTTACAAGATCATTGCATCAAGTTTTTCACGTAACTGAGGAATTCTCAGCATTTTTTCCAGGTTGCACTTCAAAAACTCAAAAGGATCAACCATCAGTGAATTAGGAATAATTAATCAAAAAGCATTAAACAAAAACCATTAATCAAAAACCATTAATAAAAAACCATTAATCAAAAAAAAATTAATCAAAAACCATTAATCAAAAACCATTAATCAAAAACCATTAATAAAAAAGCATTAATCACATTGTGATTTGAACAATCCAACTTAAGCCAAATTACAGAAATAGAGCTCCAAGGGTCACAGTCCAACCTCCACTAATGATGAACATCTTTGGGTACCATGGATCCTCTGAATGCTAGATGGTCACCTATTTGGTGGGAAGAGGGAAAACCCATAGTTTTGGAGTATGACTTGGTGCTGTGAAACCCCCTCCTCCTGGGTTTCACATAAAAGACCTTTCAGATGATTACATAACCCTCCTCTGTTCTACATTATTTAAACACTTGTTCCCACATTCCTCACCTAGCTCCTCAGAGACTCTGACTTCCATCCTCTTTGAGCTAGGTGAGCTTATCCCCTTTTCATTTCCTCATTCTCCTCACTCATCTTGTATTTATAGCTCCTGAGAGACTCTGACTTCCATCCTCTTTCAGCTAGTTCTGCAATTTATATACGCCCTGGTTCTAGAAACTGTCTCTCAAGCTCAGATTGGTTCTAGAACCCCCTAACACTCCTTCTGTTCAGTGAAGGGCTAGACCTAGCCCTTACATTTTTTTTCTTGAACCTCTCAACCTCACATGCCTTCACAAGTGAATCCTGGCAAGATTCTCCCCCTTTCCAATCCAGAAACTATTGCCTGCGCAAACGGTTGACAGGCTAGACTTAGAGCCACATTACAAGTGGTAAACTCAATCCTTTTTGATCTGCCTGCGCATTCAAACCTTACTGCAGATTTACATCCAACCATGACCATTGATCCCAAGCCTTCCTCCTCTACCTTGGAGCCCGCACCAAAGACCACTGTGAGGTCCCTTGATGAACACTTGCAAGTTCTCATTGAGCTGCAACATTGCAGCATAGATCAGTCCATTGCCAAACTTGCAGAGGCCGCGGCTGCCCACCAACCCAAGGAGGCCAGATGCCTAGCTGATGACTCCAGGATCAAACGCTTGGAGGAACCGCTTTTACAACTCTCCGTGAAACCTGACACAACTGGAACTCCGGGCATAACCAAGGAGGCGCTTTTACAACTCTCCATGAAACCTGACCCAACTGAAACTCCGGGAATAACCAAGGAGGGCCGTATCAACCTCCTCAAATTTAGAACAACGGATGGCCCCCTCTTCAATGGGCCGTTTCAAGAAGTGGAGTCACTTCTCAAATGGCTCCAAGCCATTCAACTTTTCTTTGCGGTGAAAGGCGCTACCCATGATGCCAATAAGATTAGACTGGTTGGTAGCCTTTTCTGGGAAACAAAACTGGTATCCTTTTATGCTGCAAATGTCAATGATTGGATGACTGGAAGCTGGTTGGACTTCAAATCCAAATTGTTGACTCTTGAGCTTCCCCCTCTCTGGCTCACGGGACTTTGAGCAAAGCTTTGAAACTTGAAGATGTTGCCTTACAAATCCTATTGTGACTATAGTACTTGCTTGTGGACATTACAGTACACATTAAACTTTGACCACTCTTTGGTCAACAATTTTGCCTTAGCCAAGTTGATGACCCTCGGAATGCCTGGAAAGTTGCAGGCTGAGGTGAAAAATCACCAGTTACTTTTAGCAGACCCCTTTAACTTCTCTATGTTCAATGGTCAAGCCAGCCTCTTCTGGGAGGGAATCAAAAAACAGTCTCCGACAAGGGGAAAATTGACCAATCCCACAAGTGGTGCATCAAACAACTTGTGTCAAAACCCCCGCTGTGCTGCCCCATCCTGGACACCCTGGCCGCTTTAAGACCTCAATCCATAAACTGTTGCGCAAACGTACCGACCGGCTGAAAAACTTATCCTCAGGCTCATCCAAACCGTCCTTGAACCGCGCGCGCTGCGCTTCCATTATCCGCGTTGGGCGCCGCGCCGCGCCGCACTCCTTTCATCCACGCGCGTCGCGCGTCCTTTATCCGTGTTGCTTCTCATCTCCGCCGTTGTCATAGCACGTCCTCATCTTTGTTGTTGTGTGTCTTCATCTTTGTCGTCGCGCGTCCCAATCTCCTCATTGCTACCGTTGCGCGGCCCTCATCCATGATTTACTGAATCCATCCCGACCGCACCTCCAAGCATTTGGCAAATCCTTGGATCCGTCAAACCTCCCATCGCACTTGATCTATCAGTCATGGATCTCAAGGCTGTCAGGATTTGCTCAACTTTCTCAAACCAATCTCCCATCCGCCCATCCGCGCTCTCATGGACTTCATCCGTCACCTTTCCTGGGAATCTCCCACCCGCTTCTGCCTTTGGAAGAATGCCAACAACCGCCTGCGGAAATCCCAGCGGTTTGGTCCATTTCTCTCTCCCACCCGCTTCCGCCTTCGGACAAGGGGTGGGTGACTCTGGTATTGTTATGCGCGCCCATCCACAGACGGACGCGAGCGACCACATAGTTGCCTTCCCTTTTTTGGCTCTATTTGTAGAATCCGTTGTATATAGTCTAACGGGCCTCCTGCCCATATAAGGGGGGGCTCTCCCTTGCCTTTTTGATCATCATTGGGAAAAATCATCAGCACATGGAACGATCCAGAATGAAATCAGCACACCTTTGATCCTTGAGCCTCCATACTCAACCCTTGATCCCTGATCCTTATCACCAACCAATAGCCTTGCTGGTTGAAGAAAAATTCTGCCTGTTGGAATTTTTGAGTGTGTCATACCACTCCTTGATCCCTTTCTCTGACCATACTGGTCCTGATCCCTGATCACCTTTCTGGAGCCAATCACAATTGATTGAAGAGGTCTTATTAAGCTTAAGACCTGGAGTGTTATACCTCCCCTTAGTTTCTTTGGAGTTTCATTCTGCCAGCCTACCCTTGAGTCCCTTGAGAAGTGTTGAGGTTATCCTTGCTTCAAATCAGTTACTGTTTGCTTTAGAGCTTCTTAAACATTGTGCTTTGTCCTGTAAAGCCACCCACAGTTATCTGGTACCCTTCAAGCGCTTGATTGCGGAGAGTTGGGCAGGTTCATTGAGAACCTGGAGGTTGCTTGGGTTTTAGTTGATCATCCCCAATCTTCTGCCGACGACCAGAGTTATTAGCTTGTGGGCGTTGTTAAACACAACAGCTTTTGTTCTTTGAACTCTAGGAAGACTTTAACTTCTTTTGTTCAAGTTTTCCCTGCATAATCTTCTCTCAGATAGTGCTGTTCCGTCGCTACCAAACTATTATCATCTTTATCCTCTACTCCTTGATTCCACATTTACCAGGTTCTGGACCTTGATCTTGGTTACAGTTAAATATTTTTGTAACACTCAGGAGGGCAGCCTAAACAGCACCTTTCCCCTCCGAAGAACTGCCACGGCATAGCACCGTTTGGAGTCTTACATTTGGTCCCCCGGGCCAGGATCAAACCAGCAACCTTGGGATTTACAGTCCCAACTTGAAGAATCAACTCCAAAATCAGATCCAATTTTTTTTCTTTTCTTTTTTTGTACCTTTTTTTTCTGATCCGTGGAGGCAGCTTGGTCTAGAAGTAAGTCCTCCCAATTGTGCGCCGCCTGGGCAAGATTCTTGTTGTTTTTTTGAAACTCTACTCTTGCCACACTTGTGAGCCACCTTGGAACTCTGCTTGTTTGGATCTCTTAGGAACCCTTCAACATGGAATCTGCTGGATCCTCTTTATCTGTTCGGGCCAAGATGGTCAAAATCAAACCTCAGAAAAAGAATTTAGGCTTCAATGGGATCAATGTCGAACAATTTCTGGACTCCTATGAGATGGCTGCAGAAGTGGATGGTGCCAGTGAATATGATATGGCTTATCAGTTACAGTTTTTTATCTCTTCTGACGAAGTTATGGAGGTTATCCAATTGTTTGAGGGATTCAAAACTCACAACTGGCGGCTCCTGAAGGAGGCTATGTTAGCCTATTGGGGAAAAATAGATGTAGCCAGATTTACTTTGCAAGACTTGGATGCCCTGGTTTCTCAATGGATCTCCAATGGTGGTATCTCCTCAGCCTCTGACTATCAGACTTTCAGAAAATCTTGGGACCCTATCCAGTCCTATCTTATCCGGAACAATCACATTAATATTTTGGACAAAATTTGAGTGCGATTTTTTCAGTCTTTCTCTCCAGGAGTGCAGGAAACAATTAAGGATGAATTGGTGAAATCTGGATCCATGATCACGACAAGAGACAATTGATTCAAGCTCCCTGCTTTCATGGTTCTTAGGAATACTGTGGATAAAGTGATGAAAGGTGAAACAGCTCTCACCTTTGAAAAACCTAAAATCACTAAACCAGTCCTTGCCCCCTCTTTTCAAGCATCTAACAAAATCATGAATAAGATGGAAGCCAATCGCAGACCTAAACCCAATCCTAAGACTCACTGGGAGACACCTACTATAGATGAGATCACTAAATTACTTCAGGCATTTGAGAATAAAATAGATCGGAAAATATCCTCTTTAGCCACTCCTAAACCTGCTAATTCTGTTCCTAAATCTACTATAGTTTGTTATTATTGCCATAGGGAAGGCCATGGTACCGGTATATGTCCTGAACTCCAGAAGGACAAGGAGGAGAAGTTAGTAGAGCAGAAGGGAAATAATTTTTTCCTTCCTAATGGTGATTTGATCCCTTTTGATTTGTCTCAACCGATCCATCATGTGGTGGCCTCATACCAACCACCAACCCCTAAGAAGGCATCCTTGGTCTCTGTGGATTTTCGATCATCATGTGGAACTCTGCAAACTTGGTATCCTCCAGCTATCACTTCTTCCAGCTTCCCTGGCACCTATCAATCCAATCCAGCTAGGAAACGCCATGAGGAACCAAAATCTCATAAGTCTTCTCCTGTTCCATCCTCCATTCTGCAAAAACCCGTTAAACTCCAATCTTCACCTGAGCCTCCTTCCGCTGATGTGGAAGGCATGGAAGTAGAAAGGGAACCACTTATGGAAAGGTTCCAGGACAACACTGATGCTCCCCCTCTTCAACCTGCCCAACTCTCAGATCCTCTTCCATCACCTATTACACCTGATCTTCCTCCCTCCACCCAGCCCAAAGTTTGATTTGAGAGGGGCATCTCCAAGGACTACCCTAATGCTGTGGAAGGAGTATTAAAGAAAATTTCTGATCTTAAAATCCCCAATCTATCTGTGGCTGAACTCCTGTCAATCTCTCCATCTGTGGCAGAAGGGATGAAGAAATGGCTTTCTCGTTGACGTGTGGAGATTGGTCCGGATGAATTAAAGGTCTCCTCTGGTACTCTGATAGAGGATTCTGGTGGAACAGATCCCTCTTCAGATACCAACCTGTATTCCTGTCCTCTTGGTTTTCTTCCATGTTGTCTTGGTGATTCAACTAAAACGGTTTCTCTCCTTGTGGATTTGGGTTCTCAGCTCAACTTGATTTTGGACTCCATGGCCTGCAAGCTTAAACTTAGCCCAAGGGTCAGTTTCAACTCTGCGGTCTATGGAATTTGGAATCATTCCTGTGAACTGGTTGGTATTGCTGAGGATATTCCTTTTCAAATTTGTCGAAATATTGTTGGCACCTGTCACTTCTGGATCACTTGTCTGGATGGTCCCATGATCTTGGGAAGGCCTTTCTTAATGGACTTTGGCGCTACCCTGATGTTTTCTGATCAAGTTGGGGAGAGAATTCTCCTTCCTGATGCTGATGGCAGAAATATTGAAATCCCCCTTTGTTCTTTGGATTCTGGTTGTTGGGAAAGAGACTTCCCTGGTCACCCTCCCAAATTTGTCCTGAAAGGAAAGCAGAAAGAAAACTCTCATTCCTTTCATCCTCACTTTTTAGCAGAATAGTTGGCCCTACTGATAGTTGTACTTCTCCTCAGCCTCAGACTTCAACTCATGGACCAACTTTCACCTCAGAGGCCCATCTTTCTTTTTCCTCATCACTTTCTTCTCATCCAAATAAGATCAAAACCCAAACATATGAAAAATTTGAAAAATCCAAAAATATTTCTTCTCTGTCTGGATCTGTTCTATCTTCCTTTCCTTTTTCTTTTCAGCCTGATCACTCATCTTCTATTCTGGTTTCAAATCTCCACAATGAGTCTAAACTAGACCTTGATCTTGATTCTTTTCTTGGTGGCTTTGGTATGAAGGAGTTTAATCTTAGGTGGAGGCAATTTGGGGTAGAAGTAAGTCCTCCCAATTGTGCACCACCAAGGGCTTCTACTACTGTTATTTTTGAAACTATACCCTGTGCCACACATGTTGGCAATGTGTTATCTTTTGGATCCTCTTTTATGGAGAAGGCACCTTTCAAGGACGCAGCAGAACATTGGACTTGGAAGATGTTGGAACACGGCCTCAGTTTTTGTAGTCAGGTTTCACTGGTCAATGCTTGGAGGAAGCAGGGATTCCTCTCCTTTGCCACCAAGTACAAACCAGTTGCAAAGAAGGTCCAGCCAGCCAACCAACCAATGCCTCTCAACCTCAACCCTCCTTTTATGCGTCCTCTGCTATCCCGCGATCCTTACTGTGGTCTATACGGATCCCTCACTGGTCCATTTATTCCCTCTGGTCGAGTCACTGAAGAACATCTGAAAGTGGTCAATTTTGGTCCAGATGGATGGCTTCTTCCTGATGAGTTAAATTTGATCAAAAATATCTTGTCTCTAAGGGAAAAATCAATTGCATTCTGTGACAAAGAGAGAGGTCTCTTGAAAGAATCCTATGGTCTCCCTTACATCATCCCGGTAGTTGAACATGACCCTTGGAAAAAGAAAAAGATCCCGATCCCTGCTGCTAAAGTTGACGAATTCATCAAGTTGGTCCGCGAACAAGTCCAAACCGGTTTATAAAAACAATCGACTTCTAGCTATTCCAGTCCTGTTTTCTGTGTTCTAAAGAGTAATGGTAAACTTAGAGCAGTTCATGATTGCCAAACTCTTGATAAAGTTACTATTAAAGACTCTGGCATGCCGCCTGCCACTGAAGAATTTGTTGAATCCTTCTCTGGGAGAGCTTGCTATGGTCTAGGTGACATTATGGGTGGCTATGACAAAAAATCCTTGCATCTTATTTCTTGTCCCCTCACTACTTTCAATACTCCCCTTGGTTGATTTCAGTTGAATCGATTGCCTCAAGGTGCCACCAACTCGGTTGCAGTCTATCAGGCTCAGATGATGTGGATCCTCCAGGACAAAATCCCGGATCATGCGGGTATCTTTATTGATGATGGTGGAATTAAAGGTCCAGTTTCTGACTATGATAATGAGCTCTTACCTTGGCACTCAGGAATCCAACAATTTTTCTGGGAGTATGCTACTGTTTTGGAGAGAATTTTGTTTCAAATCAAGGAATCTGGCCTTACTGTCTCTGGATCAAAACTTGCCGCCTGTTTCCCTGCTTTGGAAATTGTTGGTCATATAGTCTGCAAGGACGGAAGAAGGATGGCATCCTCTAAAGTCAACAAAATCATCTCCTGGCCTACCCCAATAAATCCAACGGAAGTTAGAGGTTTCCTAGGTCTTGTAACTTGTTTCAGGATCTTCATTCCCTCATTATCCGATATCTGTATTCCCTTGCGTCGCTTAACCAGGAATAACGCTGAATGGATTTGGACCCAAGACTGCAAACAATCATTTCAGTTGCTCAAAACAATTTTTGGGAAAGACATTGTTTTGAAAAAGATCACTTATGGACACGGAGCCGGCAAGATCAAGTTGGCAGTGGACTTGAGTTATCAATCTGTTGGGGCTGTTCTTCCTCTTGATCTTGGGATGGAGTCTTTCTTGGGCATCCCCTGGGAACAAGTTTCCTCAACTACTGACCTATTAGTTGCCAGATCAAAGCAACTGGAGCAGAGTCAAGATATTCGTAACAAAGCTTATCAGAAGATGATGGAATCAAGAGCAAAATCAGTTCAGTATTGGGAAGAAAAAAACCGGAATCGAATCCGGGACCCTTTAAACCCTGGTGACCTGGTATTGGCTTATAATTGTTCCTTGGAAACTCAGTGGGGAAAGCTTTTCTCTAACCGCTGGAATGGTCCTTACCAAGTAGTCCGTCAAGTTAGAGGTGGATCCTATCTTTTGGAGGAGCTGGATGTTACTCAGATGGCCAGAAGGTTCTCTGCTGATCAGGTCAAGAAATTTAACTCTTGTGGAGGCAACTTGGTCCGGAAGTAAGTCCTCCCAATTTGTGCACCATCTGGGCAAGATCCTTGTCGTTTTAAGAAAACTCTACTTCATGCCGCATGTGTGAGCACTTGGGACGCCTCCTTCATTTTATCTCAGCCACTTCTAGGATTTTTGGTCCGATTGACAAATTTTTTCTCAACCACTCTCAGGATCAAAATGGCCATTCTTTGGTTTCAATCATCTTTCTTTCCTTTCTTTTTTCTATGGCATCAAACTCAGGAGCAACCTAGGGACAGTCTGTAAGTTGGGGAGAGATGTTGTGCCCCATCCTAGACACCCTGGCCGCTTTAAGACCTCAATCCATAAACTGTTGCGCAAACTTACCGACCGGCTGAAAAACTTATCCTCAGGCTCATCTGAGCCGTCCTTTACCCGGGCGCGCGCGCGCCGCGCCGCGCCGCACTCCTTTCATCTGCGCGGGTTGCGCGTCCTTTATCCGTGTTGCTTGTCATCTCCGCCGTTGTCATAGCACGTCCTCATCTTTGTTGTTGTTTGTCTTCATCTTTTTCGTCGCGCGTCCCAATCTCCTCATTGCTACCCTCGCGCGGCGCTCATCCATGATTTACTGAATCCATCCCAACCGCACCTCCAAGCATTTGGCAAATCCTTGGATCCGTCAAACCTCCCATTGCACTTGATCTATCAGTCGTGGATCTCAAGGCCGTCAGGATTGACTCAACTTTCTCAAACCAATCTCCTATCCGCCCATCCGCGCTCTCATGGACTTCATCCGCCACCTTTCCTGGGACTCTCCCACCCGCTTCCGCCTTTGGAAGAATGCCAACGACCGCCCGCGGACATCCGCGGCGGTTTGGTTCATTTCTCTCTCCCACCCGCTTCCGCCTTCGGACAAGGGGTGGGTGACTCTGGTATTTTTACGCGCGCCCATCCACAGATGGACGCGAGTGACCACATGGTTGCCTTCCCTTTTTCTGCTCTATTTTTAGAATCCGTTGTATATAGTCTAACGGGCCTCCTGCCCATATAAGGGGGGGCTCTCCCTTGCCTTTTTGATCATCATTGGGAAAAATCATCAGCACATGGAACGATCCAGAATGAAATCAGCACACCTTTGATCCTTGAGCCTCCATACTCAACCCCTGATCCCTGATCCTTATCACCAACCAATAGCCTTGCTGGTTGAAGAAAAATTCTGCCTGTTGGAATTTTTGAGTGTGTCATACCACTCCTTGATCCCTTTCTCTGACCATAATGGTCCTGATCCCTGATCACTTTTCTGGAGCCAATCACAATTGATTGAAGAGGTCTTATTAAGCTTAAGACCTGGAGTGTTATACCTCCCCTTAGCTTCTTTGGAGTTGCATTCTGCCAGCCTACTCTTGAGTCCCTTGAGAAGTGTTGATGTTATCCTTGCTTCAAATAAGTTACTGTTTGCTTTAGAGCTTCTTAAACATTGTGCTTTGTCCTGTACAGCCACCCACAGTTATCTGGTACCCTTCAAGCGCTTGATTGCGGAGAGTTGGGCAGGTTCATTGAGAACCTGGAGGTTGCGTGGGTTTGAGTTGATCATCCCCAATCTTCTGCCGACAACCAGAGTTATTAGCTTGTGGGCGTTGTTACACACAACAGCTTTTGTTCTTTGAACTCTAGGAAGACTTTAACTTCTTTTGTTCAAGTTTTCCCTGCATAATCTTGTCTCAGATAGTGCTGTTCTGTCGCTACCAAACTATTATCATCTTTATCCTCTACTCCTTGATTCCTCATTTACCAGGTTCTGGACCTTGATCTTGGTTACATTTAAATATTTTTGTAACACTCAGGAGGGCAGCCTAAACAGCACCTTTCCCCTCTTCAGAACTGCCACGGCCTAGCACAGTTTGGAGTCTTACACCGCCCCTCTAAGGAGGAAAACATCTGTAGAATTAGCTCCTACCTTGATTTGGTGGGGCGCTGCCACTATTGCAAGAAAACTTGTGGCAGTGCCCCAGGAGCCTTCCCAGGGCCGTTCAATGGGTCGTTTGTGGCGATTCCGGACTCTTTCAAAACCTCCCCTAAGCTGGAAAACTATCAACACCCTACTGCAAAGGGACCAAGTAATCAATTGGCCGGTGTAGGATGGCCCACACTGCCTCCGGCAGGCGTCCTTCAAACAGGGCTTCCACTGTAGCGGCAATCTCTGAAGACCAGGTGTTCCTGGAGCTTGATCAAGCGTCGCTGGCAGCCATTTCTGAGATGGAAGAAGAACTTTGACTAGCCAAGGAAGAAGGGTGCTTCCCCCCTCCCAATCAATGCTGTATTGTTCTACGCCTGGCCGTTGGATACTCCCATCTCCTGGCCATGATAGACATGGGCTCTGATGTCAATTTAATCTTGACAGATGCAATCCGCAAGAAGGGCTTACTTCTTAAACCCTTAGTGAACCCAACAGTACTAAATTTAGCGCTGAAAGACAAAAAGCAAGACCCCGTAGTGCTCCAACATTACTGCACGTCCAGCTTATGCAACAATGACTCCGGCTTTCAGTTTGATGATGTTATGTTGAGATTGGGACAAGTGCATGGGAACCACAATGTGATCCTCGGGATCCCCTTTTGTTCCCCTTTCATTATCTCTGTTTTGATAGCCAACACCTCTGTTCTTTCTACCAACTTGGGAAAAAAAATGTTTGATTATTGTGTTGAATCTTGCAATACTATTTTGGTTTTGCCCTCTTTTCTTGATCCGCAAGGATTACCCCCACCTCCTATCACTTGGGCCCAAGCAGCCAAGAAAAAATTATTGATTGAATTTTCCAACCTGTTTCTGGTGGATATCCCGGCTCTATCTGACATTTCAGACAATAATTCCACCCTGGTGGATGGCTCCTTCCCTGAAAAAATGCAACCCAAGAGTTCTGTAATCCGCCATAACATTGTGTTGACTAACCCCAACACTGTGATAAACAAAAAGCAGTACCCTTACCCAAAGAAACACCTTGTAGCCTGGCAAACGCTTCTGGACTAGCATCTTGCAGCAGGGAGGATACGGCGCTCTAGCAGCCAATATGCCTCCCCCAGCATGATAATCCCCAAGAAGGACCCGGCAGCATTACCGCGCTGGGTCTGCAATTATTGCAAGCTAAACAGTGTGACAGTCAGGGACCGCTCACTGTTACCAAATGTGGACAAACTGGTCCACTTAGTGGCTTCTGGCAAGTTTTTCTCCATCCTTGACCAGATTAATGATTTTTTCCAGACTCGCATGGCAAGGCCGATATGCCTTTAACTGCTGTAAATACTCCTTGGGGGCTCATGGAGTGGGTTTTTATGCCCATGGGTCTCACCAATGCCCCAGCAACGCATCAAGCGTGACTGGAGGAAGCCCTTGGGGAAGTCATTAATCAGTTCTGCGTTGTGTACCTTGACAACATTGTTGTTTTTTCCAATCCCCTTACACAACATCAAGAACATGTACGTGCAGTGCTATTGCGCCTTTGCGCAGCCAATCTTTACTGCAGCCCAAAGAAGAATTGCCTTTTCCCCAACTCCATCAAATTTTTGGGCCACAACATTTCTACAGAGGGTATCACGGTTGACAACTCCAAAGTTGCCAATGTTCTAGGCTGGCCATCACTGCAATCTCCTAAAGGAGTCAAGAAGTTCTTGGGAACCATCAAATGGATGAAGAAATTTATTTGGGGCTTACAGCGGTACATTGGGACTTTGACTCCTCTCACTGCAAGCTCAATCCAAAAAAGTTTAGATGGGGGGATGCTGAGGAACGGGCTTTTTGCAACATATATCATGACCTCACTTCCTTGCCCCAAACCTATTGATTACAAGTCAAACAACCCTCTTTGGCTCTTCACAAATGCAAGTGGATTGGGCCTAGGGGCGGCCCTATTTCAGGGCAAAGGATGGAAAGGGGCCTCCCCCATTGCCTAAAACTCCCATTTGATGTTCCCAGCTGAGCGCAACTATCCTGTGCACAAGCAGGAGCTGTTAGCTGTTGTGCACGCGCTTCAGAAGTGGCGCATGTTGCTACTGGGAATGAAGGTCAATGTTATGTCCGACCATCATTCCCTCACCTATCCCCTCAAGCAGCAAAACCTTAGTCAACAACAAGCGCAATGGACCAAGCTTTTGGCGGATTTTGACCTCCAATTCAACTACATTAAGGGTGAAGACAATTCTGTCGCTGATGCCCTTTCCAGCTGGGATTTTAACAAAGACAACCCAGACATTCAACCTGCGGATGTAGCTGCAGTAGCAGCGCTGTTGGAAATCTCAACTGAACTGGATGCAGCCCTTGTTGCCCAACTTTGTGCGCTGTACCCATTGGACCCATTCTGTGTTGGTGTCAAGAAAGCCCTTCCTCTGAGGGAAGATTTTATCAAGCGTGACGGGCTGTTGTTTGTTGAAAACCGCCTGGTCATTCCAAATGACCAGGTCCTCCGTTGTTTGCTCATCCAGGAAGCCCATGACAGACTTGGTCACCTGGGCTACCTTAAGACAGTTACTGAGGTGCGCTGTGATTTCTTCTGGCCTGGCTTAGCCAAAGACGTACACTCCTTTTTTCAGAAATGCAGCAACTGCCAGCGCACTAAAGCACCAACTACCGCCCCACTTAAACATATAATCACTCCGGAAATGCCAAGGTTGCCCCTCAGGGACTTTGCCATTGACTTTGTTGGCCCGCTGCAAAAGTCCAATCATTATGACATGATTCTGACCTGCACGTGCCAATTATTGGGCTTTACGCAAGTCATACCGGTTTTCCAGACCAAAATGGCGGAAAAAGCCGCTTCGCGCCTTTCCACTCACTGGATAGCAATTTTCAGGACTTCTCAATCAATTCTGAGTGACTGGGATAAGTCATGGAACTCCAAGTTCTGGAAGAATTTGATGGAACGGCTCAAGATCTATTTCCATTGCACAATGGCTTTTCATCCACAGGCGGACGGTCTGAGCAAAAGGACAAACAAGAAAGTCACTCAAATTCTTTGGACATTCACGACTAAAAGGCAGGGTAAATGGCTAGATGCCATTTGCACTTCCGAGTTTGCAATCAACTCTGCTATCAACGTTGGGACGGGTGTTGCACCGGTCAAATTATTATTTGGCCACACCAAACCCATTTTCATGGATGATTCAACCACCAATCCTTCCCCAAGAAGTGTTCAAGACTGGCTGAAGCTTTGAGAATCAGCCTGGGCTAACTCTTTGAGTGTTCTCTGGACCAGCAGAGTCCGCCAGGCAATACAATGCAACAAACGTTCTTGCTCCCCTCCACCTCTCAACCCCGGCGTGTGGGTTCTAATTGATTCTGGGTACTTGCAAGGACGCCACCGGGTGGCGTTGATCAGCTGAAAGAAAGGTTTGAAGTGTAAAAGTTGAAGTTGAAGGCTCCGGTTGAAAGGTTTGAAGAGATGAGGAGGAATGGGCTTGTGACGCCAAGAGGAGCGGATCTTGGGATTCAAGGGGGCACTCTGGTTCAGTTTAGCGAAGAACAGATGAGGTTAATTCACTTGTGGTTCAGCGGACTTAAATAAGCTAAGTACAACGGAGGCTGACAAGTGGTTGAACAAGGTAACAGAAATGAATAGGAGACATTCAATATGAGGTCATCAGAGACCGCGCAAGGTGGAGGACTACAAGGCTGGTTGCACTCAAGATTCAGGCAACACTAACAGTAGACAAGAATTCTAAAATGAAGGACCTTATTGAATCCGCGGCGTCTTCAATTTGGGCTAAAACTTCAAGCTTGATTTTCCACCTAGCAGTCCAGGAAGGAATTAAGTTTGGACTTGGTCAAGGAATAAGTGATGTTTCTTTGTATTGATGAATTCCAGACAATTGAGCTGCCATAGTGGCAAATGATATATCCCATTTGTTACTTACAGAATGTAGGGTTGTTGCCCCATGTAGCATTGCTGTATCAGGAGAGAATTTCTTGTGTGGGGTAAAATTTGAGGTTGAATTTGAAGTCTCTAGTGGTCTTCAAGTATTTCCAGACTTTGCGCAATTCTCTCCAATGAGTCAGCCCAGGATTTGTGTTGACCCCAGCCAGGCTTGAGATGGCAAAGGAAATGTCTGGCCAAGTGTATTGAGAGAGATGATTTAGAAGCCCTATTGTGGATTTATAATTTATACTGAGTAGAGCAAACTCAGCATGATCTTCATCCAATGCTGGCTTGAGGTGAAAGTTCTGAGTTAATGTTGTATTTGTGTCTTTGCAGTTTGACAGACCAAGCTCTTCTAATCCTTGATTGATATGCTTTGGTTGACTGAGAAGAATCTTTTCCCCATCAATTTCCATAAGCATGCAAAGTATTGTGTTGGGGGAGTGACAGGAGGAGTTTGGAAACTTGTTTAGAAATTGGTTGGCAAATTTATTTGACTTCCCAACAAGGATGAGGTTGTCAACGTCAAAATAGATGACCTCCACCAATTCTGAGTTGAAGTATAAGCATGGGTGGCTAGTGGATTTGTGTAATCCTTGAGATTTGATCCAGGTGGTGAGGGTTTTGTACCAGTTCTTAGGGGACTGGCGGAGAACGTAGAGAGATTTCTTTAATTTGAGATAGGGAGTTTTTCTTTGCGATCCTTTGGGCTTTCTAATTACGACTGTTTTGCTCAGGGGCGCGTGAAGGAAAGCCCCTTTGACATTGAATTGGGTGAAATTCAGCTTATTTTTGAGACTATAGAGCAGTGAGAGGCGGAGAGACCCTATTTTTCCAGTTGGGGCCCAGGTTTCATCAAAATCTTCACCCTGAATCTGGTCAAAAACTTGTACGCATAACCGGGCCTTATATTTCACGGGCTCCCCATGACAGTTTTCTTTCACCTTGAATACCCAGGTGGTGTTCAAGACGGTATTTGGTATATTGCAGTACTCTTCCCAAAACTTTTGGGATTCAATAGAGCTAAACTCATCTTCCAATGCTTTCTTCCACTTGGGCCATTTGGGGCATTTTTGAGCGGCTTTATAGGATGGAGGCTTGTAATAGTGATGAAAGCCATATTGTTTCAGCTTTGTAATTTTGCTTTGTGGTCTTAGATTAGGTCTTTGAGTTCTAGATTCCGGAACAAGAGGAGGGGGAGAGTTGGGAGAACCAGGAAGAGAAAAGTTTGGAGAGTGTTCCAGGGAACTGGCATCCTCCGTATCAGATTCCAATTCCAGACATTCAGGAGCAGGTTCCCGGATCAAGTACTGTTTTTCTTTTCCAAAGAAATCAGTTTCATAGAAGTGCGGATTGGGTTGTGAAAACAAGTAAATAACGGGGGATTCAAGAAGGTGGAATGTATTTGATTGAGTTTAAAGGAATCTCACATGTTTGGTTTTGACAACCGCACCAAGTGAGTTGAGGATGAGGTACAAGTGGAAAGTGGGGTTGAACCCAATGAAAATACCTTTGAGTCCTTTTTCATCAAATGTTTGACCTTTTTTGAGTGCAATTTGCAAGGTATACAACAGGTTTACCTGCAGGTTTCAAGTAATTAGCAGGGAGACTCTTACCAAACATGAGTTCCCAGGGAGATAGGTGATTACCTTCTCAGGGAATCTGGTTGAGCATGAAGCAGCAGCTTTGCGTTACTATATGCCAGTAATATTGGGGAAGCCAAGTGGATGAGAATGTGGCGGGAGCGGATTCAACAATTGTTCTGTTGGCTCTCTCAGCTCAACCATTATGTTGGGAATGATGGGGTTCCGGCGTTTGTAGTTTGATGTGTTTGGTTTTTGCAAATTCCTTGAGGGTGGTGTTGATGAATTCGGTGCCTTTATTGGAGAAGATTTCAGATGGATAGTAGTGCAGTCTTTTGTATTCAATCTCCAGTATGCTTATAATTGTTTCAGAAGTGTCATCTTTAGAGGTAAGAGGAAAAGCCATTTTTGCGCAACTTTGATGCTTTAAACCTAATCACCTGTAGTTGTAAAAAAATTTGTATTTTTTGGATTCATGGATCCAACCACTGAACCTTTTATGATAATTCCATGATTTAATCCTAATTTTCTGTATTTTTACAATTAATTCACTAATCCTAATCTCCTTTAGTTGTAAAAAAATTTTATTAATTGGATGCATGCATCCAAAAAATGAAATTGTTTTGTTAATTCCATTCTTTACTCCTAATCTCCTGTAGTTGAAAAAATACAGTTTTATTGATGCATGCATCCAAAGATTCACCATTTTGTGCAAATTCCATGGTTTACTCCTGGTTTTCTGTATTTTAAGATAATGCTAGTTTTTGTATGCATGATTCCAAATCCTAGAATTTATTTGAGACTCTAATTTTTTAATTCCAATTTCCAGTAGTTGTACAGAAATGCATCTGTACAAATGCATGAAACTGTGCAAGATCATTTACATCCCTATGAGACAATTTTTCAGTAAATTGAAAAGGGAAAAAATAATGTTTTTATGAATGCCAAACCATCTGAATTTCATCTTTATTATCTTGTATGGGTTAATAAATCCACACAATTCTTTCCAGGAAAAGTACTGACTCCTAAGGTTGAGGTGTGTTATAAATCAATTGATTAATAGTCAAACTTTTGTCAGGTGTGTTCAAAATAGAGTGTGGTTTTCAAAAAATTGAGTTGGGGCTGGTTTGAGTGGTTTAAATATACTAGTATTGTGTAGTTGAACCTTGGAAATGGGTCTCAAGTCACCTGGACCACACTTAGGTCTCTGCAATCCCAAATTCTCATGCCTGCTTTACTATATGGGATTTCACACCACTGCACTGGCAACAGTGAAACAAAAATAAAATAAGGTTGGATTCCATCACCTTGCCCCCTCTCATGTGAATTTAATACAAGACATTCTGATTCTGTAAAGTAACCTTGCACTTTTTGGAAGAAACAAGTTTCTTGTATCAAATTAATTTAGCCTTTTCAGTCTAAAATATTTTCAAACAAAGATTGGGAGGTTCTCTTGCCAATATTAGTTGTCCTTGGCATGCTGGAGATATTGTTTCACATGTGCAAATGAGTTCATTAAGGAAAAAATTCAATTTGTGGACTTTTTTTGTTGATAGTATTTGTCTTTTGGGCTGTGGCCACACCATGCTGATTGGTATTTCTTCCCTAAATGTGATTTGTGTTAGAATTTGAGTATTCATATTTTTTAATTTCACTGTGATTCAAAGAGTAGTTAATTGTATTCATTTGATTGATTATATTTTAATCATTCTCAATCTTAAACTATTAATGTAACAGGTAAAATATAAATAGGGTGTTTTATAACCAAGATAAACTAAACCTGTCATTTAAACTAACAATGATCTTGTGTTGTAGTAGTGTGATTTTCAGAAATTCTAATCATAGCATTTCACTTACCATGTTACTTAAAATGCTTATTCTAATTTTTCCTTCTTCATTTTTTACTCAACAACTTTTCAGCCTATTGTTTATTTAGTCTATATAAACACCAGTGATCTCAAGTGGAATTCATCATCTGTTCATGCATGATATCAACCAGATTTCCCCTTTTCCTCCTCATCTCAGGTCTGTTGGGGTTGATTTTACAAGCTCCTGGCAATCATTTATAAATCATTTTATCTGATTTGAGATTTAGCTGTTTTCATCTTTTAAAATTTTTAGTCAAATAGGATTAAAGGAAAAAATTTTTATAGGCAACAAAGGGAATAAATCTCTTCCATGGGGGATTATTGAATTTGTAAAAATGTTTGTTTAAGTCTTTCACTGAAAATCCAAGTATGTAGCATTTGAACATAGGTTCTGTTGGAGTATATCCATATCTCCATATATCTCCATCTCTCTCTATCTCTTTATTCCACATTTCTTTATTTCTTTATCTTTCTCATAACTCAACTTCTCCATATTATCCTTTATCCTCTATATTCTATTACTCTATGTCTCTATCATTTCCATTCTATTCCTACTCAACTGTTACACACTCATCCCTGCTCAATCACTGAACCCGCACTGTTTCATCTACTCATACTGAATATTCGTTGTAATATCCTCATGTCACACTCCATGTGACATCTGAATACAGTGTCTCTACCTGAGGACAGAGCCTGAGACAAGTGGAAGGATTCCTTTCCTCATCCTTCCACTTCACGTCTCACTCTGGTATACCTCAGGTAAGAAATGTCTTTTCCTTTCTTTTCCATTCTACTCTCTATGTTTCCTTCACTTATGAAATTCCTCATCCTTCCACTTCACGTCTCACTCTGGTATACCTCAGCTCAACAGGTTATGAGCCCAGAGCGCTCAATCAATTAAACCGAATCAAGTAGAAGGATCTGGCAAACTGTCTTAGCAATTATACGACCACCATGGATGAAACTCAGAATTCACATCCAGTCCTCAAGACACCATCGATCATCCCATTGAACTCTCCCGGATCGGATTCTAATTACCTCGACTGGGAAATGATCCTAAGAATACACTTCCGAGCCTCCGGGGTCGGTCACCTCCTTACGGAAGACTCCCCAAAATCAAATGTTGAGACATGGTCAAGGGATAATCTGGCAGTCTGCTCAGTTATATCAAGGTCGATTGGACCTTCAAACTTTCAGTTCATAAGAAAACACGAAGAGAGTGCTATTGGAATGTGGAAAGCCCTTCAAGAAGCCCACCAAGACAATTCCTCTGGGGGCAGAATGTACTGGCTCCGCAAGCTCCTCCTCACCAAACTCAATGATAAGGATATGACAACTCACCTCTCCGAGATAGTTTCCTACGGAGAGAAACTATCCTCACTGATTACCACCAAAAACCCACTCACAGCGGACGATCTGCAATCTACCGCTATCCTTCTGTCCCTTCCAGATGACTGGCTTGGACGCGTCTCAGGAATGATGAACGACGAATCAGTTCCCTCATCAAAACTGATCAACTCCCTAAAGCAAGAAAATCTGCGAAGACAAACCAGAAGCAAGGATAAATTCACTATAAACTCTGCTAAGACCTTAACAACCTATCCCAGAAGCTCAGGTCGACGCGAGGTAGAAACACAAGGATTCTCTAAAACATATTTCTGCACAAATTGCAAGACGGAGGGTCACTCATTTTCAAGATGCCCGGAAGTTCTCGAAGCACTCAAATACTCTAAGAGAAACAGAAAATCTCAGAAAAACCAGTCTTCAAAGTCAAGACAAGCTAAAGCAAATCTTGCAATAGCAAAAGATGACGACGACGATGACGACTTCACCGATTCCGAAGTTATCATTCACGCAGGATACGCCTCCTGCAACCTTACCAAATCAGACCGAATCTACTGCTCCGATTTCAACTTGTATTCTGGTTGCTCCTTATCTATGACCCCTCATGACTGGCAAGTGAATGACAAGAAGCCAAACACCACCTCCATCCGACTCGCAGACGGATTGACTATATTGTCAAACAAAGAAGGTCTCCTATCACTTCCATTCGGATCTATCCGATCTCTGGTAGTCCCAGGCCTTCACAAACCACTTCTCTCTATCTCAAGCCTTTGCGACGCGGGATTCCTGGTCACCTTTTCAGCTAATACCTGCAAAATCTTCGACCGGTCAACTTCCAACATAAATACTCCACCTATCGCCAGTGGATACAGGAGAGGAAGTCTCTATTACCTTCCTCAAGAAAGTGTAAGCTACAAGGAGTCAGTCCTTTCTGCCATCACGCGAACATCTGACAACAGTCTCCTTGGGTATCATCGTAGATTATCTCACCTCAACCTGAAATCCCTCCGGAAATTACTCAAGTCCAAAGACGTCAGTCCACTCACCAACAATGAGTCCGAAGTCCAATTGTGCCCCACGTGTATTGAATCAAAGATGACGAGAACACCTTTCCACTCGCGGCTTAGTTACAGATCGAAGAGACCAGGCGAGATTGTTCATTCTGACCTGTGTAGTTTCAATACCACATCCAGAGAAGGCTATAATTATTTTATCACTTTCATCGACGACTGTTCAAAGGCCCTGTTCGCCTACCCCTTACGCAAAAAATCGGACGCCTTCGAATCAGTCAAACAGTTCATATCTTTCTTTGAAACCCAGTTCAATCACCCCGTCAAATCACTCAGGACAGACAACGGCGGTGAATATGTGAACGAACAAATGTCTGCTTTCTTCGCCGAGAAAGGGATCCAACACAAACCTGGACCCCCCCACTCCCCACAACTTAACGGCGTCGCCAAACATTCAAACAGAACAATCCTCAACATGATCCGCTGTTCTCTATCTAGCTCTAAGCTTCCTAAATCTTTCTGGGCCGATGCCCTCCGGCACTCCCTTTTTGCCTTTAACTCGTACCCGTGCAAAACGCCCCAAGGCTTTACCTCCCCTAACTCCATTCTTGAAGCAAGCAATGTTCCCCTCTCCTCTCTCCATCCGTTTGGTTGTCTGACCTGGTACAAAGTCCCAGAAGCCAACAGGACTAAACTCTCTCCCAAAGGCCGGCCTTCTGTTCTTCTATCCTATCTGTCTCAAGGAAACGGGTATCGCCTTCTCGATTTGTCCAACAAGAAAGTTGTAAAGTCGAGGGACTGCATCTTTGATGACACAACCTCCCTGTATGGTAGCTCCCTACACGACACTACCACCAAGTCAATCCCCATCCCCGTCACTCTTGACTGGCCGCATGTTCTCTCTCCATCCAACCAACCTGCGTCTCCCCCTAACTCCCATGTTTCCTCCCCTTCCTCATCTAATATCTCTTCCGCTCTTCCTGTTCTGTCCTCTAACCCCACCCCCCTTCCCGTCTCTGTCTCCCCATCCCTTCCTTCCGGTATAGAAGTCATCAAGCTTCCCGTACCCCCCAGCCTACCTCCGATCACTGGTCCTCATCTACAGCCGCGCTCAACTAGTCCGGCCACGTCTGATGACTTGGAAATTCTACCTCCTCTCTCCGTGTTGCCAGTACCCTCTTCCCCTTCCCTCTCTTCCCCCCCTCTCCCTCCCGTAGTTTTTCCCAACGCCTCTCCCCCGTCAATTCCTTCCCCCCCTCTACCTGCTCCACGCCGCTTCACAAGACCAAGGCGTCCTCCGTCCCACTTTGGGAAGTACTCCCGCTCTACCTCCATCAAGGACGACATCCGTGCGCCGACGACGTGGAAACAACTTCTGAAGTCCCCTCATCGACGCCGCTGGATTTCCTCAGCACATGAAGAGCTCTCCTCCCTTCAAGGCATGAAAACCTGGACGCTCGTTCCTCCCCCAAAAGGTCAAAAGATCATCCGCTCGAAGTGGGTCTTCAAAGTCAAGCGTTGTCCGGACGGTTCAATCCTCAAACTCAAGGCGCGTTTGGTTGCCATGGGCTTCACCCAGGTTCACGGCTTGGACTTCTCAGAGGTATTTGCTCCCACCCTGCGCCTGGAAACTCTGCGCCTTCTCCTGATTCTCATGGGCACAAAAGATTGGGTTGGTTGTCAACTCGACTTCAAGACCGCCTTCCTGAACGGTCGCCTGGACAAACCAGTTTACATGTCCCAACCCCCTGGTTTTGAAGACCCACTCCACCCCGGCTGGGTCTGCAAAGTATCCAAGTCAATCTACGGACTGAAGCAGTCCCCTCGCCAGTGGAATATCAAGCTGAATGCCGCCCTCATCTCCTTAGGTCTCTCGCAATCCTCCTACGACCCATCGCTGTACTTTAAGGTGGTCAATGGGAAACTCCTAGGAGCTCTGACAGCGCACGTCGACGACCTGGCGATTGTTGGTACCCCTGAATTTGTCTCTTCCTTCATCTCTTCCATCAGCCAGCGTTTCAAGGTAGGTTCCGACGAGGAACTAAATCTGTTTCTGTCAATCTCCGTCCGTTGAAACCTAGTGGAAAAGACCGTCTCCCTTGGTCAGGCGCACTACATCTCTTCTGTTGCTTCAAAGTTTCTTCCTTCCAACTCTTTCCCCACTCGTTCCCCAACGGGTGTTTCCTTCAAGTCCATGCGAAGACGGACGTCATCTGAGGCCCCCTCTCCACCACAGTACAATCAGCTGGTCGGATCCCTCCTGTGGATTGCTCAATGCACCAGGCCTGATGTGGCTTTCGCGGTTCACAAGCTGTCGCAGTTCCTCCAGGACCCATCTATCAACCACTGGAATAGTGCGACTCGGGTCCTTCGCTACCTGAACTCCACCAGGGATCTCCGCCTCACTCTGGGAGGTCCATCCCTTGTACTCTCAGGGTACTCTGACTCCGACTGGGCCAAAGACAAAGATGACTGCCGCTCCATCTTGGGTTACACCTTCCGTTTAGGTTTGGGAGCCATCTCCTGGCGATCAAGGAAGCAGCCGACGGTATCTCTATCAAGCTCCGAAGCCGAATACAAGGCCCTATCAGACTCTTGCAAAGAAAGCCTGTGGCTCAAAAATGTCCTGTGCGAGCTCCAACTACGCGATTCGTCTCCGGTACCCATCTACGTGGATAACAAAGGAGCTGAATCTCTGGCGAAGAATCCCGAGCACCACTCCCGGACGAAGCACATTGACGCTTGTCATCACTTCATCAGGGAGTGCCTCTCTAGAGGCGTCTTCACAGTTCATCATGTTGGGACAAAGGATATGGTTGCGGATATGCTAACCAAACCGTTGAACCGTGTTCTACTCAGGTCACATCAAATACTTTTTGGTCTCACCGGTAATGGTTAGCAAGGGGGGGTGTTGGAGTATATCCATATCTCCATATATCTCCATCTCTCTCTATCTCTTTATTCCACATTTCTTTATTTCTTTATCTTTCTCATAACTCAACTTCTCCATGTTATCCTTTATCCTCTATATTCTATTACTCTATGTCTCTATCATTTCCATTCTATTCCTACTCAACTGTTACACACTCATCCCTTCTCAATCACTGAACCCGCACTGTTTCATCTACTCATACTGAATATTTGTTGTAATATCCTCATGTCACACTCCATGTGACATCTGAATACAGTTTCTCTACCTGAGGACAGAGCCTGAGACAAGTGGAAGGATTCCTTTCCTCATCCTTCCACTTCACGTCTCACTCTGGTATACCTCAGGTAAGAAATGTCTTTTCCTTTCTTTTCCATTCTACTCTCTATGTTTCCTTCACTTATGAAATTCCTCATCCTTCCACTTCACGTCTCACTTTGGTATACCTCAGCTCAACAGGTTCCAATCAGAGTGGTTGTAGTGGCATAAATAGAAGAGCTTTTTTTCTTTGAGATGATCAGTAAACACAATTTTTTGAAAAAAGAAATTCCCAAAAGGATGGTAGAGATTAGAGAAGAGAAAACAAAATAACTAAAAAATTTGGATAAAGAATGCATTAAAAATAAAGGCATCTAATGCAGCACCTCAGGTGATAATTGAGAAATAATAACAAAAAACTTGAAAGGAGATCAATGTTTAGAATAAATCATTGTTGTGGTTTAAATAATTTAGCACCTTTTGTGCATAAAATTGATTAATAGGAAAAAAATGTAAGATGAAAACCCCATCTTAGATGGGAGAATGAGGAGAAAGAGAATTTATCTGGGAAAGGTTAATTTACAACCACATGCCTTGAAAGTTTTTGAGTATTCTTTTGAAATGGTATTGGTGCTCTAAACTGCATTGGATCTTTGAAGTCCTTTTCATCTGGAAATTTCAGCCTTGCTGTCTTATTTTATCCTAGTATGCTTCTTCTTCCCATTACTGTTGGTGATTGAAACCTTGTATTTGTTTCAAAACTCCATCTGACAAATTTATGGATATATGTATGTGAATTCTGCACTTTTTTGCAGAGATATCCATGTTTTTTACATGAAATAAAATCCTTCAAAATTAAATGAAAGCCTTTTATGTATACTAAACCCAACCCATAAATCATTTTTAGAAATTCAAGTGAGAGGTGAGATGATTAGAAGTGATTACCTTGTGCACATATAGTAACACCTGGGGAAACTTTGGTAAAGAAATTTTTACATTAATTTGTAGTTAACTCCTAGGGTGAAAGCCATCTCTGAACAGAAAATTATGTGGTATTTTTCTATAACCTGCTTTATTTTTTTCTGTTTTTTTTTCTGTTTTTTTTTTCTTTTTTCTTTGGATAAGTTTGGAACCTTTTACCTTCACACATTTATCATATTCATTTTTTCAGATATGAAATCTCACATTCATTACATAGACTCTTCCTGATGCTTCAATCTTATCCTGGAAAAAAATCCCCCTTTTGGTAGAGGATGTGTAGCTTTGTGAAATTATAATTATGACTCCTTGAAAAGTGAGAATGGCAAAAAATGAAAATGGTTTATAATAATTTCAATGTTTTCAACCAACAAAATTCATTCAAGGAGTAAAAAAAATTATTTTCCTGTAAAAAAATCAAAAAATTGATTTTTCCCAGAAGGGGAATCAAATTCACAACCCCAGGGTTGCAAAACGGTGTGAAACACCTTTTTCCACCCATATGAGTTGTGATGCAGGTTCAAAAATCAACAAGCCACATGCAAATTTTTTAAAAATCATGCTGCCTCTTGGAAGGTTGTGGCCCCCCGGGGATGTGCAAGCCATGAGTGGGGTTGAACATGTCTTCCTGGCCCATTTGGGGCAAGAAAAACAACCCCAAATTGGCCATTTCAGGGGGGAATAGGGGTTCCTAGGCATCCCTGGACCACGTTTGAGTTCTTTCAACCCAAATTTGCAGATGTGGCATACATTTTGGGACTATAATAGGACCACCAAACAAACTTGGGATCACATTATGCCCATTGGAAAAAAAGATTCTTGTCACAAACTGCGTACACAACACTTTCTTGTCAGATAATTTTATTTTTTTAAATGCAAATGTGAGAAGAATTTTGGGTTGTCAAAATGGCTGGATTGAATAATAAATGGATTTGTGATTTTTTTTTGATTTATGGGAACAGTTTCAAGCCCAAGCCCCCCTTTTTGAGACATGGCTTCATTTAAGGACTTAATTGGAAGTTTTACTAACAAACATTTGTAATGTAGATGTTTGGGTAGGGATTTGTAAGATAAAACATTAGAAGCCCAAATTGAATTCTCATCTATTTTTATGATTGAGGAACAGGATTTTTCACAAGTGCAATTGACTCAAGCTGGTGGGACACATTTCATATCCCATTTGACTGAGAATAATTTGGCTTGATAAATACTAAGGTAACCATGGTGGGTTTAACTATGTAAATATACAACTAACAGGTTCCAGAACCCCTTGGAATTCCTCCTGTGAGAGCTTTTCCTATTAGGAAAGAAGCCAAAAACTATTATAAAAAATGGGCAGCCATTAATGTCTACCCATTGAAAACATGCAAGTCAAAGGCAGAAAAATATTCTGATCTAGCATGTGACAGGAATGGGGTGTATGAAGGGCCACTCCTCACCAAAAGGCAAAGGGAAACCCACAAAAGTAAGCTTGTGTGTCAATGCTAGACCTATCCCACTCACACATTAGCAGATCCAAAATGGTGTATCTCCATTAACACAATCATCAACCATCTGAAAAACCCTCAGTGAATCCTCAAATAAGGAAAATCCCTGGTGTTTCCTTATGTCAGCATCCTGGATGCCAAGACCCTTTTTATCCTTTAGCTACCAGAGGTGATAGAATAAAACATAAATATATTATTTAATAAATGCTGAAAAAATTGGTAAAATATTTGGATTAAGCTTATTGCAAGGTTAATTGGTTTGTTATGGTTTATTTTTATAAATCAATATGAATAAATTGATTATTAAATATTTTTATAGAGGGGCCACAATTATATTGGGGCTCTTTAACACCTCTCTTCAGGGATTTCAGTATTAAAACAAGTAGTCCTGGTTACTTTGGGCTCTTTAGTTTAAAGGATATTTTGCCCAAAGATAATACGTATATAAAATACACGGTAGAGTGGCAGGGACTTGTAAACAAGCTGCCACGACAGAGAAAGGATAATAAAACTCACTGGTATATTATTAAATCCTTAGTTTATCTGTTTGGCACGTGTACTGATGGGTTTAAAACTGTATACTGGTGTTATAAGGTTGTTCAGCAGTTTTAATTTATAAAAAGAGGTTGAGGACGGATATTATTGATCAGACTAAGCCATAAATCAATTACTTATCTCTTATAAGTATTTGATTACCTTGGCACGGTTTCTGGATATAAATATAACTGGGTCTCTGCCCATCAATATCCTCAAAAGAGCTCTTTATTTAAAGCTTTTGGAGTCCCAATACTATCCTTCTGAGGGGTACAGGGGCTCAAAGGGATGGACACTAAGCCTAGCAGGGTAACCAGTGGTAGCCTGTCACGTGTTCTTGGTGCTATAGCACGGGAAGCATCTAATTATTCAGGGTGTGGGAGTTATTCTACTTTATCATTGATATTAGGATGTGTGAAGAACACTAATCTGTCCTATTTATGTATTATTTAATTGATTATCCTTAGTAAATGTTCCCAGTGAGTTAATAATTATTTTAATAGACATTTCTACGAACATCCTGATGTCAGGTGAGTTCTCATTATGTATTAAATAACTGCAGTAAAGTCATTATATTGATTTTACTCCTTATTTTCGAGTTACATTTGATTTACTAAGATAATTACTTAAAAATATAAGTCATGGGAATTCATGTAAAATTTTTACATCATTAGTTTTCTTAGTATGTCAAAAAAATATTGATGTCTAGAAATTTCCATAGAAGTATATTAAAGTATTTTAATATATTTTTAGAAGCTGTCATTGTCTTATTTTGGACATTCTTGGTACTTTGAATTATATTTTATAAAAAGTACATATAAGGGTTATTTAAGTATTTTTATATAATATTATGTATTTTTAGACTATCTACTATCCACGGGAACATCTATTTCATATGTAGAATGTTCCTGTGTGGTTTGTAGCATGTTTAACCGGTACCTAAGCTTCTCAGGCCGCCTTTCACTCTGTCAACCCGTAGTCAAGTGGCTGCGTACTTGTCAGAGGCCCAAGGATGCGTACACAACCTTGAAGGAGTGACAGGGCTGTATCTCAGCCGTGCATGGGTGCATTGTCTGCCGCAGCTGCGTGCGGGAATTGTGACAAAACACATTTGCATCCATAACTCCTAAAATATACAAAACACCTTAATTCTGACTGAATTTTATGTGTGAAACCTATACTTGACAATAAGTGTGAAATATATTCTTGGCCAAAAAGCTCAATGGTGGTACTGTTGTATTTTTGGTTTTTCTTTCCTTAATTATTTAAAAATATAAGGAGTTGGATTTCAAGGGTGGCGTCAGTGAGTGACCCTACTTAATTTTGGGTGGAGAATCCATTTCTGTAATAAAATTTATGTTTTTCCTACTCCTCCTTGGGTTAATTATATTATTATTATTTTTATGTTATTTTTGTTACTTTTGCAGCTTGCTCTGCAATAGTAGCAAGCTGACACCTTAGATCAAATGAAAGAAGGCATGAAATATGGACTCAATGTAATTCAACTCAAAAGGAAATTGAGAAATATTGATGGTGGAGAATACATTGAAAATAGAACAATATTTAACACTGAGGGTAAATTTAGGAAAGCTGAACTCAAGGGGAATAGTATCATGGATGTTGTATTTGAAATTCTCCAAGAACCTAAGTGGGTTTCCAGTTCAGAGGTCACTGAAGTGGGTCACTTAGAGGCCCTCTTCTTTTCTCATCCTAAGTCTACAAAACTCTGCTAAAATGTCCATCATATACCTTTTTTGGATTGTACTGATAAACCAAATAGGTACACCATCCCTCTATTGCATGCTTAGGAATGACATGCAACAGGAAAAATTTTGAAAAGGCTTTTGCTTTTATAAAAAAATAAAAAAATTCATTTCTATGGTTTTACTTTGAAATCTTTAAAGCACCTGTCTTATGATAAAGAGAAGCTTTGCAAAGTATTTGTGAAAGACCATTAAAAATCTCTGATTCATTCAATTGAACATAAATTTCCTGAGTCATACAGACATTGATGCTCCTTTCACTTGTCTCAAAATATTCAAGAAAATTGAAAAGTTCTCTTCAGTAATGAAAATGTAGGATTGAAAAATTTTATGCCTCTGTGGGTAACGTATGGGGCATCTGAAAGCAAGGGGATGGCATGAATCAATGCTGCAGCACTCAGATTAGGCCAATATATTGATTCTTCTGTTAATCTCTGCTGGGATTGCTTATGTTAAAACTTGTATAAAGTTTTTCTTGAAAGACCATGAGGATTTGCTTGAGTATATGGAAAAGAAAATTTTCCCCATCAAAGAGATGTTTGTAATGGAATGGAATTGTGTCAAACCTAAATTTGAAAAAAAATGTCTTGGGTAGAAGGGGCCCATGATAATTCCAAAAAATTACTTGTAGGATCTTTGTAAAAAATATTGGATGTGTGCAAACACCCTGAAGGAACCATTGATAGCCAAATCAAATGAGTTAATTCTTTGCTTAAAACCTCCTAGATAAAGTTAGGAACCATTCTTCCAAAAGAGCTTTCATCTTTGGGTTAAATATTTTCAATTGAGGCAATTAAAATCATTGGGGAAAAATTTGAGAAGTTATGGAACAACCATGAAGGCAAGGTGTGCACAAAGGTTTATTCCAAAACAATGGGCTTGCCTTGTTCCCACATCTTAGCAGAAACAATATCATGTAGAGGACCCTTTTTGCCTGAGTATTTTCATCCTCAGTGGAGGTTAGACTATAAAACTTCCAGTTCAATAAGTTGGATTGTTTGAATTGATTTATGAAAAAGGAAATGAATTCCTATTTGGTTTACTAATTACCAAATGAGTTTACTAATGATTGATGGTTTTTCTTTTTTAAAACCTTTACCCCAATCCAGTGCTTAAATCATTTCAATTTTTTGAAAACCTCACTTTGATTCTTGTGGGAAAACCTGAAGAAGTTAAAGTGCAGATTTTAAAAAAACTGGTGAAGAATGGAACCACTTTCTTTGCTAAGCCAAAGCTTGAGCCAAAGCTCTTTTGATGCAGCCATGTTAAACCCAAATTTAAAGCCACCCATTGTCAATTTTCAAGATTTGAACATTTTTAATGGGAAGTTAAGAGGGAAAAATGGGTCAGAAGGGAACAAAAAATAGCAAAAAGTTTAAATTTTTCATTTTTAAAAGTGTTCTTTTTTTTTAATGAAATTATGGGAAATGATGGTTATATTAAAATTCCTCAGGCTCCCAATCTGAATTTCATAGTTCAGAGGAAGAGACCAAAAGTTAATTAGTCTCCCTTCAGTTGGAAGCAGAATCCTTTCCTGAGGAAGCAGAAGAAATTTAGAATTCAACCAGAACATCCTCTTTCATGAGTCTTGCTTTCATTAATGAAATTAAAATGTTGGCTAAAAAAATTTTGATTGTAGGACCCAAAAGGGAAGTAACCTAATCAAATACCTGAAAGCTTACATAATTTTGTTGGTGAGGTTTGGGATCCAGTTGGCAATGAGAATTGCGGATTTAGATTCATTGCAAAATCACTTGGGAAAAATGACAATTGATGTTTTAAATTTCAAAGGGAAATGATAGGAAAATTGAGGAAGCATAAGGAATTCTATGCTAAAATACTTTGTGCAACATGTGGTATCAATGAATTTGAAAATATTGACAAATAAACTTGAATTTAAAGACATAAATGAAAATATTCCCTATTCAAAATTGCTTTGAAAGTCAAGAATGGGCCAAATCAAAGCAGATACATGTGGAAGGCCAATTTTTTTCATATCCTTGGCTTCATTTTTTAATTTCAATCCTATTAAAATGGGTGTAAAATAAATCTCAGATGCCATATTTTTCTGCTTTTTTAAGAATAACCACTGGTTTCATTTGATACTTTGGGGAGATATGATTCCAATCCCTCCCATTGTAGCAATATCTTCTGCTTTTACTTCAAACAAAACATCTGGTTGGGTTGATCATCTCAAAGACAAACTAGATTTTTATTTTAACTTATAATCATCATATAATTTCATCATTTGGTTTTTTACTTTATAATTTGGATTTTGTTTGGCCTAACATGTACTTCTGATGCTTATCTTGTAATTCCATTTGTATAAAGCATTATGAAATTTTTAACATCAGTCTTTTGATTGTTTAAATTTAACATCATTGTGATTATTTTTTTGATTAGATTTTATTGGTAAGTCAGTTCAACTTGTTTTGTGCTGATCCCATCATAAGGAGTATTTTTAATCCTTATGATGGGATCAGAATAATGCAATTTAAACTTGTGTTTTTTTTAAATTTGGTAGTTTAGGGCTAGTCAATTGAGGTGGTTTAAGAATTCTTATGATGGGATCAGCTTAAAAAAATTTTAACTGGTTAGGACCAGAATAAGACAATTTGAACTGACTTACCAATAAATTATCATCAAAAACACTCCTCATAATGATGTTAATTTGAAAAACTCAAAATAGTGATGTTCAAAAAGTGATAACCCTTTATATAAATGGAATTGAAAGATCAGAATCAGGGTTACATGTTAGACCAAACCAAACCCAAATTATAACATAAAAACCCAAATGATGAAATTTTATAATCATTATAAATTAGAATACAAATCTAGTTAATCTTTGAGATTATCAAACCAACCAGATGTTTTCTTTGAATCAAAAGAAGTAGGTTTTGCTACAATGGGAGGGATTGGAATCAAATCTCCCTCAAGTATTGAATGAAGCCAGTGGTTATTCTTAACAAAGAAAATAAAAATGGCATCTGAGATTTCATATACACCCATGTTCATAGGATTGAAAGGAAAAAATGAGGAAAATTATATGAAACAAATTGGCCTTCCATAATTATCTGCTATTATTTGGCCCATGTCTGACTTTGAAAGCTGTTTTGAATAAGGACAATTTTCATTTATGCCTCTAACATCAAGTATTTTGTCAATATTTTCAACCTCATTGATACCAGAAAGTATTTTAAAGTCCACCTCAAAAGACAAGCCTTATTCTTTGGGGTTCTTGATTTATTTTGGCACTATTTCAATGAGATAAGGTCAAGTTTTGTCTTTCTGATCCCATTTTAAGAAGTCTTTTTACTCCTTATGAACAAAAGTTGAACTTGTTTATTTTGGTTTTTTTGATTTAGGTATAGTCCATTGATTTTGTTTTATTGTATTTAATTCCAATAGAATATTTCTTGAGGGCTTTATTGTATGTAAATTCTTCCTTTTGACTTTTGTTTACCCATTTTTATTTTTCCATTTTTTCATTTATTTTTGGCTAAATTTCTTTGATTGTTTAGAATTTTTATTTTTTCATTTTCATTTATTCATAGGGCCATGAATATGAATTCATGGCCAAGGATTTTTCAAATTTCCAATTTTTTCAAGAATTTGCATTCATGACCCAGGAGTTTTGAAATGTTCATTTTTTTTAGGGTGATGTTAAATTCACAGCTTCACCCCTGTGGGATCCATGTACACGGCCCCACACGGCCTGTGGGAGTCCTCTAGGGCCCCTCAATTCGTGGGGGCCCGTACACTACTCCATATAATTTATAATTTATAATTTATAATTTATTATTGTTTATTGTTTATTATTTATTTTCTTATTATTTATTTTCTTATTTTTTATTATTTGATATTTATCATATATAATTTATTATTTACTATTATTTATGATTTATTGTTTTTTGTTTATTTATTTTCTATTATTTATTATTTATTATTTATTATTTATTATTTATTATTTATTATATATTATATATTATTTATTATTTATTATTTCTTATTTATTATTTCTTATTTCTTATTTATTATTTATTATTTATTATTTATTATTTATTATTTACTATTTATTATTTATTATTTATTATTTATTATTTATTATTTATTATTTATTATTTATTATTTATTATTTATTATTTATTGTTTATTATTTATTATTTATTATTTATTATTTATTATTTATTATTTATTATTTATTATTTATTATTTATTATTTATTATTTATTATTTATTATTTATTATTTATTATTTATTATTTATTATTTATTATTTATTATTTATTATTTATTATTTATTATTTATTATTTATTATTTATTATTTATTATTTATTATTTATTATTTATTATTTATTATTTATTATTTATTATTTATTATTTATTATTTATTATTTATTATTTATTATTTATTATTTATTATTTATTATTTATTATTTATTATTTATTATTTATTATTTATTATTTATTATTTATTATTTATTATTTATTATTTATTATTTATTATTTATTATTTATTATTTATTATTTATTATTTATTATTTATTATTTATTATTTATTATTTATTATTCATTATTTGTCATTTATTATTTATTATTTATTGTTTCTTATTTAATATTTATTATATATAATTTATTATATATAATTTATAATATATAATTTACAATTTATTATTTATTATTTATTATTTATTATTTATCATTTATCATTTATTATTTATGATTTAGTGGAGGCTACACAACTTGATTTTTGTTTTTAACATGCCATAAAAGTAAACTGGGATGTGTATCATGCCACACAGCCCATTTGAGCCGTGAAGCATGCCAAACGGCCCATTTGAGCTATGTAGCATGCTAGATGGCTCATTTGATCTGTGTATGGTGCCACACGGCCCATTGAGCCGTGTACAGAGCCATGTACACAGCTTTGTAGCATTGAATTCAACATTACCCTTTTTGTCAATTTTTTCATTTTTTTTGGGTCATGATAAATTCAAAACTCAAATGAAAATGAGTTCTGTGGCAGGCTAAACAACTACAATCAATTTTTTTATCCTCTAAAAAACTACCATTTAGCCTTTTTGGTGGTTATTTATAGACAAGGAGGCAAGTAGGCTCAGCACTGGACATTTGACCTGAAGCAGCTTAGCAAAGGATGGAAGTCCGCAGCACAATAGGCTTGGAAAAGTGCTTTGGAAGACTGGCTAATCTGGAGTAGAAAAAGGCTTTTCATTGGTGTGGTGAGCCCTTTCTGAGGCACAATGGCAAGAATGGGATGGAGTTTTTTTCCTTTTGTGGAAAAGAAGCGCGGTCAAATTTAAATTCCATTCTGCAAATGTGGGTCTTAATGTGCAGAAGCAGGTGATCAAAGCTATGCAGTAGAGTCCTAGGCCTGACTATGGTTTATGCAGTGAGTTTGCAGGATTATGGGACAATCAACACTAAAGCTGATGATGAGGCATGTGGATTTGTGGGTATCCATTAGTTATGCGGCATGCTGGATTTGTAGAGATCTGCTAATTAAGATTGACAGGGATCTGTTGCTAGTAATGCTGTGGCACCATTCAGCTTTTAGGAATATTGGGAACATAAATTGCCAAATCTACTGCAAACAATTGGATCAGGTAAGGGTGAGTAGTATCGATGCAGAATGCACAGAGGCGGTGGGGAGTAAATTTTCTCTATTTTTTTCATTCTTTTTGGAGTAGCGCTTCTGAGTTGTATAAATAAGGTGAAAATTTCCTATACTGTAAGTGGGGGGGATCTTACCTCATCAGATCTTATCATCATATGAGATATTTTGGAATCAAATCAGGCATACAATAAATGACCTTGCTTTTGAGATTATTGTCTTGCTTAAGTACCTTGGAGTCTGTAATAGGAAAAATTCACATGCAGAGCTTTTTGGGGAGTCCAATTTATTTACTATTATTACTTCAACATGTGTAAGCTTAAGGAGTGTCTGGATTGGTGCGGAGTAGTTTTGCCAATAGCACAGAAGGGAGTTGTGCGTGATTCTCAATGGTTGCAGGCAGTAGTAACTTTACTTGCGGAGCGGATTTTATTCAGTTTGCGGAGGTACAGGAGTGTAAATAAAGGGCTTGTGGACTTTCCAGAAATTGGAGTGGAATTTTTGTTGAGAATTTCAAGGAAAACACAATCTGTTTTCACAAATTGGAGGTCTGGCCAGGAAATTCCTTTCTCTGTTTAAAACCTGGTACCATCTGTGAAGTTATATTTTTTTTATATTTTATTTTCTTACCATCAATATGTAAATGATAATGGGGATTAAAAGGCTGGGACGTGCAAATCCCTCCCAACCCATCAAAAAGTAGCAGCTGGCGGTGCACTATCTTATCAAGGAACTCTCCCTCAAAACAAAAGTCTGGCTGGGCTTCAGCTGAGGCCAACCACGGGAGATTTATCAAAATATGCGGCACCAGAGTTCCTTGAGGAGCAGTGGGGAATTGGGGCAAAGATTAGGCCAAGGGATTACCCACGTTCAGATTCTTTCCGGAAGATGTCCACCAGTTCCTGGAAAGGTTCAAGAATGTGGTTAAAAGCAAGGGAGCAAATAACATCAACCAGGTTTGGCAGATACTCAACTTCATTGAAGAAAAAGAAGACGTGCAGGATGTGGAGGATATGAAGGGCTATAGGGGGAAAGATTGAGAAACTTTTCAGAGGGAAATAGTGGAGAAATGGGTTTCTTAAGAGGAGAGGTTCCAAGAGGTGGATCTCAAGTGTCTTGCATTTGAAACTGGGAGGGATTGAAGTGTTTCCTCAAGGACATTGTTTGGTGTGTACTGTTCCTCATTTGATTTTATTCTAAAGTACCTAGTCCATAACTAGATTCTGGCCCAGAATACAGGTTCAATGAAGAGGACCTTCTTGCGGGGGCTTAGCCCGGAGTTGCGCGGGAGTTTCCATAGAAAGCTGTAAAATGCAGGTGTAATTTTGAGGTTGTGGGATGGAGGAGTTTCCCCACTCCCTGACATGAAGTTCATCCAAGCGGTGGTTGTGGGAAAATTTGAATTTGTGGAACATATGGAGGATGACCCAAAGGGACCAGCCAAGGGGAAGTTACTGGTGAAGAGGGTGAAGGTCCCAGTAACGCCAAAATAAACTGTGTAAATGACAGATATTTTTAATGAGATGTGTCTTTTATGGAAGAAAGATACTTTTGAGTTTCAGGCCTCCCTCACTCAGGCTTTACCCACCGGGGGGTCTCCCTGTCAAGATCTCAGAACCCCTGCAGGACCGTACCATCTTACTGTAACCCAAACCGGATGACCCCTTCTTTTTTCCATGGGTTCCTGGATTGATTCTTGGCTCCAGGATTGCTCCTCTTTCATTTTTGTTCAACTCTTTCTCATCTCCTTTTCATACTCTTTCTTTCTTCTTTCATCAGCTCTTGTTTTCATTTCTCATTTCCATTAATTTCTCTCACTTGTATTCAATCATCCACTCAACTCTGATTCTCATCAACAAATACCAACTTCAACACATAAATCAATCCACTTACAAAGATCAACTTTGACGTATCAACCTATCAACTTTTGGGTGCTTGACTCCACTCACTGTGTAACTTGTAAGAGTTGGTTTCCCCATATTCTTAGGAACTTGTCTCCTGAAATCCAGACTCAATCAATTGCCATCAGATCTCCCGCTGTAAGACTCCAAACGGAGCTAGGCCATGGCAGTTCTGTGGAGGGGAAAGGTGCTGTTTAGGCTGCCCTCCTGAGTCTTACAAAAATATTTAGATGTAACCGAGATCAAGGTCCAGAACCTGGTAAATGAGGAATCAAGGAGTAGAGGATAAAGATGATAATAGTTCGGTAGCAATGGAACAGCATTATCTGAGACAAGATTATGCAGGGAAAAACTTGGAAAAAAGAAGTTAAAGTTTGCTTAGAGTTCAAAGAACAAAAGCTGTTGTATGTAAACAACACCCACAAGCTAATAACTCTGGTTGTCAGCAGAAGATTGGGGATGATCAACTCAAACCCAACCAACCTCCAGTTTCTCAATGAACCTGTATAACTCTCCGCAATAAAGCGCTTGAAGGTTACCAGATAACTGAGGGTGGCTATACAAGACAAAGCACAATGTTTAAGAAGCTCTAAAAGCAAACATTAACTGATTTGAAGCAAGGATAACCTCAACACTTCTCAAGGGATTCAAGAGTAGGCTGGCAGAATGCAACTCCAGAGAAAATAAGGGGAGGTATAACACTCCAGGTCTTAAGCTTATTAAGACCTCTTCAATCAACCGTGATTGGCTCCAGAAAGATGATCAGGGATCAGGACCAGTATGGTCAGAGAAAGGGATCAAGGAGTGGTATAAAACACTAAAAAATTCTAACAGACAGAATTTTCTTCAACCAGCAAGGCTATTGGTTGGTGATAAGGATCAGGCCACAGAGGGGAAAAGACTCAGGGTCAAAAATGGATCAGGGGGCAATCAGAGATATACCCAGGATAAAGATCAGGATCTAATTTCACAATAATGGGGGGGACATAAGCACACACTCCCATGGATGTTTTTTTTTTTGGAAAAGGAAGGGGAGAGCCCCTCCTTTTATAGAAAAGAGGTCTGTAGACTATTTACAAGAGAGATTTACAAATAGAGCAGGAATTTTTTTTTTTTGAGGATGATAGTCATCAGAAAACAAAAGAAAAAAAGAAACAAACAAACACTCAGAAAAAAAAAACAGAAGAGTTGAATCAAGACCCTGGCCCGTGCCAATGGTGGGCATGGGCAGGAGAGTAGCTATTGAGGGGCCCGTGGACATGCTGATGGGCCCGGGAGACAGTTGAGACCTGCGCGGGGGACTGGTGAGCTGGAGGTGGAAAGGATGAGATAGACAGGCGCTTGAGACGACTGGATGAGGTAGACGGGCGCTTGAGACAGAGCAATGGAGCAATATGGGGATGAGAAGCGATGAGCGAGATTGAGAGGTGGAAGAGCCAGGTTTCAAGGGAGGAAGCGAGAAATGGAGCGATTTGGTGATGTAGCACATGAAGCGCAGGGGATGGATGGTAGCAAAAATGACAAGGGTGACAGGACGGGCCAAATGAATGGACCACCCCTGGATGATGGGTAGTAGTAGGACTAGAGCCTTGAGGGTTTCAGGATGATTGATGATAATGATGATGATGATCAATAATGATCAAGATGGATTGAAACCATGGGAGTGCAGTTTGACCCTTGGAGCAACTCAAATTGGTCAATCTGAGCGATCTATTGACCATCAATCTCATCAAACTCAATCTTGTTCCTTCCTCAATCATCATCCTTGAACAAGGCTTGGGGTGGGGTTTTAGTTCTTCGGGGATCCTTACTAATCTTAATCTAATTGATTGAGTTGAGATCAATCAGGCTTGTAAAAATGAGATCGGTTGAGAAGCCATCGTGCTAGTGAGAGTGTCCAGTCAAGTTTGGTAAAAATCGTGGCATCAGTAGTTGGCGATGGAGGCATGGCGGCATGAGGATGGCAATGGCAATGGCAATGGCAATGGATGTTTTTTTTTTTTTGATAATGATGCCTATGAATGATGATAAGGAAAAATCATAAAAAAATTAAAGTCTCCGCACTGGCCAGGGTGTCCAGGATGGGGCACCACACCGCTGGTTTGTTTTTAAACTCAATCTCAATTTCACTTCACGGTTAAAAGCCAAATGCTCAACCAACTGAGGAAGCCAGTGGGAGCCATGGCATCAACCTCTAAAATCAGGCACAACAATGATGGATTCTGGCAGGTCATGCTCAAGACAGCTCTGGAGACAATCCCCCTTCTTTCTGAGGAAAACTACAGCATATGGAAAGACAAAATGAACTCACTACTCAAGCTACAAGGGGTCCTTCATTCCATGGAATCTGAATCAATGACGCTCTCTACGCAAGATAAAGACAAAATTCCACTGCTTCTCATCTCAAAAGTAGACTCAGTCACTCATAAAAACATCATCAGCGCAGAAAACATGAACTCTGCCAAATCAATATGGACTGCAATCAAGGAGAGATACTCTTTTTCCAAGGAATCCAACAGAGCACAAATATTTAACAACTTCCTCCATATCACCTTCCAAGAGGAACACATTGCGGGTTTCATCACCAAGGTCAGGACTGCCATCAGAAAGATGATTGACATAGGAATAGACCTACCACAAGACATCCTGGCAAACCTGATTCTCTTCAAGTTTCCCCCTTTGCTCCAAGAACTCAAGGGGCAGTTGATGCACTCATACAAGACCATCCACATCAACTTTGTGTGCAACCACCTCACCCAGTTCAACAAGAAAATCAGAGCCAAGAATGCCAAAAAATCCATCACCTTCACAGATTCTGCATTTGTCACAAATAAAACAAAATTTAAGAGCCAACAATCAAATAGATGCATAGAAGTATACCACAATCCCAAACAAGACAAGAGCCACTCAGAAAAAGGATGCTTCCATCTTCACCCAGAGAAGGCCCCAGACCGGTAGAAATAAAATCAAGCCAGATGGAAGGAAAAGCAGAAGCCAAAAACAAGATGGCCCACTACCATGCCTTTTTCACAAAATGGATTGAATCCAATGCATTTTCCAGTAAAACAATCCTTATTGACAGCGGCGCCTCAGCTCAAATCATTGAAAAAAAGTTCTTTGTCACCCTGAATGAGACAATTGGCAAGAGCATTTCCACCGGCAAAAACGGGGCCAATCTCCCCATTGAAGGCACCAGAACAGTCAAACTCACCTGGAGAAATCAAACAGTCATCCTCAACAAGTGTCTTTACATCCCAGAGATAGTGGTCAACCTCATCAGCCCGGGAATTTTTGTTGGAAAAGGGTGTTGTCTGGTGTCTGATACAGGCAAGTTTCAACTTTTAAAAGGAGATTCTCTCATTCTCCAAGTATTGTTCTTGGACAACTTCTTTTAAGCTCAAAACCCACAACGGATCAGTCCAAACAGCTTCTTCCTGTCTGTGAAGGGCCACCCCAACAGAAACCTAAGGAACCTGCACCTTTCCCTGGGTCATGCTTCTACAAGAAGCCTACGTGAGATCAAGGAGATCAATATCAACAAGGACAACATCAAATTTTTCTATTGTGTAAAAATAAAAAGAGCTTGAGCTCTGGTTAAATTAAAGGTAAATAGAAATGAATGAAAGGAGCTTATAATGTCAAGCGTAACGGACCTGAGGACAGGAGGAAAAGGACACTCCAGTTGATGTGTTGGCTGAACAGATGATGAATTCCACTTGAGAGCACCATGGTTTATATAGACTAAATACATGATTGGCTGAGAAGTGGTTGAGTAAAAAATGAATAAGGCAAAATTAACATCAGCAGTTTAAGTGAAATGGTAAGTGAAATGTTATGCTTGGAAAGTCTGACAATCACTACTGAGAACACAGCCTAGTTATATTTTAACTATTATTTTAATACTTCACTAACAAAAATAATATAAATCAAATCAATCCCAGAAATGATACTTCAAACTCCAGTGAAATTCACATATATATAAACTCAAATTCTAACACACCTGCTTGACTTGCACTGGAGGAAGTTACAGTCTGAAATGAATCTAACTCTTTTTCTTCAATTAAATTTATGTTCTACCAACTGTTGGAATTATTCTACATACAGGTTAGTGACTGACAACAAGGTGAGCTGATTTACTAGTAAACTTCCTGGGGCATATTTGAATTTAACTGCTATCTTTAAGTATGATATCTACTATTTTCTGGAAAATTCTTCAGTTCAAATTTGATTGACTTGTAAAATGCGTTGAATTTTTTCAATTTTGGAGTTGATTGTGTAGATTTTATAAAATTGAGTTGGTTGATTTTCGGAGTTGAGTACTGGAATGATTGTGAAAATTGATGGATGATGGATTATAAAAGAAGGTATCGTCAGTCCATAGGATTGAGATCTGAAGACCGGTCAAATCAAATTTTGACAATCAATAAAACATTGAATTTCTTGAGCCTTGGATTTGGTCAGATGTTTCTTGGGTGGTAAATGTCTTGCTGGCTACAATGAACGGGGTTGTCTTGAGGTCACATTTCCTCAAGATCTCAGCCAAATGGGTGCCATTGATATTACTACAAAAGTGAGGGATGATTGCTCTACCTTCGCGTGCGTAGTATGCCAGAGCTTTGGTGACCATGACCGGACCAAGATCAGAACCACCAATTCCAATGTTGACAAGGGTTTCAATCATTTTGCCGGTGTAGCCCTTGAGAGATCCCAATTGGATGGCGTGACTGAATTTGCAAATGTGATTGAGAACCTGTTTGACAGTTTAGATTTGAGGGAGATTTGTTTGGAGATCAAGAAGAGGTATAATTTCTCAATGGCACCGGTGACAAATGGGGCGGTGTGATTGTTGATTTCATTGGCGTAGATGACGGCAACTTGAAAGTTGTATAGAGCCTTATAGAAACTAGTTTGAGGATGAGCAAGGATGCTCAACAATGGGAACTTGATCTGCCGCTTCCTTTGCTTCTTCTGATCCACAAGGCTCACTTGACCGACATCCTTCTGATTGATGCCTGACTGTTTCCAATCAGATGAGTTGGAGTTTGATGGTAAATTGTGAAACCAATTGATCAGGTACATTTGATTTCCAGTCTGGCTTAACAATCTTGCACCAAAAAAGTTGATTGTTTGACTGGCGATGGTCTTAGAATTGGGTATTCCAATCCAGGGTGCGGCTTGACTTGCTCAAAGAATGAAGGTTGCCTGGAATGAAGCAATCCAATCAAGAATCTTCCTATGAGATCACCTAAGGAGTAACCTATGCAACTAAATTTGATCAATTTCCTCTGATTGGATTTGAGTTCTTGTCTCCTCAGATTGATCTCTCAAGTGACATGCTCAGCACAGTAGCTGATTCCATTGTAAGTATTAGTCCATTGGATTGAATTGGGTATGAGGATTTTGAGTTGACTGTTGGATTGCTGGATTGAGGAGTTGGCAATGTTCCAGAGTGTATTTTCAAGGTACCTCACATGATCTGGTGAGCCCCATAGGCCGTGGATGATGATGGCTTGATGGATGTTGATTGGATGGATGTATTGGTATTGGTTGACTCCTTCCTCCTCTTCCTCCAACTCAATGGTGTCCTAGTGTGTTTCTCAAAGTGTGTGTGTCACACGACCACCCCACGTACTATAGGGCAATTCTTAGATGATTGTGAGCGCAAAGGAATACCAAGTGCAAGGGCAAGTGCAAATAGCAAGACCCAGTTGCAAAGTGCAAACTTGGTTATGCCACTCAACAAACAGGGAGATGAATGGAATGTGTTCTGAAGAAGGAAACTCAACCTGAGTCTGATGTGATAACTAGGTTGCAGCAAAATACAAGAACATATGAAATTAACTAACTGAGGAGACAATCATCAGGCAAGGGGATAGCCCTTATAAGGTAATCCAAAGTGACTAGATACAACCTGGTGATGAGCTAACTACAGGTGAAGCGGTGAGGAAAGGAATGACAGGAACGGAATAGGAAATGAAGCAGTGGTATAGATCCGAGGTCTTAACGTAAGTGCAAGACAATAGAATCTGAGCGTACAATTGCATGACAAATTGGGATAGGAGCGAGTGACGTTGAAGGTAATGCAAATGAGAGGTAATAGTGTACGCAGGGTAGGGACTAGTCCAATTGCAAACTATACAGTAGTGATGGCTTGGTTAGACGTAGATGCAAACTAACAAACAATGCATGACCAAAGATGGAAGTCCGAGGCTGTTGATTGGCCAGGGAAGGAGATTGGATCTCATAATGGATGGCCAACCGGTATGGAGTTAACTGCAAAGTTTGCAAGTATATACTGAGTTGGTCGCCAAGATTGGAAGGTCAGCGCGAGCCAGAGGAAATAGTGGATTGCACCATTGATGTTGTGCTTTTATTTTTGTCACGCTTTTAGAATGAGGTAGATGGTACTGAGGAGAGGACATGTCAAAGTGGTGAAGAAAATAATCCTTAAGTGCAAAGCGTGACAGGGTGGATAGGATGAGCTTGATAGTCAATGAAAAGGCTCATCCTAATCTCCCCCCCTCGCCAAAAAAGTCAAAGATTGGCTTTCAGGATGAGACTTTTGAAGGCAAACAGTTTGAATGAAGTATAGTTGGCCCGGTTAGCTCAGTTGGTAGAGCGTTTGGCTATTAACTTTGTAAAAATAAAAAGAGCTTGGGCTGTGGTTAAATTAAAGGTATAGAGAAATGAATGAAAGGAGCTTATAACGTCAAGCGTAACAGACCTGACGACAGGAGGAAAAGGACACTTCAGTAGATGTGTTGGCTGAACATATGATGAATTCCACTTGAGAGCACCATGGTTCATATAGACTAAATAAATGATTGGCCAAAAAGTGGTTGAGTACAAAATGAATAAGGCAAAATTAACATAAGCAGTTTAAGTGACATGGTAAGTGAAATGTTATGCTTGGACAGTCTGACAATCACTACTGAGAACACAGCCTAGTTATATTTTAACCATTATTTTAATACTTCAATAACAAAAATAATATAAATCAAATCAATCCAATCAATGATACTTCAAACTCCAGTGAAAGTCACATATATATAAACTCAAATTCTAAAATATTGCAAAGAGTGTGCCATTTGCAAGATCTCCAAAACTCCCTTCAAACTCCAGTTAATTTCCTCCTCCAAGCCCTTTGAACAAATAAATTTTGACTTGATTGGTCCACTCAAACCCCCATTGCTCAGAAAAGAAAGTTTCAGACTCACCGTGGTTGATAACTTTACCGGCTACCTGAGTGGAATACCCCTACAAGCTAATGATCAAATCATTGACGTCCTCATTGCCATTTTAGAAAGAAAAAAATCAAAACTTGGCTACTTCCCATGCAATTTGTGATCCAACGGAGGGACTGAATTCACAAATAAAATTTTAGTTCAATTCTGTGGAGAAAACTCAATCAGACAACTGATTCCAGAACTGCTGTGGTTTTGTATTTATAACGTTGGATTAAGAGCTGCTTCACGGGCTGCGCGCTCAGCAGTTGGGTAGGTTGGGATCAGCATTTGGGGTGCGCATGGTTTCACAAGTGCCTTCTGCGGGCTTAGCAGCAGCGGATGAGAGCTCAGCGGCAGGGATTGTGGGGCTTGGCACCAGGTGCGGGTTGGGCCTACTCTGGGGGGTGCTGGGCCGCAACCCGCCCACGGAATGCGGACCAAGTGATGGAGCCCGCCCAACCAAGCTTGCGGGTGGCTAGTCCAGAAGGCAAGGGCGGGGCAATCAGGGGTTATACGCGCCGGGGAGGTTCGCGCGGGCATTAGCGCGGGCCAACTCATGTATTGCGGGATCTGCAGACGCGTGCGGATGGATAAACCCAGGGGGCTGTGAGTAGGGCGCCGCGGAGGTTCAGGCGGGCATAAGCGCGGGCCAACTCATGGATTGGGGGATCTGTGGACGCGCGTGGATGGATAAACCCAGGGGGCTCCCAGTAGGGCGTTGCAGAGGGCTGTGCCATGAGAAGGAAAAACCGGATGTACGTGATATCAAAGGGGAGGGTTTTGGACAGGGTGGGTGGTACGGGGTAGGGTTAGGGTGGAGCTAGGGCTCTGTACTTGGGGTCATATTTCATCTATCTTGTTGCTTGTGGTTTTACCTAGGTTAGGGTTGAGAGGGAGGACTCAAAAATACCTCACTCTCAACTCTGGGTTGGGTCATATCATCACATGATATAGATATCATCATATATCATCATCACCGGACCACCAGGGAATGGTATGGGAAGGATTGGAAGGAAGGGATTTATCTTGTCATAACTCTCTCTATTCTTAAACTCATTGCATCCAATCTCCTTATAGAAGCTTAGACCAATAACTTCTGGAACTTGAGGACAACTTTGAGGGGTATCACCTTTCTTGTTTCCACACCGCATCACCACAAACACAATGGCAGGGCTGAAAGGGGCAACAGAACCATTTTCAAAAGCGTGCAATGCACCCTCAGCTTTTCCAAACTCCCCATTTGACACTGGCCTGAAATCCTGAAGGCCTGCTGCCTCAGCTTCAACCAAATACCAAAGAAGGGGAAAAAAAGCTCCCCTTTGGAATTGATGCACAAGAGCACCATTCCCTGTCTTACTTCAAACCACTCGGAACCTTGGTCATCTACCTCAATCACCACAGGATCAAGGGGAGAAAATTCCATCCAAAGGGTCTTGAAGGCAAATTGATAGGGTATAACCCTGATTTCAGATCCTACCAAATTCTCAGACCCAACAGAAGCATCACATCCCCAAAGCACGTGAGCTTTGAACTCAAGTAGATTGAAGGCCTAGAAGGAGAAAATTCCCCAAAAAGAAACTTTGAGGTTGAAGGTGTGAACAACAACCTGCTTGATCCCAAAGCGCCAAGCCCAACCAACCACGGTCCCAACAAAATCAAGAATATGGAGCGCTACTGTGACCAGTCTCCATACTCACTTGCATCAACCAACTTTGTCTCAGACTAGGCTGAGGACCTCTCAGAGGAGGATCAACCGCAGATGGAGACCACCACCGCTGCTCACCCCTCAGATGATCAACCCATGACTGCGCAACAGCCACCCAGAATGAAGACTACGCACCCACCTGGTCCGCCTGGTTGAACCCTGAGAAACAGATCAAACTTAAGGGCACCCCAACGGTATGGCTTTCACCATTACTAAAAGCCAAAAACATACCTGAAGGGAATTTCCTGCAAAGAAGCAGAGAAGTGGAGGGAGGCCATCAGATAGGAGCTAAAGCAATGCAAGGACCTGGCCAATAGGTCTACTCAACTACATTGCCTGCAGAACCAGACCAAACCTCATTCTTGCCATATCCAGCTTGGCTTGCTTCCAAAACAAACCCGGCCTCACTCACTGGAGGGAGCTCAAGAAAACCTGGATTTACCTGAAAGCCACAAAGGATCTGAAGCTGACCATCACATACAACAGTAAGGCTGACCCATTGGTCTTCCACAGCAACTCATCCTGGGCCAAAGACCTGGAGACCCGGAAATCCCAATCTGGCTATCTGGGACTGAACTTTGGATCACTAATCTCTTGGGAAAGCTTCAAAAAATGCCATATTGTCTACTCCACTACTGAAGCGGAGCTCAAAGCCCTCCTGGAATCATTCTTAGAGCGAAGATGGATTCAAAGCCTAATTGGCAAAGTATTCTTGGTCAAGGTTCCCTGCGCTTCTCACCTTATCAAAAACAAAGGACTCAAAAATAAGTTGAAAATATTTGGGTCCAATGCAAAAACTTGCCACATTTACCTCAAGACCAAGGGACTCAGAGAAGAACTCAAACTTGGTAATCTCTCTTTCTGGCTCATATCATCCAACCAAATTCTGGCTGACCGGCTCACCAAGGTGTTTCCCAAAGCTACCTTGGCCAAACTTGTTCATCTAATTCAACAGTCATTCTCTCTTCCTGGCCAAGCTGACTGACTCTTTCCAGTTATGGGGCGTATTGAGCTTCACACGTCCCTCACTCAGGCTTTACCCACCAGGGGGTCTCCCCCTCAAGATCTCAGAACTGCTCTGGGATCAGACCATCTTACTGTAACCCTAACCGGATGACCCCTTCTTATGTCCGTAGGTTCCTGGATTGATTCTTGGAACCAAAATCATCTCTTGGATCCTGGATTGCTCCTCTTTCATTTTTGTTCAACTCTTTCTGATCTACTTTTCATACTGTTTCATTTTTCATCAGCTGGTGTTTTTCTTTCTCTCACTTGTATTCAATCATCCACTCAACTCTGATCCTCATTGACAAAGACCAACTTCAACACATCAATTGATCCTCTTAAAAAGATCAACTTTGAGGTATCAACCTATCAATTTTTGGGTGCTTGACTCCACTCAATGTGTAACTGGTAAGAGTCAGTTTCCCCATATTCTTAGGAACTCAACTCCTGACATCCAGACTCAATCAATTTCCATCAGATCTCCCGCTGGTTTGTTTTTAAAATCAATCTCAATTTCACTTCAGATACAGAAAAGCCAGTAACAACAGCCCCGGAGCCACCAAAGTCATCAACTTAAAATGCACCAACTCAAGCACCACTGAGGGCACCACCAAGAAACAATGGAATCCTTGTGTTTTCCAATGCTACTATTGTTTGGAGGACGGCCATCTCAAAAGGTCGTGTGGGTACATAAGTGAGGAAGTGTGGAATAAAATTGTTAAGACAGATGGGATGGAGTGTTTCTACCCTTGTGGAGAAGCTATTCAAGACCTACCAGATCAACCTTTGCCATGAGATTTGGCTCAAGCAAGGGCAGAGGAGAAGAAGGAGCCTTTTCAGGGAGTCCTCTTTTTTTACTACTATTTTTTCATTGCATTTCAAGGTTGTACATGACTCCAATGTAGTTGTTTTTGGTGACACAAGACTACAAGTGTTGTTGGCCAGAAAAATAATAGAAAATTAAAATAAAATAAATAAAAATTCAAAAACAAAAACAGAAATCAACCAAAAAATCAAAAAATCAAAAAATATTGATTTTTTGGTCAAAAAAAACAGTAAGATTAAAAATAAGACAGAAATAAGTCAAAATAAATGAAAAAAAAAAAAAAAACTGAGGACAACAGAAAAACAAATAAACAATGAGAGGGTCTATCAAGCAGCCCTAAAGTATAAGTGCCAAAAAATAAAAGTTCAACATGACTAGCCCTAAAGTAAAAACACCAGAAAATACAAGTTAAACTTTATTAGCCCTAAAGTAAAACGATTTCAACTGGTTTTAAGCTGATCCCATCACAAGAAGTAAAAATACTCCTTATGATGGGATCAGCCCAACACTAGTTGAACTGACTTACCAATAAAATCTCATTCAAACCAGTAAACATGATGATTTTAACTCAAAAAACTTTAATGTAATGATGCTCAAAATTTGATAACCCTTTAGATTAATAGAATTTTAAGATCAGCATCAGAACCCAAACCCAAATGCTTAAATTGAAATGCTTTCTATAGATTACAATACAAATCAACTTGATCTTTGAGGAGATTGACCCAACCAAAGGGTTTTTTAGATATCAGGGAACGTGGTTTGCAAAATATCGGCGGGATTTCAATCACATCTACCTTGATTTCAAGCTGGACTCAATTCTTATTATTAAAAAATTAAATGAATATTGGTTCTGATGCTAATTTTACACCCATTTTGATAGGAGTATAAGTACAAAATGAATCCAATGAAATGAAACATATTGGTCATCCATTAGTATCAGCTATTAGTTGACCCATATCCAACTTTTAAAGCTGTTTTGAAGATGAAATTTTTTAATTTATGTCATTAAAATCAGGTATTTTTTTCTATCTTTTCAACATCTTTACTGCTGCCATGGATCTTACAATAGTATTTCTTATTTTTCCTCAATATTTCAATCATTTATTTTTGTACTTCAAACCATCCAGTCCCATCATACCCAATTGATTTAGCAATGACTCTAAATTCACAATTTCCATCACCAACTGGATCCCAAACCTCCCCCAAGTATTAAATAGAGAATTGGAAAACCAGAAAAAAGCTGTATTTAAATAAGAAGAATAGTCAGAAAGCTGGTTTGACAACAGTCACAACTAGGAGGAAGAAAAGAGTAACCAACAGGAGACTTCTGCAGATATCAATAGGCAGAAGTCTAAAAGACAAAAAAAATAAATGGAGACAATGACTAGATAGATCATAAGAGTGGTCAGTTGACTGTGATGAGAAAAGACTTGGAGAGGTCAGTATTCATGGTAAGATGGCTAAAACAAGCAGGGCCAGCAATGTAAGTTTCCAAAAGGTGCTGAGCCCCAGGAATTTCTGTGGAGGGGAAAGGTTCTGTTTAGGCTTCCCTCCTGAGTGTTACAAAAATATTTAAGTTTAACCAGAATCAAGGTTCAGAACTGTTTAAACAACGAATCAAATAGTACATGATATAGTTGATAATAATCATTAGCAAACAAAAAACACTATCCAAGGCAAGATTATATGGGAAAGACTTGAACAAAAGAAGTTAAATTTTGTTGAGAGTGCAAAAGAACAAGGCTCTTTTAGGTAAAAAAAGCCTAAAAGTTAATAACTCTGGTTTTCAGAAGAAGATTGTGGATGATCAACTCAAACCCAACCAACCTCCAGGTTCTCAATTAACCTTCCCAACTCTCTGCAATCAAGCGCTTGAAGGGTACCAGATAACTGAGGGTGGCTGTACAAGACAAAGAACAATTTTTTGTGAAGATCTAGAAGCAAACAGTAACTGATTTGAACAGGGATAACCTCAACATTTCTCAAGTAACTAACAAAATAGGCTGGACAAATACATCTTTGAAGAAATAAAAGGAGGTATAACACTCCAGGTTTCATGATTAACAAAAACTCTTCATTCAAACGTGACTGGCTCCAGAAAGATAATCAAAGAATGATCAAGACCAGTTTTTTCAAAAAAAGCAATCAAAGATTGGTGTAAAACACTCAAGAATTCCACAGACAGAATTCTCTTCAACCAGCAAGGCTATGGTTGGTGATAAGCATCAGGCCACGGAGGGGCAGAGTCAAAGGATCAAAGGATCAGGGGGGAATCATAGAAATAACCAGGATAAGGATGAGGATAAAATTATAATGATAACCGGGGGGCATTCACACACACTCCCATGGATGATTTGGAGAAGTTAGGGGAGATCCCCTTTTTTTATGTGCCATGGGTTCCTGTAGACTACTTACAAGTGATAAAAAAGATGAGCCTGGAAAAAAAGAAAAATCAAAAAAAAATTCAAAGGATGAAATCAGAAGAAAATTGATGAAAAAAAATTGAGGACAGTGGATATGACACATATGAGAAAAGAAAGAAAGAGGTGGGAACAAGATGCCAGCCTGGGCTCAACAAACCCGTGCGGGCATGTGATGAATGGCAGCTAAGCCGCATGGAAAGGCAGATGATTGGCCCAGGTGAAAGCTGCGGGAAGAACAAACAAGGACCTGCTTGGAAAACAGATGGCTGCACGGTTTTTCAGAGGTCTGAGGCTGGCGGGCGGCACAGAGACAGGCAGGTGGTGTCTGGACAACAGCCCAAGGCAACAATTGCAATGATGGTCACTTGGCAAGAGGAGGAGACGGAGCAATGTGGGGGAATTGAGGTATTGGTGGGGATTGAGAAATTGGTGATGAAATTGACAGACATCAACAACAAGGGCTGAAAGAAACCGCTTGCTGTTCTTTCTGGTGATTGGTCCAAGGGCAACTAGGGGGTGATGCTGTTGTTGGTGACCACAACAGCTGTCCGGTTGAAGGGAGGGAGGATTTTTGATTATAGTTTGCCACAACAGGTGACCAAAGGAAACAGGGAGGATCCTTGATGGTGTTGGAAGCAATCTTTGTTTTCCCTGCCAATTCCAATGATGGAGATGATTGGTGAGGATTTGCAGGATGAGGATGATGATTGTTTGCAAGTGCGCTTGGCCAAAAATTTGCGCTGCAAGCGCATCATAGAGGAATTAAATGGATGAAATGGGAGTTTGAATTCCCAGAGGGGCTTTCCTAGTCCACTAGGACAGGAAGAAGTTGGTTGAAGGGAAAGTGGGAGAGTGCCCATAGTAAAACAGGGAAATTTTTTTTTCCAAGATGAAATATTATATGGATAAAAAAATTAAAAATAAAAATTCCCTTTTTCTGAGATGTCCCAAATTGGTCACCACAGTAAGAAGGGTTGATATTTGCGGGACCAAAACAGAGCCTTGAACATACTGGTAGAATCACGTCAGTAAATTGAGGGGCCCACAGGTTTGGTAGAATTCTTACTATAATCAAGCTGGCTGCTAAAGGTCAGTTGTCTTGATGGCTTTCCTGAGGAAGGTGATTAGTTGGATAGGTGGTAGTCTGAGTGTTGTCATTGGTTCAGTCTGTTAACCCCTGGAGCAGTGAGAGCATCACTTGATATGTCTCCAGAGTTGGAGTGCTTGCACTCCTACTGGATGCACGCGGTAAAAGACAAAGCAGAGGAAAGTGGAAGCAGAGAAAAAGGAAACAAAGCATGGAACACATGGCTAGACTCAACACTCCCCCTTGACTTGGATGCTACTAATAAAAGAAAAAAAGGAATTAACAAGTCTTTGGTTTGATTCCTTGTTGGAAGATTTTTTTAAGTAATAAGCTTTCATGAATTGAGAAGGAATCAAATTTAGGTAAATTAGATTGTGCTCATAGTTGTTTTGCAAGCTTTTCATCTTGATTTAAATGTTTTTGGCCTTAGAGTTTACCCCAATTTATTAAACTTTTCATCAAGACCTTTTTTCTCCATGAGGTGAAGGGGGAAACAAAATTTTTTGCGGTATATTTCCTACAGGAGATTGTGAAGCCATCTCTCCTCAAGATGGCAGCTGTATAAGGCAACACATTTGGATTTGGTGGACAAGTGAGTGTAACAGCTTTGACAACAGCTGGTCCATAAAAGAGGACTTCTTTTGAAGGAGTAAATTTTTCCACTTTGAGAGATTCTGTTTTGAGGATTTTTTCCCCAAGTTTCATTTCTGAAACAGACCTTTCTATTGGAGATGGATTGTGGTCCAAGTGTGAGGAAGATATCTTTGGTTTCCAACAGGTTCTTCCACATGTGAGAAATTTCCATCCAGTGGGAGTATCCCCGTTTTTTTAGAGAACCAGGACAGGCTTGGCATAGAAAAGCTGATTTACCACCTTGCAAGACAAGCTATGTAGTTAAGTCTATGTCACAACTGCCCCTGGCGTGCAAGGGGCTGAAGGCACAGGCACTACTACTCATAGAACTCAAGGATGATTGATTGGATTTCAATGAAGGAGATGAAAGGAGGAGTACAAGTGATGAGAAGAGGAAGGATGAGAAGACCAGTCCAGGAGGTTGTTGAAGAGAGAGTTGTTGAATCCTATAAGAGTAACACCAGGAAGGGGCAAGGTGATATGAGTTAAGCAGGCTGGGTGAAGGTTTTCTTGTGCTGAGATGACACCTACTGACAGAGGGACTAACCAGTAAGAAGTAGTATACTAATTCCTTGGGGGGAATTAGTCCAGGAGGGAAGGAGAGGCCAGTATATGTGAGAGCTGAGAAGGAGGCCTTGAGGGATGAGTGGCTGGTGTTGCAGGTTGGAGTTCCCATGGTATTACATGTTGACTGATTGGGCTGGAGGCTGCAGTTGACTAATTGTGTGATGGGCCTATCCAGGAAGGTTTGAAATGTACTGATCTGGAGTCCTGGGAGTATGGGCTGAACAGACAGTGGAGAGTATGTACTATGTATATACTAAGTGTAGTATGTACTAACTCATATACCAATTGGGTTGAGGAGTGATGAAGGTTGTACCAAGCCATGGAGAGAGTGAGAGGTCCTGAGAAGGTTGGCTGAATCACATGACAGGTGAGGTGTACATGGACATAGAGCTTATACCATACAGGGAGAGGGTGAAGCTGGTGGAAGAGGATGGAGACTGCAAGAGATGCAGAGGTAGTACTATCTGGTGGAAGGTACAGGAGTAGTGAAGTTGGGTTTGATATGAGGGTGAGTTTGATGAAGAGATTGGATTGGTTTAGTTGAAGGAGTGTCAGAACTACGGTTATGACAGTCTACCAATGGGAGACCAGTAGTTCACACCAAGGGTCAGTAACCTTTCATGATCATCATTGGTGGCGGTTTCAGGTGTAGACTAGTGGTTCTAGGAGTTGAGACTGGCTTTCAAGCCTCTAGATTCATTTAATTCAGACCTTATTTGATGTGAAGAGGCATGCTGAGATGGAGAAGTCTTCCTTCTTTTGTGACCTTCATCCCCAGTAGGGTGTTGGGTTTGTGAGCTGTTGAATTTTTGAATCTTTTTAGGAATCAAGTCTTGAAATCATCAGTGTTGCCCACAACTATTAATTTATCCACATGGAAGAAAATAGCTGACATACTTTTCTTGCTTAAGAAAAGGCGGGGGTCACAGGCAGATTTAAGATAGCCTTTTCTTTCAATCCACGCTGTCAGCGTATTGTACCAGTAGTGCGGAGATGGCTTAAGTCTTTATAACAATTTTTTAAGTTTAAGTAATTTACCCTTCCTACTTGATCCTGGTGGGTTAAAAATGAAGAAATCCTTGTTGATCTGAGCATGAATTAATTCTCCTTTGACATTGAGTTGGAGTAAGTCAATTTTATTTTCCATTTTGAATGTCAGCAGAGCTCTAAGTAAGTCAATCCTCCCAGTGGGGGCATATGTATCATGGTAATCCAATCCATACTTTTGATTGAAACCCTGGATGCAGAGTTTAGTTTTGTAGGTAGGTTGTTCTCCATTGGCATTTTCCTTCAATTTGAAAACCGTAACAGTTTTTAGGGAATTAGTGACAAGCTTTTTGTTAACTTGTTCCCAGACTTTCTGATACTCAATTTATTTGAATTACTTCAAGTTGTAATTCTTCCAAGCTGGAATGGATAAGGCCTCTTCAATGGATGTGTTTATCATCTTCAAGAGATAGCCAAAAGGGTCCTGTTTCTTTAGAGTCTCCCTGTTTCTTAATTTTTTCCTTAAGCTATTAGATCCCAGTTCATTGTCCTCTTCACTGCTGAGTGTGTCAGAGGCTTCTTCCTCTTTAATCATGATTGGAGAGAATGAACTTGCGGTGTCTTCAAAGCGTGTTTTGATGTCATTTGGAGAGACTGGGTTTGCCAAGGGAGCTAATAGGGGTCTGTTTTCTTTGGTCAAATTATCCAAGGAGAAAGAGGCAGGATTTGGGCCTTTTGAGAAAATGAGTTTTTTTGTATCTATCACTTTCCCTAATTGCGCCAGCACCTTATATGAGAGGAGAGATGGATTAAACCCTATGAGTATACCTTCTTCACCCTTTTCATCAAGCTTTGATTTGATCTGTATCTTGCTCAATTGATAGATCAATCTTGATCCGAGAGGCTTGATGTACTTGGGGGGAAGCTCCTTCTGATGTACCAGGGCCCACGGAGAGTCTCCTCCTTTCTCTTTAGGAATTTGGTTAAGCATAACACAGCACCCTTGGATAATCTTTTGCCAGTAAGTTTTAGGGATTTTAGTCTTGGAGAAGACAGCCCTGGCTGAAAACATAATGGTTTGATTATCTCTTTCTATTCAACCATTTTGTTGAGATTCGTAGAGCTCAGTGAAAACCTGTTTAATGTGCTTTTATTGGTAATATAAGGACAATTTGTTGTTTAAAAACTCACCCCCTCTGTCTGAGCAGACTTCTGTGGTATAGTGTTGATTCTTTCTGTTCTTGCTTTTCAATATGGGAATCAGATTGCTTGCTGCATAGTCCTTGGTCTTGAGAGGAAAGCAGGAAAAATAACCCAAGAATGAGTCAATCAGATTAAGAATATAGCGCCTCCAACCTTTAGAAGTTGTATTAATTGGACCCATAAAGTCTATGTGGATGCAATTGAAGACTTTTGAAGCAGTATTATGAGCTCAAGAGGATGGATATTTTTTTATCTTGCTCTTTCAGAATTCATTGCATTCAAAGCTGGACTTTTCTTTCTTGGAGATTGACTTTTTTAGATATTTTTCCATCTGTCCAATGATAGCATGTCCTAAGTTTCAGTGAATTTCAGTTATTTTATCAATTTAGTATAAATCCTGGTTAAACTTTGGGGTCATATTTATGATGAATAGATTATTAGAGATATTTCCAGAGAGCTTGGTTTTTCCATGGAGTTGCAGCAAGAAGGTACATGCATTGTTTGAGGAGTTAACTCCAAGGTAGGCACCATTTTTCACCAGAGCACCAAGGGAGATGAGGTTGACAGTCAAGTCTGGAACCCAGCCAGATTTGCTGAGGCATACCAAGGAGCTTGGGAATGGAATAATGGCGCTGCAGGTTCCTTGAATTGTGATATTAGCATCTTTCTTTCCAGTTTTAATCTTTCCCAGTCTTTCCAAGTTGGAAATTGACTGGAAGATTGTATTGTTCTTGATAATATTTATGGAACAGCCATAATCAAGGATGAATTTATTTTCCTGAGATCCACCTCTGTTCAGACTTTCATTCCGCAGAAAAAGGAGAATTGATTAGAATGAGCTTCTTGTGCAGTTTTCTTCTTCACTTTTTTTCTTCTTTTGTGGATGTTAGGAGGTTTCAGCTTTGTGAATTTGACCCAACACGACTCAGATGAATGTGTTGTGACTTCAGGATTGTGTTTCCGATTTTCACATCTTGGGCTGTTATACAACACTGCATTGACAGGCTCTGGTTGAGTTTCTTGAGCTCAGATCTTGTTTTTCTTTTGGGTAAGTTGATCCAAGACCATTTGAATCCTCATGTTGCGGCTTTAGTGCATAATTTGGTTCTTCATGTTCTTCATGGAGGTGGGGAACTTAAATATCACTAGTTAAGCAATGATGTCAGTTGGCAGTTCTATTCCAACTTCCGTAAGCTTCTTCAGATAGTTCTTGATTTTTGTTACAAAGGTTTTGATACTTCCAGACATGGTGAGAAGTAGAGATTGGTTGAACACTTGGGCTTGGTTTTTTCTGACTGAGATGAGGCAAAGTTTGCCTGCATTGCCATCTAAATAAGATTAGCATCATCCTTGTTATTGTATCTGTTGATTTTATTTTACATGTTAGTATTGAGCTTAGAAATTAGGTAAGCCCCCATTTCTTTGATTTGTCTGTTTTTCAGGTTCCATAAGTTCACTTGGCAAGTTCATTATTTGAAAAATTCCTTGCAGCTTGAAAATTTTTTCATCTTTTTTCGCCACATGCTATTGTTTTGAATCAAAGCCACATGCTATTGTTGTTCTTGTTAAGCAGTGGCTTTGATTCAATGAGTACTTTCATAGCTTGTGATTTGAAGTTCATGGAATCTCCCCCTGGTCCTGGGGTTGAGGCTTATCCGGGCTCTGGCATTGTTTCAGCTTTTAAAAGTGTTAAAGAGAGAATTGGGAAAAAAGAACCAAGCTGTATTTCAATAAGAATAATATTCAGAAAGCTGTTTTGAAAATAGTCACAACTAGGAGGAAGAAAAGAGTATCCAAAATGAGACATCTGCAGATATCAATAGGCAGAAGTGGAACTGGAAATCACAAAAGAAATGGAGACAAGTTATAGATAGATCATAAGAGCGGTCATTTGACTGCAATGAGAAAATACTTGGAGAGGTGACTATTCACAATAAGATGGATACAACAAGCAGGGCCAGTGAAAATGGTTGATACTTGAGGGAAAAAAGGTGTTCCTTGAAAAAACTGGTAGAATCATGTCAGTAAAGTGAGGGGCCCACAGATTTGGTAGGATTCTTACTATAATCAAGCTGGCTGCTGAAGGTCAATTCTCTTGACGGCTTTTGTGTTGAAGGTGAGTAGTTGGATAGGTAGTAGTCTGAGTGTTGTCAATGGGTCAGTCTGCTCACCCCTGGAGCAGTGAGAGCCACTAACTGGAGTGAGAGAATTGCTGGATCTCTCTCCGGAGTTGGAGCGCCTGCACTCCTGGTGGATGCGCGTGGTACCAGACAAGGCAGAGGACAGTGGAAGCAGAGAAACAAGCAAACCCAGCACGGAACACATGGCTAGAATCAAAACCAAGAACTTATGTAAATTCTCAGGTATTTGATTGAGTTAATTCACTTTCTTTTCCTACAATCAAAAATTAATTATCCCAAATTCTAATCTCATTGATTACTTAGTCAAAATTCTAATATCATTAAAGGAAACAAAACTCACCAAAGACGAGCTTCTGGTTGACCCTTCCTGCACATGTTCTTCCTCTGAAGAGGATTCTGATTTGAAATGAAGTGAAGCTAATTCACTTTCATTCTCTTCATCTGAAATATGCAATTCTGATTCTTATCCTGTTAACTGTGACTAAGAATTATCCTCATATCATCATCAGTTCATTGAACCAAAAAAATTAACATTTCACAAAAGAAAAGAGTTACAATCTTTTGTCTTTTCTTGTTTGGTGCCCATCTAATTTTCTTTTACTGCTTAATTTTCTTTTCAAAATATTCAAATTGAGAAAGATTTCTACAATTATCTGTCAATTTTGGAAATACTCTTCTTGATTGCAAGACTTTAGTTCCAATTCTTGGCTTTGATTGATAATTTGCGGTCTTCTGAATTGAGTACTTCAACAGCCTGCAATGATCTTTTTAAGGATATCCCAAGATTTTTCAATTTAGCTTCTGATTTAATTGAGAATTTTTGAGTATTTCATCAATATCAAAATTTCAAAATTCACAAGTATCATACATTAGTAAGGTAGGAATCATCCATCAAAAAGCATTTCTCAAAGAGTATCAATCACAAAGTGATTTGAACAATCCAACAATCCCACTTAAACCAAAATAAAGAACTAGAACTGCAAGGATCATCATCCAATCTCCACTGAGGATTAACATCCTGAGGCACAAACGATCCTCTTGATGCTAGTAGGTCACCTACCTGGTGGGAACAGGGAAAACCCACAGTCTTGGAGTATGACTTGGTGCACACTCCCCCATCATGGTTTGGCTTTAACTTCTCTAATTTTTCCACAAAAATTTTAATTTCATATAAAGATAATTTTTATCCCAATGGTAAAATTCCAGTGGGAATAATTATTCATATATTTATTTGACCGTTGTAAAGGCCACCTGAAACAATTTGATTTTATGGGAAACTGTTCCATCTAGTTTTGTCCAAAAATCCAACATTTTTCCCAAAGAATTTGGAAGGGATTGTTTGAGAGTAGCATGGGCCCCTTCCACCCAAGATGCGTTTTTATTTCCAAATTCAGGGTTTTTGAAAGTCCAAGCTGTTACAAATGTCTCTTTGATGCAGAAGATTTTATAATCCATATACTCGAGCACATCCTCATGGTCTTCCAAGAAACACTTTATACAAGTCATAATGTAAGCAACACAAAACTATGGAATTGAAAGAAGAAGCAGTGATTTGGACCTACTCTGAGTTCCGCATCATTTACCTCCGCCTCCTCCTTGGTCTTTGGAACCCCATACTTTTCCCACAGAGTCATAAAGCTTTTCCATCCTTCAACATCATTAACAAAGCGCACTTTAAAGTTTGCTTGTATGTTTTTAGGCAATTGCCAAGTTCAACATTGTCTTGATGACTCAGGGAAATGGTTATATCATAGTTAAATATTTATAGTTCAGTTTCCATCAAATAAAATCAGGAAAAGTCCAGAGTAACATAAAATGTTACTCACCACCAGAGGTTGTGTCCATTTTTTGAAAATTTTGTTCTTCAATTGTAAACCTAGATGAGGATGAAATTGGGGCTTCCATTGTTTCATTAGCCAAATCCTTTACTCCACAGATTTCCTAATGGCACTATCATTGTAGTCCTTTAAAACAGCCATGTCACAAAAAGGAGGGCTTGCCACTGTTCCCATAATGCAAAAAAAATGCAATGGTACTTCAGTATTCAATCCAACCTTCAATTGAACCACTACCAAGTTTTCTCACTTTCAAGTTGAGAAAGATCAATTTAACCAATGGGCAGTAAAGATTTAATTTTCTTTTTTCCGATGGGAAAGTTGAGAGTTTACTTTGTAGGATGGGGAAAATTTCACATATTTTGTTTGCCACAGGCAATGAATGTGGCAGTTTCACTTTAGTGTTCACTTGATGATTGCTAGGTGGGGGCCAATAGTCTCACTTAGTATGCATTGATCACAAATTTGGGTTGATGGAACCCAAATGTGGTCCAGGGGGTCCCAAAAATTCTTGCGCAACCCCTGGGGGTAGTATGTATACCCCCAAACACACGTCTAAATGGTTGTGTACCCCCAACATCCCCAATAAACAAATTAATCCTGGAAAACACATGTTTTTTGGGTTAGTCAAAAAAAATGTACTTGGGGATATACAGGCATCTCAAACCCCTGTGAAATATTTATGACAAATTTTGGCCATTTTGAAGGCCTTAAAAATTTCCCTCAAAAAATTGAAGAAATAAAAACTTCACATCTCAAATCTTTTCACATTTTCATTTTTTTCTTCATTATTTTGGAAAATCTGAAGATACAGAAAGTTTTCAAATTTTCCAGGAAATTCAATCATGATTTTTTCAGAATTTTAGTACTTCATTTTCCTGGCAGAAAATGAGATTTTCATAAAACATAAAACATTATTTTCATTTTTTTCCTTATTTTTCCATGGGATTTTCCAACTTACAAGCTTGCAGTATTTTAGCAGGAATGAAAAAGGGCCCAAAAGAATGATTTGGGGATTTTTTTAGCTTATCCTTTCCCAAAGAATTCACAATTGAAAACACAAAGTGGTTTTTTTTTGCTCTAAATCAATGAGTCAATAATCAATAGATAAAAAATAAGAAATATTGAGTATAAAAACAAAAAAATGATTCAATAAAGATTTATTTTTACTACTTTATTATTTGTGGTACCAGGAAATAAAATATTCAATCCCATTTCCAAGTTATTATGAATCAAATCTTCCCATTTTTGTGATTCCTTGATAGCAAAAGCCTCCCAAATAGGATCTATTTTGGGAGCTTGCCACAGTTGAGAATCATAGTGGAAAAGAACTATGTGCTGAAAATCTTCCAAAATAATTAAAAATATGGGAGATTTTTGAGAAGAAGCAGTTGGAGGGGAATTGAGGCGCAAATAAGTGAATGGAATCAACTTGGATAAAAGTACCCTTGGCCTTATCCCAAATTAACTGCTACCAATTTAAACCCACAGTTCCAATTACCCATCACATCTTGAACAGGTGGAATTCGTGGTATGACTATCTTTGGTAAAGTGAAATCTTTGTATGGATACTAATGGAAAAAAAGATGAGTATTATTTAAGATGAAATGGAAAAAAAATCAAAGTTAATTTTTCAATGTTCACCACTTCAAAATTATCAGAAGATTAAAAATAAAATTTTCTTACATTGAATATCATCCCAAAAAAAGGGAAAGGTTCATAAATGAAGCATAAAGCAAGATTAATTCAAATATTTATTCACCTTTTCAGTTTCAGAGGCTATAGGTGTGGGAGCAAAGATTTGATTCCCTGGAGGCCTATGAACATCTGAATCTGAATTTTCTTGTTTTATTCTCTTGATCCTCTTCAAATCCCCAGGACTCAAAATTGGTGAAAAAACCCTCTTATTGTTGATGGTTGCTGACCTCTACAGGAGAAATTGGAATATTAAAATTAATGGAAACTAGAAAAACTATCCTGATCACCCCCATCCAAAAAGAAAATTACTAACTGTCTTTATTATATCCAATTCTTCAAGAACCTCAAGTTCTTCTTGTTAAAATATGGATGCACTCATTTAATGTGCATATTAGTGTGTAATCCAAATGGGATGCACAAATGGGCCTCCACGGCCCATTGGAGATCATGTGGGCCACGTGGGCCTATGTTGATGCTATTGGTTTTGGGCATTTGGGTGCCAAAACATGTTTTCCAAGTCAATTGGGACACGTCCCTTGATGGGCACATCAAGGTGGATGGGCCACCTTAGCCAGGATGGGCGCATCTGGGCATTTATGGGCCCAACAATTATTATGGACATACTTGGCCAGACAGGCTGGCCCACCAAAGTATGTTTTTTTGGGGTCATTGGGCCTTGAGGGCCCATTGGGGCTGCCTCCTGTGTTGGGGCCTGCTTGGGCCTGCTTGTTTCTCACCTGGGGCCCAAAGGCCCGTGCAGGGCCGTTGTAGAGGGCAGGGGACTCCGCTTGGAGTCCCCCCCCGCTGTGTGTGGGACCATGGCCCCAACTGGGGCCGCGGGGCTTGCAGCCCCTGCCTTCCTCCCTCCCCTTGCTCAGCTGCAAGGGGGAGGGAGGATGACTGGTCCCTCCTTGAAAAGACCAGCCATCCATTTGCAACAAAGTTGAATGGCAAGTTGGGAGGGGACTTGATCACCCCCCCCCCCACCTCAACATCTGTCAGCTTGCTACTATGTACAGAGCAACCTTTCAATAGCAATACAAAACTATGAAAAATTAGAATATCTCAATTAACAAAAGAAGGAGTGAGAAATCCATAAATATTATTAAAGAAATGGATTCCTCACCCAAAATTAGGTAGGGTCACTCACTGACCCCACCCTTGAATTCCAAGTCCTTACATTTTTAAAATAATTAAAAAGAAAAGTAATGAAAATTACAACACCAGTATGGCACCTTCTGGCCATTTCAACATTTCACACGTGTTGTCACGTATAGGGTTTACACCTAAAATTCACTCAGAATTGAGTTGTTGTGTATATTTTAGGAGTTACACACGGAAATGTGTTATGTCACAATTCCCGCGCGCAGCCCCGCATCATTACATATCCCTATGTACTTGTAGTAGCAGATTCCTTTGTGCTAGAGACCCGCGCGCAGCTAATTCTTCCACGCATGCAGTGGATCCTACCCTGCGCGCATCTGTACTCACTGATCCCCGCGTCTGGATCAGTCGTGACTAATCTGACAACCAGGTACCCCTCAGAAGAGCTAAAACCTGGTTAGAGTTGCCTAGCATATGTAAAAAATTGACATATGCATTACTAATAATCTAAAAAGATCAAAACTTAAATAAAATTAATGAAAATTATTTTTGGAACATTTTTTAATAATAAATCAAAGATCAAGGATTACCACGTAAATCACTGACCCTGATCTTTGAAGACCACAAAACACTACAAGGAGTGTTCATAAAAATTATTGAAAATTATCTACGTGATCAGCAGATAATGGAAAATTAGTAAACGTACACATCTGCCCGCTTCAAAGCAATACCAATAGTACAAATGAAGGATGAGTACAGAATGGTCAAATTTACGCCATAACAGATTAACAGATCCTGTGGCTAAAATATTACAGAAATCCAGCAGACTTAAGGTCATCTGATTGACAGCACCAAGTGGACGTGCCAATCTTTCCCTTACTGGCTTGCCAGCCTCAGCCCACAAGCAGAACCCTCTCTACGTGCCCTGAGAAACTCAAAATCACCCCAAAAAGGTATTTATACAGACCTCTTTGGATCCATTATTCCAGAATAAGTTAATCAGTTTACCAGGAATTATTATTATCAATCAGACATTGTGTCATTTTTGATCAAGTGCTTATATGAAGATAAGCAAGTGATTTATGACTTAGTCTGTAGTAGTATTATTCATTCTTATTAACCAATCAACCCTTGAAGTTTATTCAAGCAATCCACCCCATCTGCTCTGAAAAACTTCCAATTATTTCAGTATTCTTGTGGTAAAGTGCTCAGAGTGAGTGTTTCCCTTCCTTTCTTGGTCATTTGTGCTGTTACGCCCAGCCATTAGTGGCTCCAGTAGTATAATACTGTGGCCCCTATTTTATATTATATTGAAAACCATTTATTACCAAAACAATTAAACCTTGCAACTAATCTTATTATATCATTTATTTTAGCTTCTAAGTGTTTATTTTTGGAATAATTATTATTATTATTATTCCAGCATTTTTATCACTCTCTGTGGCTAAAGTACTGCAAGGTTCCTGGTATCAGAGAGCTGACAAGATCAATGGGGCCATCTCCACACCCTTTACCAAGGGAGAGGCAACCAATGGGGCTTGGTGGGCCTGACCACCACCCAGCCCACCTTCTGTGTGATGATTCCTGGGGGTATCAACCCCTAGGGCCCCTTGAGGGGGATTTGATTGCCTCCCCAGGGTATTTGAGAAAAGGAGGGGGGGTGTGCACACCCGCTGGTTACACCCCCCCCCCCCCCCTCATGAGTTCTTGGCCGTTGTGGAAACTTTAGAGAGCAACCCCCCCGAAGTCGTCCTCGAGTTCCGGAAGTTATTGATCAAAGCGTCTGTAAGGAGATTGGATGCAGCCGTTCAAGAGAAAAGGAGAGAAGAGGAGAGGGATTCTGTTTTCCTAAGTCCGCTCCCCGCCTCCTGATGATACAATGATACGATAATCCGATGACACGATGGTCCCCCCACAACCCGGAGTCGAGGGGAAGGGTATTTGAGCCCTCCCCCTCAACCCTAACCTAAGTACAAGCACAAAGACAGACTGGCAACCATGAAGAAGGAATCCTAGACCCAGAACCCTGACCCATCCACCAACCCATACCCTATCCGTGTCCTATTCCGCTTGCTTGCTTGCCATTACACGCATCCGGTTCGTCCCCGCGGCGCGGCCCTCCGCCGCGCGCTTCTCGAAGTTCACCGCGATTGCCCGTATCTGCCCGACGCGCCGTTGTGAATTTCCCGTCCCGTGGCCGGCCCGCGCTTGCGTGCGGCTGTCCACGGGTATAGCCCCGCGATCGCTCCGTCCTTTCCTTCCCTAACTAACCGCCCGAGAACCTGATCGGCCCGGCTCCATCCCTGGGTTGGACATCCAAGCGGGTCGCGGCCCGCCTCCCTTAGTCAGGCCCGGCCCGCAGTCGCGTGCTCAATCCCGCCGCGTCCACTGCTGAGCCCGCAGCGGCCGCTGCTGAGAACGCGCGCACCCCAACTTCTGAGCCCCGACCTACCAGATGCTGAGCGCGCAGGCCGCAACGCAGTTCCCGATCCAAGGCTATATATTGACACCACATCCCCCCCCCAACTTGAGTTCTGTCCCCAGAGATCCTCCCCATTGTCACCTCTGCCGTCCTTCGCGCCCTACCCCCTCTACCAACTCTAAACTCCGCTCCGCATCCCTATCCCTCCACTCCATCTTCATCATGGTCCGCTGCGTCTTCTGCGCCCGAAACGGGCTTGAATGCTCTATTGGGTCCGGCCGCCGCGCCTGCTCCGCGTGCAGCCGCGGACACCGCCGCTGCTCGCTTAGCAAGGGTATACCCCGTGGCCCCAACCAATCCGGCTCTCGTCCTCAACCGCGCAAACGGGCTCGTCCGGACCCGTTTGTGGTTTCGGATGACGACGCTATCTCGGAGGACTCGTGGACTCCACCCGGATCACCTCCCCGCCGTCCTCGTCCTAACTCCGACCGCGACTCCTCTTCTCCGCTTCGCCGCGCGGGACCACCGCGTAAGGATGACTATCCGGACTTCGCGGCTTATCGGAGGGCATTGCAATTTTGGGCGGATCGCGTCCGGGTTACGCAAGGCGCGAGGGACCCGCGAATCAACGAAATCCTTAGGCGACGCGCTACTCCGGCCCCGGCTCCTCCTCCACCCCCTGCTCCGGCTCCTCCGACTCCACAAGGCCCTACTCCTCCGCCCGCTGCTCCGACTCCTCCGACTCCACGAGGCCCTACTCCTCCGCCCGCGTCGCCGGTGGTCATCTTGTCATCGCCTCCTATTGGTCCGGACCCTCCCGTTGGATCCCCTGAGCGCCCGTCCGCACCAGCCCCTCCTCCCACCGACTCTCCCGAGATCCCGGAGATTCCGGTCGTGATGGCGCTCCCGGCAGCCAGCTTCGAAGTTTTCGCGGAAAGGTCGACTACGATGCTCCGCCAATACCTTGCGACTCCCGGAGCCCAATCCTCGGAATCCCGGCGTGAACTCTTGGCGTCATTCCGGGCTCTACTGGCGTCGTCGAGGGCGGAAATGGAGGAAATGATGAAGATGGCTTAAGCGCCTCGGCCTCGTCCCCTCTTCCCCTTTTCTTTTTCCCTTTCCTCTTTTATCCGCTTTTTTGTTGTACCGCGTTCCCTATTCATTGAGAGAAATACACGTCTCAAACGCGAATTTGTTTTACCAAGAAAAAGCCGCGCCGCGCGCATTGTGAAGGCGAGAATGAGAGCGGGGTCCGCGCCTGAGTGAGAACTAAGCTGCGAGGTTGAGAAAATCCGCGCCGCGCCCGAAAAATGAGAAAATAAGAAAAAAAGTGACGAGTGAGAAATGATATAGAAAAGGTGAAAGATTTCTTTTTTTTTTTTTTTTTTTTTTTTTTTTTTTTTTTTATATATATATACCATTGCCGCGCCCGCGCCCTATCCCCCAGTTCCCCCCCCCAAACTTAGCTGCTGTCCCCAGCTGATGGCTTCAGCCAATGCCATGAGGGTCGCGTCCGTCGCCCGATCTCCCTGCATTCCTCCAAACCATGCCGTTGGTGCCTGATCCGTCCGATTCTCTGCCCCGGCGCGCTTCCCTTTCCCGTTTGGCGTCCGTCTCCTCCGCCTTCGAAAGGGTCTCGCCTCGGTTACGATCGCCCGACACATGACCTGCTCCCACCACCGCTTGTCCCCCACCTCCCATCAGATTTATCCATTGTTCACCAACTGTTGAACCGCGCGGAGTATCCTCTTCTCGCTTTGTCCTTGCTCGCTTCCCGTCGTTAGACTGAACCGGTCCCGCCGATACCCGCTTCCCCAACACGCACCCCGTCTCTGCCGGCCTTGGATCGATTGGGTTTGCCGTCCAACTCTTGTGTCTTGTCCGCCCACCATCACCGTTGCTTCCACGCGCGCCCGTCCTTTCCGTTGCTGCCACTACCCTTTCCAAATGCGCGCTCTCTGCCGTCAAAGAGGTCTGGCTCGGGTCGCGATTCTCCAACGTGTGGTCCATCTCTTCCGCCACCGCGTGTACCTTCTTCGCAAGATCCGTCCGCCGCTTGCCAATTCCCAGTCCGCACGGAGCATCAATTTCCCGTTCCGTTGTCCTCGCCCGCTTCCTGTCAGTAGGCCGCACCGGTTCCATTGAATCCCGCTTCCCCAACACGTTCTTAGCCCCCCCTGGGGAAACAAATTCCGCGTTTGAATCCGCTGTCCGGTCCCTTTGTCCCGCCCGCCAACGGTTGTTGTCCTCCCCATTTGCGTACACGCGGGATGCAGAAGTGCTGGGGGTCTGAATACTCTCCAGATAGGCCTCGAGGCCCCTTGCCACCTCCGTAAGTTCGCTAGCCCAAGAGATGGTTGCCGGTGGTGGGGCCGGAACATACTCTGCCCTGTAGTACTCCGGTTCCGCGTGGTCCACCTCTGCTTGCATCTGGGTCCCGTCGCGCGCGCCTGCCTGATAACCCCATTCCGCGGATGATTTGAGATCGTCCTTCCAAAAGCAAGAACCGCGCCTCCCCCATCTTGCCAGCATTTCCTCCTTCAGTTCCGGCCAATCCAGTTTCAGGTATCCTCCCATCTCCTCCACTTCCCGACGCGCTTCCGCGTCCTCAATGAACAGGACGACATGGCGCACCTTCTCAAAATCCAAAACGCCTTCAGAGTCCGCGATTGTTTCATAACGTGAGATGAATCGCTCCACCTCCGCAATGTTGAGTCTAATATGCGGGTAAATCCATGGAGTAGCGCAGAAGCGGTTGGAGGAGGAAGGAAGAGAAGCGGCTGTTGGTAGCATCCGTGAGTACCTTTGAGAGACTTTGACGAAAGATTGTTCCCGGCCAGACCCCCAGATGTGGAAACTTTAGAGAGCAACCCCCCCAAAGTCGTCCTCGAGTTCCGGAAGTTATTGATCAAAGCGTCTGTAAGGAGATTGGATGCAGCCGTTCAAGAGAAAAGGAGAGAAGAGGAGAGGGATTCTGTTTTCCTAAGTCCGCTCCCCGCCTCCTGATGATACAATGATACGATAATCCGATGACACGATGGTCCCCCCACAACCCGGAGTCGAGGGGGAGGGTATTTGAGCCCTCCCCCTCAACCCTAACCTAAGTACAAGCACAAAGACAGACTGGCAACCATGAAGAAGGAATCCTAGACCCAGAACCCTGACCCATCCACCAACCCATACCCTATCCGTGTCCTATTCCGCTTGCTTGCTTGCCATTACACGCATCCGGTTCGTCCCCGCGGCGCGGCCCTCCGCCGCGCGCTTCTCGAAGTTCACCGCGATTGCCCGTATCTGCCCGACGCGCCGTTGTGAATTTCCCGTCCCGTGGCCGGCCCGCGCTTGCGCGCGGCTGTCCACGGGTATAGCCCCGCGATCGCTCCGTCCTTTCCTTCCCTAACTAACCGCCCGAGAACCTGATCGGCCCGGCTCCATCCCTGGGTTGGACATCCAAGCGGGTCGCGGCCCGCCTCCCTTAGTCAGGCCCGGCCCGCAGTCGCGTGCTCAATCCCGCCGCGTCCACTGCTGAGCCCGCAGCGGCCGCTGCTGAGAACGCGCGCACCCCAACTGCTGAGCGGGCAGGCCGCGACGCAGTTCCCGATCCAAGGCTATATATTGACACCACACCGTACCCAGAGTTATTCTGGGTCCACCCCGGCCAATTTGAGGGCCAGGGGCCTGGTTGCAGCAGGAAAAAAGGCCTGTGAGTGTATAGAAAGAGCCAGTATGGTTAGATGAGAGATGTAACCAGGTAACAGGGCTGTTTGTAATAGACAACCAGCCAGGGTCTGAACACAAAGGGGCTGGTTCAGCCCTGTGAGGGTTGAAACACCAAATTTTACCAGTACAGGCTGTTCAAAAGGGTTCAGAACTAATGCCATGTGGGCTGAGTAAGCCCAAACCAAGTAACAGGGCTTGAAGAGCATGTGGAGCCCATTTGGGGCGTATTTTTTGCCTTTTGCTTGTCATTGCATGAGCCCATCTTTTGTATTTAAGGAGCTCTTCTCCCTGATTTTTTCCATCCATTCATTCATCAATTCATTCACATTCACAAGTGTGCCATTGCCTCTGCCTCAGATTAAGGATCAATCATAAGACATTATTATCTCAATATTTCTTTTACTTTAAATACTGCTATTTGACTAAGCTTGTGGGCCAATAATTCTCACACTTCTTCACTAAATTTCTCTTCTTTTATAAACTCAACCTGTTCATGATGCAATTTTAGCCTAATTACAAAAAAAAAAACCTTCTTCCTCTGATTCCTGTTTGTTTTTTCCCTTGGCCTTTTCATGGTCTTACTTTCCTTTCATTTTCCTCAGATTCTGAAATTAGAGAAAACCCATTTCCAACCATGTTCTTTTAAAATAAATCCAACAGAAAGAGATAGAAAAAACAGAAAAAGAAAAAACTAACAAATGAATTAACCACTTGGTGCTTTCTTGGTCTTCCAATTCTCTTCGTTACTTAAACATATTCAAACCCAGATTTTCAACAGTTTCATCATTTCTCCAAGGTAAAAATCTTGTTCTTCTGGTTTCAATGTAAAGAATTCCTCAAATACTTCATTCTGAAACAAGTTTATTTTTTTTGATTGGGAAGTTGGTCCATGATATTATTGAGAAGGTTTGCATGATCCCTTCTCAGCAAGCTTTGAATGATTTCAAAATAAAACAAAAAAACTTCAGAGACAAATGTTAGAATTTTCTTTTCTCAAAAAAAATTAAAAATACTACAATAGGAGGTTTGAAATGCCACTGGGGATGAAAGTCATCAGGAAAAAATTGTTGCCTCTTGAGATGGGCCTTCTTCAATTGGTTTACACAAGTAGTTCCCATGAAAGATGAATATCACAATCAGAACAAGTGGTTGATTTTTCTTCTGAAATTTGAAAGGAATGCACAATCTTGAGAGCATAGTGGCTGATTTTTCCTGAGAGGATTCCAACCCAATATGGAATACCAATCAAGTTCTTTAAGTCTTACTGAGAAGTTTGAATGGTATTTTCATGGATTATAATTGAAATTGAATTATATATTTGGTGGGTTACATCTAAAAAGGAAGAAGAAGTTGTGATAGATCTTTTTACATAAGAGTGGATCCCTTCTATTCTAGATGTGCTGTTATTTCTAAAATGCAGGTGCTTTTTTGCATCATATTAAACAAATTCTATTTTGAGAGGAAGCCAGTTTTCAAGGAGGTAGTGAGAAGTAGGGGCATTCCAGGCTACATTAAGTTTTCTAAAATGTTCTAGATAAAAATTTTCAGATTTTGATTTGACCAGCATATTTTAGTGTTTTCTGAATATAATCCATTCTTCTTCAGATTCAAATTGTTTTCTAAAATGTTTTTGAATAATTTTAAGATATGCCAGACACAGAGTAAATCATGAGAGTTGGGAAATAAAGTTTCAATTGAATGAATCAGGGATTTCTCCTTGTCAGTCACAATGAATTTGGGTTCTTCATGTTCTTCTATTTTATGAAGTTGATTTAGATCCCATTTATATTCTTTCTTCATTTCTTGGGAGAGGAAACAGAAACCAACAGAGAATCTTCTAGCACAATTTTTCACCCCAACAAAGTGAAGAAGAGGCATGGGAAATTGTTGGTTGTATAGGTACATTCCATCATTAAGACTGATGGAAAGAGTTTGATTAAACTGATAGAATCTGGGTTAGAAATGAATAAAGAACTAATATGACCATTTTTATTATTGATTTCATATGTAAAAGAAGAGTTTCTTAATTCCATTATTTATGCTTCCATTGGTGATATCCCTTCCAGTTTTTATTTTTTTAATTTTTTATACTTTGGAATATATTTTACTATAGTTTTTTTGATAAGGAGAATAAGAAGAATGCATTAATGAATTAAGAATTTTGAGGGGAGGAACCTCAGCTTTGGTTAAAGAATTGACCATTTCCTCTTGATCCCCCTGGATCCTTCTATGAACTGGATGGGTGGATGGATCAGTTGATGGTAGATGATTGTGATGAGGGCATTTGATTTTTATTTCGCAGAGACCAGACCTCTTTTTAAGGTTTCCTGAGAACTTGAAGGGACAGTTTGTTTTTCTAGTTTATGAAAGTCTTTTGCTATCCAAATTGGATTCATATAACTCAGATTTTTCACATTGGTAATTATATCTTTGCTCCGTAGTATTAGATTAATTTGGGGAAATTGAATATGAATGGGATTCAGCCCAGTCTTGAACGGCATCCACAAGTTCCCCCTTTGAATGATATGATAACTCAGGTGGAGAGGCCACAGGGGTGGAATCATGGGGCTGATCTAAATCCATTGAAGAAGCAGAAGAAGAAGCAGAAGAGGAAGATAGTGGAGCAGAAGAAGAAGCAGCATATACAGATAGTAAAAGTGGGCTGATGTGTTTTTCAGACATTTTTTGGTTGGATTTTGATTTTGAGATGGTTTTTTTTATGAAGACTTATGTTGTTGAGGAGTGATTTTTTTTGATTTTTGATTGATTTTTTCAATTCAGGGGGAATTATTTAGCTGTAGTACAGTTTTGAATTTGATTGTTCAAGTTTTTTTTGAGTATTTTTGTGATATTTCTTGATTGGTGTTGAGTTGTGATGATTGGTGATGATTGCTGTGGTATGGAGTGGATTTTGGATTTTTACAGGTGATTTTGTGGCTGAGGAGAGGATTGAAACACCCCAAGAGGTGAGGAGGAGGCAGGAAACAATTTAAAACCATATTTAATATCAGATTATTTATATAGAAGATCCCAAAAACGCGGACCTACCCCAAAAAGGGGTTTTAACATGGTATTTTGAGGTTAGAAATTTGAGGGCTAAAAAAAGTTTCAAAATATATGAAAAATATATATTTGTTTTCACTTTGAAGTGAATTTCAAGATTTCAAACTAATTTTTTTCTGTAAAAAGAATCAAAATAGTATCAGAAATGGCTTCAAAATACATCTTAAAACAGACACTTCCCATTATTGTTGTAGATGCATCAATTATTTATAGGTAAATGATTGATCCTATAGATACCCAATTATTTTTTTTGGGCTCTTTAAAATGCCCACTAAGGGACTTAAAGCTCAGAATATGGAAAATCTCAACATGGAAAAATAAGGAAAGAAGAAATTGAAGTTAATGGAAAGAAGAAATAAAAAATGATGTCTTATGTTTTATGTAAATCCCATTTTCTAGGGGGTTAATGAAGTACTAAGATTCTGAGAGAACTATAATTGAATAGCCTGGAATATTTGGAAAATTTTTCTTGCTTCAGATTTTCCAAAATCATCAACAAAAAAAAATTGAAAGATGGAAAAATTTCAGATGTGAAGAATTTTTTTTCAGTTTTTTGAGGGAAATTTTGAAGGCCTCAAAAATGGTTAAAATTTTTCATAAATATTTCACAGGGTTTTGAAATGCCTGTCTATCCCCTAGTATCTTTTTTTGTTATAACCCCAAAAAACCATGTGTTTCCCAGGATTAGTGCGTGTATTGGGGATGTCAGGGGATGTTGTGGCCATTTAAAAACCATGTTAAACCCAGCTGTGGGGGCGTGAAAAATTCAATTTCCTTTTTTCTATTTTTCTTTTTACTTTTTTTGATTCTTTTTTTTTATCTTTTTTTTTTGCTTGATTTTTTATTTTTTTTATTTTGCTTGATTTCAATTTATTTTAATTTTCTTTCTCACGAGCCTGAATTTGTGATCAAGCTGTGAACGGCATGCCAAAATTTGAAAGGGGTTGTGTGGCATGGCTCACAACCCATCTGAGTTGTGAATTGCCTTCCACAAACCTTTGGGCTGCTGGGAGCCTTACACAACTCCCATGTGTCATGAACCAAGCCACACAGTCCATTTTGATTTGTGTAAAGGTTTTGTAGGGTTGTGAGTTTATCACAACCCATTCCGTTTGGGAGGG